>JACBWW010000020.1:14310079-14361536 GCA_020086605.1 Lanius collurio | reverse complement strand
ATGTATATATATATATATACCCATATATAATCCAGAATAAACAAAAAAATGTAAGCTCTTTCTTCATCTATATGAAGGCAGTAAACATCTTAAGCTCTCCTTGGTTCTAAAAGTACAAATTACATCACTTTCTTTTAAGTTTGCAGACTACATTCACTTGTGCAGAAGCATTTATTACCAATGGATTCTTCCTAAGACTAACTATAACCCAGATGAAGCTGACAAATATTCAGTAGACACTTCTTTTCAAAAAAATCTCTATGTTATTAATTCCAAGCAGATGTTTGGCTTAAAGACTTTAGCAAACTGAATTCCAACTCTATATTGGTTTCAGAGTAATATATGCAAGAAGAATGTTAAATGGGTTATTCTGGAGTGAAAATGTACAGCTAAGAATGAGCAAAATGAAAGAAAAATATTTTTTACTGGTTTCACCATGAACTTGAGGCAATGAGAATGCCATCTTCCAGGTGCCCCTATAGCATTGTCTAAAAAGAAATTAAGTGACTGTCCATGAAAAGTTAAAAAAATGAAAAAGAAGTACTGAGGTAAGGAATCTTCTGTAGAAGCTGGCTGTAGCAAGTTTTAATACAATTCTCAACAGCATAGTTTAAATAAAACATGTACCAAAAGATCATAGAAAGATTTTTTTCATTTAGGTGGACCACAGGATTTTTCAAAAGGGCTGTTGCCTGGAAACTTTCATCCCAGGTTTTCCACAAGGCTGTAGTCATCCCACACAGCTTTTCCAGAAGTCCAATACCATGTGTTGTTCTGGCCACTGACTAATGTGATTACATATCTACCTTCACTTTGAAGGCTGTATTATTTTTCATGCCTTTATCTTTTTAAATACATTTTAAAACAGTTCTCTCTGATACTTGGTAAAGTGTTACTTGACTTCCTCAGCATAGAATCCTCTTTCAGCTTTTAAGTGCTCTGAGGTTCAGGAATGTTGTATATTTTAACTACTGAGAATTCTGATTGTTACTGTAGTTTACTGGTTTAAACAAAAGTTAATTTTTCCTGAATGTTATATGAATAAATGTGGGTATCAGGACATAAAAAGCATGTCTAGAAAACCTTGGTTTTCTCCTACAGTTTTAAGCTGTGTTTCAGAATAATAATGAACAACCTTAGCTGACTTACAAATAGCCCTTACTTGAGTGGGAAAAGGCTTTCCTTTCATTGGAAATTATGTTAGTTTGGTGAAATTTGCATTGCTAAAGGACATATTCATCAAAATTATTCAAACACTGTTTCTATTTTTACTCTTACTAGCTTTTCACAAATCTTTGTAACTTGGATTTGTTAATGAAGGGAATGGATAATAGCAGTGTGATGTTAGAGATTTGGGGGTTTTATGAACTTTTTTTCCACTCTGCTGCATTTACTTTTTCAGTGAACACAATTAAATTAGTCACAAGCCTCAGATGTCAATTCCAAGAAAAAATTTGTTTTTTATTTTTAAAGTTCATAGCTTTTGTGTAATGTGAGCATAAGTGTCTCTGACTGTTTGGATTTCTAAAGTTATTTTCTAATTGCATTCTTATTCAGACAGAGTGGAAGATAGCTAGTATGGCCATTAGCTTCAACAGTCATGTAATTTCTTGTTGGTTGTGCTTTTTGTAGCTATGGTACAGTTTGCAGATAGCTGGACAAAGTGATGGCCAAGCATTGTTATTAGTGCTTAATGGAGAGAAAATAATTGGTGCTTTGGAGTTCTTTAACTGTAAAAACTTAGCATGGAATGTGAAGAATTTAATACCTCTTTTATGTTTATTTTAAAAGATAGCAGTTTTGTTCTGTTTGTGTTTTTTTTAAAGGGGAGCAGGAGGAAGTATAATGAGGAAATTTATGCAACCAGTGGGAAAAGAAAACTTTTTCTCTCAAATTAAGGATCAAAAATTTGGTCCAAATAGAGAGAGCAATGCATTGTAACCTGTAATGTCAGTCTGTCCAGTGTCAGGACAGGCAAATCATTCAGTCTTAGCTGTAATGCCAGAAATCACTGGGCAGGCATGAACATTTTATTTTGCCATCTACTGAAAAATAGTTTGACTAATGTATTTAGTCAAAGAAAAATTGTGTTTCCTTTGTAGGTGACTTGTTTTTACTATTGCCCTCATTAGCACTGGTATTGTGATCTTAAAAATCAATTAATATAAATAGGACAGTATTTTTTGCCAGTCACTTACTGAATTTGATGGAATACTTTGAACTATAATTCTTTGAAATACCTTGCCTGTCAGTAATCTCGTTAATAATACAACAGTGTAATTTTCTCAAGTATCATGAGGCCTTCACATACTTTGAGAATGCTCCCTTTGGGAACCTCAGTTTGCAGGAGCAACCCCAGCATTACACGGATGCCACAATACAGCAGAATTTGTGGTGCCTAGTGCTCTAGTTCTTTGTGTTACTGAGCTCATCTGTGCCATACCAGCAGTCTTGGTTCAGGTGAGAACTGTACTCACCAACACCACCGGCCATGCTGCTTAGCAGTGTCTCAGTCAGCAGCAGTTATTTAGAATGAATTGCTCTTTGTGTTTTCCTTTGCAAATTTGTTCCCTGAAACTTAATTTCTTGTATATTTCTGTGTGTAAACATTCTGAAATGTTTATTTCATTTTTTAACCTTGAAGATCTAAGTCTAGGTTATGAACGTCCCTGCATATAAGCATTAACCCTGAAATTTTGTGATGGAGAAGTCTTTCTCGACCAACACTGCCATGTTCTGGAAATTTATAATAAAAAAACAGGAGGTTTATTGCATTGAGTGAGCATGTAGAAGACTTGTAGGAAATTAGTTATAAATACCTGCTTTTACTCCAGTTTTCAGTGTTAGTATATATCCATCTTCACACAGAAGTCATGCGTTGGTACCAGAATTGCTCTCTTTGTAGGAAGCAGTGAATGGTGGTAGTTTGGGAGACAGACCACAGAGCTTTTTGCTTTTCATCTGGTTTCTGTTTGTACCATGAGACAAGAGGGGTGCAGTTAGATCCTTGACTGCAGTGCCAGCATTCACACAGGTTGCCACGCTGCTTAAGGTTTGCTCCTTATTTCCCCACCTTGTGAAACAGCACTCCTAGCAAATAATTCCTGTACACTATTTTTAGTTACCATGTCTCAAATACTACAAAGACTGAATTTCAGCTTGAAGAGTAGAACTTTCACAAAACTAAATGTGAAAGTGACACATACAGTGTCACATGTGACACATGCAGTGGAAGATGTAGGCAAAACTGATGTATTTTCAGTCAGCTGAGCTGTCACCCTTGGAATAATTTGTCCCCTCAGCTGTGAACAGACATTCTATTAGTGACAGGTCATTGAACAGTCCTGAAAAGAGCAAGGTGGAAGTTACCAGCAGACAAACTAAATAGAGGAATGGGACTCCATGTGCAAAGTTACTTCCTCTAATTTATCAATGTAGGCTGTGTTAACATAGTGGCAGTCTACTCTATTTGTGACTGCTTGCTTTTAAGTCTATCTCTTAAATATCTCATTGTTTGTGTATAAAATATGTATTTAAACAGAGAGGAAAATTAAAAGCGTAACAATAAACTGTGCCAAAGTCTGCAATTGTTGTAAGTTGCCACTGGTAGTGGCAGCATTTGGAGTTCCTTCCATTACTGTGGTTTAGGGGCTCTTTGTTTCTCCAGTCCTTTTAACATCTTGCTTCAACAAATCCAGGTTTTCTATGAATTTTGCTGTGAATGCACTTTTGGCGTGTACCCTTGAAGGGCAATAACAGGACTATATCACTGACCAGTGTGTTAATTGGCCTGGGTTTATTACCTTTTCACAGAATATACAGTATGCTTTAAAAGAACATTCATTTAAAAGTCCTGTATTAAACTTGTCTCTTTGTTTTATCCCTTAGGGTATCACCTCTTCAAAAGTCGGAAGTTGTAGAAATGGTTAAAAAACAAGTTAAGGTAGTAACTCTAGCGATTGGTGATGGAGCAAATGATGTTAGTATGATACAAACTGCACATGTTGGTGTTGGTATTAGTGGGAATGAAGGTCTACAGGCTGCTAATTCTTCAGACTACTCAATTGCTCAGGTCAGTCATTACACTGCAAAATACTACAATAAAATATTTTAAAATATTAGTATCGGTGTATGTTTTAATTGTATGTTTGTTCATTTTTCATTTTTTGCAGTTCAAGTATTTGAAAAACTTGCTGTTGGTTCATGGAGCCTGGAATTATAACAGAGTAGCTAAATGCATCTTGTATTGTTTCTACAAGAATATAGTCCTTTATATTATTGAGGTAATTTTACAGTACATTAAATGTTATTTCTTGAAAGTGAAATCTTAATTTTGAGCTTTTTGTCGTTATATAGGATTTTAAAGAAGTATTTTAACTGTAAGCAAACACTTACTAGAACTGAATCTTGACATTTTTAATAAACTGATTAATATTAATTACTGTTATTTACTTTTAAAAACCCAGTTGTTTTAAACATGCATACTAAATGTGTTTATAATATTGCTGGCTTATTAAAAAGCTGTACATGTAACATCACTGCGGTGATTAAGGAATCCAGTTACAAGTTTGCCTTACATGTACGCAGAGATGTTTGTGCTGAAGCTCTTTGCCCTGCAGTCAGTGACGGTCGGGTTCTCAGAAGCTCTTTGGGAGCTCTCTGCTGCACTGCAGGGCAGTTGCTGTTCAGAGCAGTGCCCAGGGGTTTCACAGACAGCTTGACTTCCACTCTTGGGTACCCTTCACTTGCTGGTGGGGTAACCGTGCATCCTTAGGCTGCTGTTGAAGAACAGGGATACTTTCCTGGAAGTAGCTGACCCGATTTTTTCACCTGGGATTTTAAGGAGTGAAGTCTTGTGAAAAATACAGTGGTATGAGAGGATTGTGTTGTAATAAATGTACATTTATTGGTAGCTATGGTTAGAACAGCGTGTATAGTTACAGTTTTCACTATCTTCATGACCACATGGCAACCTTAAAATTTTGAACCTATTTTTAAATAAGTTTTTAAATTTCCTCTCTCCCCTCCCTTCCTTTTCTTCCAAAAGCTGCTGCCTCTTTTATAATTAAATGTATATCTAGTAATTACATTTATAATTGTTTCAGACTTTATATTCTTAATGAAACTTTGGGTTAAAAATGTGGAAAAAATATTTAATTTTTGCAAATCTTGACCATAAAATAAATTTTATAGGTAGACTCATGTATATTTACATTAACGGGGTTAACAGATAATCTATACATTTTCATAGTTTTTAAATATATTTTCAAATTGGTATCTTAAACTGACAAAGTAAATGTTCAGTTTTACTGGAAGAAAATGCCTTATTTCTGTTAAACCTTAAACAAACATTAGATTAATATTTCTAATTTTGATACTTATTTATATGACCTTGCAATATTTGAAAATACTTTAATAATTTTTTATGTACAAAAGTTGGAGCCAAAAGAGACAAAAATGCATTGTAGACAATGCATTTTTCTTACCATATTTTTACATTTTCTAAATTTTCCTCTTTTTCTCTCCTTACTGTGTTATAACGGCAAATAAATTTCTATCTAAGTAGCATCAAGTTTGTAGCCTATTTAGAAAAAGTAGGAAGTAGGAAGCTATAGAAAAACTAAAGATCCTTTTTTGCTTAGAAACAGCAGACTTTAGATCCTGTTTTTCAAAGGCTGCATATCTACTTACATGATCAGACTTCCAGATGTACTGATTAGCAATAGCTCTAAAAGTATTTGAAAAAAAAATTATTAATGTGTCCTTTGCGCTTATAGAAAACATACAAAGGTGGGCTTCAGAGCATATTAACTTATTTTTCTTACTTTTCTGTCATTGTCACCTGCAAACATATTTTAAATTTGTAACCTTAATCAGATGTAAGTATCCCACTATTTGTATTCTTTGAGAAAGAAAGTTAAATGCAGGGTACAGAGATCATAGTCTAAAGATCAAAAGGCTTTGATTTTTTGAACAGGTAATCTCTGCCTCCGGAGCAGATGGAAGGGCAAAGCGATCATTTTACTATGGGTTGTTATTACCCTTTCTATATAATGCATGCAAGCATTTTGCCATATACACCTTCTCTGGAAGACAAGATGAATTCTGCTTGAATTCTTGTATACCCGACATTTGTCAGCTCAGAAAACTTTTCAGAGATGTTAATGGCTCATGTCAATACTGTGAGTGAATGGGCAGAAATTCATCATTGAATGTCTCCAGAAAGGACAACTGCCAGTCTTGAGTCTCTCTTTTCAGTTTTTTTGTACGGATCAGGCGTGGGAGCAGAGAGCTCAATGAGTACTTGTAAGCTGCTGCTTAATATGCAGAAATGCTACATCAGGAAAACTTCTGTGAGGCTTTTGTGGCCACACCTCCTCTGTCTTGGAGTTTAGAAAATAGTATTGTGAAAGGCACGTCTGGAAGTTACTTTAAACAAGTTTCCTTTTATTTTGACAATAACTAAAAGTACCTACTTTTACCTACTTGTTGTGTATCCTATTTTTAAATGTCTGATCAGTACTAATCGAGAAAGTAATGCAAAATACTCCATGTAATCTAAAATACAGCATTTATCCTAGGCATTCATGGGCTGATATGAAATTGGCGTCAGTTGGTTTCTTGATTCAGAAAATGGTAAAGGTCTATAGGAATACTCAGGCACAGTGATCAGTGCTTGCTGACATTTAAACTCCTATTCATAAGAAACTAGAAGTGGTCTGTAGTAATGTTTTTCTGCTCTGTGTCTTGATGCAATGTATATTTAAATATGGGCCTCATGTTTTGTATAGGACTAGTCACAATGGCTTGAGAGGTTATATTCTGAAGTATCAGTCTAAATTGCAAGTGAAAACTCTGAATCTCTAATAGACCACTAATAGGCTTTATTAAACCTGGTCAGAGCATCATACTCATGTAGGATAAGCTTATGCAAGGTCTTACACTTATTTTGGAGGGGCTGTCATTACTTTATAGTGATGGTTGAGGTTGATCTCATGATTGAGAAATCCTTTGTGGGTTGGTTTCAGTTTTATAATTACCATTACTGTATACACTCTATCATTAAACTACTCGTTTTATGAAGTTACGCAAATCACCCTTTGACATCAGAGGAGCAAAATTTTCCTATTCCTACTTCTCATTTTGCTGTGTCGTAATAACATGAAATAACTGGTTCATATTAAATAAAAGGAATTTACGATTTAAAAAAATAAGAAGAATTTTGAAGACCTGCTTGGGTCATTCCTATTTCATGTTGAGGAAAATTAGATGAAAGAGTAAAAGACCAAGACAAGCAGAAGAAACAGTTGTGGGGAGTTGGGATATAAAGTTCATTTACAGATGTTCAAACATGACTGTTTGTAGCAATTTAAGTGATACTGTGAAAATAATTAATTTATTAAGTAATTAGAGCTATAGTGACATTTTTTAATCCATCCACTTTGGATGATGGGGAGGTTATTTTCACCCTCCCCCAAGCTCTTTTCTTCACACTATTGAGTTACCCACTTTCTGCTGCTAATGTCCATAACTGGAATTTACCATCTTGTTCCTGATTTCCTTTGCCTGACATATCAGATGAATACCCATGATCATACTGCAAGCCATATCATGCATAACCCCAAAGGTGAGCAGGCTTTCTGTGCATACTCACACTGGCTCTGAGCTGCTGTGGTTCATTACACCATGGCTTACTTGAGGTGTGCAAACTGCACTGAGTTCTGTTTGAAACATGCATAGCAGAAAGTGATTGTGCTCATGCCCATGTTTTTGCATAGCATGGTTAGAAAACTTAGATCTGTGTTGAGGTCCATCTCATTTTAGATGGGCTGGGGACCTAAATCTTTGCTTTTCAGTGGAAAATTTTGTAGCCCTTGAACTACAGAATGGTCGGAATTTTCACTGCCTGTTCACATATATGCTCTAAAATACTTTTTAAGAACACCAGTCACCTGTCCTTCTGTAAAGGGGTGCTGGATTAGTGATTTGGGTTATTAGAGTAGGACCTATACTGTAAGAGAGAGTGCTCCTAAGTTAGAATCATGTACAGCATCCTGAAAACTTACTTTGCAGGTACAGCTGCCTTCATTGTCTGTCATAACTAGGATAAAACACCCTTGTCCATGAATAAATTGCCCACCAAAGCAAGTGTTTCTTGTCATCCTCGCTATTAATAGTGTAGTATGCTCCATTTAACCTTTTTCACATAGAGGTAAGAGTGTAATTTTCTAGGGTTCAAGGTTCAGAAGTTAGGGCAAATATGTGGGTTATTTTCTTCCTCTCTTAGAAGGCTATATTTGTTCTTCGTCTTTTTTTTTCTACTCTCTTGATCCTTTAATTTTGAGCCATAGTTGTTCTTAATGTGAACATTCAAATAATGTCTTGTAAACAATATAAAATTAATTTTTCTGCTTAGATATTAAAGATGTTACATCTCTTAAAGCTATGTGGCTGGTATTCCACTAAATAAATTAGTAGTGTTTCTACTAGAGATCACTGCTTTTGGCCTCATTGAAAGACTTCTTCTTCACAGACTTTTTTAGAGATTACATAAGAGCTTCAGAACCTAGAGATGCTACCAAATTTCGTGTCTCTTTGGTTTGCCTCTAGACCTCTGACCAAGATATATTCCTTATTACACTAAAATGAACTAAAAAGCCTATTAACTTGTGTGCTTTCTTTAGAAGAAAGTAAATGCTAATATTTCAGGAAGTCAATATTATGCCTCAAAGGATTTCATTACAATTTTACAGTAAAACTGCTTTCAGTTTAAATGCCTTGAAAATTCTAACTTAAATTCTGTACAAAATAAGCTGAAAGCTTAAAATTTTATCCTAAATACTTGCATTTCTTTTAAAAAGTTACTCCAAAACATTTCCAAGTGTTACATAACATCATTTACCTGTAAGAGCAGTCATCATGTGGAATAGATTCAGTGTATGTACTTAGGCCTTTCATTTAAAATTAGTTTTTTAACACTTTGCCTGCTCTTTAAATCACAGTAGAAAGTTAATGTCTTTTCCATATCCTGCTTGGTTATGAAGGGTCGAGTCTATGTGTACTTGTGATCTTTTATTTTCTTCCTAGAGAGTAATACTTTTCTTAAACTCTGTCTGAAATTACCAGCAATGAGATGTACACGTGTTTATGACCAGCTGCTGAGTCACATATTTTCCCCCACCCTAACTCCTTCAAATTGAGATTTCTAACATTTACTCCAGTATTTGATACAAACAAGAAAAAAAAACTGTACTGATGTTGAGTGCAGAATTAATTATTCTGTGATGCACAATTGATAATGTACTCTTCTTGAATCCTTACACTCAACTACTGAGAAACTGTTGCCAACAAATCTCTGCTAAATTCATCACAATTAAATCATAATTCCTATTCTGAAAGTCAAAAATTGAAATACACAAGAGCTGATAGAAATCTGATTCAGCTGAAATAAAGTAATTCAATTGTCTTTTCTGTATATAGTCTGAAGGGTTAGAAAACTGTGCTTATTGCACTTGAATCTACCAAAGTAAAGAAATTTGGCATTATAAGATTTCAGAAAATTCAAGATAGTGTCTCTTTTTGTATTGCAGCCTCGAACACTCATGACTTTGTAGCTAATCTTTTTCCAATAAGTGGCCACCAAAAAAAAAGAATTTACTCTTCTCTTGTCTGTTGAACAAATAGCAACTTTTGCTGGATTTTACCTCCCATTTTTAGTGTTAATAGTTGCAAAATTCAGGGAGTTTTCCATCTCAGAGTGGTTATAAGCATGTTTAGACATTCCACCACATGATTAAAAAAAATAAAAAATAAATCTGAGTTTGGTCGCAGAATCCAGTCACCTGAAGGCCAGCCTGGACCTGGTGTCACACTGATAAACATGTCTATTGATCATAGCAATTAATACTTCCTTAATGAAGTTCAGTGAAATGTGAACTGTAAGAAAGCAGCATCTAAAAATTCACTTCAAAAATGTGAGTCTTAAATTGAGCAGAATGTTCAGATGATTTGACTTGTGTTACCTAACGTTTGTCCTAGACATTGTTGTTTCATTGCAGCTTGTTAATAAAGATTGATCAGATGTGCTGTGTCTCCATCATTGAACTATACAAGGATGGGGAAATAAGAGAAAGTAGATGTGCTGCATGCTATGCTGAAAAACATTAGAAAATGTTATCACGCCTTTCAAATTAAATTTTTCTTTCAACCTTTTAGCAAAAAATGATAAAAAATATGCAATAAAAGAGATATCCACTTCCCTCTCTAAAGTGACCTGTAGTTGAGTTAGTGCTTGTTAACTAAGTTTTACTTTAGTGCTCTGGTGAAGCCTAATCCTCTCATGAATTAGGAATACTGGTAGTTTTAAGTTCCAAACAGCAGCTTACTCTGTGAAATCTGTTAGTCAAGTTTGCTAACAATGAGAAGACAATAACTACTAATCTGTAGGCTCCCCCTCCACCAGCCTATATTTCTCAGGATTTTTATTTCATTAAGAATTGAGTGAGCATAAATCACTCTTAAAACCTTAAAGAGCCTGACATTTCTTTTGAAAATAGTTACTTCCTTTGAACATTCTCTTGTTTACATGGAATTGCTCACATATCTGACTAGATTACCCACTCTCTGTTCTAGATTGAAAGTTAGGTTTGTCATTTTTTTCGTATGGGTTTAAACTGGAACATTTTTGTTGTAAATGTGTTCTAGGGATATCCCTTTTTGTGAAGCTGAGGAAAAATCTGTTTATTGTAACTTGCAAGACATTTCAGTAATACACAGTTCTAATCTTTTGCAGATCTGGTTTGCATTTGTCAATGGCTTTTCTGGACAAATTCTTTTTGAAAGATGGTGTATAGGTCTTTACAATGTGGTAAGATAATTTGTGTGGCTTTTGTTTTTAAACATGAATGTTTCTTGAGTAAGCAGTCTTTAAGCAAGTCCTCATCTCTAAAGTTTTCCAATTTTCTATTTTTAAACCATCTACTAGATGTTTACAGCAATGCCTCCTCTAACTCTTGGAATATTTGAGAGATCTTGCCGAAAAGAAAACATGCTGAAATACCCTGAGTTATACAAGACTTCCCAAAATGCACTGGACTTTAATACCAAGGTAGATCTTTTTAAAAATCAATCACAATAAAGCAAAAATTCATAGGAATTCAATATAGTTACTCTTTTTGTTCTATTCTGCTCATAACTAAAAATAGAGGGGTTTTTTTATTACTACTGTTTCCAAGTGTACCCTTGTCAGTGGGTGGTAGAAATCTCATATATGTATATTCTTTTTTAGCAAGTATGGAAATAGACAACAAGGATTTAATTTTTTTCAATCCCTTTTTTTTTTTTTTTTTTCACTGCTGGTAATAAAGCTGTCTTCTGTAGGCAGAAGTGATTAGACTTCACTGTGGCTGGGCTATATGTATTTGTACTGTTATATGGAAATGGATTACGAAGCCTGTGGAGAAGTGTTGCAGTGTTGCAGAGGACAATAAGAACTGTCACTAGATTTGTAGAGGGAGGGACATGGTACTATGCTTTGTCAATTTGGAGTTGTGATTTTATGGTTTAATTTGGAGTTTTGGGGGAAAGTACTTAGAGTCAAGAATGTGTCTGTGGATCTAAAGGAATCTGAGGGTACTTTTGGTGAGAAATAGGTGACATTCATCTTAGAGAGGCTAGCATAAGTAGTAGTAAAATAATGTAGGACTCTTTAATACATAGAATATATGAAATTTCTACAGCATTGCCCATAAATAATCTCTTTTAAAAAATTTAATTAAACTTGTTCCTGAATCTATGGTTTCATTGAGTATTTGAATTTTGTAAGAGTTTCTTCTGATTTTTTTTTTTTTGTAAATATAATTGTGGTATTTCAAGTAATGTCATTTTATGTTGAACTTGGGGACATTTTCAATATATCCTTAAATTAACAGTGGCTATGTGTGATGGTCTGTAGTAGATGTGCAGAGCTGATGCAACATACTCAGCTCTTACATCTGTGCCACTTGTGCTGTATAACTGCTGTTACCACAATATATATATAATTGTTTGCTAAACTGTCTTTGTTCACTGAAGCAGATGAGATTTTTCTCCTTCTTCCTCATTTCTTCCCTTCCCCTAAAAAAGCCAACCTGAAAGTTGTAAGGACACTAGGGAAAAGAGTCTTGTGTCCCTGTGAATGCTTTACAACTATGAGACTTCTCATAGTCCTGTGAATACAGACACTTTTGTGTTGTGATAGTTTTAATAAATAGTGTAAATATGAGTTGTAACAGTTACTGTTTTAAAATAAGCTTTTAATATTTTTAGTATTGTACAGATGTATTTTTGACTTAATTGGAAATTCTGTGGCCGTTCCCATACAACATTTGCCATGAGTAAATGTCTACAAACTCACCAGCTACAAAATTCCCACCTATATAAGTGAAATTGTTGTTGTTAAAGATTTGGAAACATTACTGCCTTGAATATTGATGCAGATATTTGTTATGGTAAAAAGGATCAAAGGTTATGAGGTCATGACAGAGGTTAAAGGATTAGCATGGGACAAAAAGAATTGATCAGGAAAATGGAAAAGTAGAACTAATTTTTCTTGCACCCACCTGTGCTTTCTGTCAAATAAAAACTTCTGGTAATGACATAGCAAGAAGGAGAGACAAAGGTTAATGAGTAGCACAAGTTTAAATGTGCAAAGTATTGGAGTGTAAATTGGATCATGCAACCTAGTGTAGCTGTATAATCTAACAAAAGACGTTGAGACATTGTGGAAAATGAGAGACAGGCAACTTAATTTCAATTGTTTGAACACCTTAACACTCGTGATACACATCAGTTAGTTACAATAAAAGCCATAATAGTCAAAAGCATTGTTAGTGAAAACACATAATTGCCATACTGACGGAAATAGGCTATATAGTTTTTATTAAGTCTTTTTATGTCATTATGCAATATATTACGGAAAGCATTAATAGATTGTTTATCTTTAAACTTATTACAGTTCTTTGCAGAAGGCATCTTTTACAAATGAAAATAAATTTGAAAGTAAAACCTCAATTTTTTAGCAAATGCATTCAAGGAATATGGTCAAACTGTGCTCTTCAAGAATGGAGCATGTAAGGAGAAATTTGAGGAAGAAACTGGTATTTGTCCTTTTTTAATTCCTTTGTGTGCGGGAATATATAGATTAGGCATATGTGTAACTCAGGTTTTGATATTTCTACTATCTAAATTTATTCTTACACTAAATGCAAATTATAAAAGCTAGAGTCCTTTTTAATTTCCTACTTAGAATGCAACAATTGTTTCAGCTATCTAGTTCAGTTTAATTTTTCTGATGATATTCCCATATGTTTATATTTTGTTTTCCCTTCTAAATTGAAATTAAAAGGAGGAGATAATATACACTTTTTTTCAAAGCATAAAAATAAACAAATGACCCATGAAGAGCTAAGAGGCAGAAAGTGCCTGTCAGTTATATTACTTCACAGTGGTGGCCTGACAAAAACACATTTTGTGAATCTAACACACAGTTAAAAAGAAAGGTCAGGGTTCACAGAGCTAGTTTATTGCAAATGGTTCTCATGGATTTTCTGTTTTCTCTTTCTTAGGTTTTCTGGGTTCATTGTTTAAATGGCCTCTTCCACTCATTCATTCTGTTTTGGTTTCCACTAAAAGCCCTCCAGCATGGTAAGTATTATGAAAAGTAAAATAAAATGTTGAACAGTACAAAATATCTAAATATTCCCTTTTTCTAAGGGAAGCTTTATCAATACTAACAGTTCGGTGTGATTAAATTTCAAGATACCATTTGTAGAACTAGACCAGATGCCATATACTTAAAATGTTTTATTTAAAATCTGTGTAAACGTTGGAAAAATATTATGTGCATATACATTTAACTATCTCAATAGGGTTTATGTAAACAGAAACAAGATGGAGAAAAAGAGATTTCCATTTAATTATGCTAATTTTTATAAAATACACTACCATGGTAAATACCTACAAGATCCTAAACTGCTACTATCCCTTGTATTGTCTCTTTCATTTTGTTGACATTTGTTTTTGTTGTGTATGCATTCTGTCCTGTTACATCAAGGGCACACTAACCTGCCAGTTTCTGTTTCTGTGAGTAGGATTGTGGCAGAGGAACGGTGACATCTTGGACTGCTCAGTCCTGTCCAACTTCTAGTTCAAATGTTGTATGTGCACTTGAGCTGCAGAAAGAAGCAAGGTGGTTGAGAGGAGAGTGGTGTTAATTAAAGGAAATTTGAAAGCACTGCTTCCAGTTTACAGGAATCTTTGGGGCTGGGAGGGCTCTCAATAAAGGTGGGGTTTTTTTTGCTTCCAGTTGTGGGGAGAAGAAAACCAAGTGTGTATCTTGCAACTTTTCTGAAGATTAATCTCTGCTCAGTTTTGGTGATGTAGCCAAGCAGTCTGCCCTGGCATAGGGGACAGAAGTGTTCTCATGGACATCTTGAAACTGTTAAGACTAGATAGTGAGACAGTCACAGCTGCTTGTGCCCTGAAAGATTAAGGGAATATTTCTTGCACAATATTTTACATTCAGCAACTCCTAATGGGTAAAGGGAGGTGTTTGGCAGCTTTTTTCTCTGAAAGGCCACTCATATCCCACTGAATGTGAGTTCAGTGGTAACAGTTTGTATTGGAGAGGTTTAAACAGCCCAGGAGGAATGAGATCCCAGAATGTCAGGGCGTACTCTAAAACCATAATTCCAAATTCAAACTGAAATCCCTGTTCATAGCTGTAACCAATCCATGCAAGAGATTTATGCATTACACCATGGATAAGTGTTTAATGAGTTTATGTGGTGATGCAGAGCAGAGTTCATGTGTGAATGGCAGAGCTGAGATACCTGTATGATCACTGTAGCTCAGCCTTCTCAGCTGCAAACCCTGGTCTAGAACTGATTGCTGGCAAGTGGCCTCTACAAGTCTGAACAAATTGTCTGCTGCCTTCCCCTTTCACTGCTAGAGAAAGGATGGGTAAGGCAGCAGAATTGGGACCTGAGGGAATTGTGTACATCATGTAGTATAACCTGGCATGGGTCTGGTGCTGCTCACAGTTTTGCATGAAGGAGATAGGAGTGCAAAATAAGATGTGCTATTAATTAACTCTCTATTGTCTGTGTATTTAAAAAGGAAAGGGAAATAATGCTATTAGTTTCCTAAGGAGTACCAGAGACAGGAATTTTGAGAACAGGTCTCAGCTTCTACCTTCTCTTAGCAAAGAAGAGGTGCAGGAAGTTCCTGAAATACAAAAAGGCACAGCTCAGCTTTGTGCATTAGGGTGCTGAGTCCAAACACTCTGGCTGGTGGAAAAAGACTTAGCTGTCTGCCTGTTCTGTCTTTTTCTCACTATGCTCTTTACTGCTAGGTATATATTGTAAAGGAGTGCAGTGCATATTTGAGCAGGTATTTATTAGAACATTGAAAATCAAATCTTGAAGACTATTAAAATCTCTTGGAGCCCTTCTCCTGGTCAAATTCTCCTGTTTAGTCTTAGTCTTGCTTATCCAGTCTTTCTTATCTGTAAGTAGAGGTTTTCAAGCTGCATATGTCATAGTAAAGCCTACCAAGAAATATGTGATCAGAGAATAAGTATGGATTTGTAAGAATTGTTTGTCAGAATTAGCTCCATGGGACCTCACTGTTGTACAATACAAAATTCACACTTCATGTATTGTCATGTGGATATGAAAAGTGACACAGAAATTTTCACAGAAGCTTCTTCTGGTGCAACTTTGTCAACATAAATGGCTGAAGCCAAACTTTTATGTACTAGTAAATTCACCAGGTGCTCCCTCTTTTGTATAATCTTTAAAATAAGCCATGGTCTCAGCTTTTCTAGGCTTCGGCTCCTGTAGTCCTTCTTGGTGTGCTAGCCTGTCTAGGGAGAAAATTAAATACGGAAGTGTCAGAAATGCAACCAGTATCACTAGAGCTAAGGATGCAGCCATTGTGAGCTCCTCATCATGGAGTGGGAGACAGCTAGGTGAAGGAGGACTTTCATTCTAATATTTTTCTGTGAAGTTGTCCCCTGTTGATATTCTCTTCCAGAATATCAGTAAATAGATCATTTTTTTCTGTATTAAACTGTCTTCACAAGTCCTGAAAAGCTTTTAGAGAGGAACACTCTTTATCCACAACCAAAAGGGATTTAATTTCAAGCATATATAAAGATGATATGAAGGCTGGAGAAGCATTCAACAGAAATATTAAAACATACTTAATTAGCAGTAATTAACATACTGTGTGCCAGCTGAGGTAGTGGAAAAATAAGTGTTTTCAACTACTGGCCATTTTTATCAGCATTTATCACCATTTTTGTAACCTTCCTCTGTCCAGCCTAATCAGAGGAGTTATAAACCCATCCCTCAATGCCTCTCACAGAAAAATACCTTTATTTTTCTCTTTCCCCCATTACAGATTTTTTAAAAATCCTTCTTTATTATTATTATTTTCTTTTTTTATTATCTTTTACTTTTACCCTTATTTGCTACATACACAGCATTTTGATATTTCTGTATGAGTCAGTAAAAAGAAATATCCCAGGGGTTAGAGCCTCTGCAGCAGAGTGTTAGAGTTTTGTTGGTTTAGTTGCAATATATGAAAAATCTTGAAAGCTAAAATCATTTCAAAACTGAACATGTGAAAATGTAGCTACCTCAGTGGCATACACTTCACTTTTAATTGAGAATGAGAAATTTCTTCATAATAATTCAGTTGTCAGTTTTCCCATGTCTAAAAAGAAATTCGACAGAATTGGGATCAGAAAAACCTGTGCTGAAAAAATAGTCATAAAATTCTGATAACTAATGGAAAATTCACTGCTTCAGAATCCTAAACTTAGGAACACATGAGTTTTTTATGAAAATGTGATTTTTTTAATGAAAATGTGTCTCTTGAGAGCTCTGACTCTGCATAACTGATGTGTGTGTGTGTTTCCATGTAGGCCAAATGGGTATGTCCTCACGTGAATCCATATATTTGAGTTGAGTAATTTTTGAAAATTTTATGAATGACACGCATCTCAAGAATTTAAACTGAGTATATTTTGTATTTTTACTGAAGTTAAATTCAGAAATATGGGTAAAAGCAAAGATAAGTTTCCATACGAAAAATACCAGAATTCATGAAAATCTGACTCTAAGCTTTCTGCTTACTTATATTTTATAATCAATATATACTAAAACCATTATATTTCACATTTTTCTGAAGGTGGGATACTATAGCTCTGATATTAAAAGTAACTCTAATTGCATTGCTATTGAATGCAAGGTTGGTCCTATTGGTATATTACAAAAAGTTCCTGTTTCCTGCATAATCCCTGAAGTCACTGAAAGTTTTAAAGCACTAAACATTGTACAAGTCATAGCTCTCTAATGTTAGTACAATTCAAGATGAAATCTGTTAGTACCCTGTAGAAAGTGTTACCATCTCTTTTGTACCAAGATTAGGATCATATATAGTGCTGTTTCAGATGTTTAAGTGTTTTTATTTTTATCCCTGTTTCCTTTTCCAGGTACTGTATTCGGCAATGGCAAAACTTCTGATTACCTGCTCCTGGGGAACACTGTATACACTGTAAGTCCATATTGGCTCTAACTCTTTTAAGGATATGGTGCTACTATTACTATTCATTCTCTTCATAGAAGACTTAATTCAGTGCAGTGCCTTAAGAATAAGAAATGGCTCTTGAATGACTCTTTGAGAAGTTTTGAAGTGCACTTTATGTTCTAATTCCCATTTTTAAAACAAAGCAGTTTAATAAAGATGCAGAAAATACATTTTTCCTTTTCTGTAAACTCTCTGGTTTTTTAAATAATGGGAATTGCAATTCCTGAATTAGCATGCTTATTTATTTAGGTTAAGTTTCTGCATTGGAGAAATCTCAGGTTTGATTACAGAGATGGTTTGTGGACTCCTGAAGATACAATCCAGTTCTCTCTCTCTTAATTTATCATGAGGCCTTAAAAGAGGCATTGAGCCATATTGAACAAAGGTGGTGGGATGCCTTTTCAGAGTCGATCAAACCACCAGAAGTACACCTGATCCATACCTAACAGTAAGCTTCTGTTACTCTCATAGATACTAGTCATTATTGGGTTTTTTTTCTTTTAATCTTTTCTCTCATAGAATAAATTAGTAAAGCTAAGTATTTGTTTTTCACTTACTAGATAGGAATGTTACTCAATAGCCACTTTTCCAAGATCTCTCTTAGAAGCAAAATTAGATTTATGCTTACTGTCCTCTGTTCTTCAATGTTAAAAGTTTAATTTCTCAAGTTCCTTACTGTTGACAGGTACACAAAAGAAATTAATTCTTCCATTAAAGTAAGGGGGCTGTAATATGAATTCACATCAAAATCACTTTCTTTGGGGAATAAGGAAACATCAGAACTGAAATAAAAGGAAAATATTCTAGACGCATGCTAAAACAGAGGTCACAAGGCTGCTCATCTGTCACATTCTGCAACTGGTTTTCATCTAGAAGAGCTGAAACTTTAGAGGTTAATTTCTTGCTACTAACCTGCAGAGTGGTCAAGAATTTCCCAAAAAAACACTATTTTACTTCAGGTGAAAAGTCGGGGGATATATAGAGGTTGCAATTTATGTTTTCCTGCTCTTGCACAGGAATTCAAGGAAATATGGAGCATATGTGAATTTTGAGAGATTTTCAAAATCGGGATGGAGAGTTTTATATTTTTTTAAATCAATGCATGTGAAGTGTATGTGCAGTAACAGTCATCAGTCATATCAGAATTCTGAGGCTAGGGTAATTCTCATTCCTCATACTGTTTTTAATGTGGTTTTAAGAAGTTTGCAGTCATCAGTTCTGCACAAGTCAATAAGAAAAGAATTTAGAAAATTATATAGTTTTGTTTCTTTGGATCCACAAATAAAGTCAGAAATATGCACTGATTCATTCACTGGAATTATTTCTTTAAACATGGATTTCAAATAGGAATAGAGTACTGTGAAAATATCTGTATGACCATTTTGTTTTTTTTTTAAAAAAAAGCTCAGTCTATACAGAGTACCAGTTTGAGTTCTTGTTTCCTGGGTAGGATTCAGTGCACTATTGTAAGTTTGGATCAAGCAGAGCAGGGACCAATAAACCTCATATTCTTGAGGGAGTGGCTGTGCAGAGTTGGTGATTCTGTCAGGGGTATCAGTTACGATCCCATCACAGGTCAATAAAGGCTGTATACTCACACTGTGTATCTCCTTTCTTAGAGATCTGCAGGGTTTGTTTTATGTAAACATTTTGTCTATGCAGCGGGAATGTTTGATCTCATCCTAAAGGATGTTTTCCTTTCATATGACTGACCTAAGTAGCAAACAAGTGTACCAGATGATTTTATTGGGTTATTTTTCCATAATTCATTTTTTCAGATACAGAACCCAAACTGGATAGACCAAGCAAAATATAATACTCATCATTTTCCTCAATTTTCTTCTAATTAGACTTCACACATGTTTTAGATAATGAAACTGTGGTGCTGTTACTTTTTTTTTTTTTCTTTTTTTTTTTTTTTGGTCCTTAATAACACAGTTGAAATAGGAGGTTTCATGATTTCAGAATTGAAAGTATAAGCTTATAGGTGAAAGCTTACTGGCAGGATTTGTATCCTTCTGTGCACCAGACATAGTGAAAGTTTTGTCATACATCTTTAACTAGTTGCTTTCAGCTTCTGATTGAAGTACATTTCTTCTGAATTTCTGAGGCTGTTTGAAGTTCAACACAAAAAAACTCACTGACAATCAGTGCTGCCAACTTGTCCAACACACTAGAATTTAAATTCCAGCTATTAGAGTTGGAGCTTGGTCTTTATGACTCCTTTTTTCAGCCTAATGTTCTTCAGATTCCAGGTAAAGCAGAACTTGTGATATACATTCACAAGTGAGTTACAAAATGTAATAACTATTTCTTTGGTAGACAGAAAACTTGTTAAGGTGAATTTCAAAGGAAGGAGATATAAACTGTTTTCATTTATCCACTAGTCCTTCCTGTGGAATTATAAATTTTCTCCTACTGCTCATCTGTAAACTAAAATGGAACATATCCTACAGATCTGATGTTTTCAGAGACTGCTCCATAAAATGTGTAAAGATAAGAAGAGTAAAGATCAGAGGAAATAATGAAAATTACGTAAAAGACTTCAACATGTTATTTGTATGCAGAACATACAAACATACATCTTGGATTACCAGCATTTAACTCTGGCTTTACAGGGCTTGGTGTAGATGGCTCATTTACTAATGAAGTGAAAAAACTTCTGGTTGTTTTTTAAGTTTAGACCAATGAAAGCTTGAACAATTGCAAGCTTTCAGTCCATCATCTGTGTCTTCTAAATCTGTCTTGATGTGGAAAGTTTTAGTCATCCTGTCTGTTTATTAGAGGGTCTTCAATCTCTGCTGAAGAGGACTACTACACTTTTCTATGTAACCAAAATGCCATCAATAGAGATGCTAACAACTTGGTAAGAGCCAGACTTAGAGAGTTCTAAGAAGCAGGGATAAGATTTCTAATGCAAAAGAAGAGTTTTCTAAATCAAGTGAGTGACCATAATTAATGGAAGCTGGTAATTCTTAGTGTTCTATTATTAGCTCATTAGTGGGGTGTATCCTTAGATCTTCTAGTGGCAATGTGTTTTTTCTTGTCTTCTCCTGAAAGTTTAACCAAACTAATAATTTCTGTATGTTAAGATTCTTATATTAAGAATCCTCTCTCTGTCTTTCCTTAAGTTTGTGGTTCTGACTGTGTGTTTGAAGGCTGGATTAGAGACCTCGTATTGGACTTTGGTAAGCAAATGTCTTTACCATATTCTCAAATGTTCTGTGAAATATGATGGATGAATAATTGTATTGTTTTCTTCTTACTTATTATATTGCACCCTTTAACAGTTTGTCAGCCCACACAGTAGCAAACTGTGGTTACTGTGTGGAAGGACAGAATATACACATATAGAAAACAATGCTCAATATTGAAAAGTAGGAAAAATTTATTACTTAAACTATAAAAATCAAATTACTCTGGACTTACCATAACTGAATTTAAATTGACTTAAAATGCAGTAATAGTGCTGCTGATAGCATCATTTTCCTTTAAGAAATAGCTAAGTGAAGTAGTAAAGTAATACGAGGCATTGGAAATTTAATCCAATATATCAAAATAGCATTGTAAGTACTAAGTAGCAAAGATGTTATTTTATGTTATAATGCATCTGTGATAATTTTTCTTTTGTTTGATTGTTTTAACAGTTCAGCCATATAGCTATCTGGGGAAGCATTGCACTTTGGGTAGTGTTTTTTGGAATCTACTCTTCTTTGTGGCCAGTCATTCCTATGGCACCTGATATGTCAGGAGAGGTAAAAATGTATTTTAACTAACACCCAAATGTATGAAGAAAATATTGTTTCACTCTGTAGCACAGACTTAATCTTTATTGGATCCTTCTGCTACCTAGAGGTGCATATGTCATTCTGTCTTTTATACCTTCAGTATGGTAACCATGTTTTTTTAAAATACAATCAATTTTTACCCTTGTGAAAATGGTGGTCAGCTAACAGGCTATGAGTATGTGCCCTAATGAGAAAGAATAGACAGGTAAGCTGCTTTGCAGTTCTTAGGTAAGCTTTAATTTTCTAAAGAAAAGTGTTACCAAATGCAGTACTCAGAATTACAGAGCTTATTTTTCTTGAGCTTCTTTTTATAATGAAGTAACCAATAGTAGCCTGGTTAAGGCTGTTTTTCATATTGAATTTTACTAATTTGCCAAGTAGTTAAACCTGTGAAATACCTCAAAAAAATTTGAGGTGCCATAACATTGCATGAACTGCTTGTCATGCACACTTCCTTTTCTGTTAATGCACTGCTTGGAATACATTATCATAGTGTATCTTTAACCTTTTGACAGTAATTAGTGCTTTCTCATTCATTTGTAATCCCACTTGTGTAAACCTGCTCTGAATATTCCAAATTGGATTGAATCCATAAAAGATGCTTATTTGCTGCCTTATCTGATTTAATTGGAACTGAAGTCCCAAATTCTCAATACCATTCAGTTCCAGAAACATGTGAAGTATTCATTTCCCAGACACTAATGTCTGCTTCTGGGCATGATCAGTACCTCCTGAGCTGAGAAGTGTGGTGTGCATTCTCAGTGGGAGTCAGAAACTGAGAATACCTGCTTGTGTGAGAAAGGTATTCTTCTAATGGTTCTCCAAGAACATCAACTAAATCAAGCCTTACACCAGTGATATAATTACTACTGTGATATAATTCAACAATTTAAAAATTTATGCAGGATGTGGGAAATGTAGGTGCATCTTTCTCCCTCACTTGAAAGTAATTAAGACCCATAAATCCAACCTCCTATATAAACAGTTACAGGAAAAAATAGTATGTAGACATTTCTGTAACTACTGCATTTTAATGGACAACACATATTAAATAATTGGACACCTAAGGATAAGAATTTTAAATTACAAAATTTCTAGTTTTCATCTCTATTATAATCTCTTAGCTATGTATATATGTAGGTTTTGCTCGTTACCACATTGCCTCCACTACTCAAAACTAATTCTGTACATTATTGTAAATTAAAATAATTGAAGCTCTCATACTTCAGCATTTTTCTTCATATACACTGTATTTTACTGAAGAAACAGAATGTTTTTGGAATTCGGTGGTTTTAGAGATTTTGTAAAAGCTTTATGTTTTTTAAGACAGCAGAACTTTCATGATGATAAGCACAGTTGGAACAAAATGTTGTGTTATACTTATTATGATATAAGGGTGGCTGCTTCACTATTGAAATATCCATGTTTTAGTTAGTACATTTTCAGACTCTGAAGTTGCTGTGAAAACACCTGTTTTTGAGGAAGTGCAATTTCCATGATCTTGTAGAAATGGTTCTTCGTTAAAGAGACGTAGCTGTCTATGAAAATAATTCTCTTGGGGTTTGAATTCAACATTGTGCCAAAGTAGTCTGACTTACGAACCTAAGATCATTTATTTGTTGTGCTAGAACTTTATCTATGCTTAAAATGGGTAGTCTTATTTTGTTAGTATGTTTGCTTATTCATGTATTGTGCATATAGTAGTTTTGGTGTATGTGCATGAAGTTGTTTGAAGGGAGAAGTTACTGACTGAGGTTGGTTTTGTTTTCTTCCTAAGAATATATTTTGATTTCTATGATGTCAGAGTAGTCTTCTAAATGTATCACAGACCTTTAAAGCTTATGTTCAAAGCTCTGGTGTAGCACTTTGCACTGCACTCTGTGTGGCTGAAAGGCCTGTTGATGCACATACTGCAGCTCAGATTGGAAGCAAGATTTTTGAGTGCTTTCCTGGAAGCCACCATACTGACTGAGTGGTCTCTGGCAGGGCAGAATTCACTGAGTTTCTTTGTAGCAAGTCAGGTCTTCCATAAGTACTCAAACTAGAAGATTCACAGATTTAACTGTGCAAAAGATTGTGGTATGACAGAAACAAATCTGTATAAGCAACTCTGCTTGCGTGTGCAAGTACTTCTTGTCTGATTTCTTCAAATGTGTGAGTCAGACTTAAAAAATTCATCCAACTACATTTGGCAAAAGTTAAATGAATGTGTCGAAAGCTGACATCTACTTCTTAGCTTTTTGTCCCTTTTAGCTGGTCTGATCTGTTCAGTTGTGCTGAAGGGGACTTTTCATGCATTTTTCATCCCAAATGGGTTCATTAAAAATTCCCTCTTTTTAATAAACTTCAGATTTATAGGGATATATAGTTGTAGCTTATATATCTGTAGTCCTTAGAAAGTTTAAAGATATTCTCTTCCTTCTTCTTAGAGCTGGTAGCAAAAGTTCTGTCTCAGTAGGTTTGTAGTCTTTCCAGTCAGTATTCTTGACATGAGATTCCAACAGTGAAGTTCCAGCTAGATGATGTCTTCTACAAACATCTTTTTCTTTGTCTTCTTTGAAATAGAAAAGAACTTAATGAAAAATTCTAATAAGGATTCAATCTTTCTTCATGTTAATGTCATGAAAATAATAAAGATTCTTCCTGCTTACTACTGGTTCTGTTCCAAGAAAATAAAATTCTAGTGCTCTTGAAGGGGAGAGAAAAAGCATATGGAGGTGATGGAAAACTCATTCATTGGATGTAGGGGAAGGTTTTCATCTAAATATTTTGAAACTCATTTTTTGTATCCATTCCTATAAAATATTCAACTCCAATAAATGTGTTTCAATGGAGAACACTGCAAGGTAATGTCTTGAGATAAAATAAGGTTGTAACAGAAGAAAAGTCAGTTCATGCTGCTAAAAGTTCATGCTACTCTTACGTTTGAGCACTAAAACTGGTGGCCCAAAGTTAAAGCATAACTGTGTTCGTCTTTTACTATCAAAGCATCACCCAGTCACTTATTGAACAAAGAAATAAATATGTCACATATTTTTGCAAGTTTTCCTGATTTTTTACACTATTTTTCTTTCCATCTTTTTGTGTATCGTTCCGATTGTACAGAAGATTAAATTAAAGTTGGCTTTTACATGTAGGTTGCTGTATGTTGATATCACAGAAGGAAAGATTCCATAATGCCGTGTTTATAAAGAAAATACAGTGAAATGAAAACTTAGGCCAGTTATAGCATTTTTTCTCTATTGTCAAGGTCACTAGACCCCTTTCCTTGGCATGTTCCTAATAGTATAGTCAGGTGTATTTTTCTGTCTCTCTCTTTTGCTCTGAGTTTTCCCAGAACAAAAACACACAAGAGGCCCTCTTGATCCAAAATGTCCAGTTGATCCAGAATGCTGAGACAATTCTGGCATCAAGACCTTTGTTTTCTGGGTTTGCAACTCTGGTAGACCTGCACTGGTCCAACTTAGCCACCCATACAGTACTATTTCTGCCAGTGTGGGAACTGCATGGCTCTCCATGGTACAGTAATCCTAAATCCTGTCAGTAATGGTAACTTGTTGCCAAATAGGTAATGCACCAGAAGAGTTGAAATTTGACTTTTGACTCACATAAGTAAGGTATCCTGGCACAGGTGTTCTCCTGATATGAATACCTTGAAGTTCTGTAGCTGATTATCTGTTAGAGATTTATACTAGGTGTCTGGGTCATAGTAGGTGAAATGTTTCCATATTAAAATTCTGAAACCAGTTACATCTTGTCAGCCTTAAAACAGTTTCTATTCCAGTTGTGGGTTTTTTTTTTTTCCTTAAAGAAATAAGTGCAAAAAAAACTTCATTCATTTTCCATGATTGATGATGTTCAGATGAAAACTGTCAGTTCACCATGGTCTTTTGGCAGACACAGGCTAGAGGGAAAAATGGATGAAAACCACAAGAGAAGCAATGGGCTTTATGAAGCTGAAGAAAATGGAAAAATAGTGCATAAAACTGAAGAAGGATATGTGATAAAAAGGGGTGATAACCTAAGTAATTAATTATGTAGCTAGTTCAGGTACTGTAGCAGATCAACTTCATGAATCTTTTAGTAGAAACAAGACATAAATATTTCAGCATTAATTAAGCTGAACTTTCTGTTTACATTCACATTATTTTGTTTGTCCTTTAAAATCATTCATTTAAAATCATTCATTTAAATATTACTTCCTTGAGTTGATCCTACAAATTAGGGACTGTATTCTTCTAGTCTTAGATACAGACCCTAAAAGACAAGGAATTCAACTTCTACCTACTTATAACAAAGTATTAAAATACCTTTTCTGCAAGGAGGATTTTGGTAGTAGTATCAAAACACTATTTTTGTGGGAAGGAATGGGGATGCACAGCTTAAAAGGAAAATACTGAATACATTTCAGAAGCTTTCATTGATTTTATAACAATTTTTCAGCCTCTGCAACACAGTCTTTTTTGTATTACAATTTGCATTACATCTGCAGAAATGTTTGTTCATGCATTTGTTGTCTGTCAGTACTGTCTAGTATGGAAGCATGTGAACAAGGAACTTAACAGGTTATTTTCTTAATATTTTACCAGTAAAGACTGTGCTTTTAAATATAGATGCACAGGAAAGAAAGGAAGAAAAAACACCAACATAAAATTCTTTGTAGGCATTTTGTGATTAGGTTTAACACTGTGTGTTTTGACCCACTGCATTAAACAAGTTATATTTAATTTCAAAAAAAGGTGTCACTACAGACTAGAAGAAAATTTTTATTGTGTACTTGAAAAAAATCAACAGCCTGAGTCTTTCTACTACATTGATACAAATTAAGGTGATACTTTTATGCATAACATTAACAAAGAGATAATTTAAATATGCTTTCAAAATATCGTAAACAACTTAATGGTATTTTCTGTTTAAGCCAGATGAACTTGGCATAAGTTTTTAAAAGTAAATGCCAACTCTGTTCATATTTGATAAGGTATTTGCTTTGTACATGTATTTTATTTTTTCTTTAAGACTCTTCAATACACAGAGAATTGTTTTGTAATACTGAACAAAATGCATTTTTAATCTGTGATTCAGGGAATTACCAGAAGTTTCCTGTTGTCCACGTTTTGTGGTATTGTCTATTATGACTGCACAAATAAATGAAGCTGTGATTAAATTGTTCTATGTTTTTATATCTGTGTAGTCCTTTTGCAACAATTGCATTAACTACTGAAATTTCTGTAACTTACATTACCTACTAAGAGCAGGCTCCACTCGTGTCAGTAGGCTGTAAAGCTGCAAGAACCTTCCATTAATGCTTCCTTCCTTGCAGTTAATAGGTCTACTTTTCCTTTTAGTCCTCTTAAAAAAACAGACTGATTTTTAAATTATAAAAATAGATACATTTCTAAACTGTTACAGTTATCTCTTTCCTGAAAAAATCTTGTTGTGGTCTGAGTTGAAAACCTGTAATTGAGGAGGGGTGAAAAACAAATCAATCTGTTGTATGTTTCACACTAGTAAAGCTCCTTGTTACTGTTACGTGCTCTGAATTATAAGGCCTCTTTTTTTATACCGATGTGATTAATAAGGTAGCTTAGAATAATAATACTTTACTCAAATAAGAAGTATGATACTGACACTAAAGCAACAGTTCAGTATCCACAAAACTTTTTAATTTATTGTGGTACTGTAGACAATGCACTGTAAAGGTCGCCAAAGCACCATCTGCTTCTGCTCTGTCTGACCCAGAGGATTTATAAAACTACTGACAGAAATTGGAGTTAAAGTACAAGCATGTATTTTACAGAATTTTAGATCATTTGACTGAGGTTTGCAGAAGCCTCGGGAAAAACAGTAATATTTCTTGTGGGAAGATTTAGCTGCACTGTGTAGAAAATATGTATTAGAATATACTATATTGACAGTATTAGTTTCTTAAATATTGCTTCTTTCTGTATTATGCCAAGTATCCTACTTATATGGAATCATGCTTATTAAAATATTAGATGTGCCTTTACTGCATTGGGGTTTTTTACACAAAAAAACAAATAACTTTTTTTTTAAAATGTAGTTATCCAGATACTTCAGTCTCTAATGAGCAGGTCTTCTCTAGTAAGATGTTTGTCTGAAGTTTGATCCAAAAGTGGGAATTTGTTTTAGTCTAATGTAGAGCAAAGCCTACAAAGCAAATTTTTAGGATAGAATACAATCATAGAACAGTTGAACAGGTCTCTGGAGGTCATCTGGTCTAATGCTTTTGACACTACACCAAGTTGCCCCAGACCATGTCCGGACAGTTTTTGAATATTACCAAAGATGGAGACTCTACAACATTTCTGAACAACCTGAGTCCCTATTCAGTCACCCTCACAGTAAGAAAGGTTTTCTTGATGTTCAGATTCGAGTTTTAGTTTGCGCTCCTTGCCTCTTGAGCCGTGACAGGGCTTTGCTGGAAATAGCTTGGCTCTGTCTTTGCACCCTCCACTCAGGAATCTGTCTCCATCAATAAGATGCCCCTAAGCCTTCTCTTAGGCTATAGTCTCAAATATCTCAGGTTTCTCTCTTGTGTGACAGATGCTTCAGGGCATTGGACTAATTTCAGTACCTGTGTTTCTTGTATTGGGGAGCCCAGAACTGGAGACTTCCCTCAGTGTGGCCTCAGTGCTGAGCAGAGGGGACCTGCCTTCCTCTCTGCTGACAATACTTTGTCCAATGAAGCCATAGATACTGTTCACTTTCTTTGTCACAAGGGTCCATTGCTGGCTCATTTTGAACTTGGTGTCCATTGGGACCAAGTCCTTTTCTGCCAAGCTGCTTTCCAGCTGAGTGACTCCCAGCATACCCTGGTACCTGGGGAAGTTCCTTTGTATGTGCAGGACTTTGCATTTCTGCTTGTTCAACGGCCTGAGGCTCCTGTCAGCCCATTTCTTCAGCCTTTTGAGGCTACTCTGGATAGTGCATCTGCCACTCTTCGCCCTGTTTTGTGTCATTAGCAAACTTCCTGAGGTACCCTTTGCCTCTAATCCAGACCTTTAATGGAGATGTTAAATGGAACTAGACCCAGTATTGACCCCTGGGGTACACTTTCAGTGTTTCCTGTGTATCTCACAGTCTGTTCATCCAGCCCATACATCAACAGCTTCTCTATGTGGATCTTAGAGCTTTTGCGCCCTGCTGTGTTGTCCCTCCAGCTATAAAAGGTGCTATTAATGGATACTTGTCTCTTGCATGTCTAAAAAACAGCTGAGTGTTAGTTTAATAACTTTTGCAGAATACAGCATAATAAATTGAAATGGTTGTATATTTAAGAAAAATTGCTATGGGATTTCTCCTCAGTTTTAGCAGGGACAGCTATAAATAATGCTCCTAAAATTTGGGAATCAATTATTTCTCTAAATTCTTCAAAACAAGGGAATTGCTATGCCTTGCTTTGAAGGGAACCTGGCAGACAACTGAGTTGGCAGTCTCTATTTCTAAAAACTGCTTTGAGCTCTCTATGGTAAGCAAATACCAAAGTCTATCAACTCTCACTTCATTATCACAAAATTTGTGGGATATAGTCATTCTTCAGTGGCTAATATCTAGGGTAGTTGTGCTGTAATTTTTTTTTTTTTTTTTTTTTTTTTTTGCACTGCTTTTTTTACCAATCTGGATTAAAATATTATCCAGATTCTGTGTCTTCATTTCATGTGGAATAACTGGTGTACTAAGTTTTCAGCAAGGGTTTATTCCTTAATTATAGAGCATGTTTGAAGTACAGTTTTCAAGAACTTTAAAATAGTTCAACAATAAAAGTTAGGCTTTTCCTTTATAGTCCAAAATATTTCTAAAACCTATTCTCAGCAGAAGGTCCCTACAGGCATTATCCTACAGTTTCAGTGCATTTTCATCTCTCTTCCAAGTTTTCCCAGCTTGTCTTTTCAGACCTGTGAGTCTTTGCAAAACAATAACCAGTGATCTCTGTGTCTGCCTTTCTATACCTCTATGAACCTTTTGTTTAGAGAAATAAAATGTTTCCGTGTACATGTGCAGAGAATATTATTACTTCAAAAAAAATCAGTGACTTACTGATGATTTTTTTTTAAGTTAATCAGAATTCATCCCATAAAACATATCCATTTTTGGTCATCTGTCCTCACCTGAGAGCATAAAATTATGTTACCATTCAAATACTAGCATATTTTAACTATTTAAGTATTTAATTATTTAAAGTTTGCTTTTTGTCTTTCACTTCAGGAATCAAAAGTATTTGTCTAAGGGGTTTTTCTTTTTCAGTTTAATTCCTGATAGGTGGTTTTCATTTTTACTCCTCAAACTGTCACAGTTTAATTCTACTCAGGCTAGTTGGAGACATTTATTTGTGAGCCATAATCTGCTATTCCCAGATATACTTTAAAGATCCATCTCCATATTCAGTAGTTACATTCTCATTCTCTCAAGCAAGAACAGCAGAGCTGATCTTTGAACTGCCCAATTTACCTTTTTTGCTTCTAGTGGTCTGTCTTGGTTTATATACCTAATAACCAGTGATCCTAATAGAGAGGAAGTCAATTCTTCGGAATTCTGAGGAACACAGTTCTTAATTAAAGCAGCTAAAAGATGCTTTTTAAACTCTACATAGCAAAGAAAGGCTAGAGGCAGTACAAGAACTTACTAGTAGGAACTTCATTGCACTGGAAGTTAACACAGATCCATTTTAGTACTACAGCATTAAGTACTTTGGCACATATGAAGGCAAACACATGCACATAAGTGCTACTAATGGAAGTTTTTTCTGTAGGCTGAGAGGAGAAACTTTTGCTAGTTTGATGCTGTTGAGGTATTTTATTGCTTTGTAGTTTATAAGAAGATACGCACCTAGATGATACCTGAAACAGATAAACTGAAAAGGGTAAGCTTTTCTGCAGCAAGAATTTACCAGTTTTCAGGTTTTCTTTTCTTATTTATAAAAGGCTTTTTAAAATTTGAACTAGCTGTTTTGGCAGTTCATTTCATAATGAGGAAAAAAGCAAATATTCTCTGTTCATTCTGACATGTAATTTCCTAACACTACATCTTCAGCAATGCATTGAAAATGTTTTGCAGCCAGGATTTCTTATCTGCTACTAAGTTGTGAAAAGGAGTATTTCTCAGACTTTTTTTCTTTTTTGAAAAAAAAGAACCTATATAAAAATCTAAACTTAAAAAAAATGTTAATTTATTTTAGAAAGTCTTAATATTGGGCATGAGCTACACATAGAACAAATTATTTATTTTCCCTGCAGGATTTGTAAGTCCTACAATAAACTGGGCTTCCCAGCTCTCATTTTGGAAAACTTCTGAATTCCCCTGGGAGCCACTTTTGTGGCAGATTCCATTTGGTTTCACAAGGCCTAAAGGGGGAAGACTTGGCATAGACCACAAATCTCTCACATTAGGAACAATTTGTAAACCACAAACAGAGGCAGCCAGAGTCCGTCCCCAGAACAGGCTGCTCCTGTTAGTGCCATTGTCTGAAAAGGATTGGTTTGCCATTTCCCAGATGACCTGCCTATGTGTAGAGAGATGTGAAAAGTTAGAGACAAAAATGTTTTCTACAGAGTGAGGGGGGAGCTTTCTTGTACAGAAAGGAAGGAAATACCTCTGTGGGATTTTATTTTTTCCCCTCTTCGTCCAAAAAATACAAAGAGGGCCTCTGTCTTTAACGCGAATGTCGGCTTTAAATCTTTTAGGTTTGGATTAACTCTGTAAAAAGAAAAAAAATCTGACAGGCTTTCAAATATGACGCAGAAAAACTTTTTTTTTTACCTCAATTCATGTTGTTCATTTGTAAAGCCAAAGGCTGGATGGAGTGAATAGTAGGCGCCAGTTGTTCCTTCATTCATAGTTAGCATTACAATGGTCAGAATTAACATCCTAAGACCTACATTATCACTTTTGCTGTTTCACCAGCAAACATTAATACCGGGTGGCTAACACAAGGACAGCTCTTTGCTGTGTCCCTATAAATTAAAAACTATTGTTAATAATAGGAAGTAACAATCGTAATTAGTTCAAGTTTTATTTTTGTACTTTTTTCTTGTTTTTAAGTGAAACATCTATCTAATTGCTACTTAGTTATAAAATGTCTTCCAAAATGCCTTTGTGATAGACATTTCCTATTAGCTCCTGTTCTAGAAAATTAGTATTTAATCAAGTATGTCAAAAGTCAGGTTTTGCTTATAAAGTGACTGCTAATACATTTTCTTCACTAATACATTTTGCATTTCCTTCACTTCTTTTTTTTTCTCCTTTGAAAATGTGAATTGTTTTATTTTGAACCTGTCACTGCTGAGTGTTTGCACCTTTACTGACAGTTGTTAACAGAAATAGTAGAATCTCAGGGCAGTATCTATGTCCTTTTAAGATAGCCATGGAAAGTTTACCAAATTTATAGTTAAAATACATTCTAATGCTTTCCAAAGAATCTGTGTCATTAGGGATTTGGATACAAAATCAAGGTAAATAGAACTTTTTGCTTATATGAGAATTATGGTTCTTTTCTGAAAATAATTCACTTCTGTTTTCATATATAAACATATTGAGTATAACTCTAAAATGTTCATGTACGCGTGTTGAGAAATTAGATTTCAGCTACTGCAAGCTACCTACTGCAAGCTTGCTCTGCTAATTAAAACTAGTAAAATTTCAGCTTATTTATTTTACATACTGAGGCTTAACCTTTGAAAGAAGTAAGTCTCCAAGTAATGAAACAAAGGATTTGAAAGAATATTGTTGTGGAGTCATGTTACTTTCAACCTCTCTACATTCTAATTACATTATAAAAGTATTTCTAATACTGACTACAATCAAACTTCTAGTAACGTACTTCAGTAAGTATTTTTCATACTCCTTGCGTCCATAATATTTTTGATGTAGACATTTGAGCATGAATTACAAGGGTAAAGACTTTTTTCCTTTGGTGTCCATATATTGTGCTGTTTATTTTGGCCATTCAGTATGTTTTAGTTTTTAGTATTTCTACAGACCAAGGTATGAGCAGAAGAAATTCCTATGAATTACAAATAGCGGTGTATAGAAAAAACAAATATACAGATAAAAACAATTGCAGAGTTTTCAAATATTTCACCATGCATTAATGTGTTAGATCTTCATTTAACACTACGTTGCATACTTTCATAATGACATAAGTAGCTGTTTCTGTATTTTTCATTTTCAAGCAGTCTGTTTAACAGGAGCCTGTGGCAGTGTGGGAGCTGTGGCACAGCGAGTTCTGTGGGAGATAACTTTGATCCAAGTTATATTGCAGAATGATTGTAGCAGTGCCCAGTATCCATATGAAGGTTCAGAAACTATTATATCCTGTCAGAGTCGATTGCAGATTAGAGATCTGTGCTCATAAATGTTGGGGAAAACTCTGTTCACAAAGTTGGGAAAGGGTGGATTTTTAGTAAATCTGATTTTAATGGAAATGCCTGTAATAAACGTAGTGGTATAGAGCAGCACTGTGGACGGGTGATCCCCCCATGCAAAGAGCTAAGCACTGCATTTTTCTACCAGCCTCTCAACATGAAATAGTGCTTACTATTTACTGGATTTATATTGCAACTCGGGCGATTTTAGAAAGGAGTTCAATTTGACCTTAGTCAGACTAGAATGGTTCATTTCAATTTGCTTTTGATAGCCTCAACTAACTACATGATATTTCTAAAATCTTCTCTAGTTCTTGTCATGACATTACATTTTGTGCATTTTCTTTTCAGGCAGCTATGATGTTCAGCTCTGGAGTGTTTTGGATGGGACTCCTGTGTATTCCTATGACAGCTTTACTGCTTGATATAGTGTACAAAGTGTGAGTACGAAAATGCCGGGCTTTACAGAAGTACTGACTTCTAAGTGTGTATTCATTCTAATTGCTAATATAATAAAAACAAATTAAGATCAATTCTGGTGATTATATAAAATTATTTTTTACCAATCTTTGTTTTTGAAAAACCTTATTACAAAATTTAGTGGTATTTTAAATGTTTCAATAATTGTAGTGTTTTATTAATAAATATTTTTGTTTCTAATTTGCAAGAACAGCTGATAAAATTTATTCTTTAGATTTTTTTTTTTTTGACATTTGTCCTTGTAAAGCTTAGTTTTAAGTCTGGGGAAATGGATTTATAAATTGGTTATTTATATAAGCGTTAAAACTGTCTGTTCTACTTTCAAGAAGAGTGAGTCTGGCAGTATTTTGTATGTACTTACAGAGTAAAGAGAGCTACTTACAAGACACTAGTAGATGAAGTTCAGGAGTTGGAAGCAAAGTCTGAGGACCCTGGGGCAGTTGTGCATGGCAAGAGGTACAGTAAAAATCTGTAGAACATTGTCTAAAAAAAAAAGGTAAATATTTCAAGCTTTACAGATTTATCAAACACAAAAGGTTATTTTTCAAAAGCCGTACAAATGAAAGGCATCTGTGAAGGACCTTCAGGTCTACTGAGCCTATGGGTTTTTTCATATGCTTACATATAGGTTTTTACCAAAAGGTTTAGCTGGTGTGCTTCTTTGTATCTGGCAGGTTTCTGGTTCTTATGTATAGAAGAAACCTGAGGTACAATTTTAATTGTGTCACTTCTGCCTGTGTTAACAGTTAATTCACAAACAAAATAAGAAAATAATAGGGTGGAACAAAATGAACTCAAACCTGCATCATTTTCTATGGCCATAAACAGGGTCTAAGCACAAAAATGAAAAACTAAATTCTTTAAAATTTGCTCAGTAGCATAGGGACAAACAGAAAAAATCTGTCTAGGATTTTCTGAAATTGAATATAACAAGCTGGCTTTGTATTTAATGCCAGTCCAGAGCAAACTAATTTGATTAAACTATATGAAGTAAGAAAAAGTTTTAACTTAAGACTCCACAAGAATTCCCTTGTTACATCCTCCTTCATGGACCAGGCAGATAATTTGAAAAGGGAGATGGTAAAACTGAGCAACTGGACATTTTCTACACGTAAAGGTGTGCACTTACTAAAATATTTCAGACTTTTTAACCCCAGCTGAACTTGTAGCCAGCATTCACTGAATGTATGAGATGACAAAATCCCCCTCTGCCCCCCTTCCAATTCATTAGTGCCATTTGGCTGAACTAGAGCTTTCTTTTCTTGTCTTCATTTTCATGAGTTTTGTGAAGTCAAAAAAAAAAACCAAAACTGCTGATACTTGATTTTCCTGTTCTTTCTTTTCTTTGGATGGCTGTTCTTTTAGTATCTTCATGGCAAAAAGCTTAGCCAAGAAGGCTTTTTTCCTACCAAGCTATGCACAGAAAGAGACCAGAAAAAACACAGCCACTTCTTTTACTGTAGGTTCAATTTTCAAAAAGTACTTTATAAGATGCTTTAGTTCCCTTTCCCTTCAATCTTATTGTATCCCTCCTCCAGTTCAGTGGGAATTAGCTTACTAGGATTTACCAGGATGAGATTGAATGACATCAGCTACAAGGTGATAACCACCATTTTTAATGGGCACGTATCCAGCTTGTGTAAGAGCTTTCACAAGAATGTTTTGTCTGTAGCTAGATTCATCTTCCCTGGTAACAAGGAACAGGGGAGGTGCCAAGAGGCCTGGAAGCTTATCCCAGCCCATGGAACACCTAGTCTGGTGTGGTGGGCTACAAAAGAGGAGATACCTGCATACAATCTCCTATCAGGCTCTATATGGTGTCTTTGTAGCAGCAGCCTCACGCTGGAGGTACTGCAGAACCCCCTGGTTGGTGGCAGTCCCTACTCAGAACTTTTCCTTCATCCCTGCAAGACCTAACTAGTGCTTGCAAGAGTAAGTTCTCTTGCATTTAAAGGTGATTGTAAATTGATTGTTACAAATGCTTTTCTCCAGTGGCAGTGGTGATTCAAACACATTGAGGGCAAGATCTTCCTCCAAATTAACCAACTCATCTATCAGTGTGCTGAGCTTTGAGCCAGGAGCAATGTAATCTCTGTGCTCTTTTGCAAAGAGAAAAAGTTGTAGAATAAAGAGGTGCAGGAAAGAAAGCAGACATTAGTACTGGATGGTGCTAAAAGGGGAACATCTTGTGAATATGGTAAGGTAACCTATCTTTTTGGTATTTCATACTTGCATTCCTTGTCTTGTATACCAGACTTGTCTTGTATTCCCAATTCAGCTATTTAACTTCAGTTGTCCAGGCAGGATGCTTTTCCCTCCTTCTACACACAGCATGTCTTCCAAATCCCTTTTTACATAGGTAAAATGAACTTGCTGTTTTCACCATCAGTTTTGCAATTATCTTTTTATCCCGTAGTTAAGTAGTCATGAGGGCTCCATGAAAGCTTTTTAGTTACCTGCCAGAATGTCTTTCTTAGATCTATTCCTTCTCCAAAGTTACTTTTAAACCAGTATTTCTGAAGGATACAAGCATCCACCTTATATGCAAATCGATAGATGTTACACAACTCAATATCTCTTAAGATTTTATTCCATCCATTATTTTTTAATGTATTTAAATTCAGGTAATAGAGCCAAAACTTAACCTTTTATGGAGAAAGTATTCATTGTTAAAGAAATGGTCTGATGAACTGCATTACTTGCATCTAAAAAAATTTGATTCAACTTATGTAAGCATTTTTGAGTCTCCTAAACTGCAGAAGCCTGGATTAACTAGTTATCAGTGTAGAGTAAGTAGTTAAATGGGAGAGAAACGTCCTTTACATCTTTTAAAATATGTACATGAGCCATTTTTATTGCAGTATGTGTATACCTCCGGGAGTACCTTTTTCTGTTGTAAGAGAAAAAGGGATTGGTTCTCATGAAATGCCAAAATAACCTAAGAGGATACAAATCACTGCTTGATTAAAAGGTAGCAGGGAAATAGTGAGAAAGCTAACTCAGAAACTTTTCCACTCTGTCCACTCCCATCTTAGAAATACTACAACACAAAATAAAAGTCTCAGCTTCCACAGATAACAGGTCAGGATTCTTCTATTGAATAGGTGTTGTAATCAATCAGTATCTGAATGTTTACTGAGAAGAGGGCCTACAGGAAGGCCAGGAGATTGTATAAGGGCATGTCATAATAGGACTGAAAGAGGGTAGGTTTAGTTTAGATATTAAGAGGAAATTCTTTACTGTGAGTCTGATGAGGCACTGGAACAGGTTACTCACAGAAATTGTGAATGTGGAAGTCTTCAAGGATGGACAGGACTCTGAGCAAAGTGATTTAGTGGAAGTGAGGCTGGAACTAGGATGATCTTTGAAGTCCCTTTCAGCCCCAACCATTCTGTGATTCTATGAAGTATGATATTGTTAATTTTTATTGCTGTTCTTTCAGCTAGTATATATTTGTTGCACATTTTTTAGAACTGTGTTGACATCATATTGAGTGCATTTAATTACAACTAATATTGTAAGGCTTTGCCCTTTTGGTGTTTTCCTGTCAAAGATTCTTGGGACGGAAATTTTCTATTTAAATTATAAATTTACACTTTCAGCTGTTTTCTGAAAAACAGCATAAAAATTGGCATTGACATTGAGATAATTTTAAATATTTTTCCTAAAATACTTTTATTGTACTTTGGAATGTGCTTTAAAAGTAGGACATGATAATACAGTCTTAAAATCTGCCATCCCTTGTATTTTTACGGTGATGATTTGAAAAGGTTTTTAAGCTGTTTTCATTGAAGGCTCAGGAAGAGCATTGCTATTGTATCTTGCTGTTTCAGTATATGTAAGGCTGTTTAATGAGCTTTTTCACCAAAACTGTCCAAAAATACTTTATTTGGTTCTTCTGTAAGCCACACATTCAAATTTGTTTTGTCCCATATGTTTTTCAGTTAAGTAAGAATATATCTTGAATAAGAATGTGCAAATTTTGCACAACCACTTTTCCAACAGAAAGTGAATTTCATGTTGGAATACTACTGACTTGAGGGTACCTTGATAGCATAAATAAAAGAGCAGCCTCAGTGCATTAACAAATTTGTGCCACAAAGAGTACAATTTCTATCATTAGATACATCAAATTGAAATGCTACTAAGCCATTTCTACTTAAAATTGAAGGGACTAAGGTAAAAGGATACTTTTTTTATATATAAACTATTGTTCAGAAAGGGGTTTTTTGATAACTTATATAAAATGCTTAAGCAGAAGCAACGGTATTAATACTTACTGCAAAAATATTATTACTGTGGTGAATCTTACGTGGACTAACAGTAACATGAATAACAGCCCAAACTTGTGGAAACATCTTTAGAGATATATACTTCAAATGCTGCTTCATAAAATCATTGTTTTTAATTCAGTTCACTGAGAAATTATTTTTAGAGCTGATAAGTTGTTGGTCAGGAATACATAAAGTAGTAATTTTTTTTCCTATAACTGTGTTTAATTGCCTGTCAAGGTATACATTTCATGCTCAAAAACAGTTAATGTTCCACTTGCCCATATAGGTACACATAATGAGCACAGGCATTTAGTTACTGTGATCTAACATTGGTTAATTCTGAAACCATGTTTTCTTGTCTTCACATGTAGATATTTAAATATGCTTTTGAATGACAATAGGGTGATTTATAATAGAGAGCCCACAGTATTTCAATTATAGAAGAAGAGCTGAATTTAATACCTGAATAAATGAAAGTGCTTTTCTCAAGTGTTTTTCCAATGTATTGTGTATTTTCTTTACCAGCAATCAGATCTATGCAGTGGAAACTTCATTATACATCAGCTAAGATGTGTGCATACTTCATGTTCTTGTAAAACTTTAAGGTAGCATTTTCACTGCTTAACATTTAAGCAATCTGAACATTCCACTCTGGAACACAAGCAAAGAATGATGGTACCAAGAATGCTATAAATAGGCATGCTAATATTTTTAATAAAATATTTTTATTAGAAAATAACACCTGTCAACAATTTCATAGAAATTTGATTATTTCAACTCACATTAATAAGGATTTCACAGATGTATTGCAAAGGAGACACAGCTGATAACTGCATCTAAGTGTACCCATGGTCTTCCACCTTCTTGGCCTCCAATCTTACATGAAGATACTAATTTATTCATTCTCTGTATTCTTGCAGTTTAGATTTCAGTCCCTAATTTTTTATTAGTGTTGTCACTCAAACAGTTTACAGCTCCAAACTGAAAAACAAGGCTCCTACACAGCATAGAGGAGCAAGCAAGATGGAAAAAAAATCCCCAGAGAGTTAGCTTAGAAAAGCACTGAGAGTAAGATGTGTCTCAGTACTTCAGACTCTCCATTCTTGATTCAGTCAGCAGATGCAAACTACCTTCCTGGAATTGGTACCTAATTTTTTTCTTACAAGGAAGTCTCATTCCATCTTTTCATTCAAAACATGGCCACAGAAGCAGTTTCCCCTGCCTATCACCTTATCCTGTAGATTTTCCAGTTAGCATTCCTCTGTGGGTGTGGAAGTAGGTTTATTTTCCTTTTCCATCTTAGAAAAGCCAAGCTTTCACCATATGCTTTAACCACCAGACTAGAGGGGAACAGAAAGATGAGATAAACCATTAGTTCTCCAGCTTAAACAGTGCATCAGCCTCTTATGTAAGAAGTATATAGTCACTGAAGAAGGAATGAGCATTTCTAATTTAATGTCTTGAATGGTAATCTAGTAAGGAAAGCAGTCTAGTTCCCTTCCTTGCACCACTTAGTCTGGTTGGTGGCCTGGGAAGGTAAGTCTGTTGAGCTAATTGACAATAATATTAAAAAGTAATTTGAGTGATCATGACTTGGTAACATAAGGTGTGTAAAATGTGTTTTACTTCCTGCATCATTGCACAAGAGACAACTTCACTAATCTAGCAAAACTGTAGCAATATCAAATCACTATATACTCAGATTAAATGTAAAGTATGCCTTTTTTTAACTGAACTAATTTTTAGACCAGTTTACATAGAGAAGAGGGCTGGATTTTTCAGCATTTTAAATGTTTGATAGGTTCGTATTTCTTGAAACACAGGCTGTAATTCACAGTGAATATCAAATCAAGAGGAAGACACTGAAGAATTTGTTTGGTTGGGTTTTTTAAAATAGTCCCTTGCACATATTTAATATGTTATTAAAACTGCTAGATTTTGCAATTTTTCTGAGCTATGGATCATCTACCTGGTATTTATTTAGTAACCTAAGTTCCGATTAGAGAGCACTTTAGTGTAAGAAGGACAGACAGGAGACCCAATACCTTTGTTATTCCTTTCACTACAGTTTGCAGCATTTGGCTGACACTTGAGTCTCAATTTAAAAAATGTTAAATGCTTCAGTTTTCCACTTGGGCTGAAATGGGGTGTACCTTGAGTCACACTAAAGCACAATAAGCATACAACACAACAAACTCAGTAGTGCTGGAAAGGATGGAGATGGGCCAACCTTAACAGCAATAGTAGACTGTTATTTGGGTATGATCTCCAGAAAAACACCTTCTAGAGTTTCCTGGGGAATACCCCTTCCTAGAACACTTTTCATGGAAGTGATATGTTTCTGTACACACAGCTGAAGACCATGAATGTGGCTTTACCTCCACCTCATTTCCCATCCCCTTGAGGTACTGTGTCAATAGAGGCTGGGAGCACTTTCTATGTAAGAAAAAAAAAGACTAATTCAGCCTGGCACTATTCAAGCTGTGCTACATCAAGGAAGACAGTGTCTTCTCTTTACATTGTGTGTTTCTAAAGGAGTCACATTCAAAGGTTCACAATATTATTCATTTATTTGTGTTGTCAGCATACAGCAGTGTTTCAAACAGATATTTTGTCGTTGTACTGTGACAAGTAAAATCATTACCAGGGGTCTGGAGTTAATAATCTGTTCTCACACAAGCTTTTAATCATCATCTTGGTAATTCATCAAGCACAATTTAAAAAGAAAAAGGAGGGTGGACACTTCTCGTTTAATAATTAATTCCCATTGAGCAAACTCAAAGATAAAGGGAAAGGGTAATTAGTAAGTAAATATTTTTCACGTCTACTTTCTCTCTAGCTTAACTGAAAGAGCCCAACTACTGAAGAATGTTTTTAAGAAGAACCATGTGAACTTGTATCGCTCTGACTCTTTGCAGCAAAACTTGCTTCGTAAGTGTTCACTGACAAAAATTAATATCCATTAATAACATAGTAAAATTCTGCCTTTTGCTGCATTTATTTATAATAAAGATGCAGTATCCTAAATCCATTAGACTATGTTCTTTGCCTGTGATTAAGTTTCCCTTCATACCTGAGATACTGCTCAGAGTTCTTTCTGCTATTTTATAACTGCAAAATTCTGTAAGAAGTGGCACAGGATTTAACTTACTGTTGAAAAGAGTTTTTTTCTCCTTTATTCACCTTTTTCAAGTTGTTTCTGTTAAAGCCTTAAAAAATAAAATTGATCAAAACTTAATTTTTTTCTCTTTTGCTTTCTATCTGCAGATGGCTACGCCTTCTCTCAAGATGAAAATGGAATCGTTTCCCAGTCTGAAGTAATAAGAGCTTACGATACCACAAAGCAAAGGCCTGAGGAATGGTGAAGGAACACAGCTCAAGACTTAGGCCTTAGTTGTTACTTTTGCAAAATGGACTGCTAGATCTTTGCTGGGAGCTGTGACCATGGTCCAGCTATCAGACATTGAAAGGTCTATGATGGTCTTGTTCCATAAAGTTTGGATTTGTGTATTCAGTAGACATAAGCACTGTGCAACTATACTGTAACACACCATCTCTAAATTTTTAACAAGTATTTGCTTAGCCTTTGTAAACAGATTGGAATTTACCTTGTATCTTGCCAGCTTGCTTATTTTACAATGAAATTGAATCAATACTGGTCATGTACTAGAAGGGCAGTGGTCAGATTGCTAAACATACTTTACATTGACAGATCAACTAGCATCTGGGAAGGTTTTTAAGTGTTAATATATTTAAATACAGTTGATAACAAGCCTTTGATTTCAACAAGTGCTGAAAAAACAGTATCTTAATGGTGTTAATTCACCTTCTTTAAGAAAGAGTCAAGATGCTCGTAGATGTTTGTGTCAAACTAATCGAAAAACATTTGCCAAAGAAGTTCCATAAATGTTTTCTGTTGTTAGAAACAGTTTGGAAGGAAACTATCTCCAGTCCTGATCTCAGAACTGCATGCTTGAGTCTCCACACTTGAGGAGAAAGTACAATGAGTCTAATTTGAGTGGCCTTTTTGGCATTTGCTTTCAAAACTGCAACTCTTTGCACCTTTGGCCTTATAAAAGCTTTCCCCTTATTTTCATTTAGTACTGAATATGTTGAACATGTCTGCCAAATTGTGTAATGGAGTACACATAATACTTTATTCAATTTTTAGGAATTGCTCTGCCTTACTTCCCTTTAGCAAACTTAATTATTTTTGTGATGCTTTGTTGTATCTGCTTATACTGTAGGTTCAAAAGAATGTTTGTTTTAACTTATTTTTTAAGATTAATTGAATTTTCAACATTTTTGTACTAAGATTATTTGAAATGCATAAATTGAAATACAGAGCAAAGCATGCCCTTCGCTAGTCTGTGGTATGTACTGGTTTATTTGCACTCAAGTCACTTCCTATAAAGGTGTGAAATACATTGCATCATGCTCTTTACAACTTACTGGTCGTGCAGAATAATTATATACTCTCACCTTTAATTAAAATGGAGAGGAAGTGACTGAAGGAAAAGATACACACCTGGTATGAGGGGGAAAAAAAGAGGGAGGTATTATATTAGAACATTGTGATACATTCTTTAAGTAGTTACACTTCCTATTTCTCAACTTGCCATCCGACAACCATCAGGTTTCAAACTAAGAAAAGCTACTTGAATTTCAAAGTTTAGTTAATTCTTGCAACTTTTTAGTCCATGTTTAATTCTGGGTTTAAAAGCCACTATAATTACATTTAAAGTACAATTTTCTATAGTAGCCGTTGGTTTTATTGTTAATTAACTTTTTGTGCATTACATAGGAATGATCTCATTTTTTCTTTCAATGGAGATCAACCAGATGGAAAAGCAGAACAACAATATCCCCAATGATCTGTTAAATTAAGTATTTCCTCTTTTCTCTCAGATCAAGACAAGTCATCCAGTCCCATCTTTTCTCTGCCCTCCTTCATTTGTTGTATACTTACTAAAGGTGACTTTACCTCCTTGCCTTCCATCTGGCTAAACACTTAACATACAATTAATCTCACTATCCAAGTTTCTTATGCTCCACTCTAAGAGAAACTTAAAAATACGGAGAGAAGGCCCAGCAAAAGGCACTGTATGAAAGTACATATTTAGGAAGGTGTGCCACTGGGAAGGCAGTCTGCATTTCATATGCACGTTACGCAGTGTCTTCCTCTCACTTGCCCAGAGAGATCTTTAAACAGAAGGCACAAGGACAAAGGGAACGTATCCCACTAGAAACAGTACTGCCAGTCAGGCATGCAGACAAGGACTGCCCTCAGAAAAGCCATTTCAGGCATAGATAAATAGATGGATCAATATGGGAGGGCCAAATCACTTGACCTAAGGCAAGAAAATATTTGGGGGCATGCCCCTTTCCTAAAATGGGGAACCCTATTTTCTGTCATCCAAGGGAGAATGACCGACTTCAAAACATTTCTGAAATTAACCATGACACTGTTGCTCCTTTATAATGTTTCAGTCTACTTAACTCCTATAAAATTAATCTATATGTATTCTCTTTATGGGCAGGTTTTTTCTGTTCTAAATGGTTTCCTTGCAAATTTTGCAAATAAGGATTAGAATACATTGTAAAATATATACAGTAAGATATTTAAATGATCTCTCATTCTTCCTATGAAATAAAATTGTTTCACCACTGTAATACAGCTTGAGGAAAACAACACACAGTATATCCCAAATTTAACTACCTTAAAAAGGAAGAAAGTGACTGAAACAGCTCTAAGATCCTAAATTTAGACTAATTTAAAGGTTTGTAAGATAATCTTATCACAGCATTTCATCCTTACACCGTTTCAGAATTTGAAGTAGTGTTTTGCAAAGTACATTTTTTTTATTCCTTTTGATTAATTTTTCTCCTGTCTATGTACTTCTTCTGATATTACTGGTTGAAATATACCACTTCTTAAAAATAGCAAAAAAGACAAATGTGGCAAAACCAGTGGATTTTGATTGCTCATACTATTCCATTTTAAAATATAAGATTATTTTAGCTATGTGTGCCCATTTTTAAATCAGGCCAAGTATACAATATGCACTTTATTTTCATGTTAAGTACACAGTAATATAATCTATTACCATCCTGTTAGTATGTCATGTCTCTGTTAAAATAAGGGGATTCTGCTGATGTTTGTTTAAAGGAAAAAAAACAGTTTAGGCAGAAATGCTCATAACAATGCCTCTTTTATTACTGCTTGAAAATTCAAAAGTGTATTAATACGGGGTTCACATGGATTTTTCCATCTGTTTCATGTGCACTGCAAGTTAGTATTAAAATTTCCATCTAAAAGTTCAACTTGTGCCACTAAAAAATCGGGTATCTTATATAAATACTTTTTCTTGATTATTTTTAAATATATACATACATATATATATATATTAAAATTATTCAAAAGAGTAACTGGAAACAAGTTTTAACAAACCTGTTGACAATTTGTATCTGGAAATTTTTCTTGCCATTTCCTAATTTTACACATATTTTTGCAAAGCAGTTTCAACAGATTTATACTTATTCATCATTCTATTTGTATAAAAGTATAAATAAAATATTTTGAAACACTAAGAGATAGCTGAAGATTCCTATATGTCCACATGCATCCATAAAGTTCACCTTGTTACAAAGATGAGCATTAAGTGTCTTAAGACGTATATCATGACATTTGAACCCATCTTGAATGATGAGTAATTTGGAATATGTGTTAAATTTAAGGAGAAAAGTTTTTTCCCTTTTTTTTTTCTGTGTATTGTATAAAAGCACTTGTAGTTCTGATGAATTTATGATTCTGTCTGCATGAAGCACTATTTCTAAGTGTTCTGAGGCAATGCATGGTGGTTGTTGATCTCTGTTTTTTAATGCCTTCGTTGAAAGTCTGCTCATAATATATTGAGAAGCTAGTGCTGTGTAAGCAAATGAGTTTGTCAGTTCAGCTTCCTTGGTACTGGATGTTTTCACTGGTAACAGAACTCAACAAATGAGTTTCTCCTTCCCTCCCTCTGCCCTCGCTCCCCCAGTTTCCCTGCTGTTAACCAATAGACCTTTATTAAACAAAGGAATATTTTAGCATTCCAAACCTGGTTCCTGCTTATGCAAACCACTCCTCATATAGGCTTCAACTGGACTGCTTGTGAGGGTAAGGACTGCTCATCCGAGCAGTGATGTGCAAAGTTGGGCACTTTGGAGCGTTGAGACCGAAATAAAAGTATTTCCATGTAGAGTGTGATTTGTAATTGCAAAGCTGTGACCAGAACAAGTTTGGTTATTTTTTAATCATATTTTATGGTGTTTCTTTAATGTAGCATAGAAGCCATAAAAGCGTTAATATTGTTTTTCTACTTCAACATAATTTTTCGTTACAATTTTCAGTGTTTGATATGTATGAACCGCTGCAGAAAGCGGTCAGTGTGAAACAGCAAAATTTGCATTCAAGACAAAGTGAGGTTTTACAGCTCCACTAAGCCATTACTGCTGAAACTGTTGTGGAAATTATGAAGCTGCATGAATGAAGATTTTTTGACTTGGTGTTTATGGTAGTTTCTCAGGTTTAGTTTTAACTGGATGTTAAATGCACTGTGTTTTTTAAATAGTTCTTTTAGTAACACATTCAGTTCTATGCAGTGTTAAACGTCATTTGGCATTTGGTGAATGTGCATGTTTTGAACTGCAAATTTTAAATGTTTTGTCTTTTAATTGTTAAAAAATGAATAAACTTTGCCATTAAATTAAGCAGCTTTGTTGACTTGATTGGTTGAAAATACTAGGGATTACTTTCAGAGGAAAACATATCTCATCATTCTTGGGTTTGAATTCTTTAAAATGAGACATACCAGAAATAGTACTTCACAAATACCATAGAGTTACGTTTTTTTTAAGTAAACTGAAAAAGTAGTATATGTCACCTCCCTTTTCAGACAGCAGTGGAAAAATACTGTATCCTTTGGCTTTGATAGTAGATGGTATTTCTTTCCTCTAACAGTGCCCACCACTGAAAAAAAACCATATATCCAAACCTTAGCTGAGTTTTGATTGTAAATAGGTGACTGATTTATATCTATACACTAGACAATGAATTTATTTTGTATTCTGTCCAAGCAGGTACAATAATAGATACATCTTAGATGGTGCTAGTTTCAGAAGATCCAGTCTGTAGTAGCAGAGCTGGTTTAAGAATATTCCACCTCATGATATTTTACCACCTCTATTACACTGGCAGTCATGAGGCCATTGACATTATTCTGTTTATAATCCAGTTTATATTGATCCAGGCTCCCTCTCAGATCCTTTCCTTCCTTACACCAAACATTATTTTTAAGCTAAAATTATTTCACTGGCCTGATTTACACCACAGCCCCCTGAATTTGCACAAGTCATAGATGTAAAGAACAAGAAGAACAAAAAGGCATTTCCTTGTCTGCCTTTGCTAATGAAAACAGGATAGCATGGAATTACAGCCTCGGTGTAATTGTGAGTAAAAAACTTTACGTGTTATTGTGGAGCAGTGGCTCCCTCAAAAGCAGATGTATTGTTCAGAGGAGTTCAAATCCAGGCAGCACATTGCAATAGGCAGCAAAACAGCACCGAAAACCAACTTCATCTCCTTAATGTTCATTAATGTCCTTATGGCAAGCTGTAACTGAGCAGTAATGACAAAATACTTCTGAAATTGTCACTTTTTTTTTTTTATTCCAGTGGGATTAGTATTACAAATAATCCATGAGTTTGCATAGCCACATACTGTACTGCTTACCTAGTTTCAAACAGAATCCTTCAGACATTCTTGCAAATACTTGTAATGTTTTTCCTAGCACTGGAAAGTCGTGATGCGTCTTGGTGATACACACTTAAGAAATCCCAAAATGTAGAAGCACGAAACAAATGGCATGTCTCTATTGCACATTATCCACAGAAGACTTGGGCTTGATCTAAGTCATTACCAGTTAATGGCAATCAAAGCATTTGTTGCATCATGTGTGAATGACAATTTAATGAGTATGAATATTCTTTCATTTTGATTTTAGATTGGTGTAGCACTAGTAAAAGGAGTATGAACTAAGTCCAGAATTTCAAAATAGTTAAATCTGCTTTGTTAACATGGCAGCGAAGCAAGTACTGCCTGTAAATGTTACTTCTGATAGCAAGCAGTTGCTTTCAGTTCAAGCATACATCCAGCCCTTCAAACCATTTCATTAGTCATTAAAGTGCTATCACAATGTCATTTCTGTTCTGTCTGCAAGTTTTAGGAAAATTTCCTATTCCTATAAATCACAGGAGTATCTAGTGCCAAAAAGCTCTTTCCATTAGCAAGGAAATCCAGCATTCTCGCCTGCACATCAAATCCATCTGGGTCAGAAACTACTGGCACAGGCAACAGCATTTCCATCCATGGGTTGTATTCTGGCCACCTCCTTTCCTCTCCCTTCAGCTATATAGGTCACTGCTACTGTAACTATATGAAGAATAATGGTTTTGTTTTTTTTAATTTACAGAGTCTACTTTGTCTATCTATTTGCAGATGGTGCATAATCCCCACCTCAACTGTTTTACAGGTAACCCAGTACAACTATTTTAACTACACCTGATCTTTCCCACCCTAAGAACCACATCTGCAGGATTTGTTGGAGTCTGGCTACTGATCTGTGAAGTACTTAGCACCCTATAAACTTACAGACTTATGTGAGTCTGACTCAATGAAATTATTCCTGTGTGTCAAGTCCTTCAGCTATTCTATGAGGACAAACCCATTATATAGCATCAGGGGAATAAAGGAGGTGGCTCAGAGGGGTCTTTCCTTCCAGGCTGAGTTTCATGCTACATGGCAAACTTCACAGCTCTCCTTAGGCTGTATGGTCATTTAAATCTAAGGCTGTCTGCAAGCGTAGCAAAAATCTGTCTGCCTGTTAAAACAGTAATAACTGACTGCAGAGCCCTCTGGACCATCACAGTGAAGCAGCCTGGCCTGTACAGCACCAAATGGTAACAGGCACTGACTGGGCCAAATTCACCAGTTTGCTGTGTGCAGCCTTTATTTGAGGAAAACACCGACTTTCAGCCACTCACCACCTGTGTCAGTGGCTCTCATAAATAACTGCTCTTTAAAGGAACATAAAATGCCCCTTCTTAGTTAAAAGTGGTCAAGTTTCTGCTTCCAGAATGAGTCTGTGTTGCCTTGGTTTACTAGGTAAAGATGTCTTCTAATTGGAGTCTTATTATAATTTGTAAAAAAATACAGTTTAATTAGTTTGCTGTTTCTGCTGTATACAGGAGTGATCAGCGCATCTCACTGTGTGCTTCTGAACAAGACAACTGATACCTCTTGCAATATTCAATGATCTTTCCAAGAAGTTACTTGACAAACAGTCCCACATTTCATAGCTATTCAAAATACGCAGTGAAGAGTCCTATGAAACCTCACTAAAGGCAAGCAAAAAATTTTCCTGTCCCTTTCCTTGAAGACTGTTTCTAAAATAAAATTACAGGCTAAAACACTTAACTTTTAATTAATTTCCAGAATACTCAAAATCTAATTTTTAATATCTTGCAAAACATATACACAGCTGTGTATCATGATTTGGGTGGTAATTAATGATTACAGCATTCAAGCTGGAACCTGTTACTTTAAACATCGTTGTATAGAACTCGTCTTTCTGCTTAGAAACTGTATTTCCAGCAGTAATTTCTGGATTGTAATGCTAATTGTGCAATAAAAACCATATTAAAAGGGTTATTTCAAAATATTTTTGTCTTCACTACTGATCGCTAGATGTTTTCTACGAAAAAATTATTCAACTCTTGAGCCAATGAAGCTTTTCTAAACTACTTGTTAAAAAGGTCAGCTATAATGTACTTCAACAGAACCTACACACGGGGAGCTTGAGGCTGATAAAATAGGAAAGCTCAGCCGCTGATATTGTAGATTCTGGCCCACCGAATTACTTCGTTTTTTCACAAAAATAAGTATACAGAGAAGCCCTTTAATGACTGCATTTTTTTTTCTTGTGTATTTTCCATTTGCTTACTGCATGTATTTGGTTTAGATGCTTTTTTTCTTCTTCCATTTGGTTTGTTGGTTTACTTAGGTGAAGGAATGTAGAAGGGCAAACAGAATTTATTCCTAGTGCAGGATGTTTAATCTAAAATACCCAACTAATCAGTGTCGTTTTCAACACTTCTTCACCGCAGCTGCATGTAAAAGACATAAATGAATCTATTAGTTTGCTATATACTCAGAATTTTATATTATATTAAATCTGCACAACAGGTGCAGTTAAAGTTGTAAATCGTTTTAAACAGCAGAATAAACTATTTTAACAGGAAAAAATACAAAATAGTTACACCAACCAAATTCAACAAACACTAGCTGTACAGAGTGATATTGATGAGACAACATTTCAAACACACAGTTTATTGGTAATTTTTTTGCGTGCTACTAAATAATTAGTGATGTCAATGGTGTAAATACATTTTAAATTACAAACTTGTCTTTACATTTTATACATGGCTAATTTTACAATCAGAACTTTATTATCAGTTTGTCCAACTTACACTTGCTGAGCAAAAAGCTGACAATAAATATTTCCTTCTGAAGAATACTTTAGTAGAACACTATTTTGAGAATTTTATGTGCAGAAGTTATTGATGATACTGCTGAAAACATTCTGCTTTCTTCACAGATAATTCAGCTACCTGGGACTGTCTGATCTTCAATTAGCCTAATTAGTACTAGTTTTATCTACCATAGTTAAAGCTTACTAATACAAATATGCAGTGTAAGTTCAGGTAGATTGTGTGTATTTTTAGAAAACCTCTGTATTTTGATATCTAATAAAATTCTTCTTATTATTTTCATTGCTCATGGAAGTAGTAAGCAGTCAGATGTTTTCAAGGATCCTCTTTAGTAAGTATTACTCTTCTCTTACTTCTCAGGCTTATTGCTGCCTTATAGAGCTAGTCTGATTATTATCAGTGGAATGCAGCCACTGTTTGTTAACTAAGTTAACTTCATAAAGGTAAAATGTCATTTATAATACTGAGTACCTTTGTCCCAATACAGTTCTTTTACTTGTCTCTGAACACATAATGCACAAATTAGGCAGAGCAGTCGAGTGTGGAGTGTTTTACACTTCCTTTGTAAGTGTGATCCAAGTTTGGGAAATGCAATCTCAAGTGAGACCCCATACTTTTCAAGGGCAACTCACCCACAGGAACAGCTCTGACTCCACAGCCACAGAGCACATCAGTGTGACACCCAACAGCAGCAGTCCCTGTGCTTGCAAAGGCTGCATTACTTCTTCGCAACTTCTTTCAGCTCTGAGTAAAATCAGAGCAGCTCTTCCCAGCCAGGGCAGGCTCTGGCTGGAGAGGATACCCAAAGTACTGTGGCGACACCAGAAATCCTGAAGGCTGGGTCAGGTGGACTGTATGGGCTGCCTGGAAGCAGCCAGATGTGTACGGCGGAGGTGAGGACGCCACAAGGCACCCTGGCTCTGCCCGGGGGAAGGAGAACCTGCGCACTGAGCTGCCGGTCGAACTGGAACTCGTCGCGGTACTGGACTGCCTGGATGGCGTCCTGAAGCTCGTGGAGGCCAAGATCATGGGAAGAGTCTCGGTCTGATAGCTCCGCAGAGAAAATCGTATTGGCTGCGATGGTTGTTTAGGTCTTAAACATGTGCAACAATAAACGGCTACCAGCGAGCCCACGATAATGAAGGCAATAAATATTGATCCCACAATGAGGAATGGAACGTAGATTGGTTCTGGGAGAAGAAAGAAGAAAAGTCATGCAAATTAGCCCACTTAAGTAACAGGTCTTCTGTACACAAATAAACTCCACAGTGTTTATGAAGCCCCACATCATTTCAGTCCCAATAATATTCTAATCTGCTCAGAAGGCAGAACTTTCAACTACTATAATTGAAACAAAATCAGAGTTTAAACCCTGTAAGTTCCAGTAAAAATTTCTTTCTGTAGACAGTTTTAATAGTTACAAAAGGTAAAAGCTGTCTACGTGCCCGTTCGCCGGCTCTAGTTAGGTATAGCTCAGGAATCTCATTCCTCTCCCCCTCCCTTATCCTGTAAATCGCCGGCACTGTCCGGTGGAACAGCTTGAACCTGCAGGGGAAGCTCAAATGCTGCAGATGCTGTTACATGGCTTCCTTTCCTAAGGTGGAAAATAAGTGCAGAACGTGTGACCAGTCTCCGTACGCGCTGCCGGATTTCTTTTGTTTGGGAAACTGACGGCCACTCGCACTGTGGGGCTGTGCGTGCAGAGCACCGGGGCCCACTCACACCTCCGGGAGCAGTAAAGTTAGACAGACACAGCAGGATTTGCCGATGCGCAAGTGCGCCTTCCAGTCAGGGGGGATCGTGCTGCCGGTGCCTTCGGGACAGCGGAGCTGCAGCCCCCGCGCATCCCGGGCTCCCTCCCGCTCTGTCCCGGCTCGGGGCCGCTCCGCCTGAGCGCACCTGGAGCCGCGCCCGCCTCTGCCCACCCGCCGGGACGGGGCGCCGGGCTCGGCCCGGGGGATGCTCCGCGGGGACCGTCTCCCGCCCGCCTCGGGACCCGCGGCCGGCCACTCACGGGCGGTGACTCCCGGCTCCGAGGGTTCGCGGTCGTTGGTGCAGCCGCCCTGCTCCAGGCGAGCCTCGGCGGCGGCGCAGCAGTAGCGCAGCGCGCAGGAGCCGCAGCAGATGGTGGCGGCCGCCGTGTCGAAGCCCTCGGGGCACTGGAAGCCCTCGTGGTAGCCCCCCTGCCCGTCCACCCAGCCGTGGCAGTACTCGCCGCCGCCGGGCTGGCCCCCGCCGCCGCCGCCCAGCAGCCCCAGCAGGAGGCAGCGCAGCAGCAGCCGCGGCAGCGCCCGCCGCCGCCCCGCCATCT
>JACBWW010000020.1:14255204-14309679 GCA_020086605.1 Lanius collurio | reverse complement strand
TCCCCCACACACACACCCTCACACCCACGCCGACCCCCCGCCGCGCCCCCGCGGGGCCGCCCCGCCGCTCACCTGCCGCCCTCGGCCCCGCCGCCTCCTGCGCCTCCGCAGCATCGCCGCGCACCTCGCTGGCCCCGGCCCCTGCGGCTCGGCCGCTCCCGCTCTGTACCTGTCGGTCGGACGGGGCCGGGCGCGGAGGGAGTGAGGCTGCGGCCAGAGAAGCGTTTGCTTTCCCTGGGCTTCTTGCTCTCGGCAGGCTGTGCCCGGCCTCTGCGGGAAAAGGGCTGAGCGGGAGTCCGGGCATCTCCCGTCCTACACACCCGGTTGTGCCCCTGTCTCCCCGCCTGCGGCCAACACGAAGCAGAAGGGTCTCTGTACTGCCAATTTATTAAAGCAGCCTTGCGCTTCTAAGGGTTAAAAAAAAATACAGCCTATGATTTATTACAAGGACTTTTTGCTTTTTAACCTGTTTCCCTTCCTCAATAACTTCTATGTGCAAAGACATAGCAGCATATCCCCAGAAGATTTATAGCCTCTTTTAGTCAAACACCACGCCATTCACCTCTGTTTTCCAAAGGGAGAGAATGAGTGTGGGGCTAGGGAGGAGGAACACATCTGTTCGTATAAGAATCCAATCCTTTTTCTGCTGGAAGAATAATAGCAAGTCACCAACCAAAAACCACAAAAGGAACTGCTTATTCATTTATTCTAGAGGAAAAAACATTTTAAATGAACTGAGCAGATTTGGACTTCTGGTTCAAGCAAAGAAACATTTCTTTAAATGATGTCTCCCCTGTGTGCTATCTAAGAGGCACTCTTGCTCAAACGGTGAAAGTGCTTACGAAACTTATATTAAAGCTGTGCTGGACGAAAGAATTCATTTTTCCTGCATCTGAAACTTCCTGACATCGTTTACCACTGGGGTATGAATATGTATATCAGAGTCTGATCACTTGTCCAGCATTTTGAATGCCCGTGTCACTAATTTCCAAAGTTGGCAAGTTTAGTCAAACAAAAGGAACAAAGTGTGCTGTGTACCAGCAATAAAACTGTGCACCCAGAACCATCTATCAAGACATTAGACTTCTGGCCAACTCCTAAATACAGTCCACAAGCTCAATATTTGTGGGGTTTTTTTCTTTTAACTAATATATTTGCTTTTCTTTTTTTTTCCCTCCGACCCTTTTTTTTCCTGTTTTGATTTCTGTATGTCAAACCAGCACCAACAAATTGGAAAAACAAATAAAAAAACTGAATAAGTGAAAAATATTTTTCATAGCTATTTAACAGATATGGCTATAGAAATAACAAAACTGGATATAAAAAAAAAAAGTATATTTTGAAAGTGAAAATGCCATATTCTGTTCTCCTCCGCATTTTCATTTTGAAATGATGATGTGAATTAAACTTTTACCAGCTGTCCTGACTGCAAGTTCCTAGTTTTTATAAGCCAATGTTAAATATTAATACAGTTTTGCATTTACTTCACCGTGGTTTTAAAGCAAACATAACCTTCATGGAATGTTTTTAAATGTATGACTTTTAAAAGCCTAATCCAACTTCCAGGAAGGTCAAAAGAAATCTCTGTGTTGACCAGGATGAGGCTTGGAGCAGGAACTCAGTAAGGTCTTCACAGTGCATTTAGCTGTCTCAGGTGCAGAGGAAAGAGAGACAACAGAGCCATCCTCTCAAGTTTGCAGGAAAACCACATTTGGTAGGAGTCAATGAGTAAATATCTCACAACTCATATATTGATTTTGTTAAATAATTCACCAGCTTCCAAAAAAAAAAAAAAAACCCAAGTGGTCTGAAAAAACCCTTCTGAGATATAGAGATATTTCAGATCTTAAGCTACCATAGGCACTGCAGTGATAGTTCTGGGTTGGGGGCACTGAGGAGCCTCAGTTCACAGACACCAGGAAGACTTTGAGCTGGGTTCATTTCTCCTTGTTTGTTCCATCTCTAGTGCTTGGATTGTTAATAAAAATGTTCAGTTTTGTATTTTTTTAGGCAGAGGCTACTCTCTGCTTCGCTCTTGTATGAGGTGATGACAGATGTACAGGGTCTTCTGCAAATCGGCACAATTAACCTTTCCTTTATTTGAATCAAAAATTTCCCCATCCTGCAAGAAAAATCTTTTAATAGTTTATTAAGTATTGGTTTGCAAGTGTGTGTGATTGGTTTACTTTTGTGCGCCTAAATGGCATTTCAATCACACAAGTGGATTTTTCTGCCTTGTGCCAAATAAGTCAGAGGCAGATTTCAGGACTGATCCTGCAAACACTGACAACCTGGAAAGCTTGGGAGATGCATGAATTTTCCTATAAACTGCTGAGGTTTTAACCAACTTCTGTGGTCTTTTTCCTCCCTCTGAAATACTGACACAGCTTGCAGAATGTGATGAGACTATCTATAGTGGAGGTGAACTGGATTGTTCTGACAGACAGGAAGAACCTTTGTTCTGCTCCCCTTTCTGTGAATGTTGCTTCTGGGCAACCACGTCCTTAAGCATTTTGACATGTGAGCAGATTCATTTGCTTTGAACTAAACACACAAACAATTAAGAACACAGGAAAAGAACTATCATGTAAACTGTTGGTGAGCATCCTGCATCTGCAGTTTAAGGACACGGGATATCTCCGAGTGACTCTTAGGCTGGTTTTTGTTGGGTGATGTTCCAGCAAAGTACCAGTGCTGCCTTTGCCTATTATTTATTCCTAGCCAAAAACTTCCAGCTTCCAGGTGATGTGCCATCAACTTAGTTACATCACATTAATTTTGAATGAGAAACACTGTTTTTAAAAGCTTGTGTAGTTCTGGTTGTTGTTGTTTATAAAGCTCAATATTGAAATTATGAAGGTCAAATCAGTCTAATAATAGGGAGACAAGATACTTTAATTGCATTTTAAGGTATTATTATTTACCAGGCTTTTCTTAGTGTCTCCACAGCAAACCTATGGGGAGAACACATTATAGTACCCCTCATCTGCTTCTGTGCAAGATCAAACAATTTTTCTTAAATGACTTCTGAAATCATTGCCTCCCTGCACACAGTAATTACCTCACTACTGCCAAATAGATCAATTGTAGAAACAGATATTAAAATCTTCTTGAACATATTCGTATTTCGTAATATTAATATTGCTACATTCTGTTTTCTGGATTTGGTCTTTTTTTCTTTTTTTTTTTTTTCCCCTGTTTTCACTATTATACTTTTGGCATTCTTTTAGAGTATAGAGCAAGCCTCTGACCCATGAAGTTCTGGCATGAGAGTAAATCCCAATATCATTTCAGGCAGGAACTACCAATGTTAGTAAAGTCCTGGAACTTTGGCTTGGCTACTAGAATCCAAGCAGAGACCAAATTTCCCAAAAATTCCTAAATAAATTCACACTTCTGTCTTGACTAGGGCAGTGACAGATAGGCTCAGCTCATACATTTCTTGATGGTTGTATCTTGTAGGATCAGTCATTTCACCCCAGCTCTTCGTTAAGTTTTGTCTTGGATTTTGAAGATTAGAAAAGGACAAATTGAGCTTCTAAAAACAGTCTGGTGCAAGCAGATTTCACTTAAAAAAAAAAAATGCCACCTAAATTGCAAGCCCTTCAGCTACCTGAGTTGCTTCATTAAGCATATAAAGACTTTGTTGAATAAAATCCTGTATGGTTCTCTCTAAAATGACATCCTTATTCTTGGCTGGTTGTGAGAACGCCCTTCCTGCAGCTGCCTTGCTTGGAGAGCCACCTGCCAGGCCACAAGCATCCCTAGCACCTGCCAGGCCCAGACTGGAAGGGCTGGCAGGAGTGCTGGGAGGTGCCCCAGAAACAGCCCCACGTCCCAAGGAGGCTCCAGTTGTGACTCCACTCCTCCTCTGGCTGCAGAGCCTCCTCCTATTGCCTACATCAGCAAATTGAAACAGACCCATGAAGCTCAAAAAGTGTATTTTGGTTTACTGAATCAAGAGGAAATGTGGTGCTTTTCTTCTTTCTTTTGCCTTGCTTCTTTTCAGTATTCAGTATTCACATGTGGGAGGGGGCGATTGTTCTACTCTGTTTTTGGTTGGAGGCTGCAGCTCTGACAGTCAACATTTTATGATTTATTCCTGGGCTTTGACCAGCACTGCATGGTTTTCCACCCCAGTCAGGAATACCACCATGTTTTCTGAGGTCTCTCAGGAATATTTGAGGGGTAAGGTTACATAAGCCAGCTGCTAAAGGCTGCACCACTTACTCTTACCCACAGGTAACCCATTGAGAAAGCTTGTTACAGTTGTGGGGGAAAAGAAGTCAGGTTATCCCAGTCTCATGACTGTCAAAGTGAGATTAATCATGAGTGCTTTAGGGCTCACTTAAGCAGCAGAATGTTGGATTACTGGTGTCTTGATCCATGTACATGCATGTCACCCTAATGGTTCCTTATCTGAAGTCTGTAGCACTTCTAGGTAGAGGAGTTAGGATCAGACCTCAGAAGCCATCATTCTCCTCCTCAGACACCAAGAGTAGAAGATATTTTTAAGCCAGCAATGTAGCTATCCCTATTTGAGGAACACATTATCCCAACTACCCTCCATCTATCCTTTAGAAGATCCCTCTTGCCTTACTTTTGGGCTCTTCAGAGACCATGTAATGAAAGACAAAGGGACTTGGTCACATCCAGTAACTCACGAGTGCTGAGTGTGTCTCCCCTGTACAACAACGGCCGTGCTCTCCTCTCCACATCCAGCGGGGCACAGAGCTGTTAGAAGAGCAAGGACAGATGTCTAGCATAGATAGGAACTGGTGATCTTACATGATGTGCAATTACCCTTTCTTCACTCCAGCTGTGGCTAAAAATAGTCTGGTTTATGGCTACCAAGTAAGGTTTTCTGAAGAAGTGTTTAATTTACTTTTAAACCAGTAGTTCCTGTGTTTTGGAATTCAGAAACAAATTCTCCAAGGAACAATTCTTGATTCTAAAAAATAAAGGCCTGTATGTAATTACACCAACCACTAGAAGAGCAAGAGCTACTAAAAACGTGAAATAAAAAGTAAAAAATAAACTACAAAAATGACTGGTTTGTAGTAGTTCTTAGAGCTGTTTTCAAAGCACTGAACATGGGGAAATGTTTTGATAGCCAAAGAGAGATTGAAAAATAGCCACCTTTTAACCAGTGTTTCACCTGAAAACTGTTAATCAATTGTGATTTGGCCCAGAGCTCCTTCTCTGTAACTTGCAGCAGGAAAACGAGTTATTGCAAGTAAATAACTATACTTCCTAATAATCTTGACTGCTGTAGCCTTTTTCAAACAGTACCAAGCTTACCAGCTGGAGGTGGAAAGCTCAGTATACTCTTGCCAAGCAATTCCCTAATCCCCTAAACAGTCACATTAATGAATAGTGCAACAGAAAGGTCAGAGGAGAGAGATAGCATCAGACCTGCTTTGCTCTGTAGCAGAGGGTGCATTTCTTTTTTCTTGAAACAGAATTAATGACCAAAAACAAAAGTGAAAGGACGTGACACCTGAGTGTAGAAAAGTGTAGAAAGAAAATGTGTTTACCAGGGAATGAAGACAACTGTTTTGGGGTTTTTTTTCAGTCACCTTGGGAAAAAAAAATAGGAAAATTCAAAAAGAAAAAATGAATACATATCAATGCTTTTGTCTTTTTTTCCAAAATAAATAGTGCTGCATATGAGGGCACTGTTTCAATCCTTAACTAACAGAGTGCCTAATAAACATATGCCTAAATTTAAAAATATGCAGCTTCCTTTTTTTGTTATCATGAAATTAAAGGATGAGAATGACTGACAAATAATGCACAAAGAAATCTCCAAATGAACACATTGTGGAGCACCTTTAGCCTTCCGTAGGATACAGCCTGTAAAGAACTAAGAGCTTGTTTTGTAGGATATATTAATATATATCTCTAGTAGTTTGCTTATTACACGAGAGTTGTACAAGTAACTCATAGGCAATGGAGCCTATGGATTTAAAAGAGTAATTCCTTTGTAGCACTAAACCTGGTAAACTAAACTGGTACTTTACACTTGAACCTGCAACCAAACAGATAATTTTATTAAATATTTTGTTAGTGCTAACAGGAATTTTAAAAAATGCTTATATTAGAGCTGCTACAAATTTATTGTGGGCATTAAATAGCAGGTCTCCAATGCTATAAAACACAGTCAAATTTGGCATCTTTGAACATATCCCTCAGTTCCTCTGGCTCAGGTCCTCAACACCATCTTCCTCCGGCTACATTTCACCCAACTGAGGACCACCCATCCATTTTTTCTATTGATATCCTTGCATGTTTATAGCAGACATTTGTGGGGTTTTCCATTCATTGAATTTATCTTGTCTTTGGAGAGGCCTCTTGACACTTCCTACAAACAGCAGATTTCCCAAAGAACTTAAGACATGTCAGGTCTGAAGAAATTAGCCTTTGGTGACATGAATTACTTCTGTATTTATGGTAGTCTAATCAGTGAAAGAAAGAATAGGTGAGATTAAAGATTGAGACCCATGTTCTTTGTTCTGACTGCATTTAAGGAAGAGCTCTATCTCAACTCCCACTAGGGCAAGTCAGGGAATGGGTCACCTTGGCACAGTTTTGAGTAGCTGCAGAGTTGCTGTGCTCAGGTGCTTGTTGCTCCTGATATGCTGCATTTCCAGATCCCGAGCAAGATGGGTTCTGTCACTCACCTAATCCAGTCTCATGTCTGTGGCCATCCAGAACTGCTCCAGGGGAGATAAGAAGCCCTGCAGCAGTGCCACCTCCACCTCCCCATGCAGTGAGCTGGCTGTTAGGTGCAGGCTGTCTGGCTGAGAAGGATATGCACAGAGGAAATATTTGGGGATCCTGTTCTTCCTGTTTGGAGAAGTGCACTGTCCTAAAATTTACCCAAACAAGATTTATGTGCTAGAAAGAGGTCTTATCTAGTGAGACTAATATATGGTAATTTTAAACTTTGGATCAGTAATAACTGGGGACTGGCTTTAACTCAAATCCTAGAGCAGGCACACCAATACTCTTTTCAAAATAAACAAGGAAAGGTTTAGATTAGCTATTCAGAAGAAACTCCTTACTGTGAGGATGGTGAGACTCTGGAACAGGTTGCCCAGAGAAGTTGTGGATGCCTCATTCCTTGAAGGGTTCAAGGCCAGGTTGGAGAGGGCTTTAAGCAACCCGGTCTAATTAAAGGTGACCCTGCCCATGGCAGGGCATTTGGAATGAGATGATCTTTAAAGTCCTTTCCAACCCAAGCCATTTTATGGTTCTATGATTTTCTGACACAAGCAGCGGTGTCTGCACAAGCCAATTCCATCCTTTGCACTTTAGAGCATTACCACCATGAAGGAATTAATCCAATTGTGAAGCCTGATTGTTACTCAAGGAAAAATTGTGTAGGAAGACATTACATGCAGAACCACTACAGACTATACTCTGCCATGTAGGACACTAAAAAAGACTGAAACTTTAAAGAACTATGAGGAGATACATGAAGTGTTATGGTGGACACATTAGTTATTTTGGAGAGCTGTAATGTTGACTTAAAATATTCAGCTTTTGAATTTGACTTAAAGCATTCATGTAGACTGAATGTAGTCATGTTTGGGGAATTGATAACTTTATTTCTAAGTATTACTTATTATTCTAATATGCAACAGCCTGAGGAAATTTTTTTTGCTTATCTACATTTCAGTCTCTTTGCTTAGATTTCTTCTGGGATCTGACCAATAAAAACAACTGGATTTATGATACTCTAAAGTTTACAGCAAACACTTAACAAATACTACTATTTCAGATATGAAATTTATAGTGTTTAAATATAGTTTTCAATGTTATCATTTTTGGTGTTTACTGAGCGAAGTAGTTTTCCAGCAAAGGTCAAGAAAGCATCTAATAGGTAAATATACCACAGAAAGTAACTGCACACTGCCATCTACGGAGCAAGCTTGGGATATGGCAGGAGAGGTTTATCACCAGGAGACACGAGCGGAGGTATTCATAACCAAAAAATGTCGTGGCTTTTCCTCTTCTGGCAGCAGTTTCTGTTTGTGCAGAGCATGTGTTGCAAAAGAAGCATTGTGATACAGACTCTGTGTGGCTGTTGTGTGAGGAATGAGAAACGATGCAGAGTGCGGAGAGTAATTATTTGTCTGAAAGATGATGTTTATAATGTCAGGGCTGCGTTCAGAACAGCCAGGTGAAACCATGCAAGAGAGCAGGAGGAGTGCATATCCTATTCCCAGTGGGAGAGCTCCCGTGGGGATGGCAGGTTGCAGACATCACTGCAGCCCAATTTGTGCAGTGTGTTGCAAGAGCACTGTGTCAGATCCCGGCTCTGGTGGTAGTGGGTGTTTCATCCACCAGCCGTCTCTCCCTCCACACTCCTGACCTGTATCTTCTATCTGCAGTTGCCTCTCACCTCACCGCCCTGCCAGTGCCACTACTGGGCAGAGATTGCTTTCCCCAAGGGCTGGAAGGATCAGTAGTGAGTGCAGGACAGTCTTGAACCTGCCAGTTCAATTCATCCACCCAGCAAGGCTGCAAGCACCTGCTCAGGCACAGCCAGTGGCTTCACAGGGATGTGTCATGCAGTCCTGGAGCACAGAAGCAGGAGGGTGTCCAGCGTACCATGCACATACTTTGTATTAGTAACATACCAGCAATGTTTCACTCTCTGCCATGGGCTACTTTTTGCAAGTGAAAAAAATCAAGGGAAAATACATCACTGAAGAGTCCTTCATTTCCCCTCCTATATCTCCTACCCTATGCAGAGCTGCCTTTTTTCAAGAAGCTTTTGAAGGAGACTAGGTGAATAAAAGAAATTGCGAACCATTGCATAAGGCAAAAGTAGACATAGAGGAAGAACCAGGAATATGTGTGTCTTCTGCTTTCACCACCCACTTCTGTGGGCCTTGCAGACCTCCAGCAGCCCACAGGTTGTCCCTTGAAAATCCCCAGTGCTCAAGAGAGCATGCTCTGCTCACATCCTGGTACTGAGCTCTTTGCTGCTGGGTGGCTACAAACTAGAGCATCCCACTTGTGTTTAGCACTTTATTACTGAGGTTGTTTGCACACTGCCTGTAGTAATAAACCACTGGGGTTTAGGCTGAGGTCAGTGGAGCTGGCACTAATATGTGTGAGTACACTGCTTAGCACAACTGGGTCCAACAACTGCGTCTGATTGCTGGCATCTCTATATAAATCTTTGACAATACCAGTAATAGTCAGTAGCCTCAGCCTTAAATTACTGTTAATCCAATTATAAAAATAGTCCTAAATTAGCTGAATCATGAATTAGCCTCCCTCTCAGAAGAGAAGTTAATATTTATCAAACAGAATGCCTGTAGTCCCCTTTCTTACCCACATTTGGCTTCCTTTGAGGAGTTTATCTCATCCTGAATTGATGATGAATTATTATGAACTTGCTTTGGATGTCTTACTGCAGACTTTTGGCTCAGGGACCTCTAGAAATTTCCTCAGTGCCAAATTGTTGACTTCAGTCTCAATTAATGATCACTTTTTATCAGCTTAGTTCAAATGTTTAGTTTCTAACTTTTGGTTGCATAGTCTAAACATTTCCAAAGTCCAGATCGACAGCTTTAAATTAAAATGTTATGGTTGTGATACTGACTTGATGCCTTCCTGGCTGAGCAGGAATATTTTATTCTTCCATCACTTTGATTAATAGACCTGTTACAAATCCTATGCTTTAGAGTACCCAGGAGTGAAACAAGCAAACACCATGTAGATTAACCTAGTTAAGACCTAATCTTACATTTCTGTGAGAAGATTTTTTTTAATTGTTCAGAAGCTAATGCACTCTCAAGTACAATTTTCAAATTATGAATAATTGCACTTCTCTGCAGTCACCTATTTGTCTTTTTCTTAGCCTAAACTTTCATTCTGCAGCTCACATGCTGTAAGGTTAAACATCACTCTATTACACAAGCACTACAGAGTTGAACTTTGTTCCACAGCAGTCTCTGCTAGCAAATTTCAGATCTTTACTACCAATAGTTAAGACAGGATAAAAATTTTTGTCTTCATATGGAACACTGGTAATTATGCCATCAGTACCCAGTCCTCAGGAATTCTCAGCTGTGGATACTAGATGAGTCATAGATTTCATGATGGCTTGTTCCCACTCCTCCATCAAAAATCCCTTAGGTATTAAAAACACACTACAGGAAATCACAGTCTTTAGCAGAGTAAGAATAAAAATGCTCAGGTTCACTATTACTAATAATACAGCTCATTTTGTCATATTGGTTTGTAATTGAAGATGCATCCACATTTTGTGGACTTACTTTAGTACCCTCTTATTAACTAACCAAGCAGATTTTAACAATTTTTTCCCAAAAGATAATTTAGTTTACTTCTGGTAAACAGGAGTTATGTTTGACATTGAATACACTTTTCATGCTCTGAAGTTTATTGTACCAGCTAGGGCTTTCTATTTAGTTAGAGAAGTTGAACTGAGATGGAGACACTAAAATAATTATCAGTCTTGAAAATCATAAAAAAACACTTTGGTTTTTTGATTTCAGCCATTTGAGATTCTTAAAATGCTCATTAAGTTCATTAATATATGTTCTGGTATGAATATATGTGTATTCCTGTCTTGCATTTGCCAGCAGTCATCAAATGGAATTAACATCTTCTCTTAGTGCATACTTCAGGTTTATGCAAAGAATGCTGCAGAGTATTCCCATCACTTTGGGATGAAAGGTTAGATATAATGTTGAAAGCACAAGGAGTGAACATGTCTGCTTAGCTCCTTGTGCAGATACTCAGCACAAAAAGGGATTTGTAAATATGCTGAGTCTTATTTGAACCCTAATTCAGTTAAATAAAATAGAAGCATCCATGTGATCAATTCTGTACCACTTCACCCACAGGTGAATTAATGGCACATGAGTAGCAGGGAACTGGTGACACAAGAATCTCTATGGAAAATATGTAGGTGCCCAGAGTAGCAGCCTCCTTACTGTGATAAAGTCAAGACTTCTTTAAAGCAATGGCCTCTTATGACCACTGTCATTCACAAGGCAACTTAATCATACAGATAATTTATTTGTTTGTTCCATTCTCATCTCTAATAAGTTTATATAAACCTTTGACTTCTGTCCCTCTGTACATGTCAGGGACATCAGATACTATCTCTTTATGTATCATTACTATTATCTGCTTATTAAATACCTGCCTTACTATCAGTTGTCCTGATTAATTCTCTGATGAGAAGTGGGATGACTGTTAAATCCTGCCTTTATTGGAGCGCTTAGACCTCTGTGCATAGGCAAGTCATAAATGGAGGATTATTTTGTACCCTGGCTGTAAGCATGATTGCCCCAGCAATTACAGTTTTTGTATGAGTGAATGTGCTCAGAAGCAAATGTGTAAATGAAGATTTGGGCAAGAAGTTAAAAATTTTGTCACTCAGCAAAAAGTGCAGTTACACCTAGATAAATTCAGAGACCATTTTCCTTCTGTATTTCTGGGTTTTTTTATTGGATAGTTGAAGAGATAAGAGCCATAGATAATAGACTTATAATGAAATATAAGTTACAATACTTACTTGCATTCTTTTTTACTCATTCATATATCAGAGTATTATAGAACTCAGGTGGTTTCCTCTGAGATAACTTCAGAGTCATACTGTTCTTGGTCAGATAATCCTGACACAGCTGATAAATTTTCATGGGTATCAGATTATTTTTCTCCTGGCTAGCTGCACCTGGTACTATAATAATACCTCTGGGGGTAGTTAGCAAATAGGCTTTGGTATTGATATCTGAATGCTTTCTAAATCTCCTTGAACAGCTCAGCAGTATAATGAAATATCTGATGCATGTGAAGTTTTTCCTACAAAGAGCTTTTTCTCTCCTACTGGGATGTCTTTAGAATTGAACAAGTTCTCTAAAATCTAAGCAATTTAAAAACTTCCCATTCTTTTCTGAAATTCTTCATCAGGATTCAATGTCCATTTTTTTAATTGCATCATTCTCTGTCTGATATTTACTACTGTGAATTCAGTGTAACACCAACAACATAATGAAAATAATCATCATTTGCAAAGGATGGGTAGCTCTGATTGCATGTACACCTCCATCCCTGCACTGCTGACAGTCCTGCCTCTCCCTCTGTGTCATGGGGAGCCTAGTCAAGTGTCCAAAACGTGCTCAGGACATCAAGCAACTGATGTTTGCTAATGTGCAACCAAACAATGACCAGTCCTGGGGAATATGGGTCTCCTTTCCCCAGTCATACACCTCAGGTAAAGTCCATTCATGCTCTAGGAATAACAGAGTTAACTCTCTCAAGATGTCTCTGTGTCTTCAACCACTCCCTCCCTCCAACAAGACACTTCCTTAGAACAGACCTTCTCCTTGCAAAGCTGCCAGAATGGAAGACCACAGAGGCATTTCAGTAGAGATAGGCTGGTTAATCAAGACTGACTGGTTTCAGGGTGAGCTTCTTGGTGCTGCATGTATTTTCTGAGGTGATTCTGAGTTCTGGGGGGAAATCGTATCCCTCACACTCCATCATTAAAAATGTTCTTTGGACTGGCTGTGTCATATCTATCTGGAACACTCAGAGAAATTGAGGGAGACTTCTGAGTAATTTGCCTCAGTTTCACTGTGAGAGAACCAATACGATTACAGGGAAGTATTCCACCACCCTCAAGAGTGTATGTTCCCTGTGAACTTTAGTTAAATTTATAGCTTCTCTTAGAAAAATAGCTGTGAACAAGATAGCTGCCTTCTGACTAGATACAGACAGAAAAAAAATTGTGCTCAAAAAAATAATTGCTTCTATCCATCATCTGTATCTCATCTCAAGAGTGGTCTGCTGCAAGTGCTCTCCTTGGGGTAGCTGTGGGAAATACTGCTTGAATCTTCCAGAACCTGATAATATAAAAAGTATCATGACACAACTTGGTGCTTGTGGTGGCTGGTGAGCCAGTGGTACAAGGGACAAAGAGAGTCCACTGGTGAGACAGACCCTGATACCAGAGAGCCTCCCCAGGTTAGGGAGAGCAAAAAATGCTTCCCCAGGCATGCTTTGTTCTGTTATGTTAATATACCCCAGTTCTGCTTCCCTACTTGGCCCTTGCCCCTCACCACCCCCCCAGAGTTTCCTTATTGGTTTGCTTACCCTAGTCCAGCCTGTGTACTGCCCCTGTGCCCTCAGATCATTGGTCTCTCATGCTCGCCCTGCTCCCGTACTTAAACCTGGACCCTCCATTGTCTTTTGTCTTTGTCCCTGGATCCCTTTAGGGCATGGCTGCATTAAACCTCTCTCCATGGAACTCTGTACAGTGACCCTTCATGCCTCCTTGCTGCCAACCCACATTACTGGAGCTATCTGTGTGTTTGTGCACGTCTGAGTGTGTGGCTGCTCTGCCGAGCAGCTTTGCGAAGAAGCCGCTTTTGGAAGGTCACTGCATCACACTCCAGCACTGCAAGGCCGAGCCCGGGACAGCAACAGGTGCCAGATACCAACATTTTTGGCCAAGGGGTCTACTTGAATTTCGGGATAGAAGAAGGAAGGATTTTTTTTTCTTATTTACATTTGTCGCTCTTCTCATTCAGCTCCAGCTCCTTGTCCCACTCAGGATGGAGCTCTCCAAGAGGAATGCCCTCCTTTCTGCAGGAGAAGAAGAAAGATCCTGGCCAGAGCATTGGGAAGCAGGGTGCTCTAGGCATCATTCCTCCACTGCTAGAGCATCATCCCTGTGTGAGCAGGGCAGAAATACAGCACAGCCAGGCAAACCAGTGCAAGGCCTAGTGTGGAGGTGCCTCTCCCCTGAAGTCCCGGGGCCCTGCAGTGTACGGGTCTGTCCCTGTCCCTGTCCCCATGTTATGTGTGCCCCATACCTGTTCCTGAGTGGGTGGTTTGGGTGCCTGGGGCCCGGGAAGAGAGCAGGGTCCCATGACTGGAGTCTGCCTGGGAACTCCATCCATGCGACTGGAGGAATAAATCATCTCTGAACGTCTATAAAAATATCGCTTCATCTTTCCTTCCAAGTCCATCACTGTCTTATACTTGTTGTAAGGATTCCCCATTACAACAGCCTAGGACAAGGAATGCTGCCTCTTCTTGGGATTTTGGTATCAAGAAATTTCATGTTCACTTGAAATCACAACACTCCCAGAACATCTGTGCACCCAGAGAATTTTAACTGCATTGTAAAGATGCTGAGAGGGGTGGTTACTGATGGCACGTGGGAGGGCCAGGGGTGTGACTGCAGCACAGGGGTGTGATGCAGCCTGGCTGCCTCTCCCAGACCCTCCCCAAAGGCTCCTGACAGCACCATGCCTTAGTGAAGTCAATGGGAAGTTTCCCACTGGCTTGAGTAGGCTTCACGTCAAGCACCCTGAGTAGATGTGGCTTGGGAAGATGCTGTCCCCTGACTGACTACAGAGTGACTGTCCTCTGGGGACAACTAGAAAGATTTGAGGAGTGGGAAAGAATAATTTATTTGCTTCATTTTTGGCATACATTTGTGTTTGTGGGGGCCCCATAACAACTGATATCTTTTGCCATTCTCTTGTCTGCTTTCACTAATTTAGATTTTTTAATGAAATGTACATTAACCTTTAGTTTAAAATGTTACTTCTTTTTGAAATGAAGATTTTATAGAAGTTATCAAATTAAATCCAAAATATTCTTCAGGCAATTCAGTATTTACTTATTTTATTTTTTTTAATTACTCTAGCTAGAGGCATGCTGTTGGATTTGTAGGTGTTTGGATAACTTAATTTAAAAGAGCAAAACAGACTAGACTAGATAAGGGAAACTTAGGCCAAATTATTCTGGTTGTGACATATGTGATACATAATGCTGTGTAATTAGATATTAAAATGGTTTCTGTACAGCAGGATGTTTTATGAAAATGGGACAAATGTTTTTTAAATGTACCATTGGAAACCAGACAGATGGTAACCTATATCCCCAAGGAGGATAGCTGAATTCCACCAAGTTTTTTATATGAATTTGAACTGTAATGAACAGGAAAGGAGGGAATTTGTGATTATAGCTTAGCTCACCATTAGTCAATGTTTGGCTGAATGTGAAAAGGATGCTTATATGGTGCTTAGTCTGGACAGTGGTATTTTCTGGGGATTTGTTCTTTCTTGAGCAATAGCAGAGCAGATGGTGACAAAGCAGATCTAGCAATAAATCATGGAGACAGGATACTTGAAGGAAGCAAGATGATCTAGAGGAACAAAATAGAAACCAGGGGATAATTGTTACACAAATGCAGAGTGTATTCCCAGTAATTTTATTAATGCTGGGGACAGTACTTAAAGGCTATACATTTTCATGTAGCTTGGCTGTTAAAACCCCTACTAAAATTTTTAATCAACATCCTTTGGGAGCAGAACTTTTCAGGACACATACAAAAAAATATATCTGCTCTGTACTGAAACTCCTGGTGACCACACAATTTAGAAGTGCCTGACAATCTTAAGCTGCAAGATGCCTTTTGAGATTTACTCTCATTTAGCTCTGAATTTAGCTCTGAAACCCTGACAGCCTTCAGGACAACCTCATGCCCATAATAGTAATGGGAAAGACACCTACAAATACAAAGGAAGAAACAGCAATCCCAGGAAGCAGCATGTCAGTGGAAAAATTTTAGCCCACTAGCAGCTGGAGAGTAGTGGTCCCTCCTCTCCCTACCTGGGAGGCAGCACAAAGCCCCATCTCTGCCAGAAACTGATATTTCTTTGTCAGCCAGACTGCAGTGTGACCCTGGGAATGGTGCTTCCTCATAATTCCCTGCTGTTTGCTCTCTTGCTGTCACACCAGCTCCTGTGTCAGTGGTGACAGTCGCTGTCTCTGTCAGATCTGCACTCACACTTAATATTTCACCTGGAGTGTTTGTAGTTCCATTCCCCAGGCTGGAGGTTGCTCATACTGAGGAAGGCAATGGTGAGTGGTTCAAGGCTCTGGATAGCAAAGGGTCCCCCAGGCCCCTTTTCTTGCACTAAAGCGAGGCAGAACCTTGGCTTCCAAGACACGCAATATGATGAGAAGCTGTCAATTCCCAGCTTGTCAGGCTCAGGCAAAGGATTACTGTTGTGTTCGGTACAGTACAGTTTGGATAATCCGAAAGACAAACCATCCATTGACTCAACCCACACATCTCCATATCAGATCATTCTTGGTGCCTTTCAGGATGCACCAGTCACTGGCAGCATCACACACCCCAGACATTGCACTCAAGCCCAACAATCTTATCCTGCAGCAATTATCAAGTGGTTGGTACTCATGGTCCCCTTGGATTGTTTGTCATTCACTTTAAGTTACCATTCCTTCTAATCTGCCTCATCTCAGTGACCCTCTGAGACAGTCCCACTACAAATAATGGCTGCAACGAGGTGTGGTTTTGTGCTGCACAAAGGAGCATCACACAAAGGAGCCTCCTTTTAGCAGATGAAGGACTAGGCAAACTAAAGGCAGGACTATTGAGCAGGAAGACTGGTGGTTTTGATGCAAAATGTATCATGAAAACATATTTCAACAGCATACAGAGAGAATAATTTTTAATCAATAATTATAAAAATAGGGCTATTAAGTTCACAAGCAGTTTTTTGGTATCATAATGCCTCCCTTCTTTTTTTTTTCTGATCACATCTTAGAATGATTTGTTGAAATGTGAAAACAGGTAGAAAAGCAAAACAAGCCACTAATGGGAAGAGCAAAAAGCATAGTATTTTGTTTCGGTTTTCAGTAGCTTGTACCCAAGTTTGAACAAAGAGTGCAACAAAGTTTATGTCTCTTGTCTGCACATATTCTTGTGTAGTAGCTGGAATTCAGCATTACCTTATAGACTTTCAAGAAGAAAGAGCCTGATTTCCCATGTACCCATATATATCAAGGGTATATATTGTTATATTTAATGGTATATATTACATAATATATTATCAAGGCTTGCGTGCTGAGATCCATTTGAGATGTGATTGCCGATTTGTCCATTTCTGATTATCATCAGGACATTTATATATTAGCTAAATGCCACAGAGGTATCATCCTTTGAATACTACAGTATGTGTAAGGAGACAGAGCTTCTACTAAGTGATGCAAACAAAATTAGTTTGATTGTAAACTATGTGGTGCAGACATATAAATAGCTAGAAAATGTGTGTTAGAAGAGGTGATGAGAGGCTCAGAAAGATAACCAATAGAAAACTTGCAGGGAAAAAAATTTCCTTCCATGCAAGGAAGAGACAAAACTGGCACCTGATGCGAGTGGCAGCAGAACTGCAAGCAATGCCACAGGCTGCTTGACTCTGTCTGGTATCAGCTCACCAAACCTCAGAGGGGGTGGTTGCACTTGAGGTACATCTGTATGCTCTGATTTTACCTTGCGCTTGTGTTTGCAGCCTAGAGACATGTACTTGGGCGTTCCACTGGTGCATTTGGAAAGATGTCCTTCCCAGTGGAGTGCTGGCTGAGGATGAAGACTGGGGAACTGCTGGGGCACCCATGGGGAACATGGGCACAAGGATCCCTGGCCATTAAGTCTCTCCTAAGCCAGACCAATGGCTGGTGAGAAGGTCACTGCTGGTAGAGATGTAGTACAGGTGTATGGCCCTGCAACCATGATGGAGTCAGAGAGTTGCTGCACCTGCTTTGTCTCGGGCTGCACATGGGAGCTGGTACTAGTTTCACTTTGACCCTACCATCTCTTCTTTCCAGCATGTAGATTGGACTTGATTAGTGAGAGATACATCTGCCCAAGATTAGGTACAAACAAGCCCATATGCAAAAATCAATAGCAAAGATTTTATTTAATGTGAGGTAGAGAGAGAGACAGAAAGAAATAGAAAGGAGAGGAAGTCATCAAGAGGAAGATAGTTACCACCCATGGATCCAGCAGTATCCTGTTGGTTCTTCTTTACCCTGGGTTTCTGGGTGGTGGGAGTCACGAGGTAATTCAAAGTTTTTCTACTATTTATATATTTTAGCAAGCAAAAGCATTAATGCTCATTGGCTACACAATTACTTTATTGATTAAATAATTTCCTCACTTTTATTGCTAATTAGTCCCATGCTCAGTCTTTCTCTTCTATTGAGTCAGTGGTTTTCTTGAGCACATGGGTTGTGATCTCCCCATGACAAAACTACCTTTTACTCAGTCTGGGCTGATTCCAGCACAGTTGCTGTGTTGGCTTTCCTTGTCCATTATCAGTGATACCTTTTTTTCCCCCAGCTTTGTTTACCTCCCCCTCGGTCTGAGATAACACCTGGACAATAGTACCGCCTTTATCTTACCTCAGGTTCCCACAGTGGTGCCTTAACTTCCAGTCCAAGTTCCGGGTACCCATGGAGGCGTATTGAGGGGAGGGGTTTGGTGGTTGCAGATTCCATCTCTCCCATAACTTGGGGTGATCTTTGTTTCACCAGTGCTGATGAGCAGTTGCTTCTTGACACAGTTTGCCAAAGCAGGAGTTTTAGTCTGTATGTATGACCCAGGATGATCTCCCTTCTTTTCTCCTCCTTCCTATCAAAGAATGGATGAGAAAATAAAGTGAAACAGATTTTATTTATGTCTCTTCAATTGTAAAAAACATTTATAAGAAACAGTGTTGGAACAAAAAGTTCAATGAGTCACATTTCACGTGCCTTGCATAATGTTTCCTTCCTGACAACATCAAAAGATCATCAGAGTAAGGAGGCTGAAGTTCCTGCATCTGAAATCCTGTAAGTTGGTTATTATTTAATATTGTACATAGCCAGGGTTATACTAACACCTTTTATCCTCTAAAGTCATTAATTCTGTCAAAATCAATGCAGCCAGACCTATTAAAACTTGACAATAGCGAAAAAATTACCAAATCAGGAGGTAAATGCATTGTAACATGGTGGCACAACCTTTTCAGTTGTGAAGAGAACTAAACTTCAAGGGCAGAGATGTCTTTACTCTTCCTAAATTTTAATCCATCAAAGTCAATATAAGGAGAGAAGCAAAATATCTGGATCTCTATTCAGTATTATCTGTTAGAGATAGCTCTTTGTGACTGGGCTACTCTCATTTTAAAGCAGAGGAAAGCTTTGGGACTCCAGACTTGGGAGCCCACTTGCACTGTTCACCAGAGGGGTTTGGGTGATACCTGCTCCAGGAACAGAGGGCACATCCTCATATTATTCACAAATGAGACTACTGCCTTGCTCCTTATAAAAATTTCACATTGCTCTGAAGTGGTGCCTAACAATTTTAGAAAGAGAGGCCATATGACTTAAGTTTAAAAATACTCTTTTAGTTTAAGAAAATTGTTCTGTTAGTCTGAGACATAATGATGACAGAAAAGCCACTTGTCTGCAAACAATTTTACTAAATAATTAAACTTATTTCATCTTAGTGTTAGCAGATGGAAGCGTGATAGCTTCTTTTGCTTGGAGTTAGTAATAGGGTTTGATTTGAAAGGTTTTGCTTCAGTGAATGAGTAGTACAATTAAAAAATACACTCCAATATCCAATGGGAACTGTTCTTAAGGTATGATTCAGTAAGATAGTAATTGCTGGAACAAAATGTTCAGTGCTTTCTTGTGCAAAGCTGTCATTTTTAAGGAGAAAAAACCCCTTCTGGTGCTAAAGCTGTGGGAATGAGGCCCTTTTCGTGTCAAGAATGATGTATGGACTGATAGCTCCTGAAAGGTGAAGACTTACTTATCAGACGTCTACCTTTAGAGTTATGGCTGGCTGAACTCATTTGACCAATTACTTTTACTGATGTCCTGAGCAGTCTGTGAGCTTGTTTTTGTTATCAGTGACAGTATGGTCCAATTTGATGCCCTCAGACCAACATAACTAAATGATTAAGCTTTCCATTCCAAAGAAAATATAACCTAAAGCAAGCTGTGACATGTGAAAGAAATGCTGGCTACAGCCCTTGGGATCCGTAGTCTTACCTCCAGCCAAATTACTTTTAAAGCCACAGAGGAAAACTCTGAAATTCAATTAATGAGTAGGACTTACTACCAAAAATAAATTGCTAGGGCCTGTGTGGATACTGGCAAACAAACCTTCCAGAAGTGCAGCTTTTTATGGAATGTTCAAATGGCTTGAGAGGTTGGGGCACCGGGTCAGCAGCTCTGCCCTGTAAGAGCAGCAGCACAGAACGTGCTGCTCTGGGTTGATTTTCCTGTGACACCATGTATTAAAACACAAAATAAAAACAATTTAAGCAATTAAAAACATGAAATATATGTACTTCTGGCGTCTGATATAGAAGCAGAAATCTCTTTGCACTTTACATAGTCCAAATCTATTTCCTTTGGGGTTTTTTTCCCATTTAAGGGAGTCAGTGGTCTTCTGCCCCTCAGAAAGTGGAATATTGGAGGGTGTTGTAGCATAAAGGTTAAGAAATAATAAACCATTACAGTTACAATTGAGTTTATTTCCTTTATTCCACATTACCACCTCTCTGTGGTGCTGAGGTCTCAACTCAGTAACAACAGGAAAAAACAAGGACTTCAATCCCTGTTGTCATTTTTTCACATTCTATATAAACTAAACCAAAATAAAGAGAAGTAAAATAAAAATGTTTGGAATGTCTATATAACATAGGAAATGTTTAGGCAATGTGAGAATAAAATACACTTCCTGACAGTGTGAAACACTGGAGCTTTTTTCCCACCTGTCAGGAGAAGGAAGAGGAGAAAGAACATGGACAATGACTATTTTAGAGCTCCAGCCTCTGGAATCACAGCATTTTGAAAACAGTATTTTTTATTTTATTTTCAAGATAGGTGTCTATCCTTGTGGAACTAGGCAACTCTTACAATAGTTCACTTAACAGAGAAAACAACAGCCTGACTAATTATTTTCGAAGAGTTGAGACAGATAAGATCCTCCAGTGCCTATTTTCCCCACCTTTCTTTGACTCCTGAACACCTCCCTAGAATTTATACATTTCTTTACTAGTAGCAACAGGAACTATTTTTAGCTACATGTCCAAGATCAGAGTGATGTACACTCATCTCTCTTAAGGTTGTTTAGCTTTACACAAATGTCAAAAATGTTTACTTTTGTTTCATATCACTAGAGTTACTTGTAGTTCTTAGAAAGAAACTCATAATGCTAGTTGTTTTTCTTGTTTGTTCTCATTATCCTGGGCTTGGCATCATGACATCAAGATTATCTGGGAATGCTTGAGGATCAGAGGACTCTTACCAGTTCCTGTGATGAATTAGATGTCAGGGTGCACTTTCTTATAACAAAAATATCCAGCTGTATATTCTGGGACTCTTGTGACTGTCATCCTTACTGTGGGCCAACTATTCAGCAGCTGCAGTCACATGGATTTACTCAAACATGGGATGCAGACTGAGTGTGCATCAGGGTAATTCAGAAACTACTCCAATGAAAAGTGATTGAACTGAGACTTTGGGTGTCCTCCTTTACAGGGACACTGTGAACTTCAGCTGCAGCATTTTCAGGGAATAAAGAATAGATTTCTCATACGTGCCTGTGTTCTCCAGAAATATGATGTGGCATTTACCAAACATACACCTATAAGCACAAAGTGTAAGTTTATAGTTCCCATTTCTAAGTGTAAACATGCTTGAGACTTTGCTTGTGACAAGTACCATTGATGGATTTACACTTGTGGAAATTGGAACTGGATTCCTGCAGGGTGCAAGTCTGACTTTGTTCCATATAGGAATACAAATGTACTTCCAAGAATCACATAAGCAAAGCTCCGACTCTGAAAGAATTGCAGATTATAATTCCACCCTTTAAGCTGAAGTTATACTTCTGAAAAATCCCTTGTTATTTTATTTCATCACAAACAACTCTTCTAAATACAGAGGCCAGGTTCAGACTCAAAATGGGATCTGGGATCCCAGCTGATCTCTCTCTATTTACATATTCATCCTGTAAGTCTGTTGGTTAAATCAGGCCTTTAAAATGACTCCTCTATAATTCTGTGTCTTACAATTCGGCCTTTCCCAATCATCTTTGTAACTCAACTGCCCTCCAAGGATTCACAGAGGAGTGACTGACTGGCATTGAGAGCAGATAAATTATTCTGTTGATGTGCCTAGGAGGTAATAAAATTCACTTGAGTCCCTCAGATCTGGAAAGCCAATGAAGTCTGAAGAAGGAAATAGCAGTAAAAGCAGCATTTTGGCAAAAAAGTCAGTGAGTGTATGACTGTGAATACCTACAAGGGTAGTCTCTAGAAAAAGAGGTTACCATTTCTGCAGCCACCTTTGACACAGACAAACCCTAGAAATAATGGATGATATCTCCATTACCTAGGACTGTACCTCATTCATTTTCTTTGTGACCAGAAGAATATTTATATAGCAATTTCCAGCCAGGGAGCTCAAGAAGGGTTGAAAACTACAATTAGTCTCACCTCTGAATTTGGGCAGTGCTATCTCTATTGCACAGATGGAGCAACAGTGACATGGGGAAGCTGTTTATCAAATGAGCAAAACCAGCCTGTAGAAAAGGTAAAGCATAAGCCCACAAATGCCTGCCCTCTGTTCCTGCACTTCGACCATTTTTCTGTCAAAGAGTCTTAATGAGCTTTATATATGTATAGAAATATCAATGCATAATAATCTGCCTTAGCATTCCAAGGGAGGGCTAATAAATGTAAGAATAAGACATAAATCATTGATTAAAATGTCAGAAGTGATGAGAATAAAAGATTGCTTTTGCCTTTGCTGAATTACATATGCAAATTCACATACACTGCAAAATGAACATCTCTAAATGAATGAATTAGAATCTCATGTAGAAATGACTGAGCCACATTTGCATACAACATTTATTAGGAGGAGATGTGCTTATTTTTGGAATAAACAGTGAGAACAAATCCCTGGAATCTGCTGAAGCAGCCTGTGCCTGCAGCTTGTCAGAATACACTGTCTGCCCTGCCAGTGTCTGCAAACAAATATGAATTGTGCCCTGAAAAACCATAACTAGCAGAATCAGGAGAACATTGATGCATCCCAAACATTTACAGGAGTTTACCACATTGTTTGTAGTCTGAAAAAAAATTAAAACCACTGAGTTTTTCTTGATCTTACTTTCTTTTCAGACAGCCAGATTAGTACTTTGACAGGTTTGAATTCACCATTAGGACAGGAGCATCCTTACTTATTTGATGCGAACTCTCTATTCTATTAGCTAAAAGACAGGCACATTTTCAGTAAGACCCATTCCAAAGGTATTGATGCAATTAAAAATTATTGGAATTGGAAAGTACAACATACCCTACTGATCTATCCAAAACTCAAATTATCTGGCATAAAGAATCACGAAAAAAAAATTCTATCTGAACTCTATGTTATTATTCGATGTTTTGATTCAAAACATTGTACTTTTCACAAGATTTCATGAAGTACTGAATCTTCTTTGAGGCTTTATTTCACCCACAGTTTCTTTTATTTGAAGTAAAGACGAGCACGCTCAGCATCTGCATTTTCAGCCACCATAAAAACTAATCCAAGTATAGGAAAGTGTTTTCAACTGATTCTAGTTAAAGCACAAGGGGAAAGAGGAGAGCAGGAGGAAGCATGTCAAATCCATCCCGAGTCCCACCCACGGGCATCCCACAAGAGACTCGGGCCACGTCTTCTTCTTCCTTTTTTGCTAGTTACTTGTTGAAGTGAAGAGCTTATGGAAAAACACGTAAAGCACTTTTCCCTGGGCACGGTATTTGTAGTAGTGACACTACAGCTATTTCAAGAGCTTTGTGTTTTCATGCCGTGGTTTAACCCTGGCTAGCAGCTCAGCCGCAGGCAGCCTCCCACTCATTCTCTTTGGTGGGATAAGTGACAGAATCAGAAGGGTAAAATCCCCATACTAACCACAATGAAGAATATTAGCTGTACCCCAGCCAAAACCAGCCCAATTCAGCACATCAACGGACTGTAATGGAGAAAAAAGCAAACCACCTTTTCTAGACACCTTGCTGGTTTTTTGTTTGTCTTTTTTTTTTTTCTTTTCCTGGCAGGTCTGCTGCCTGTGTTGACGTCTTTCATCGGCAAGCCCTCTGTGCGCTCGCACAGCTCGCACTCGGAGAGGTCCCGGGGACGCGCCGGGCGGGAGCGCCGCCAAAAGGGGGCCGGGAGCGCCCTCTGCGGGCGCCGCGGGAGCGTGCGGGTCCCTCGGCCCCGGGCGGCTCGGCCGGGCACTGCGGCGAGCGGCGCGTCCTGAACCTGACCCTGCCCGTCATCGCCCTCCGCGTTGTCCCGCCGTGTCCCCTGCGCGAACATCCCCTGGCACATGCTCACCTCTTCACTCGCTGCCTGGGCGGGCAGGCGCGCTGTGTCAGGGCACCCTCGGCTATTCACAGCTTACACCTGAAGCTGACGTGCCTGAAGGCAGGATGCCATCCAGAGGGACCTGAACGAGCTCAGCAGGTGGGCACATGGGAACCTCAGGCGGTTCGACAAAGCCAAATGCAAGGTCCTGCACCTGGGTCGGCACAACCCCCTGTATCAGCACAGGCTGGGGGATGAATGGATGGAGAGCAGCCCTGGCGAGAAGGGCTTGGGAATGCTGGCAGGTGAGAGGCTGGACATGACCCAGCCGGGTGCATGGAGAAAAAAAAGGCTTCAGGGAGACCTTACTGCAGTCTTTCAGTACCTAAAGGGGACTTACAAGAAAGATGGGGACAAACTTTATAGCAGGGTCTATCGTAATAGGACAAGGAGTAATGGTTATAGAAGTTGTAGAAGCAAGATTTGAGAGAAACCTGGATTCTGCTTGCCAAAGACATTTTCCTGTGACATTCCCAGTTCTCAGAGACATGAAACAACACAGTACTTTGGTACAAATGAATCTTGGACAGCTGGCTGCTTTATCAGTAACACTATGTGCCAGATACCTCTTGAGGAAAACTGTGAAAAGGAAGGTGGTGGCACTGTGGCCATTTGTAACATTCCTATTTCTCTGTCACTGAAGTGTAGGACACAGGACATCATTCTGTGTAAAGTAGGGTCTCAAAACATGCCCAAAACTCAGAAGAGCAACTGTCTGGCTGCACATGTCTGGCTTCAGATGCTTCAGAGTTTCTTTCCAAAGGCACGAAAGTGTATCCTTTCTCACATAGCAACCATTCCCTTTTTGGCAATTTTATCTCACTTTCGGCAAGCTTCAGTATGTCAGTCCCTCCAAGCCCATCGTTGTTATTTGGAAGGACTAAATTTTTTTAATTAGACCAAAGCACAAGTTTGAGCAAGGAACGTGGCATTTCTTTTCCTCTCTGTAGCACTTCAGTGGCTTGGTCGTAACCTGGACCCCTCTGAACAAGCCACAGAGCAATAGACTCCTACTCTGGCTCACTGACCTTCCAGGGACAAACAATTTTAAAATAATTAAAGTTAAGAAACCTTGAGAGGTTAGCCTGTAAACAAGCGGATTTGATCTGATTTGATTTGAGTAGGAGGATATCTGCTAGGTTTTATCTTAGCAGTGTCACCAACACATCTACTGGCATTTCTAAATTGTGTCTCAAGGCAAGGTGAAGCCTGAAGAGGTTGTCCTGATCTTTGCAGTGACACCAGATTTTACATTTTACTTAAGGCTCCATCCTCCTCATCATAAGCAACAAAGGCTTCCAAGAACAGACCAAAATAAACAAAATAAAAAATCCCCCACCAAGGGGAACCTCCCTCAACTTACAAAAACAAACAAAAAAGAAGACTAAAAAAACATATCCAAGAAATTAATCTTTTAAAGATAATTACATTCTTGAAAACACAATACGCATTGCTCTGCATATACTTTGGGGGAAGAACAGTATTTGCTAAATGTACTTTCTCCATCTCTGGATACAATATTTTATTGTTGGAGGCATGTCAATCAGCTGGCATTCCCTGCTCACCATAATGCACTGAACATGTTCCCAGAGTCATTCCTCTCAAGTTATACCCTGGATGGATTTATCCCTTTGTATCCTTTCATCAGGTTTCACCAGACAGCTGCTAACAGGAGGGCAGAAGGAAATATTGGCAAATGTGTCAAAAAGTAGTCATAGCTATTTGACCATTCTGAGTCTGAATATAATAAGTATTGATTCTTTTTTCCTCTTTCTTTTGTATTTGGTACTATTAGTTTAACATTTTGCTACCGTATAATTATTAGCAAAAAAAACTAGAATCAATACAGTACAGCCCTTCAGTTCTTAATTTTCTGAGTAATCTACAATCATTTGTGTTTGGATTTGGATGCATTTTAGTTTAAAAGTCTCAATTATCATTTAAAAAAAAAGGGAGGGGGGGGGGGAGGGAAGTAAGTCCAATCCTATGATTCCAGAAATGTCTGTTAAGTTCAGTAGGGGGGGTACTAAGCATTTGTAACAAAAATCAGACTTGTGCTTCAGGAGCTTCCTTCCCAGTCTGGAAATCACAAACTGCTGCTTATTCTGTGGATTTGTACAAGATAGATCCAAACTGATGGAATTCTGAACCAGCAGCCATCCAGGAGGTACTTAAAAAACAATTATTTCATAGCAGAAGGAAGTTTCTTTAGAGACCTGCATAGAAATAAGTGAAAATTTTATGTGGTTTCTGTTGTCATGGTTGTCTCTAACCAAAACACAAAATTTTAAAATAAGTCCCAGTAGCAGGTATTGTGTTATCACTGTTAGGTAGAAGCACAGGATCTATACAGTTCTGAGGACACAGAAAAGATGGCCCAATCTCACTGAGAGAGGGATTATGGAAGATACTATGAACTCAAGTCACAAACTTCTTCACATTGCTTTATTCAATTTTGCACTTGCCTTGAAACACTGATGATCAAAAAGAGGCTTTGAGGTCTTGGTTTTCCCAACCAATCCAAATTTGTCATTTTGACAATACATGGTCTTAAATACCACAAGTCTCCCAAAATCCAAGGACACGACCCAGTATCTAGACTGTCTAGTGAAATGTAGTTCTTGGGGAAACTCTGATGAGCCTTCAGTTCTGCACACATTGGCCTGGTCACTCTTCTTCCTACAACCCAAAGATCTTCTGCCCCCTAGGCTCTGAACCTACCTAACCCCACCATCAGAATCAGCACCTCAGTTCAGTCCATAGTGGGTATTCTGTACCGTGGTCAGAAACAGAGTAGTTCACCCTCGATGGCCTCACAGGACAGCCTTACTGGACGAGAGCTGTGGAGTTAAGGGCTCTTGTCCCAGACCTCCCACTTCTCACATTGCCCCTCCAACCACAGAGGATTGCTGAATAGCAAGCAGACCCTCTGACTGCATTTCATGCTCTGGGAGGACATGAAACTCCCAATGAGAAACAATGGTCTCTGCTCTACCTTTTAAAAAAGGGGTGCAAATTCTTAGCAGAAGGAAAGACTCTGAGATAGAAGTAGCAACCAACAGCCCTGAATGGATGAGCTGGTGATCTGGGAGGAGGGGATGTAATTTTTTAGTGACCATTAAATGGTATTTGGAATCATCCTGTTGGTCAATACATCCCCCCTGAATATTCAGGGATTTTTTCAAAAAATACTCACTTTATTCAGTTGCTGAACAGTTAGTGTCTGAATTGCCAACATCTGCAACAAATCTACCAAGCCTAACAAGTAATTATAAGAGTTTCCCAAAGCCCTGAAAACCTTGCCCCTCTGTCAGCAACAGCTGTTCCATTAGTTTAATAGTCTGCATAGTGCCCTCAAGATCCTCAAATTACTGCTTTATATTTCTGCCTTGGCAACATTGATGTATTTTGAGAGCCTTTATGTCACCAAACCACTCTACTCCTTCCAAAGAGAAATATATGAAAACAGGAAACTCTCTTCTATGGTTGCAAGCAAATGGTACAAATGGTCCATGAGATGTGAAACATTCCCAGGAAACTTCCCCCTCCTGTGCACTTCTGGAGGGGTATTTTACAATGTTGTCAGCATAAATTGATGAAAGCCTTGTAACATCTGAGCATTATAGAAAAGAAGGGTGGTAGCTTACAAAAGCAATTACTTTTCAGTGTGAAACAGTAGGGCTGTACAGGCCATTTTAAAATTACTTTCTGGGTTTGTACTGCCCATTATTGCTAAATATTTTCAATCTCAGAAAGAGTTTGCTTTGTCTTTATTATTCTTTTTTCATTTTCTTTGAAATTATAAAACTGCATTAAAACCACTTTAAAAAGCGCATTCAAAACAGAGTGTGCTTAAAACATTCTGTCAGAATATGTTTCAACATATAGAAAAATTCCCAAACTCGATACAGAAATCTCTTACGGGAAGTTTTCTATAATATTTTGCTTCAGTTAGTAAAACATTTTCAGAAATTATAACATCTGTTGCAACATATTTGGTCTAGACTAACTTGATTTCATCCTAAAGTTGTTTAGTTCAGAAATTTTAAATCAAAAGTAAAATTGTAAATTTAATTTCTGTCAAACACAAGATTCGGCTGTCTTTCTCCACAGTATTATCTTTTTTCTGTGTCTTACAGGGAATGGAAATTCCACTAGAAATCCCCACAGAAGGAGAACCCTGTGCACAGCTCTTACTAAAAACAGAAGTTCTACTGTCAACTCTGTAGGAACTTGCTGCCCCTAGGTCCTTAGCATCACCTCTCTGCCCCCTTCAGTAGCAGTATTAATGAAGATGTGGTGCCTCAAAGATTGACATATTTTAATTTAGGACAGCAGTTTATAAAAAAGTTTCCAGGTTTCAGAGCTTCAGGACAGGGTTGGTTCCATGGCTGGCTCCAGCCCTCCACACAGACACCTGAAGAAAGATGTCTTTGGATGCCATCAGCTTGAGTCCATCAGCTCAGCCAGGCAGAGCTCGTGAGCAAATGCAGGAGGGCTCCAGAGTCCATTCCAGCCGAGTCAGTGTGGATGGAGATGAGGAAGAATTTAGACCAGCCCTTGGGAAGCCTGTCAGAAAAGTGCCCTGTCTCTCCTCTGGATTGAGATCCAAGAGCTCTTTCCTAAAACAATAAGGCTCTTATGTGTAATCAAATTTGCTGTGGGTCCATTCACCTCTCTCCAGTTTCTCTCCACATGAGTTCTGTGAAGTAAAATCTGCCTTTCCAAAGTGCTCAAAGTACAAGTGCTTAGAGTAGTGGAATCCATGGCATGGCCAGAGGCAGAGTGAGGGTAGGCAGCCTCTGGCTCCTCCCCAGCCTCTGTCACCAGGTGGAGATGTCACCCCTGCAAGATGCTAAGCCAGGAGAAAAGAAGTCAAGGAAATGAACAGTCTTTAGACACTAACGGGTTGTTTTAACAAAACAATGTTAAGGATCAAGCAAGCTGACAGGAGAAGCGCCAGGCCTGAGCAGGAGCCCCCCGGCACTTGCCCAGGGGAGGTGAGCAGCATTGCTGCACTCCTGCAAGGATGTGCCAATATGCTTTGCTCACCAGCTTACAATAAGGATCACCAGTTCTGTCCACTGGTGATCCCCTTCAGGGATGAGCTGTCTGGCCATAACCTACAGCTCTGCAGCTCACCTATGCATAAAAACTGCACTCTTTTAAGTCATTGTTGTTAAATCTGCATATTTGTCTATTAATACATGAATTGAAAGCTGGCCTAGGTTTTGATTGTCACTCTTCAAAAATAAGGCTCTGTAGTTGTCTTAAAAATGTAGTATGTAGAAAGAAGTAATGACAAAGGGCTGAGAACAAAGAGGAACATATTCTACCACAGTACAGTGCTACAAACCTATGGTATACACAAACTCTGAAGACTGTTCAGTTGAAGTCTTGGTAAGGAGATGAATGGAATATGATAAACCATCTTCATTTATAGGCAATCATCATACACAGTTAGCTGCATGATGACCCACAACTTCATTGATAATGTACATCACGCAATAAATCATTGTTCTGATGTCCTCATGGTGTCACATAATTGATCTCTCTATTTCTTGTAAGTGTAAATCTTGCAAGATCTGGTTCCATCTGCTATTCCATTTTGGCAGCCGTAACCTTCAGTCGCTCAGGCCTTTGGCACTGCACAGCGTTTCAGTATTCACCCTCACACATCCAATCTGTGGGAGCAGCTTCATGACTTCCCGTCTCCTTTTTAAAAGCCTTCTTAATTGCCATATATGCTCATTTACAATCAAGAGGCCTAGATCTACACAAGAAATCAGAGGAAGGTTTTTTTCTCCCAAAGTCTAATTAAATTGTGGTATTTAATGCCAGAGAATGTTACAAAGGCCAAGCAAAAATGAGCTCAGAAGAGATTAGACATATTCATGGGCAATGGTGCTACTGCTGGCTACTAGACGGGTACAGAGGCAACCTCTAGCTTAGAAAGTCCTTCAGTATCTAAAAGGAAAACTCGTGCTACATGTGCACTGTTACTTATGTTCTTCCTTGGGCATCCCCTTCTGGACCAAATTTAGGTGCTCTCTTCCAAGCCTGGTGTCTCTGATGTCGCTAATTTCCAGAGCAGGATGGACACACTTTTTTATGAGCCACCAGACAAGAAAGGTGCAGTTCCTACTCCTTGAGCTGAAGGGAGATGTGGTTCAAATTTGGGATAGAGCTGCCTTAAACAGCACTTGGGTTGACTGCAGTGCTCACTCTCAAAGCCCATGTGACTGCACAGAGCTAGTACTCAACACATTTCTCTGCTTTATTTCTCTGCTCAGGGAAGGTGGAGTATATGACAGGAAAAAGAATTGCAAAACACAGATGAATGGAAGAAAATCCAACCAGGCTACGCATACAGACATCACAGTCTTCAGTTTAATGCTACTAATCATTAATGACCAATGCAGACTAGATCTCAAATCTACAGGCTCCTGTGTAGATAAATGAAGATAACTGGTTTAAAGAAACCAAAGGATCACAGGTCCAGAAACATGCAAGGTCAGGGCCTAGGGGCCTCAGGACCGACATCCTCATGTTGGTGACACCTTGCCCCACTTCACCTTCTTGGAAAAAGTCCTACAGCACAACCCAGTTCCCCAGCACAGAGGAGAACCAGCCCAGCCTCTTTTCTTCTAGCCATGTATTTGCATTTTGACATCATTAATCATCGTTCTACAAAAATATCCTGTCTTCTTAGGAATATGTCATTGTGTGACCATTTCACCTTCAACTTTCTCCACATTGGCAAAAGCTATGTATTTTATGCTAAAAATCTCGATATCTCACTTTGGCAGCTCAGCCTTCCAATACAGAAAGTATGTCACCCTATTTTGATCTCAAATATCTCTAGCCAGAGCCCTAAATCCTGCTTATAGCAATGAATAATAATAATCAATATATACTGTATGCTTTCTTTCATATTTTCATGTATAAATTGCCCATATCCCTTAAGAATTGGTGTGAGAAAACACATTCTGTAGCATTCTTCGTAACAAAATAGTTACAGCCTATGCTACATACTAGAAATTCAGCGAGACACAGCAAGAAATCAATAAAAACACAAATTGCTCCATCAATACGTACATTCATTTATACTCTTCAAGGTTATCTTTGCTATGCCAGCACAGAGACACATTTTCTCCATATATAGCCTTGCATATTAAACCAGGCAAGAGAGAAGGGAACGGAAACAAAAGCTATCAGTACAAATCTAATCTAGCTAGCATGCACATTCACAGACTTTAGAGTTGGTTTTCCTCTCTGTTCAGGAAGCAGTCTGTAATCTGGGCACACCAGCTGACACTGACTCCCATTCCTCGTAAAATTATCTTCTCCCAAGGCAGATATGTTTAGTCATAGAAAATATCCCCAAATTCATCTTAAATACATATCACTCTATCTACTGGTATAACATCTATGAACAGGACTTCTTTTGCATCAGTGAAATATGAATGTGTTATGACCAATGAGTTATTGATGGGTTGAATTCTGGTTGGTGGTCATCCATATCAAAGGAGAACAAAGAGCACTCACAAAAGTGTCTTTTAGGCCACTTCATGTACATGGTCTTGTGCTGGAACCCACCGCTCCAGGAAGAACACACAGTGTTTACATCTTTCCTCGTTCCCATTCAGAGATTATGATGGTGGCATTTTCAAAGCAGAACTAGGTCTGTCACACAGAAAAACAGATTCTGCAAACACTGGAGTTTAGGGACAGAAGAGGCTGTGTTCCTAGTAAGAAAACGGAAAAATACAAGGAAAATGTGAGGTAGGATCTGTCAGAGGTCTCTAACAGAGTCTAAACAAGCACAGCAGTGACAGGGAAAGGTTTCTTTGCATGAGGTCTCTGATGCAGACTAGCTGCACTAGCAGCGCCTTTCTTCCTGTAGCAGTCAGTCATTGCAGAGAACAGCATTTCAAGAGACTGCCTTGGTGAGTACATGCACTACTAGTTTGGCATGCTATTAATACTGCGCACCGTAACACATTACTTAGCTGCAGAATTCTAATTGCACCATTATCATTTGTACTAATCAATCAAAGCTTGACTTGCCATGCCTATGTCATCGGTATTTTTCCATTCTGTCCAGTCCTGATGCAGTCTCTTGCCTCTTATTTCGATTGTGTTTACTATTAAATGCAAAAATTCTGCAAGGTCAAGCTAAACATGCACTTCCTACTAGGAACTGATCATTACATTGCTTATGGTGGATAGCCATTATTTTTGTAGGCTGATCTTCACAGTGTTCCCAAGAAGAGAAAGTGAGCCTTGGAAAAGCACAGAAAGAGCTGCTTCCTCCATGCCACCTTCCTGATGCTGAGCATATGGACAACAGTTATTCTTTTCATTCTTTTCCGCCACTAGTGAGAACATCAAGGTATAGTTGTAAATTAATTAGATATGTTCTGGGCATCTCAAATCTTAATGTAGGATCAGCCATGTGTTACTGCAGAATGTGTCATGGATTAGTTCTTTTGTTTCTGGTCAAATTTCCATGCCTAAAACTTACATGTCTGATCCAACTACTTTTCTGAAAACCTGTTTCATTTTTTACTGATAGAGATTTTTCTTTTTTCATCAGATAAAACCTTCAGATGAAACCTTCACAAAAGGCCATACCAACACCATGAAAGAATGATGGAAGTCTGTATTGTTGGAAAGCATCTTGCTGCTCTGGAGATTACTGAATGCATCTCTTTGCCCATGCAACACTTAATATGACTCCATTCCTCTGCATGTGAGGTGCATTTTATTACCCCTTACTTTCAACATTTCTCTGAGCTTTCCCTGAAAAAACCTCAGTGAATCTTACAGGCAGTAGCAGAAGTCTGTACCAAAGAACCCAAACATCCATACACCATGGGAGTCACACAGCAGCACAACTTTAAAACTGTAGAAACTTTGTGTGCTAGAAAAGTTAAACAGAACAGTTAGCAAACTCATTTGTTTCTGTCTCTGGAGGCAGCTGGAAGCAAGCTTCCCAAGTGTTTTCCTCTACTTGTGGCGTCTCAGCAATGCACGTGTTATGATTTTAGCCCAGTCCGTGTTCAATATGGAAAATGACAGTATTGCAATTTTTGTAATCATCTCACAGTCTATCTCTGGATTTCAGCATTTAGGCAGACAGGGGCACTGCAATACCCCATGATTAGCTCTGATTGTGAAACTCCTTCCATAACCATAATGATAAAAGTGATCAATCACCTTAACAATAGTTAATAGTTCTTATCCAAAGCCATAATAATCCCACTCTGCAGTTTGACTATTGCAAGATGTTTCCCTATGAGCCCAGCTTTGTGTCTGAAACAGCACTGTTCTCTCTTGTCTAACAGCCTGAAAGGACACCATACATCCTGGTCCTACAGGCTTCTTTCCTCCATCCCTGCACAGTGACTCCTGCTTGTCTGACTCTCAGTCAGCATCATAAAATCTCAATTATCTCCTTGGGAGGCTCCTATGGGAAGTCTCCAGTCTCTGAGGCCACCTCTTGCTGTCTGGCTGTCTTTCACCTCACCATAAGTCATATCAGTACCAGACCATTTCTTTTCACATCAATCCTTTTTCCTAGAAAAAATGGAAAAATATTTGGAATTTTTAAGCACATTAGCACTTGGCATTTGAATGCTAATAAAGAGCAGGTAAATGAGCTTGTATCGTAACAAGTGTGATCCTACTGGCCTCCATGCCAGACCTGAAGGCCTGCAGTGGGGCTTACACAATCTGTAGCATCTCTCTGAAGGGTGCAGGCATGCAGTGACTACATTTTCCAGTTCAGCTACTGCCTCTCTCAAGAAGTAAGCAATTGCTGATGATGCCACAGCTTTAGGGTCATTCCACTGAACTCTCTGCCCCTCTAGTTTGCCTCAAACCTATTTTTGCTAATTTCTAATTAAACTAAGCTGAGTATATTGAATGTTAAAGGACTTTTCACTTTTGTAGGTTATGAAATAAAACCTTCTGAGAAAGTCAAGACGAAATTTGTGAGAATGATGGAATACGAATTCATGACAAGTTTTCATGCCAAAGCAAAGTCAGCTGAGCATCACACAGGAGGTATCATAGAATTGTAGAAAAGCTTGGGTTGGAAAGAACCCTTAAAGATCATCTAGTCCAATGCCCACTCCAATGGATGGTCATCACCATTTGTGTTTGAGGAAAAAAAATCATCTTCCTTATGCTGGACTCAGAAAGCAGCAGGATCTTCAGCATCCTGTAACTGTGAGTTCATTATTGCCATCTGCATATGTACTGCTTGATACTTGCTGCTCTTTTTCACCAGTCTGCCATTTCATTCATAAAGCCAGACAGGGCACTTGTGGTGCTGATGTAGGGACAGGGTGTGTTTCCAGTTAATATTCCTCAATCACTTTTCTGCAGATGTATCACTATGAGCTAGTGCAGCCCATCAGCAATCCTGCAGAGGTGAACCCATGAATAGAAAAATGAATTCCTGCTGAGATAAGACTTCTCTATAACATTTGGAGAGCCACACAGACCTCTGGCCTGAGACAAACAAAGAGCACCATGGATTTGGGAGAGGTCTGTAACCCAGACTGCAGGATGAACCAGGAACAGCCACGGCCTCCCAAAGCTTGAAGAGTAGCACAGCTTCCAAGTATTCTTTCATTAATTATCTTTTCATTAGGTAATGTATTAAATAATGGACAGAAAGATTAAAAAAAAAATAAACTCATACGGACTGTAAGATAAGTAGTATCATAAATGAGGTAGAGATAGGATGAAATGCTTGAGAAAGTGGAGCCAAATTCCTCAAACAAGACAAGGGAAAATCTGGGTGCAAGATGGTGAGGGTTTTGCTGAACTTTCTGCAGGAACATCATTTGAACCTGTGGTCACTTGTAATCATCTAGTACAGTCAGCAGCTCCTCAGGAAGGCTGAGGGTGAGCAATATGGGGTGAAAAACACTTTTTCACAAAGGTTGGACAGCACTGGCACATCACAGTATCTTTGGCAAAGTCTGTGTTTCCAGAGACCTCTCTCTCTCAGAAGCAGACTTCAGCTTCCACATCCTTATTTAATATATTGATAAATAACCACTGTTTCTCTTTTCCCCTGCAATGTCCAGAAATTGCATCCACTCTAGAAGAACACTTCACTTACCCTGTGATTCAGTAGCAACAACTTCACTAGTTGAGCTTTCGCCTTCTGGTTTAGGATGAGAGAAAAACCTGATTTGGAACTATTAGATGGAGGACAAAAGTTTTATTCAGATTTAGTCTGGAGGTTTTTTTCCTCCTTACCTATCCTCTGAAAATCCCCTCAAATTCTTATCAAATATATTTAGTATTTTTTCCACTGTAATAACCATACTTTCTTTATTACATTGGGGTTTAAAGTCAAAAATAGATCCTCTCATCTTTGACATGTCTACAGGTCCTTTTTTGTTAATTTATTATTTGCTTATACCTTTAGTTCACACACTTTCTTAGTAGAGATACATTTCCCTCTGTAAGCCCCAACATTTCCAGCTCCCCACTGTCTGCAGCTGTTATGTCCATGACAATATTTGTGTTTCTGGACTCACAGCAGCTTGTCTACCTGTGTCCAACTTAAAATACATAAAAGTTTCATTTAATTTTAAACTAATATTCCATTCATCTTGTTGAGCTTGGATGGGTACCCTTCCTTCCTGGACCAGGGTAAAGGACCAGAGGAGGCTGCTGTTCTGCTAAGTTCTTTATTTCACAGTCTCATAATATTCTGAAGGCAGAATTTGAAAGGAGTTACATGATAAAGCCAAGCAGAAGCAGCAGCAGCAGGCAAACAGCAAGCATAGAAACTTCTTCTTCTATATGCTCTATTCTACTCTATTTTTATTATTTCTTACAGAAGTATGGATTATATTTTTTAATAAAGCAATCAGATTAATACACGGTTCTAGTTTTCTTTTTCTTAACCTATCCTGGTCTAATTCTAATATTCATAGTTCTTACACGAGTATTACATAGGTATTACACAAATTTGTGTGTGTAGTTTCTATCAGTTCTTATTGTTTATGTGAACACTCTATCTAAAAAATGTGAACAGTATAGTTCTATCTGTATTTTGTCTAAAGTAAAAAATTCTGTGAAGGGTGACACTGCTGCAGTAAAATTGGTGTCTAAGGTTTCTGCAGCAGCTCTTCAATATTTAAAGTGCTTTCTAAGGCACTTAGCATGTATTTCTACTAAAAGTTAAAAGTTTATATTTCTACTTCGCTTTGGTGTGACTTCATGTATCTCAGCTTATCCAAAGGTTTTAATTCAACTCCTGAGCTTTGGCTTCCCTCTGGGCCTGAGTCCAAAGAAGCTTTCATTCCAACACATCTTCTGCAGCAGTGTCCATTGGTCAGAGGGAATTTTTCTGAGCTGGTGATGCTGTTGTGATCTTCTTTGTCCATTCTGTGCACACTCGGCTAGCATATGCTCTCTTGCAAAGTAACATAATCATACATAATTAGGCATTTCTTCCCAAATATCAGGCATTATCATTGCTTACATTGGCTTTCAGTGCATATATATACATTTTTTTTGTTGAGCAGGACTTTCTGTCACTGTCTTTTCATCTAAAATTCTGTATTTCCCCTACCAGCCATAGTCACCTCATGTAGCCTGCATAAGAAAAAATTCAGTTTCAGTTGCCACTTTCAGGAATATTATTTTTTTGTCACAGATTAATTCTAACTTCTCAAACACTCCCGTGAGTATTTTGTCCAAGATTCTTGTAATGGTCTCATCTCTTATTCTTTGGACATCAGGATTGTTGGCCTTAAATGAGTCATGGACTATGTTTCTCTTTTTTAGAGTCTTGGACTTCTAGATATAAATATAGAGAGGTATACCTACACATTTGCTTGCATTTATATACATATAGGAACATACTTATAATGTGTTCATATATAATACATGCATGCAACATTAGCAACATATTCTTCTTCTGTGATATTTTTCATGTCTTCCCAGTTGTGTCTCCAAAAGAAAGTAAAAAAAAATCATTAATGAAATGAAAACATGACCTGGCTCTGATCAAAGTGTTGCCAAAACTGAAATTGCATTCTGATTATCTTCTTGTTTGCCAGCACCCATATCTTGTCAATGGTGAAATGAGATTTAAACAGTCTTCAATTTTCTACACATTTTCAGAGACTTGTAATGTTCAATTTCCAGCCTTTTTCTCAGGATACTTTCTTAGCTTCTTCTCCTCCTCCTCCTCTTGCCTTGTGTCATCCACTAGCCATGCAGAGCCAAAAAATGTAAGACACCTGCTTTGTACAGTACCCAAGATAGCCTGATGAGCAGCAGACACCCCTCCTGCATAACAGCTGGTCTGAACTGGCTCATGCTGAAAGGTACAGCTCCCTGCAGCTCAAACCCCATGGAGCTTCTTGCTTAAGATAAACAGCTGGGATGCTGACATGAGGCCTCATGAGACAGAATTTATTTTCCCCTAGAGCCCAGAAGAGCTGAACACCATGAGGAACTACCAGCCACCCTTCTCAAGCTCAGAGCATGATTCCAGGGCCAAGAAATGCCTAGTGATGCTGAGCTCAGACCAGCCCCTTCAGTGCTGGAAGGGGATTTTGGAAGATTGCTATATCATGCACTGTATAACTTTTCTGTTTCCTCAGATCAGGTCAACTTACAGCCATATCTGACAGGGACATGAAATGATTGAGCAAATTTGGGTTGGACTAGAAAAAGCAGGAACTTGTAGCTGTAGTCCATTGTGACAGGACCCAGTCCAAGTGCCACAGACTGTGTGGGGAACATTACCATTGCAAAGTGCAGATTGATGAAGGGATTTCCATGATGTTTCAGGCAGCCTCAGAGCAGGGGATCTGGTAGGTGCCAAGGGCAGACCTGCTGTGGGCAGCGGGGTGCAGCCAAGCCCTGCACCCTCACTGAAGGCTGCGTGACAAGTCGTAGAGCACCAGTTTTGGTTCACAGCATCTTCTTTCCTCACTTCAATGTCAGCTTGTTTTTCTCTGGGCTAACTTGACTGGCTGGCAAGACTAAAAGATTGGGAAGGCCAGTGAGGCTCTGCTTATGTTTGTCCTGCTTTTGTCACAAATGCTGATTTAATGAATAGATCATAAAAGAGATTGCTCAGGCTTAGCCAAATGTTTTCAGAACCAAGTGATTCATGGAAATACTAGTCATTGAACACACAGCCAAAACCGTCAGAGAAGTCCCTGTTGACAAGCTATTTAGGGAAGACAATGGAAACGTCTGGCCCCTGCAGGAAGACTGCAGCCAAAGGAATTCCTCCAGTGAAGATTTAAGAGATGTAACAACACTGGAGGCATAAAGACAGTGGACAAGTTAATGCTAGTGCAGGGAGTCATACACTGAGCATTGTGAAAGACTCAGAAATACTTGAATACCAGTTCTCAGGCTACAAAATCACAGAGATCTTATCTTGAACAACCCTGATTATAAACCCACTCTTGGCAAGAGCTGCTCTGATGTCTGTCTAGAACTTCCTAAAAGATGTGCCACAAGAACTACTGTAAGAATTCACTGCCCAGAGGACTTATCCTTATTGCAGTGATCATAAAATCCTTGAACTGGAGTGGTATTGGAATAGACCTTAAAGATTGTCTAGTCCCAGCTTCCCCCTCTCCTCCCAACAAAGGGCAGGAATGCCTCCCACTAGAGCAAGTTGCACAAGGCCTTATCCAACCTGGCTTTGAACACTGCCAAGATTGGGGTATCCACAACCTCCCTGAGCAGACTGCTTCAGTGCTTCATCACCCTCGTAGTAAAAAATTCCTTCCTAATGGCTAAGCTGAATTTCCCCTCTTTCAATTTGTGCGCATTAATCCTTGTCCTATTACTACAGCTCCTGATGAAAAGTTCCTCTCCAGTTTCTCGGTAGGCCCCCTTCAGATACTGGAAGGTTGCTATGAGGTCTCCGCACAACCTTCTCTTCTCCAGGATGAACAGCCCCAACTTTCTCAGCCTGTCTTCTTAAGAGAGGTGCTCCAGTCCTCTTATCAACTCTGTGGCCCTCCTCTGGACTTGCTCCACCTGTTCCATGTCCTTCTTGTGTTGGTGACACCAGACCTGTACCCAGTACTCCAAGTGTGGTCTCACAGAGCAGAGGAGAGGGGTAGAATCACCTCCTTCAACCTGCCGGCCATGCTGCTTTTTGTGCAGCCCAGGATCCATGGGCCTTCTGACACTGCCAGCTCATGTTGAGTTTTTCATCAACCATCACCCCCAATCCCTTCCCCACAGAGCTGCTCTCATCCTGCCACTTTTCTTTAAAACCATTATTTTGTCCCTCAGTAAGAAAGGCCATGTGAGACGATGGGACTTGAATGACTGTGCATTGTGCTGGGACTAATTCTTTTTTTTTTTTCCATTATTATTTTAAACATATCTGAGGTAATATGGGTTTTAGCCTGAGCAGATCTTATTTAATCAAACTTCTCAACAATGTCATTCATAATGATGACAGTCCAGTGGGAACTTGCAGCATCCTGAATTAAATCAAGTAGAATATAAATATAACCAAGGTATTCTCAAAGTAAATACAACTAAGCAGTTTAAAAATGGCAGCTGGCTTTTGCTTTTTAATTGGGGTGACATTTTGCAAGGCCATTTCTGGGTGAGTTTCATATTCTTTCATTCTCTGCTGCTTTTTCTATTTGTATAATGTTACCAAGGCATATATGAAATACATTTCAAAGTACAGATATCAGCTCATTTACAGCTAATTATAACAGGCAAGTGGTGCAGTAAATGGAACACCCGATTTTCTCCCCTCTTTTTTTCCTTTTGGTTGAAGCTTTTGTGATGTTCTCCAGGTGACTCCCATGCATAATGTAACACTAGCAATGCTGTTTGCATAATAAGCTATTTTCTACCACAGAAGCAGAAACATTTTATCACTATAGAGAAGGCTTGGATTATGAATACATTTTCATATAAGTTGATTTATGTGAAAATTGCCAATAAATGCATTCTAGCCATAAGTAAAATGTTTGTTCCTACTTTAAGGAGTAGCATTATTCGAAACTTAGGGGGAGGGGGAATGCACATCCCACCAAAGGAAACTACTTTATTAGTATGACTCAAATGTCAGAGCTTGCAGTCACCTTTTGAGGTGTGGAGCTCCCTGAGTTTCCTCCAGTGAAGTCAAATGAGAATGGAAAATGTTCAGCACTAGATAGAAGTACTCTGCATCTCACTACGCTGAACTCCCAGCTCTATGGCATTTAATGCAGTATAAACACTAAAGACTACACCTTCTGCAGTCTTCACAACAGCTGTTTGCTGCCCTCTTGTTTCAAAGGCAGCTACCTTTTAACATTTTGAGATTTCCTTATTAGTCTTTTATTTAACATTTTTATTTAAATTAGAGCAGCACTGCCAGTAAGACCAACTCTGGAGCCTCACCTCTCTGCCGGTGCTCCAGGAACTGGACTATGAAACCTTGGTCCAGCCCAGCAAAAGCAGACCAGCACCTCCATGTGCCTGAGTAGACCCTCACCACTCTCATACCCACACTGCAGCAAGTGGAGCAGTGGCATTGAAAAAGCCTCCACGTGGCTCTACACCCATTTTGAGATCAGCACAGGATCACTGCTCACGTGTTTGGTCACAGATGAAATCTGACCTAGATGCATATAAAGCACCAGTCTCAAAACTGACACCCTTGAGACTAAGCTGGTGCCCTTTGAAAGCAGAAAAATAGAGGGCTTTGGATGTGGCCATTTGCATTGGAGGATATCCCAGAACCAATTAATAACCATTGCAAGTGCGTTTTTGATGGGGTAGGGTAAAGAGGCATTCCTCGGGAAGTGCTGGACTTGCTCATACTCAGTGAGAAGCTATTCCTGCAAAGTACAGTCTATGGGCAAACCCTGGTCCTCCTGAGCCTGTGGAGACCTCAGCAGAGCTGTCTGGCACAGCAGGGCTATGTCCTAGCAGAGCAGATCAAGCCTGTACCTTTGAAATAATGAATAAATGTACACCTCAATTTTTCAAAGCAATACACTGCTCAGATCTCCTGCTACTGTAAATCAAGGTGGTTTTATTGACACCAGAGGAGTTCTGCTGGGTTACATTAGCTGAATGCCTGATCCAATGCTGGTGATCAAGATTATTTCTGCTTAATAGATAACTCACAGAAGAAAACTTTTCATACAATATGTCAATTGTTTTCAACCCTACAAAATTAAAAGGTTAACGCTCTAGTTGGAGGGGAATTGACTACTGCAAATGAAGAACATATAACATTTTTTGCCTGAAACACCACTCTGTAGTTGTAAACATTGTTTAATGTCATAATTTCCCTGTAGATTTTGTAAACTTCTCCAAAACCACTCTTTGTATAAATCCATTGATTTCACCTGCACTATACCAAATAGGTTGGTGTGAATTTTCTTCCAAATACATACTTATTTTTCTAAATGCCTTCTAGTTTTACTAATTAACTTCTCTCCATTTCCCCTGCAGATTTGCCTGTGAGGAAAAGCACTGTTCAGGAAACAGCCTTGTGCACTACATGCCATTCTTCAGTTCAGCAGCTGAGAAAATGCTGTGACTCTTCAGCTCTCTCACTGACTCTGTCACTGAACCTCAGTGGGAAACTGGGCCCTCCACAGCAGGCTCAGCAGAGCTCAGGCCCACACTGCTTGTGGTCCAGCCCTTGTTGATGGCAGGATACAGAATGCACTGCCTTTGTGCAAGATCTGACAATGCTTCTGCCCTGAGTTGCCTCCAGGCAAAATCCTGCATCATTCGTTCCCACACCCTGCTGCTGAGAAGTGTCTGTACCTACCTCTGCTTCTCATTTACGTTTGCTATTAGGGTCACCTTATAGAGCCCAGCTCACCTTATTTCTCACCAGAGAGAAGGATGCTTTGTATAAAAAGCTAAATTAAACCCTTTTCCTAAGAGGGTTATTCCCTGAACACACCCTGATTTCCTACATGACTCAGGCAGCACTCCTGTGCCCTGAAGTCTGCTGCTTAGATGTCCAGCTCCACGCCATTGGCCCAGAAGCACAGGTCAGCCAGCTCCTGCTACTTGTGACCTGTGTTATGTTTTCAGCCCCTCTCAGGTGAGCATTGCAAGCTACACATTTTGGCTCATGATCCCTTTTTATGGGCACCACAAATCCTTTCAAGCCTCTCCTGCGTGATGCCCTCTTTATGCTGTGACTGTCTTGTAGCTTGTTTGGTAGCCTTCTCCACATACCAAGGAGACTGGCTAATAGCTGCAAAGACACCTTAGCAAAGCTTTTTTCTCTATGAGATTCCTGTCTGTTCTCTGTGCTCGGACACTCACTACTGGCACGGGTACTGTGGCTACTTCCTCAGCCCCAGTTGTGGGTCACTGAGCCAAAATCTCCAACATGGAGAGGCCCAGGTTATCCTACTGCAGACATGCCAGGCTCTCCTAAGCAGAAGGTACCACAAAGAAGTCCTAGATAAATTTCCTCACTTATCACTGAATCTTGGGCTCCCAGCATGAGGAGCTTGGTTTGGCTTCCCTTGTCCTGCTCCTGTGCATAACAAAACTGATGCTAATTCATAAAGTAACACTGACCCCTATGTTTTCATATTTTCAATTTTAAAATATTTTAAATTGTATCTATTTTACTATCTTAAATACATTTGTTTCTCTTGAAATAGTAACTAGTGCGACTGCTAGAGCATGGATTCAAGAAATTAAACTAATTCATATTCAGATGCGATGGGGTGGAGACTAAAGGTGGAAAGCAAGCTACAGAATAGAGGTATTAGATCATGCATTCTTAGTTACACATTTACTATATCTATAACAGCTCACTTTTCTATTTTAAACCCTACTAAGTGGAGACTATTTAAATGTACTGCTGTAGTAATAAAGAAAAGGTCAACTCAATGTCTGTCTTGGCCATTAATCAATCTTCCCCATACTTTCTAATTATCTTGATTGCCTGATTGAATGAAGCATGGGACACTGATCATCTATATGTTCCTTGGTTATATCTGCTCTTGGCACCTTTTTTTTTTTTGAGACAAGAGAGGATTTTTTCATGTAGTGACTATTTTTCAAAAAAGATCACCAACTTCTTGCTCTGATAACCATCTCCTTTGCTGCCTTATCTTCCCCCATTTTCTGTTGCAGTTTTTCAGGCTGTTCCCTGTAAAATGCTGAAGTGTCTTTAATCATCTCAGGCAGCAATTTTGTGTTGGTTTTTTCCCCCTCCTCTTCAGCAATATGGGATTCCCAGCATTACTCTCTCTCTCTCCCTCTCTCCCTCTCTCCCTCTCTCCCTCTCTCTCTCCCTCTCTCTGTGTCTCTGCCCCCTCTCTGATTATGAATTGCAGCTTTTTGTTTTGAGAGAGAGCTTAATGCAATGCAGTAACACACAAACACAGAAAAGAATTATAGACATGAAAAGATCTGATTTTTTATAGTGATAATTCTCTTTTACTCCTGGGTGTCACATATCCATGAGGGACCCCAGAACTTCACCAAGAGTGGCCAGAAAGCTTGGTACCAGGACACTTGGGACTGCACAGCACATCTCCATCCCCAGGTGACAGGGAGAGCCTTGTGGAAAGAGTGTGGCAGGGGACAGGCAGCAGGTCACATGCAGTCTGCATAGATCTAGCCCAGGGACTGAAAATACATGTGACAAATGGCTACAGAAAGGGGCAATTGTGCTGCTCCCATATGAGCTCTGGGAGATTGTCTGGTCTCAGTTCAGCTGTACAGGGTGACAGGAGACTTGCAAGGATGTAAGCCTCATCTTAATTTTTCTGTACTGAATTCTTCGGGAGTTTGAGATGTTTGAAGAATGCAAAAGGGGATCCTTTGGAAGCATTTCTCACTCCCTTTGATTATCTCTACAGCTTGACTGGATGAGTCATGCAACCCAGCTCCTTCAGATACCATTAATGCCAGGCAAACAAAGTGTATTCGACACATCACTGCCTTATTGTGAGGTTTATTTTTTTCCTGTTCATAAATAGTTTGAGAATAAATGTATTCATTGTTTGAAATCTTTGGCCAGTAATTCGTGCAACTTACACAGAGCCTACTATTTTCTCAAGTAGCTTATGATGAGCGCTGCCTTCCTTCAAAGCTGTATCAGCAGGCAGGCAGCCTCCACAGCCTTTCAGTGACAGGCACCAACCACCTCTCCAAACCTCTGCACACCTCAGTCCTTGCTAGAACGAGTGTGCACTGGTGGTATGATGCTTAGGTGCTCCAGTCACATCCCAAAAGCCTGGATCAGGCTGAACTTCTGCAGCATGATATAAAAAGGGAACTGGAATATTGCTGGGCAAGTGTTCTATTTTTCCTGGTGCAAAAGCTGTTACCGAGAGACAACTCCAACTCTTAACTTCCCCGTTCTTTACACACTGACACCCCCAAAATCAGGGTAATTTCCCCAACAGCTCTGGGGCAGTGGGCTGAAGCTGGGGGAACCTAAACAACTGCATTCCCTGATGCAGCGCCAGGATCCGCAAACCTGGGCTGAGCCAGCTGGCACCCTTCCAAAGCAGATACCCCCTTGGGTCCTGAAAGGGGTAGCTTGAGATTGCTGGAGTGTCACACTCATTTCTCCTACACTTTTCTGTACTTTAAAGGCAGAAAAGACCCACAATGATGTCTGAGTAGCTCCTGCTGCCCAGCATGTCCTAAGTCTTGGTGCTTCCCCACTCTGCATGTTAACCACACAGCAGCAGATGTACATAGACCTCTGCCCTAAAGATCTAGAGAGCCTGGCAATAAGATTTTCTTTCTTCTTTTGGTTTTTTTTTTTTGGGGTTTTTGGGGTTTTTTGGTTTGGTGGGGGTTTTTTGTTCTGTTTTGTTTTTGTTACTGTTGTTGTTGTTGCTGTTTTGTTTGGTTTTTGGAGCGTTTTGTTGGAGCCAGCTACTGCTTTGATATATTGCAGAGCCACACTGGCAGCACTTGTGGCACGATGGTAGATGCCACTCCTGGCAAATGGTGCACTCTACTAGAAATAAACAGTGCAGCCAGGTGACCATGGGTTAAAGGAGATTACTGTTATCTGACTCTGTCTTATTTCCTAGGCTTCCAAAGACAGCCCAGCAGTGATAAATGAAACAGTGTCCCTAATGGAGAATTACTAGCTGCAAAATTACAAACTTTAGATTCAGTAATAGTACATTCAGGCAATATTTACATGACAAATAAGAAAAACCTCTGACAGAAGAATCTTTCATGTACTTGTCTGGTTTTATCACTCAGCTCACAGTTTTATCTTGCATTTAATCATATTGCCCTTCATGTGCCATCCAGTAGCCGAAGTACTAAAATATCCTTAATCTCTCTGCATCTCATTAGAATGTGAGACTATGGTTTTGCAAAACTTTCTGTTAAGTATGATATATCTCATCTGCACAAAGTATATGCTCAAAATTCATGCAGTACATGGAATAGCACTAAAAAATTCTAGGACCATATTAAAAACAGAAGAACTGGATAAAATGATGCAGAAAATACAGAGCCATGGGTGGGTTATTAATAGATCATAAAGACAAATGAAAAATATAAAATGCAATTTCATTTAATAAAGAACACAGAAAAATACGTATCAGTGGGTCTGATGGCATAAGACTTGTTTTGAAGGTTGCATCCTTCCATTCTCAAAGGAAGGCTCCGTATCTGTTTTGGGCAAGTACAATTGAAGAGAAATCACTTTGTTTTGCTTTTAATATCTAAATCTGTAGTCAGTATGACATAACATATTTTCAGGCCAGAAGAACATAATACAATAAGTCAACAATGTTTATAGAGATTGTTATATGCTCAATTAAATCCTTATCAGGTGTAGATCACAGATATTCAGCACCGCATAGCACTGGGTTCTTAATTGCACGTGATTGTTGTCACACCTTGGTGTTAAAATTACTCGTTATCTGCCTGCACTTAAAAGTGGAAATCCCTTTAGAGAAAAGTAAGTGTGAATAATGTTGTTGTTGTTGTTGTTACTATTATTATTATTATTATTATTATTATTATTATTATTATTATTATTGTTGTTGTTGCTGTTATTTTAGCCTCATCTTGATGGGGTTTTACACTCTGAAGAGTATCAAGTGGAATTGTGGAAGTCTGTAAGTCTCTAGAATGACTGAATTTGGGGTGTTGTATTATACTGCAAAGAGCTGGCAATTTATTAGTTACACATTCCATTTAACAACACCAGTTTCTGTGTATTTTAAGATCTGTGTTTTTAAGTCTCTCTAAGACCCCTGTTGTTTCAATTACTTATCACTGTGGCCCGAGGTATCATTACTGTGCTGAGGATAATAAACAACTCCTCCTATTTCTGCTGCCGGAGCTGTGACTAACTTAGCATGATCAAGAAGCAGCATAGGATGGAGAAGTAAGTGCCATATGGTAGGTGGTTGATCCTAAATTATATTCTGCTCTGCCAGCTTTGTTATGTGGTCTGAGGCAAACCTCTAAACCTTACTCTTTGGGAGAATTGAGCTCTATGTAAGCCCACACCATATATTGACTACAGAAGATCAGATAGTGGTTTTGAAATCATATATCCTCTGCTGTTTCTTTGCTGTAATAGGGTTGAGGTCTGTTGTTAGGAATAACAGGAGTCTATTTAATACAGCAAATTTAGAAATGCAACATTGAAGGCCTAAGCATCAGAGCTATTCCATTTGCATTGCAGCATGGAGCTGGATGTCAGTGCATGTTCTGATGGTGATAGCTTTAGCACTTAGTGTCTGAGACGTTTGTCCTCTCACAGGAAGTCACAATGCTTTACTGAGTATCAGTTTTGACAACTATCCCACAGCTCTAATGTTCCCTTTAAAGTCTGGATACAGTTTCACCTTGTTCTTCCTGTGAATGTCTGATTAATGGTCTCTCCATAGCATATTTGTATATTCTCTCACCCAGTACCAATATTTGACCAATTTAAAACATAATTTAGGTCATGTAACCTCTGCTAACTTGTGATAACTGGGTTCATTCTGTTGATTAAAAAAGTCTTAGTTTACAAGAGCTTTGCCAGCCCTCAAGAATGCTGTAGTTCAGAATTATCTCATCTGTGTCTGTGCATCATCTAACGTAAGTCAGTTTTAAGGGCAGAAAATTATGCCATTTTTTATTTGCTTACAATGCCTCAGAAATTACATATTAAGAGCATTTTGCTTTGTGGAAGAGTAGAAAAAACACTCTCTAAACTCAAAGTTCATACAGAATCCTGCTGTTACCATTCTTGTAATCATATCTTTCAACTAATTTATCCCCATTAAGTCTAATGTTACAGTGAAGAACTGCTTTGCAAACATTTAATGGCTTCTATCAGTCTGAAAAAATAAATCCATAAGTTCCTTCTTATTTAAATATCTTTTTTTTCCCCCCCACTGATATTCAAAAGAAGCAGTCTGTGGTTGTTTTCTCCTGCAGGTGGGAGACTGTGAGGTCTCAGGCATTTGAACATGGCTTCTTTTCAAGGGTTTTGTGGACAGACTAACTTGCCAGCTTGCTGACCTAAAAGTGGATTTACCATCCAAAAAAACCCTGGCACTTCAATAAGAAANTGAAGATAAAGCTGAAGCCTCCCTAATGCACCTCACACTTTGCAAAATGAAAAAAAATGCAGATATTATACTGTATAATCTGAGAAATAATATTTGATCATGTAATTAGACTGTATCATAAGCAAATGCACTAGGGAACAGAGTTAATGTTGCATGTACAACCTTAATTTTATTTCCTGACTTTTAAATGCCGAACTAGGCAACTTTAACATTTTCTTAATGCAATTTTTGTATGGAATATTATATAGGCTATTGCATATGCATGCAACTTGAAATATGGAATACATTAGGCTGTGGCACACAGATTGTGGCACACACATCTGACTACTGGATGTTGGCACCAGTCTTGACTGGCACCAGCTCAAAGTTACATAGGTCATTTCAGAGTGGTGATCTCAATGTTTTTGAATGTCACTGTCCTCTTGTTTATTTGGTATTTTCTGTACATCTTACACAGGAGTGTTACAGGGAATTAGCTTGAAAAGTCTTTTTCTAAAATGGATTGATGATACTTTTAACAACCTTCTTTTTACAAAGCTAGCCTTATTTGAATATTTAGGCTTCAACAACTTAAGAGAAAAAGTATGTCCTCAAAAGCTTAAAAAATTATGAAAATGTAAAAGAATACTATAAAAACATAAAACAATTTTCCAAACATAATGACACCATGGCTTTACTTCCTGATCTTTGCAGACCTCCCTGGGTATGAAGACAGTACAATCGAAAGCTAAGAATTTCCCCTTTCAAGTGGTAAGTGTAAGAAGTCCTTTTCTAGCTACAAAGGGCTATAAGATGACTGACTTCAAGGCTGACTTGTAAAGGATTAGACACTGTCCTTCCTCCATCTTGTTCCACACTGTAATGTCAGGGTATCTCTGAAGCTTTATGGCAATTTTAGAGGTTAGAAGAAATCCTTTGCAAAGACAGAGTACTAAAAAAACTGCAGGGTAGACACTTGGATAAACTAGAATATAGGAATGATTGATGTAGCTCATCTAAGTAATTCGAGATTCAGTCATCAAATGAAAAATAAAATACACCATACCTGTATTGTCATGAATTTGTGACACAAGTGTACCATTGGACATAGAGGTTTATTTCCCTGGTCAAAGACACCTAATATGTGTCAGGATTACAAAAGTTTAATATCATATGACAAGAGCAAGATATCTACTGTCTTCGGAGGTTACTATTGAAGAATGTCACCATGGACTGGATGGAATGTACCACTAATAAATCACAGCAATGTTCTTCCAATAGACTAAGTGATTTTTGAAAAGGGCAAAAAAAATCAAATAACATATTCAGCTAACAGGATTTGATCAGCCGATCATCTAGTGAATATTAAAAAAGCTGATCTGATGAATAAATTATTCAGCGGAAGCAGGCAAAATTAACAAATTATGTATTTGCTGAACAACAGCTAAACCATTCAGCATATATATAATTAAATATTTATTCATACATATTTATAAATAGTTCTTACTTTTTTTTTTTTGTTTGTTTCATCCAGGTGAATAAAAACTCTCAACTCTTGTCTCTTTCTTCTGAGGGAAATGGAAAGAGCCTGTCTTCAGAAAGCTTGATCTCAGGTCAGCATATAATTGAAGCCAGCTTCATTTGCATTTTTAATCTATGTAAGTGAACATGTGACATCGTAAATGTGTGCCAAGTTTTAACATTTAGATTTCCAGTTTTCTGGATGAATGTGTGTCTGTCTGCAAGTCTGCAATTATAAAGAAAGAGAGGCTATGTCCGTGCTATGCTTTGGTTAGATTTACTGGGGCAATGGATTCTCTTTCAAACCTGGACAGCTGTCTTTTTTGATACCTGGGTTTTCCAGGAGCCACAGTATCTTGCTTTCATACATATATATAGTTAGAAAACAACAATTTCTTCGGAAATCATGGTCTACTCCATCATCAATAGAGCTGAGCAGAGAGGATATTTTTCCCAGCAAAAGAAAATTACAGCAACCATAGTATTAAAAAATAAAAGTGGTTGAAGAGGTACAGAGACAAAAAAAAAGAAACAAAAACCCAGAAGACATTTTTCTTAACAAGCTAAATTCCATAAAAGTGAAATGGTTGTTTGTGGAGGGACAGCAAGAAACGCAGTCTTCCTTGCTTCCTTGAAGAGGCACTCTTCTAACAGCTGGGAAGATTATCATAAATTTTAAATGCTAGTCCAGATTAAAATAATGTAAGTTATCAAAATGCTGATCTTATTTACTCTATGTAAGGGTGGAAGAACCAACATCAAACCCAGTAGATCCTTCCAAGGAGAGTGGCTAATATAAGACTTCCTCAATTTTAAATCAGGATTCAGAGATAGAGCATTAGCTAAAGTTAACTCTCACCTCTCTGTTGATATCAATGGGAAAGTTCTTCTGCTGTGGGTCACAAACTCATTGTCACATAGCAAAGAAACAGGAATATAATAATGAGGATGCTCAAGATATAAGGAGATTCTCGTGACAGGATAATCACAAAAGTAAAGCTGATGGATGCTCAGGGTATTCTCATATTATTACCTGAGACAACCACAGGCATCTCATCAGTTTCTTTCCCAGATCCTTTGCATTTAAACATATAAAAGCATACATTTTTATAGAAGGTTACTTATTTGAAGTACTGTTCTGAGATCACCTCTGGATGTCTTTTGGTAGCAACTCATCTGTGTGTGGAGAGACAGAGGTGGGTGATGCATCAAGTGAATTCCAGCCTCTGCAAATACAGCATCTGTGCATTTACCATTGAGAAAACCTGGTTTCACCTGGTTTTTTTTTTTCCCTAAGCAAATGTAGCTTGTGGTGGACACATTACCAGGCACAAAGACTTGCAGGGTGGTGGAATTCCCTCTCACTTGAAACTGTACTAGTCTCCTGGCCCTATTTCCGCAAAATTTTGCCTTTATGTGCTGTTGCCTTTCCCCCCGTCCCCATTTCTATTAATGCGGAATTCAATTCAGTTTATGTTTAAAAGATTTTGGAACCACTCACAACTGAGCCAGTTTGCAGGGCACCAGTCAGTGTGCAACTGAGACCTCTGGAAAATCCAGGTTTTGCGCATCACTTTCCTCTTTTCTGAACTGCAAGAAATTATTTTGCCCCTGGCTTTTTAGGATTTCCCACAGAATTACTCGTGCTACTTCTAATGATTACTAATGCAGAGGAAGCCCTTCGTTTCAGTTCCATGACGTGGTTGTACTCTGCATTTAAGAATGCAGAGAAACTGTTGACATTATTTCATGTAAGTCTTAGGGGCTGCCTGAGATTGGGATAGTGATAAAGGGAAGTGCAGGGAAGAATTTGCACTTTTTGGTTCCTAGGCTCTCTTTAAAGCTGAGAAAGACATCTAATATGAGCTGAAGCTTTGCTTCAGCAAAGAATCATGTGTCATTCCCATGCCTCCATCACTGCTGGCATCTTCAGGCATCTTTCAGGCCTGTGTTTTTCATCAGAGTAAGCTGAGTTGACTCTCTGCTCAGTAGACACCACAAGGCTGATTGTGTGTATCCTGTTGTGCTTAAACCACAGTCAGGTTCTCCATCTAGATGAGTTTAAGGAAGATTCTGCATCCAGCTGTTTTCCTCTGTCCATCCCATCTGTGTTTTCATTGTAACTGATGTGCACAGCTTGCTTGACAAAATTTGACCATATTTTTGAACAGCCGCCGAGCTGTGTGAGCGCTGGGCCCAAGTGTAACACTTCAGCGCAAAATATCAGTGAAGTCTCTACTTGGGGAAATCAGTGTTTTCTACTGCACTTGAGTTCTAGCTCAGTGTGACTTCTGACCTGCAAGGACCACCTTTTTGCAAACCTGGGCAACAGAGACTGGAAAGGACATGAAGGGTAAGAACCAGAAGGACCAGTGAGATTCACTCAGGTTTAGTCAAGAAGCTGGGTCCCAGCCTGTGGAACACCAGCTCTGCCTCTAGGGGCACAGCCAGCAGACCTCTCAAGATGCTGGTCTCAAAATGCCAACTGCTGCAAAATGAGGACTAAGCGTTGCAAAGAGCAGCTGTGGATTATAGAGCAACTCTACATTATATGGCGATGGCCAAGACCAGGAGAGAGCACCACATTTAGGCAAGGGCTAGGGCAAGAGCTAATGCTCCAGAGAGGTGAAGCTATTCTAAAACACTCCAACACAGATAGTGAAGATGTTTTAGGGCAGGTGGGAGTTTGGACTATGTCATGTCATTTGTTTTATCTGTGATGTATTTTTAAAAAATTCACAGCAACAAGTATCCTATACTGTTTCTCCCTGCTTGAAACTGCTTCATGTAAGCTATCTTTAATTAAAACAATCTTTTCCATGTGTCCACAATAGATTCCTTAAAATATTAATAATTTTCCCTACATTGGGTATCACAGCCATTACCTTTTCCTGTGTATCCTTTAACTATATTTAAATAATTCATTTATCCATTTTCCAGCCCTCGGGGAGACTTGGGGTTTCTTTTACAGCATGTGATCTAATTTAAAACAGAGGATATTTTCTCCTCCTAAAGTTATAGGATTTTTTCTTTCTTTCCAGTGTTTACTCAGCATAACAAACCAGTTAGCAATCACTTTATTAAGACATAAATGTAGCATGGAAATATGTGTCTGCCTGTGTATACATGCCCTTTCCACTGCTCATCAATCTTGCACTAATTAGAAAGACAAAAATATTTTAAAACCAATTAATGTCACTGAGAAACATTCCAGTAATTCTCAAAATACAATGTAACCATGATAGATACATTTCAATTATTTCAAAGTGTTTTTGCAGAGCACTGAGTAAGCATAAAGGAAAAGAAGGGGCTAAAAGATTCACTGCTTGGCTGATGAATCTCTGACACAGGATGTGGATTAAGCTTTAAGTGAGACCAGCAGTTCACATTCTCCCTCAAAAAGCTCCTGAGTCACCTGATTAAAGTGCAACCTTGACAAATATGCACAGCGTTGTCTCTCACAGTTGGAATCACCAAAGAGGCTAAAAACAGCACCGTGCACTGCATAATCTCTAACCTCAGGGGACAACAAAAACAGAGAATTGCTGTGTCAATCTCATTTCCTTGTTAGGCTCATTATCATAAATGCAGGCCTTTGGTTTTGAATGCCACACTTCAATAACATTTACCTATCAACAGCTGCTGAAATATTGAATTCCACAGTCATCTTTTCCTTTTGATACTTCCCCTTTTGTTTCTTTATCCATAAACATGAGCAACTGAGCTAAGCTTAAATTAACTAGCTGGGGTTAAATGTTTAGGGCAGCAAATTATGGCTAGCCTGCTTGCAGAGTGGTTTAGATTACAGAGGATAGTTGCCAATCTCAGCTCTCATCATGCACTCCAAATGTGCAGAGCAATATTGGCAGTTCATGGCCAAATCCTCCATGCTTTAGTTATCACAGGAGCACTGCTCCCATGAATAAGTGGAGCAAGATTTAGTCCCTGCTTGGAAGATAGAGATGAATCACACTTTTATTCTTTGAGTACCTCACAGTACCTTCAACACAGGCATGTTCAGTGATTGATAGCCTGTGTCTAGATTGGGTATTTTTCTATATACTGACAAATATTCTCTTTGCAATGATTTCTAGGAGCAGAGGAGTATATACTGCAGCAATGTTGGGTTTCTTATTTTTCATTGTGCCTGTTGTCTTTGTTTTGATTAGGTTTTTTTCCGAGGGTCAGTTACTTCCCATCATTTTTTTTCCGCTTAGAGTGCTCTGCAATAATCCTGTTACAGATCTCCAACCCTTAGTGTCAGTGAAACAGTGAAAACTTGCATTAGTAAACAGGTAGGAAAAGACACAACCTTCTCTTCAGGGTCAAATCTCAAGTCATGGCACAGTCTAAGGAAAATGAAGATGTTTGGCTTTCTGAAGATGAGCTGCTGGTAACAGCTAAGGCTTTTGGGGTTTTTTTGGTTGCTCAAGGTAGAGGCTATGTGTTAACTGTTTTCATCCAGTGTGTAACCAAACTGGAGCTGTAATTCAGAGTTAAATGTTTGGTTAATAATAATTTCATTACTGCGTGCTGAGACCACAGGGGAGCTGTAGGCTGTGCCGCACGGAGCAGCTGTGGGAAAGGGCAGCCAAAAACTGCTCACATCAACATCTCCCAGTACTTTGAGACCATTTGCCAGTCTAGAGTCACTCTCCCAACTCCAAAGGCATGTAGTCCTCCTGCAAGAATGACTGCATACCTGTACAGAGCCCAGGAGCAAAATGGTATTTCCTTAAAAAAGGGCATTCCACAAAGGAAAAGGTGGGACCATCAGGATTAAACATTTTTACATCACAGGACTGACCTGCAGAAGCACATCAGATTACGCACAAAACACAATCTTTTGATCAAAACACCAGACTCCCTCATCTGAAACTCAGGGGAAATCATAAAAGGAAAGGTGGGGAGACATCAACACATTTTTTAGGTCTACAAACCCCAAAGAATCACTGAAAGCAAAGTAGGGGAAAAGCCCATCTTTCCTAAAAACAACTGAAGTGATCTTTTGGTGGTGATGGGCACTGTCAAAATCTCAGCAGAAAGAAATTCAGTGCATATTCCGTTTTCCTCACAAATGAGGTTCCCACCTCATTTCAGGGGCTTTGAGCCCCATTAACTCC
>JACBWW010000020.1:14179097-14250282 GCA_020086605.1 Lanius collurio | reverse complement strand
TGAGGCCCATCCCACTTTCAGGATGGGGCAGGCGCCCGTCGGCCGGTGCGCACCTGCGGGAGGGAGCTGCTGCTGCCGCGGCGGGGCGCGGGCGGACGGGGGGAGCCCCGGGCCGGCCGCTCCGCTCAGCCCCGCTCCGCTCCGCCGGGGAGGGCGGCAGGCTGGGGCCGGCTACCCGAGGAGCTGCTGGTAATGGAGAGGCTGCTGATAGAGAGGTGGTGATTTTAACAGAAAGAAAATAGATTGGCTGCTTGCCTGCACCGTTTTCATAAGATGCAGTGACAAACAGGAGATCAAATTGGTTTTTATTTTTTTTCTTTAAAGGTGTAAGATACCGAGATGCTGAAAGCATATCTTTCTTCTAGTGATGGCTTGGAGTTAAAAACCACGTAGATCTTGATATGCAACCTAAATTTGGCATCAGGAAATGGGAAATTGCATCTTTAAGCAGAGTACAATCAAAAATGAATTACAATAAATCCTATATAATTGCATAGGTCATTCTCTTTAATGAGATTTTATTAACCTGACTGTCAAGCTTTTGAGTCAGGCAGATATTTTATCTTCTTCAACTGATAAAAGTGTCAGCTATAAACCACCATATAAATATTCATAAATCTACACATCTGTGGCAGCCTATCAGCATCATTCTTTTGGACATTAAAAGCATTCTAATTACTTTCTGTCTAGCAGAGCTGAAATGCTGCCTGTTATAGTATGTGCTTGGCAGGCATGATTGCTTTTGTTTGCCATCACAAATAGCAGCATCCTATTTTATATACTGATGGTCCAGAATATATTCAGGGTTTGACTGAACAGGATGAATATTATGAAGCACCATCTGGTTTTGATAACATCGGGTATATTAACTCATCTGTTAATTTTTGACACATCATTGATTTATTTATTTAGAAAAATTGGATCCTGTTTTGGTATGTTGCTGTTTGCCTTTGTAACAAATGTGATGACATTTCCTTACTAAACAGGGAGATAGGCTAGTTAATAGGATATATGGCTATGTTTTAATGCCTGTTTTCACTTAGAAGTAGCCTTGTGCTGGAGGAATTTAGCATGTCTTGTTACAAATAATTCAAGTACTTTACCACAAAAGTTTAACACCTGAATAGATTATCCAGAGAATTCCCATCTCTGGGGCATGGTTCTGTGATCCATGGCAGAAGGTCATCTTTTTTAATGAAATTGTTTCTTACATGAAATGCCCAAATGGTGGTATTTAAGTATTCTTTGTGGCCCGCAATCAAAACACTGATGATAAATGTGACACCTGCATTTCTTTACAGAAGCAGATTACGCCATGGAAAACATTCAGCTGTCTGGTAGATGATATACGAGGCCATATTCACAGCAAAGCCCTCTGGGCTTTGATGAGCAGAAGTTTGGACTTTCTTCTTCCTGTGTACATTACACTAACCAGGCACTAGAGCAGGCTTCAGAGCTTGTCCTTGGTTCGGTCCTATGCTAAAGAAAGAGACAGTGAGAGAACTGCCATTCGTGCACCAAAGTTCTTTGAAGTACCTGTCCCTTCAAATGCACGTTCAGGCTTTACTTTAGGTTCCTAAATGGGTCCCAACTTACCCTTTGCTCAGACTTAAGTACTAAGAGAAACAGGAGAAAACAGACCAGAAACTTGGTACAGTGTGTACAAGTGGTATTTTGCACAAGCTTACCAGAGGCTGAGAGTTGTTACAGAGATGGCCCACGATGTTGGTGAGGGGACTGCCCTATGAATACAGGCTGAGAATGTGGGGGCTGTTCAGCCTGGGTGAGAGGAGGCTGCATGGACACCTCATAGCAGCCTTCCAATATCTTAGAAGAGTCCACAAGGGAGTTGTAGAGGAGCTCTTCAAGAGGAACCAAAGCAACAGGACAAGGAGTAATGGGTTCAAACTGGAAGATGAGAAATTTATGTTAGATATACAGAAAAAATTTTTTACTGTAAACATGATGAGGCACTGGAAGACGCTGCCCAGAGAAGCTGTGGATGCCCCATCCCTGGCAGTGTTTAAGGCCAGGTTGGATGGGTGTCTTAATAACCTAGTCTAGTGGGAGATGTCTCTGCCCACAGCAGGGGGTTTGAAGCTAGATGAACTTTGAGGTCCCTTCCAACCCAAAACATTCTGTGATTCTATAAAGCAGTAGGCAAGGTTTAGATCTCCTGGGTATTTTAATCCCAGAGGTAAGGATGCTTTGCTGAGCTGTGTGCCCATCCTTCCTGCTGGTGATGGAGTTACACCATGCACCTTGTGCTTGGGAGCCGTAGCACCACTCAGATGAGCAGGGAGCTAGCTGGGACTCCAGAGCTGTACGTATGTGAAGTACTCCCGTTGTCCAGAGCCTTGAAGCCCTCTTTACTAATGTGTGAGCCAATTTAATAGCTCGGGCTGCCTCTGGGGAAGCAGAGCTGGGGTTTTGCCACTGGAGAGTGGGAGCATTTGCATGTGCTCCCTGCTGTACTTTGGCCAGCAAAGTCTCTTGGCTCCCCACAGCAGTGAGGAGAACAGGCCCAGAATACCTCTAAGCCACAGGTTCATCTCAAGTGGTGGATGTTGTAGGGAGGGACAGATCATCCCCTTAGCAGGTGCCCAGCTGTGTTCTCCACAAGGCAGTCACCACCCATGATGTGTGCAGTTTTCCGACTTAGTTTAACCTCAGCACTTGGCAGGTGCTTAATTGAATGAAGGGGTGGAGTGCTGTGGGTCAATTTTGTAGCAATACCCATTTCCTAAGTTCAGTTTCAGGGATCCCTCTCTTTTTGGGGCACCTTTTCACTTGTGCAGGCAATGGTGAGCAAATAGCTAGTAAAACACCACTCCTGGGGTGCCTAACTCCGTGGCAGCAACTTAAACACTTAATGCAGTTGATTCTGCATTACTTCAAACTTCAGACATGACATTTCTGGCCTCTTGGGATTCACAGCTCCCTATTTGCTTTTAAGAGTGGGCACCTCAAATTCAGTTATGACTAAAGATGCTTCCTTTTTTTTGCAGCTTTTTCTAATGGTTAGAGCTCTTCCCAAGAGTGACCAAATTTTCCCTCAGTTGCTCTCTAAGAGACCACTCTCACTTCCGTAGTTCAGCAGAATTGCAGGGAAGAGGGGCTAGGTGAGGGAGGAAAAGCAGGTGTTCTCCACCCACTGCCACAGTGAAGAAAAATTTAGCTCAAGCGTCCATCATGCAGGGAAAGATCCTGCATGAGAAATGTCATTTTACAATGAGAAATGTGAAGCTGCACTGCAACGCAATCCTTCTGTCTCCTCTAGTGGTTACTCTGACTGCTGTTGCTGCTGTGAGCCATGCAGATGGATTCATTCAAAGCACCAGCAGATGTCCATTTTCTTCTGTAAAATATCAATTCTTTGTTAATCTGTTCAGATTATTTTCCTGGTATGAAAACAATGTGTATCTCTGTCTTTGGTATCATGTGCATTGAACAGTACCATAATCCACCACAGAAAGTCCTTTACCATAGGAAAGTATGATGTAGACCTTACAGTGCAGCTTAAAATTTAGGGTGAGCCTTCATGGAAAGCAGAGGAAGAAGCACAGAGCTTCTAGCAGTGCTAAAAACATGGCATATTTAACATGACCAGTTAATTAAGATCTGTCATGCCCAGACAGAAAAACAGTTTGTTCTGTGAACAGCAAAGGTGAAGACTGGTGTTTTGGCCTTATCTTAGGAATTGGGAGCCCTTATCTGGAAGTAGATCTCTCAGATCATCACTGAAATGGCCAGACACTTGTAGTCTTAATCCACTGGACCCTCTTGATGATCTTCATGCACAATGCCCAAAAAAACATTGCTTAGTCATAGGAGGTGTCAAATGCTCTCAATTTTGTGACCTAAGCACAGATACTTGCAGCGATGGTCATATCTAAAAACATAATGACTAAGTCTCTATGCTTGGATAAAGGCCAGTTCAAGGGGTACAAGACTGCTATCCCAGAATCTCAATTAATAAAAATATTATAATAAATCAAGAAATATAAATAATCAGGTGCGAGGGCTGAGTCACTGCAAGGTGAAGAGTGAGATGACTGAAATTGCTAAGGAACCCAAACGTCACAATCTTGCTGAAAATTAAATACCAATGAATACATTCCCTGCAGGGAAGAATGTATGGTATTCAGATGCACTTAGTACTTATGAAGATGACTTTTTAAACCATCTGCCCAAGAATACAAAGGAAACTATGGAAAAGCCACAACCTGAATCCAGAGCCACTGAGAACCAACACAATGCCTTATTAATAGAGCTGTCTGATCTAAGTATTGAAAAGATCCTTAGGTGTAGAAAAAGCTGAAGTTATACCTGCCAAATTTTCCAGACATCTTTTCTGGTGCATTAGTGTAAATTATCAGATTGAGTTTCAGATGTTTGCTCATACTAAACCCTGTTTTCAGTCTGGCAGTTGAATAGCTAAAAAGATCGCCTAGTCCATCATCAGTGAGAAAAAGATGTAAAGATGAAGGCTGTATCTGGGAGCTGGTACCTGATTTGCCATATGTTAGTATCTTATGGTTGCTTGCAGTCTCAAATAATCTAGTTAGGAATACTTACGCTTTTAGCAATTTAATCCTATTCTCTTGGCACTTTATGAGTCTTATCCAGCAAGTCCACCTCCAGGCAAATGTCTAGTTAAAGTCAATAGAAGTTCTGTAAGACTAAAGACTCTGGGGTCTGAGACATTAGAATTACATGGTTGGTGAGCAAGGTAATAAGGAAAAGAAATATCACAATAAGACTTTAATAAACTGCTTACACTGTTTTAGTCCAGCACAGTGATTTCAGTAGAATCCTACTTTCATAGAAAATACATACATTATATTAAATCAATTAAGAATCATAGATTGGTATTTATTCAATAGTAATCACATAAAAACAACTTTTTGTTATTTCTTAAGTGATTAGACACTGCACAGTGCTTGCATTTCTAATTACAGTCAGTCTGTAAAAGCTGAAATCCCAATTTCTACAATATATACTAAATGGGCAGCATTTGTTTTTATTTTTTTCTCCATCATAAGAAATAACTGTAGTTATCATTCTCGTTTAGGGTTATTGAGACTGTGGGTGTGTGCACCATTACTGGTATAGAAGTATCTTCAAAGCAGAACCTACTTCAGCACAGAGACAGATATTTCCAGAATATGTGCTGAGAGTACCCCTCACTATTTGCCCAGCAGTACCCACAAAAAAAGCATTTGTGCATCTCTGGGCTAGCCTTTCAAATGAGCCCTGCTTTGTCATGACTCATTTTTATGCCTTTGAGTATAGGTTGAAGTTAAGAAAAAAACCAGTAATTGCTGTTATTGTGCCCTTGTAGTAGATCTGATACTGAAGATTAAATCAATAATGTCATTTCTGTATAAAATTTCGGTTGCATTTTAAACCATTATCACAGTGAATGTCTCTAATGCATTAGATTTAAAACAAAACTAATAATTAATTTTAATTAATTAATCTTTACTGATGTTAATGTGTATTTTGGTATTCTTCAAAACTAGTAATTTGAATGTCAGGTTACTTTTTGCTGGTTTTAGAATAAACTATAATATTAGAATAACATCTCTTATAATAGTCTAATCCCTTTTCTGTTGTTTCATTCATATCTTGTCCCCATGCAACAAGGATATGCAAAGAATAAGTAACTGTTTTGTGGACAGGGGCAATAATGATTAAAATACAAACAGTATATATGACTTCAGGTCTGGAATCAGATTATAGGATTAAAAGGAATGAAAAAACCATTCTGTAGTAGGATTCCAAAGTTACAATCAATATCATCCTGTAATAATTTTAAAGGGGAAATATGGAAATAAATAAGGCAAAGAAAACACATCTTGAGGTTGTTAATGATGCTTGAATTTCCTGATTTCCTTTTGGTTAGAAAGATGCCATGTCTCCAGGATTCTCTTCTTTTAATTTGTATTATGTCTGTTGTGCTCTGTTGTTTTGCAGTGGCATTGATTATAAGGGTTAAGGACAGCTGGCCTTAGGTTAGTGTAGAAGGAAAAGCAGTGGGTAATGGACTCTACAGAGCACCTGGCACCTCACTGGCACAACCTTGCAAAGGGGGCAGCAGTGGCTGTGCATTTCTGCCCTTTGGAGTTTGTAGTGTGGGTGGAGGGTATTGCAAGTGCTTTCGATCAAATACGTATTGTAGAAATCCACCCTTGTTAGTCTGAACCCATTTACAGGAGTGTGGTACGGTGCATAAACGCAGAAGGCTGATGGTGAGGGTGCTTGAAGTGGTCTTAGGGCTACTCCAGTCCTTCAGATGGAGTCCCTGGGCAATCCCTGCATGGCCCTGGGCAGCCTCATGATCCAGAACTGGGCTTGGGCTTGCTCTTCCCACCCCAGGTTCCTGTTCTTTCAGTTAAGTCCTCAGGAGGTCACATCCTAGGATTTTGTGCCAGGGAGGTCTCCTCTGGATGCATCCAAGACTGAAAGTATTTGTTTGCTGTTTCAGCCCTGCCCTCTTTACAGAGGTTTGGAGGATGGTGCAAATACAAATCAGTGTTTTTTCAAATATTCTTCAGGCCAGCGGTTATATACTCAGTGTGAAGTAGATTTTCCACCAGACAGGGTATCTTCTGGATCTTGAAGAAGTGCTGTGAAAAGTGCTACCTCTTAAAGACCTGAATTCTGAACGCTTGTTCTTTATGTATTATGAGTGTGATGAGGCTACTGATGAAGTGAAGGTAAATGAAGGTCTGCAGTGCTTAGTCTCATGCATCTGTAGCAGGTTGCCTTTTCAAAAGTAAATGTGTTTGTCACTTTCTAAAAGTCAAGTCTGCCTGAGAAGTGCTCTCCAAAATTGGCAGCACTTTAACCCACCAGTTTTTTCTTCTTATGCAAAATGTTAGTTGCCTCTGTTTAGATACCTAGAGGAACTTAGCTTTGAATAAGCTAAAAAAATTTAAAAAGCACTATTTTTACTGGGGAACCTAACAGATTATGTCATAAATATCTTGGTCATTTTCTATCTGGGTCTGAGAAGTATTACAGCAGCTTGAGCTGTACATGTAGACATTGCAGAAATGAGCCATCCTACTGGGTAGGTTTAGCTTGAAGCTGCTGTTGCTCCCTGAGGTATGACACCTCCTGTCATTAGAGGTAAAGCTGACTAGGTGCAACACAGAATCCCTATCCTAATTCCAGAGCTGAGCTGCTGCCTCCAGAAACTGCTGCACAACCCTATGCAGAGTTTCCTGATTGAATCCAGAGCATCTTGAAGAACTCCACTCTTCACCGTACTGGCCTGCCTACAAACCTGTAGTATGCTTCTGCTCGATTTAGGAAGAGGAGTTTGTGCTTATCACTCTGAGTTGTTCCTGGATGTATCTGGGACCTAGAGCAAAAGACACAGAAGCAAAGTCTGTAGAATTAGGGGTCGGTTGTGTGGAGTGTCCTGTGCCCAATGTCAAACAAGTGCATCAAAGACAAAAAGGAGAAAAAAACCAGAGCTTAGAAGCCTTGTTGGAGAGGAACCAGGCGAAGGACAAAGGTATGGTGTAAAGTCCTACAAATATGTACTGACAATGCCCTCCAGCAGCTTGAAATAGGCTTTCAGGGAAGTACTGACTTGAACTTTTACTTGTAACAAATTGGATGGAATTTGTATTTTCTTCTCCGTTTTCCTGACTTAATCCCTCTGAAAGAAGATGCCAGTAAGCAGTGTCTATCATCACAATGCATTTCTGATTAACAGCAAGGGCAAAAGGGCACTCTCAAAATAGAAACAAAGTCAGGATTGTTTTAAATCACAGTGTTGCAAAAGTATTAATGCAGAAGCCATAATTTTAATGTGTTCAGAAATAAAATGCATGCTGCTATAAACAGTTGAGTACAGTCATCTAGCTGCTGCTGCCTTGGCATAACCTTTTACATTAGGTTTCTGTGATTCATCTTTTCTTTTGTTGCAGAGAGTCGAATGATTCTGGATGCCTTTGCCCAACAATGCAGCCGGGTTCTAAGTCTCTTAAATTGTGGTGGAAAACTGCTGGACAACAATCACTCTCAGTCCATGATTTCTTGTATAAAGCAGGAAAACCCAAATTATAGTGAAAGACAAGAGCAATGTCAGCTCGGGAAAGTGGTCCATAGTCAGACGTCAGACATTTTAGACATAGAGATGCAGTATATGCAAAAGAAACAACAAACCTCAGCCTTTCTGAGAGTTTTTACCGATTCCCTTCAGAACTATTTGCTTTCTGGGAGCTTCCCTTCTCAGAACACCTCATCAATAAATGATTTTAGCCACTTGGCAGATGTGGATCCACTTTCAACCTCTCCAGTACACACTTTAGGTGGATGGACATCTCCAGCAACATCAGAATCTCATGGTCATCCATCATCTTCTACACTTCCAGAGGAGGAAGAGGAGGAAGAGGAAGAAGGTTACTGCCCTCGATGTCAAGAGCTGGAGCAGGAGGTAATTTCATTGCAACAAGAAAATGAGGAGCTTCGTAGAAAGTTGGAGAGCATTCCAGGTAAATAATCCCCTCCATATAATGTTGCCATTCAGTGACAAAAATAGTTTGGGTAATAGTTTATTTCAAATTCTAGTCATTTTTTTAAGGTTGTGATCATAGTAATCAAACATTGGAATTTGTCTCCAGTCAAATTTCCTATGGCTGTGCCCAGTGGAAAATTACCTGCTGATACTCCTCTATATGAATCTTGAGTCCTACACTAGTTAGCTGCGTTCATGTAGGGATGTACTTGTAACCTCAAATTCCAAATATCAGGTGGTTTGTTACAGTATTTTCAAGTATATGCTTTTGTAACTCTTTATCTGTCTTGTTATTTAAGTTGCAAACCTAATTGCAAACCTAATTCCCTTTTGGGGCTCCTTCTTTTGATTACTTAAGGAAAGTAAACAAAGTTACATCCATAGTTTTACATGAAATAAATTTAGATTTTACCTTGAACAGTTTATTTTAAACTACTGCTAGTTTAGTAAGAAGCATTAATACATCTCCTCCCATTTACCTTCAAATAAAATCTGAAAAAAAAATCCTAACAACTTTTCCAGTTCAGCAATACCTAGAAGCCACCAGGAAAGAGAAAAAGGGCAGAAACCCCCAATCAAATAGAAACCCTTTCCGTGGAAAGCTTCTTTTGCCCTTTAAACCTAGGACTTCTCACTGTTCAGGTGCACCAAGATACTTGGAGAATGGTAAGGGATAAGAACAGTGTCTTGGACCTGTATTTTCTAAACTTTCAGCACAGGCAAAATACACCTCAAATAGTAATACTAAAAGCAAATTGGAACTTAGCAAAGGAAAGAAGCATACAAGGCGCTTCTGACTTGCATAAACACTAGGAAACTACACCTTTTTTAGCAGAATTTGAGGTGCTTAGGGTAGATCCATGGAAAGTTAGTTGAACTAATCTCTGAATGGCAGAAAAGTGTGTATAGTATAGCATGAGCTGCAAGAGAGAAAATTCTTCAAGGCTGCTAACTATGCAGAAAGGAAAAAGGAAGTAACTAACTGCTGCCCAATATGTACAGGCAGTTGCAAAATCTGAGCAAAATGCAAGCAGTAGTCCTCATAATTCTTCTCCCCAGCTATCAGTGATGTACTATGCATTATTTATATCACATTGTATTTTTCTTCTGTGCAGTGGTCCATAGGGATACTGGCAAATCCCATAAGCAACATTGCTCAGGGCAAAGAAAACACAAAATTTGGAGTTGCTACCTCACCCCTCCATAAAATATGGAGTTACTGTAACTCATGTGCTCTCACTGGTTTCAGCAGTGGTTAGTACATCATCTGGTAACACCGCGAGACAAAGGGAATTGTGTGGACTTCCAATTCCTGTTGAGTCTTACCTTCAGGTGTGTAAGACTAGAAATGATCCTGTAGGGTCCATAATCTGATTGACAGCTTTCATTCAGTCACCTGTACTGAACACAGTAATTTTTTTGACTTTCACTAACACATAACTTGTGTCAAGCAAGTCAAGCAGTATCTCAGAAGGCCTCCAGTCACTGGTGAGCAGAGGCTGCATCTCTTACCCTGACACTTGGTTCCAGTGCTTAATTACTCTGGTGAAAATATGTGCCTTGTTCCCTGACTACCTGAAATCAGCTTTTAAGCCATTGACTTTTATGCTTTGCTCCACTAAATGAAGTGCTCTATAGGTCTTGGTACTTCTTCTGATTGAAAGTACTTACAGACTGAAAGCTGACTTAATTTCCATTTTAAATAAACAAAGCAAACAGAACTGTTTGAAACTCCTCAAATGAGCTGAATCCTTCTTTGCAGTTTTTTTCTCCCCTTCTGCTAATTTCTTTAAAATTTGGGCACTGCAGAGGCATGCAATGTATTCCTATGAGCCTGAACCCATGGTTTCCCTAGTGGGTTGTGCAGCTGAGCATCTGATTTTGTGCACATTTCTTCCTAGAGGTACACACTTTGTATTTGTCTGTGTTCATGTACTAGGTGTTCCAGATTGCTCTGACTGTCCCACTTGCCCACTGGTTGCTGATTTGTCAATTTCTGTATCATCCAGAATTTTTCTAATTGTTTTTAAATTGACTTTGTTATACTGGTTAGAAATGTTGAATGGTATTGAGGGTGTTGTTAGTCCCTGTTGGACCTTTCTAGAAATAACATTTATTAAGGATGATTCCTGCAGTGAGACAAATATTTGAGATGTCAGTAGCAGGTTCCTAATCTATATATGTGCTAGTCTGCTAGACTAGGTGTTTAGTGTTGCTACTTTTGCAATCAACTAACTCATGGTAGTAAGTTAAATACCCTTCAGGAGTCTAGGTATCTTATATTGTTCAGCCTAACTTTTTCAAGTGAACCTATAATCTTATCAAAGAATGACAATCTAGTTAGTCTGGCAAGATCTACTTTCCATAAGACCAGTTTGACTGGAATTAATTATATTCATATTCTTTAGTTCTTTGTCATTTGGATCCCATTGTGATTGCCTGTATTTTGCTAGGATTAATGCTGGGTTAAGCAGCCAGTATTTACCTAGGTCATCATACTTACCCTTCATCTCCCTTTAAAAGTGATAAACATGAATAACCATAGTCATTTTACACCCCCCAGGAGTCATGAAACTCCTTGTTAACAGTGTATCAAAGGACGCAGACAAACATAAAAATTGTGCAAGGAGGTAGAACTTCATCTGCCAACATAAAATCATCATCAGATGCATCTGCTGCTGTCTGGTGACATATCCTGATAGATCTGAAATGACCCATGTGTTTGGAGAAGTGTTAAGAGCCACAGAAGCTCCCTTGGATTTTGCTGCATGGTAGGACAGAGCTCCTCAGGCAGTCACAGCCGCCACTGAGCAAAGTTAATCAAAAATCAGCTAAAGGCAATGTCTAATTATTTTTGTCTCTACTGTTCATTTTGCTCCTGTGAACTTCTACTACCACAAAAGCTGGCAGAAATTTTTCTGTGACTTGAAATGCCCAGCTCCGTATGGAAACAGGCACTTGTTCTCTGAGCCTTTTTTTTTTTGCCCATCAAGATGTTGCATGCCCGAGGAGGGAGACAGAAAGCCCTCTACGGTGTTTCAGTGTTGTCTGCCACCATCTATCACATCAAAGTAACCTCAGAGCACAAACTTCCTCCCCTGAGCATTCATCCACCTCATGCAGGGCAGGGTACCTCATGCAGGCCAGGGAAGGCGATGAGTGTGGCAGAGAGGGAACTGAGGCGGTGGCTGTATGAGTGTGAATGCTGCCATACTGTCTCCATCAAGCCACTGGGAAAGCAGGATTTTTTTTTACAGTGTTTTTTCTTCTCATCCTTGGGGTCCAGAGCTGCTGGATGAGGCTTGCAGGGTACCCTGTGGGGCGGTGGCAGTGTGCACTATGTCCTCCCCACAGTCGCTGAGACTCCCACTAGCAACTCTACCAGCAGAATATAAAAGCACCAACCCCTCCCTTCTGCTGTATAATATGAATCATTTTATCCTTCTCCTGAAATACTTTGCATTTCTTTTTTTTTAGTTTCCATATGCAAAAGCCCTTTTAAAATCCATGAGAGTTCGCAATCTAAAAATAGTTGCCGCTATACATCCCTGCCTCTAGCTTTGCAAAGCAAGGCTCACAAAGAGACTACCGAGAAAAGGAGTATTTTTTCTCAGCAGATGTAAAGGCAATGACACTTTTTTCTTTTTTAACAAATATTACAGAAGACATATCCTCCTGTAGCTTTTGGACACAGAAAATAAGATTTTTCAGTTTTCAGGACTCTGCCCTATGACTGTAGAAGCCCTTCAGTTCTGTAGGATCTTTTTGCCTGTAGCCTAGCATCACTCTTTGGCAGATCACCACTGGAGAGAAATGATTACATGGGTAAAAAATTGCATATATTTTGGTTGCTGAATGGGTGGAACTTTTTTCTCAAAAAATACCCATTTGATTTGACTGAAACAATACTTAAATTTGTGTGAAATCTTAATTGTTCCAGCTGTAGAATAAATGAAGAAAAATTAGTATTTCAGTTCTTGGGGTTTGGAGCACTTTAACTTCTTTCAATTTGTCCAGTTTTGCCAAAACGGTTTTGTTTTTTTTTTTAGGGAAAAACATTAACCAAACATTTTCAGTTTTCCATTCAACTGAACAGAAGAGATTTTCATTCAGTATGTTATCTTGTCTTCTTTTGAAAAATAAGTTTAAGCAATTTTTGGGAGGAGTTTGGCAAACATCATTTGCTCTTTAAGGTTTTGAGATTATCCAGAACAAAGCAAAGTAATCAATCCACATGAGGAGAAATGTGTCTCCTAGTCTCTTTCCTCCATACAGAAATTTCTGTGGCTGTGATACATTCCCAATAGTGAATTTAAAGACATATTTGTGGAGCTGCATATAAGACCTGGGTTTTAACCATTTAATATATGTGGATATCAAACAGTTCTTCGTTATTATCAGGATGATTTTCTCACACTTTTTTACCTCAAAGGGAGAAACTATTTCCAAGTGGTTAAGGCAGTGGTCTATAATCATGAGTTAGGGTTTGTCTCCTGGTGCTCCCAGCTTTGCTGCGTGGTTTTGGATAAATCAGTCTGAAAGTAGTGAAAAGGTATAAATTAGTAAGTAAGATGAAGCAGAGTGTGATAAATACAATGATCATTCTTACTTTGTTAGTCCAGCAGCAAAAAGTACTCCAGAAAATAGCAGAGGGATGGGGAAGGAAAACCCTCTCAAATGTTGAGGCTGGGTTACCTGTAGAGACTGCACTTGTGGTGGCTGGAAGTAGCCAAAGCAAAGCAGGATTTGCAGGTAGAGTTAATATCAACATAATTGAAAAAGTCAGACAAGTTTTCCAGAAGGTTTTGTGTGCCCAAGGCTTGACTCTTCTTCCTGACTATTGGATGATCTAATAAAAGATATTACTTTTCCCTACAAATCCTGTCTCCTTTATACTTTCAGAGCCTCATGTTTCCAAAGAGCCTATCACAGCCACAGCATAGATAAAGCAGCCATCAAGGGTTATGATGAACACTTTTTCATGTCCTTTTTTTTTGTCCTTTTTCTTGATGTTCACATTTAACCACTTCTTTGGTTTCCCTTGATGTTCTGGATGTTTTGGTCTGATCTGTGGCCTCGTTCGGCTGTTGAGCTTCAAAGTGTTAAGTTAGTGTGAGAAGAGAGAGCCTTGAGCATGGTCACCCAGTGTTTGGCACAAGAACCCCTTTGAATGCGTAGCACGGCTTTCCTTGCTGCTGGGGGTGACAGCTTACTTGGCTAAACCAACCTGAGTGCCAAAACTTACTGAGACATGTTAACTGCAGCAGGCCAGTTCTTGCTTTATCTGTTTTCTCCATGTTTCTGGATACAAACCCACAAGAATTTGGGAGATCAGTTTACTTAGCCTACTTGAGGAACAGGAGCTGGTGGGAATTTTGTGGGGAGCTGCAGTTCAGCCCGTCAATGATGAACTCCCTGGTCTCAACTTTGGTTTGCCCTTTGCAGGTAAACATTCAGGTTTTGGTGACACAAACCTGCCCCTTCTCACAGGGAACTTCTTGGTTTCTCTGATAGTTACCAGCAGTAGAAATGTGTAGTAGAGGTGTTTACAGAGGATGTCCTTCCAAAGGGAAGACTTCACTGCTGAAAGGGATCACAAGAGGAGTCTCCTTCTACTGAGTAGAAGGAATGTGAGAGAGCACAAACAAAAATAAAAGCCCCAGGAGCATGCAGCAGCATCACTTAAATGAGATGCACAGCTGCCTTGTTTTATCTCTTTTAATCTGTTGTTTATGCAGAGGTGTACATCCCAGGAGCATATGGGAGGGGAAAATTCTTTTTTCTGGAAGAAATCTATCGCAAAAGAAAATTAAAAGTACAGTGGCTTTTCAGATGCAGATTTATAGAAATTTGCCTGGAAAACACAGCTGAGAGGGATTTTAAAAGTAATGGGTTATTTGCTACAATTTTCCTCCCTTACCTGTTTTCAGTTGGCATGTAGGTCAGTTTAGGAAATCTTTAACACCCTCCTATGTATTATGTCGATTCTTTTGATTTCTGCTGTATACTTCCACTACAAATGGGTGCTGGTTTTATTTTACCATCCAGTCACAAATATCCAAATTTGTAGGCTCTTGAGCACTGAGATCAGTTCCTCCACAGATCCTAAACCCCATCTCTTCTTGCCCCTTGCTGTTTTTCCAGCTCATCACTCCCCAAACAACTTGCCTTCATGGACCATCCATGCAGCTGTCACTGGCTTTCAGCTGACTATTGAAATAAATTACTGTATGAGCTAAAATAATCCAACCTGTGCACACTTGTCCAAATCTCAGGCAGCAAAGGCATCTCCATTAATGTTATAAGAAATTCACACAGCCTTGTGGTTCGTCAGCACATTCCCTATCATTTGTTACATCTTTTTGACAGTCGAGCATCAATTTAGAAATGCCCTGCAATGAACTCGGAGAGCAGCGTCGCTCAAGGTCAAGTGAAGGAGGACACATTGCAGTGCTGAGCCAGCCTTAGCTGGCAGCTGCTGGCCTGAGCAGGGTGGAGGTACATGTACACCCTTCCCAATTCTCCTCCTCACTGCTGAGTCAGAGGTAAATGGTTTTGAGTGCTAAGGGATTCATCTTCTGCAAAACACCAGGAGGAGTAGTAGCCAGTGTCAGCTACAGAGCACAAAATCTTATTAATGAAGAGAATTACCAGATTTTGTACTGTGTGTTTATGGGGCTGAGGCCACTGCACGGAGACACGCAGCCCAGCTGGGGTTGAGCCATCCCTTCTCACTGGGACTGTCTGATGCTGCAGGAGAGGTTGGAGATACACTTTATTTATTTTGGAGATGTGCCTTATTTACAGCAAGCCCAAGCATCTCTTCACAGTGCTGTGCTTTGGAAATATAAACAGCCCTGGAATGTTTTACACTGGAGGCCACATTTTTTGGAGGATAAATGAGAGTTCTCATTTTGACAGATACCGATGCCAATTGTGTCCCACTAACATTTATAATGAGCAAAAACCCAGCTCAAACCAATAATAGAGATGTTCTTGGCATTTCATAAAAATTTGGAAGCAATTATTAGAGGCAAATGTTTAAAAAGAAAAAAAAATAGAGTGGGTGATAATTGGGAAACATTAAAAGCATGTTACTGAGGCCCCCAAAAGACTATCTAGGAGGAAAAGTTTAATGTTGGTTACAAAACCAACCAGTTTAGAGGGAAAGGAACAGCTAGAAACATAACAAAAATTAGAGGGGAAGTTAATGGTAATGCATAAATAGCAGAAGTTTGGATCAGTAGCAAATTAATAATTAAAATTAGATCTGGAGCATTGTCTAGAGAAGGCTTTCTTTCACTGTCAAAGGAAAAATATGACATCCTAATAACAGTGTTGGACCATTATCAGATGGAAATAGATTTTATCAATAATATGGAACTGTTCATTGAGTATTTCTGTTCTGGTACTTGTGAAGGGTAACATGATGTGGTCACACCAATATAATGATGATGGTAAGCAAACAGAAATATTTTCCATTTCCATTGTAACTCTGGGTGTTACCACATGTTCACCAGCAGCTTCACGTAGGAATGCAGCCCCAGCTGCCTGTCCCAACTCCTTCCCAATGCTTGGACCGCTGAAGAGCAGTGGCTGCTTGGGCACACCAGCTTTTCATCCCTAAGTGCACGTCAACTTATTACCAAAGGCACCAGGCAGCTGCTACCAAAGCAGCTTGTTTTCAAAATCATGAGGTTTGGACAACTCACTTCAGGAGCTAAACCAAGCATGAAAAAGACAAATCTGACCATAACTTTTCTTTATGTTTTTTAATATTTTGGATGCTTTGGAAGACTGAAAGATACAAATATTATCTGATTTTTTTTTTTAAAGGACATGAGATGTCCTGCATGATGGTGGGTTCGTTGGCCTGATATTGAGCCCAGACAAACTGATTGCACAGCTGATGCTAGCTTCAGTTACTGGAGTACTAAAACAGAATAATGGCATTAGTACCAGGCAACATCTTGCCAAATTATGGTTTTGATGAGATGAAAAGTTTGGTTGATGAGGATATTGCAGATATTCAGGATGTTACATAACATTATATCACAAAACATGATATAAAAGTACAAGTATATCTGTATTCAGGAAATTGCCATGATGCAGTTAAATTTCTGGAGGGATTTTTTTATGAAACTGTTCACAGTGCATGCTTTTAATACTTTAATCCTTGAGGGAAAGCATACAGTCAGTGAGTGAGGAAGATGAGAGGTGACAGACCTGGCCGATCACGTGTGTTGAGGCACAGAGAACATCGCTCTGCTTGGTTTCAGCCCCTGGAAATGTACACTGAAAAGGCTTTTGGAAGACACGGTGACTTTCTGCCTGAGTAATGATGTACAGCATGGCCAAAAGAGCCACAGCCTTCAGCTGTACAGGCATGTAAGTAGGTGTAGGGACTCTGCTAAACTCAGCACTGACTTCCCAGAGGTGGTGGGCTCCACTAAAAGCAAAGGGAGAAATTACTTTACCACTAGGTATGTAACAAGTAACAGGCATTTTCCATTTTTTTCCCAAAAATTTTGTAAAACACAGTTTGAAGGAAAACAAAATGCAGACTTGAAATAAAGTTTATGTTCTTGTGGGTAGAAACTACATCACTGGAAGATGATGACTTGAGTTCTACTGTGTTTTACCCATCAATGCTGTCTGTTGCAAAGGAGGATTTAGTCCAGGGAGCTGCTGTGCAGTGTGGCAGCTCAGGCTGAGGGATCATAGCCTGTTTTTTGTCACTGTCACAGTTGGTGACCACCACACTCACTGTTCGGCTATTTATTAGAAATTAGGATACTCTGCAGAGAAAGCTGTGACAAGCTGTGCTGAATAAGCACTTGTTACAATGTACAGACACCTAGAACAACAAAGTCTTAAACTTGGATCGATAACAGCAAATACCTGCCACCTCCTACATGTGTCCTGCTTTACATGTTAGCCAGACTAGCCTTTCTTGGCACACCAGGTCCCCTGTAGGTCCTCCTCCTCTTCATCTTTAGCTCCTTCAAAGACCTTGCTCTTTCATTCGCTGCAGGCCAGGTTACTTTGCCACCTCCAGTGTCCGTTCTGAGATGCCGGCACTTTCAGAAAGTAAAGGCTGTGGAAACTTCCTTCCTAATGGGCAGGAAAATTACTGCCTCCCCACAGGCTTTCTACTAAATCATAACAAGTGTTATTTCGATGTGGTGTCTCTCCCACTACTTACAGTAAGCACAAATCCCTGTTGGTGATGTCTGTGATAGTGGATACCTGCATAAGCATGCAGAGTATCAGCCCATGGGGCTATGATCTTGTTAACCCTATAGAGGCCACATCAAAGGTAAACAAAATAAATAAGCTAGTAGACTTAAATGATTATTCATCTTCACAGCTCGGACCTCGAGGCTCTTACACAGTTACATTTGCTGAAGGGGTTGGAGGAAACAGTTCTCAGCAAAGAGAATATCTGCAGAGCCATAAGAGGGACACAGCAGCAAAACCAAAGCTTTGACTCTCCACCTCATGCTGCCCTCTTTGTGGTTTTTTCTAGGCTTTGGGTAATATGGCAGCCCAAGAAGTCTGGATATGCAAATAGCACCTGGTGTTTGAAAGGCTGAGGTTATTTGTACCAACAGCAAACTGTGCTGTCACGGCTTTAAAGTCAAAAGTGCTCAGCATCCTCCAGTCACTACAATGATAACAAAATCATACAATTTTGTGCTCAAAACTGCTTTTATGAAGATAGAAGTTTTTATAAGCTTCTGCCAGCTTTTAGTACTTTCATGTTTCTTTCTTCTGATATTGAGAAGGCATTTTATCAGCAGCATACAGTTAAAGTAGAGCTGTACTTCATCTGCTGGGAACACAACAGGTTAAGTAATTTCTTGTTGTCTTCTCGCTTGAGCCCCATCCCTTTGGAAGAACACAGGTAAACACATCCTTGGATAGCCTGCAGTGAAATGACTTGCTGTGTGAAAAACCAGAAGCAGGAGTAAATACACTGATGGGTTGTCTTTACAGAGAAGTCAATGTGGGGTGCAATAACATAGGAATTTATTCATCATATCAGGCATTTGGCATGTCTTCTGTATGCATACTGCTAGATGTAACTCCACTTATGCCTGAGTGAAGGGTCTGTTTTGCACAGAGTAATGTTGTTCTTCACCCTTGCTGCCTAGACAGGGGGGTAGTAGCTATGTGGTGTGAATGCCAAGAAAGAGGGCAAAATATCTGTAAATCCTACCTTGAGACATCCTCAGCTACTTCACTGCTTGCTTTCAGATTGTCAGCTTAAGATAAAGCCCAAAACACCACATTTTTTCAGGTCTAAAGAAATAATAAAATGCCAAGAAATAGTAATAAAAAAAAAGAAACACAAATATTTTTTCTGGGTTTTGAGCTGAAGCTATGATTAAATCTGAATACTTTACAAAAACCACTCATACGAAATGTGAGTCATAAGGTACCTTAAAACCTATGCTTATTTAGTCTTGCACCAGTCAGTTGTAATGCTGGATTAATATCTGTTTAATTCTCCTATGGTGTTTCAGGCTCAGGAGAAAAGAGCTGTATTTCAAAAATACTCCAGAGTTAATCAGGGATGTGGCAGCATCTGCTTAAGAGAGACCCATAATTGAATCATCCCTAATTAACCTATCACCTCAACAGAAGGGAATAGTATGTTGGTATCACTACTGAAATGGGGAGTGATGGGAATGGAAAGGGGGGAAGATGAGAGAAAGAAGAAATAAAGCAATTTGCCTAACACCTAGTTTTATAACAAATTTGGGAGGAGGGAAGGAACAGAAATTAAAGTATACGAGTCATTGAATCTCTTTGGTATATTTAATCAGACTATAGTTTAAAAAACATTTGAGCATATTTACATGTTAATCAATGCATTATTTAGGTCCAAGAAATGTTTTCTCCTTTGTATGGTTTGGGATTTTTACGGTACTTACAGATTTTTTTGTTATTATCAGTACTGTTGACCTAATTTGTATTAGTAGTAATTATAATTTCAGACTTGGAAAAAAAACTCCCTTTGAAAACTAATGGGCAGAAAATAAAAGTAATTTCAGCAATCTCAGTATAGAAAATGCAACACTTGTTGTACATTTATTAAATTAAATGTCTGCACAAATCAAAATGAGAAGTATTTCCTATTTGAAATAAATTTCACAGACACAGAAAACAGATACTAAAGAACACTGCTTGATTTAATATTGTTGTTCTGTTTTGTGCTTTATAGCTAATATACAGTAATTGCAACTTGTTTCATGCAGTGCCCTGCCAGACCGTTTTAGATTATCTGAAGACCGTACTTCAGCATCACAACCAGCTGATGGTACCACAGCCAACAGACCATCCAACCGAGGTAGTGTACAGTGAAAACAAGCTACATCTCTTTATGCTTGATAATTCATTAAACACATGCAGGCAAATAAATTAGTAGGCACTTAGTAGTAAAAAATAGGTTAAAAACCATCATTCTTAAGTACAGTAATCTCCCAAATGGAGGAAACTAGACTACAGTTAATAATATTATTATAGTATAATCTAGAATGACTTCACTGAGCAGCACATAACACCCTCCATCAGCATCAGGTGTGCTTGCCTTGCTTTGGGTAGTTTTTCTCTCCTCTTTCCTCAGAAACACCCTATTTGTGGGTAGAATTTAGGCTAGCTGTCACCTGGTGACAGCTTTAGCTGGGTGACTGAGAGTGGTTGCACATGGCATGCAGCAGTTCAGGGTATGTAACACTTTGCTCCTCCATTCAGTTTTATCCTGTGCAAACTGATATATACATAATTATATTTATCACTTGCTGTTATCATTCAAGTATATTCCAAGGATTCATTTTCCTTTTTTTAATGCTCTTTTGCTTAACTAAAATTTTCAAATACTGTAAAAACAGGCTGTTCTGTAATGTCCCACAAGGAATAAATAGCTTGTCATAGTGTGACAGAATTTTTTATTCAATTAAACACACAGATTTAAATCTTTTATTCATCAACTTAGTCATGTACAAATACAAGCAGAGATACATTTGTATTTTGGTCCTTCCTTCAGAGTCTGCTTATTTCATTTCTAGCAGTTTTTATATTTGTTGTAGTTTAATGTCTGCTGGACACACCAAACCACATCATGTATTTACCGAGAGTGTTTTGCCCAGAAGTGCTTTACTTTCCAAGGAAACAGTGAAACTGTGTCTGTAGCAGGAATCCAGTAACTGTTTAACAGAATAGCATAGTACTATATCATGCCTTGGAGAAGAATGAGGAAAAATATCCCAAGTTTCAGGGGAAACAAGAGGAGTGTTATAAAATTGAGGCTGAGGAAGTTACATAAAATTTATTACCCTCTCCTCAGTTAATAGCAACACAAGCTCTCATGAAATCTAGATGTTGTGCCTTGCTGCACTGCATTTTCATCACTGCTATATGTATAAACACGGAATAGCTTCTAGAATAGCTTGCTGCTTAGCAAAGCCACACATGAGCGTGTGTCCTTAAGGCACATGAGCGAGCTTTGAGCCTTACCCTGTGCCATTATGGGCTTTCAGTGCATAAGCCAGGCCTGGCAGGGCTTAAAAACAAAGCAGTGCCTACAGTTACCTGCAGCTTGTATTTGCAGTGGTATCAGTAAGAAGGGTCCTTGCTTCATTAGAAGGTTTTTTTAAAAGGAAAAAAATAGTTCTCTGAAATCTAAGGTAGGAAAATAATTGACTTTATGTAAAGGGGATGTGAAGCTAGCTACTGAAAAAATATTGAATAACAACATGATCACCTGGTCCTTTGTACTGATGTAGTGGAACAAGCCAAGGAAGTACTCATGTCAGCTGCCTCTGGGACAGAGTGATCACAGTTACTTCAGCATAAGGGTATATTACCTCCAAAGAGCTTTCCATGCTGCCCCTCTGCTCTTCTTCCTTCCCCTGCACCATGTTGGAAGAGGACAAAGAGCTGGACTGGATGGACTGTAATGTTCCCCTGGCAGAGCTCTTCAGACATTACTGCTTTCCCAGGGGTTCATGCACTGGGCAAAAACAAAAGCAGCTGCCTGTATCATGAATGGAAGTGGAGGAATTGACCCTGACCTGTTTGCAGTGATGTGAGGAGATAACAAAGTGATGTGAGGAGATAACAAAGAGCAAAGAGAAAGCCCCAAATTATAACAGGGCTAGACTGTAGGTGAAGGGTCTTAGGGGTTGCATGCTTGAATTTACAGCTGCAAGGGAGTGAGTGAAGTGCTGAAATGTTTGGGGGAGAGTGGCCCATCAGACAAAGCCCATCTCTTCCCTTACATTTTGGCTTCCTTTGCAGAGTTTTGGGGTTGTCCATAGCTGTCTTTGCCAGCAGCTTGCAGCAAGGCCAACAAGTAGCAGATGGTCACACAGGCTGAGCTCCCAGTGATGCTAACCCCACTGTGAGATGGTGGTACTCTAGATCATACAGATAATAATAATCTCAGCACGGTGTTCACTAAATTCAGTCTTCCATATATTTATCAAGCTTGCAAAAAAATTAAAAGCAAATACCTGAGGAAAAACTTCAAAGATGCTCTCAAGCTGTCTCCCAGGATGCTATAATAGATATATGAAAGAAGGCAAGGGTAGTCCTTAAAATAGTTTTCAGCTGTCAAAGGCCTGGAAGTGCGAATTTTGCAGCGGTTGCCCACTAGTGCGGCACGTGGCTGCCTCGCTGAGCGTCAGACCTGTGTTTCTCCAGCTCACTGCAACTCCTGTCGAACCTGGGGGCTACACAAAGAGTTTACTAATGGGGCTTCCAGATTTATGTGTTTTGATAAAGAGGTGCAGCTGTAAAAGTGAATTCGTCTCTAGGAGGGTGTGGTTGGGGTTTTTATTGTGTACTTCAATTATTTCAAGTATATTAACGGTACCATCTTACATTAATTAGGTAATCCTGAATTCTAGCATTTTATGGGCAACAAAAATTAAATACAATTTGGTACAATTGACTTAAGAGGGCTTATAAATGTGTGGATTACGGGAATCCCCATAATTAGTCCCACAGCATTCATTTAATGTTGGAATATTGAAGCACACAAATTATGAAGGTTAAAAACAAAATTTCTTTCCAGCTGACACAGTGGCATTTCTGTAAAGCTATAATTTGAGTTAATACAGCATTCATTAATAATAATGAAGCTTTTAGTTTTCATAGTTCCTTTATTTATTTTCTTTACATTTTTCACAGTAACATAATTGCTGTCAAGTTTCAGGTGTGTTTTACAGAAGTAATAAATTTATTATAAAAATAGACCAAAGGAGTCGCCTCTGAAGGAAACTATCAGCAGTGATGAAGCGATCCATTTGATCACACTCTTCAAAGACCCTTTTTATGCATTTTAACATATTAAGAAGAAACATTGCACTTAAATAGTATGCCCAGTTGCTGATTCTTAACTCTTTTTAACCTGCTTGTGATAGTGGAAATTATCAAAAGCTACACCTCTCAAAAAGTATTCATCATACCTCACCCAATTTGAGTTCTAGAGAATGGAAATGTAATTTTAGAAGTACTCATTCTTTGTAAGAGCAATTACACGTTCACTTCGGGTTGTGTTACACTGTCAGTATCACAGGTAGTTAAAAAATGTATCTTTTATTGCAACTGACATCTTCACTTATTTGCCTTGTAGAATAAGCAACAGAAATATTTCACTTTTTCAGGGGAGTAAGCAGTTGCTGAACAACTACCCTGTCTACATCACTAGTAAACAGTGGGATGAGGCTGTAAATTCTTCCAAGAAAGATGGACGACGGCTCCTTCGCTATCTCATCAGATTTGTTTTCACAACCGATGAGCTTAAGTACTCATGCGGCCTTGGAAAAAGGAAAAGGTCAGTGCAGTCAGGAGAGACAGGTCCTGAAAGACGTCCTCTGGATCCAGTTAAAGTAACATGTCTCAGAGGTACTGCATCTTTTCGCTCAGTGTCCACCATATGTGATCTCATTTCACCACATTGGCTCTGGCTCAGTAGAAGCATTTGGCTGACAGTTGCAGACTAGAAGGGGTTTCACAGGCAGGTGACAAGCACCCAGAAACCCTCCACTTTCTCTTCATACATACATACAAGTATGTATGTATGTATGCATAATATATGTGTTTTGGGTATTTTTGATGGGAAAAAACGAGGCTTTTTATTTAAGAGAGGAGACAAATGCAAGGGCACATGACACTAATACACTTTAGAAAGCAGTGAGGCAAAACCAGACAATCCTGATTACACGCTTTTATAATAAACTCAGGTCATTTGTTAACAGTGATACATAGCAAAGCTAACCAAAGGAACAGTTACAGTCTAATGTCTAGTAAGGGTATGATGCACAAGAACACAGTGCATCATTGGAGTTCGAAGCTGAATTTCAGAGTAGGTTTGAAAACATCTTCTAGGGTCAATAACATCTGCAGGTTAATTACTTACAAAGTACACAAGTGTGTTGTCAAGAATTTAACTTCTTTCTTGGCATACTGATGCAACGTTGCCTGAAAATGTTAGGGAACAACTTTCCCCCATGTTTGGCCTGAAAAGGGAGGGGAGTTTTGCAAGCATTTCACAATGTCAGAGAGTGAGCATATTGCACAGAAGGGGTACAGATTGAAAAGAAAGCGTACTTTGGTTTCCTAAAATCGTTTGAAAAGGCTGCTACCAAGCTTTATAATAAAACATACAAAACAGGACTTATTAAAGCCAAAGTAAAAATATGTTTTTAGTATCAACATCTGCATTGTATAGATACATGAGCTTATTTATTTTTTAATTAACTCATAGTTAACTTTATAGTATTTTGTGAGCATATACATGAAATTTTGGTTGAACTAACCTCAATAATGTTTTACTAATCAATGCGATGTGAAAAGCTGTATTGTGATCAGTCAGTGATAAAAATATCTTTACTCATTCAACTGGAGTCCAAAGTGGTTATATACTTCAGATGGGGCCTCTTCCCATTTAGGTAGAAGAAGGCTAATAGATAAGACTTGTGGTTAGGGTACGTTGCTGTAACCAGGTGATGAACACAGATTTTACAGACAAATTAGGCAAATAAGCTCTTTTTGTACTACAAAGGAATCTTTTAACCTGCTGTATGATACTCTACCAGAACTCTGTCAGAGCTTAATTGAAGGGCAAGTCCACTGCATACCATGCTGCAGAGGTCTAGAGAGAGATTCAGAGGCCCAGAAGTTCTGGAAAATGAAGGCTGGATTACAAGTGCTTTAGCATTTACTGAGTTACTTAAAGTATCACCTAATAATTTACGCACAAGCAGAATGTTGATACCCTTTTCTTCCCCTTTCTCTCACCTGCCTCCCAAGACTAATAGTAAATTCATCTATAACATGGAATTTTGCTTGTGGCCACTCTCTTTTCTGAGGTCCTGGATACACAGAGCATGGGGAGCACTCCTTGGGAGAAAGAGAAAGGATAGTTTCTTTAATTTTCAGAAGCTTGAAGAGGAAGCCAAAACATGCAGTATTTAATGACCAGCTAAGAAAGCAGATTAGACGGCTCTCTCTTTGGGTTTTCGTATGTGGGTGGGAACATGACAGCTTTTTCCAGTGCTGAGAGTTGGCCACTAGCTCCTACTCATTTACAAGCAGAGGTAACGAGTGTCTGACTAATTCTCAACCCAGCTAATTATGCCTTTCCATCATAGCAAGGAGTTCAAATTGGTTCTCTTTCTGCGCTCAGAGTAATTTAAATATATATAAACATTTTTAATATATTCCTACAACTGACTGATGTCTGGAACCAGTTTTAAAACACCCTGGCATGCTTAAATTATAGCATTACTTTTTTATGTGGTAACCATTTCTCTGAGAAAAAGAAGAGTCTGTGGGGGCACATGTGAACATAACTAGGTAGGAATTACTGTTGCCTGTGTGGATTTCCAGGGAAATGAATTTAAAACACAGATCGCTATCACTTTTGTAGACACACTGCTGGAGGAACTATGCAAAAATCACATCCTAATTGTCCAACAGATGAGATACCTTGCAGGCACGGGAACTCATGTAAAAGCACAGCATTCCCTGTCTGGAGCTGTGGTGACAGTAATGAAGTTACCTTACACCACTTCTTGTGCTTGTCAACAGTAGAAAATAGAATTTAAAAATATCCTGGGACACACAATACTGCATGAGGGAATAACTAATGTAACAGAATAAATAAGCAGCTCAGCTTCCATATGAGGTACAGTGTATCCAGTATCTCTAATAAGGTGCCCTTACATTTAAATCATATTTAGATGTTTCAAAGTCCAAATACACCTATTTGAGCTCTGTCTAGCAGTTACAACTCCAGAATTGGCAAGGCACCTTCTGCAAGTCTAGAATACAGCATGTCAAAGAATCTGAAAAATAAATTATAAAAAATGTAATCATCACATACAAATAGCTGTATGTGGAAGCAGCAGCTATTTAAATAGCTAAAATACATGCCATACAATTTGTTTTCTCCTGCATTGAAAACTATTGCAAGGCTCCCCAAATCAGCCCTCTGATCTCATTTAGCTATTTCTGAGGCCAAATTAGTCTCTCATAAAATAGATGTAAAATACAGGGAGATGAAAATAACAGAACTTAAAAAGGAAATATATCCCATACAGAAGGGAGCACCAAACTGAAATAATGGGAGTGACATTTTCCAGCAGGCCGGGGGCTCCTGCAGGTTGCAGATGCTGAAGGAGCCAGCAGAGGGAGAGAGGTCAGAAAGATCCAACAGCAATCACCTTGAGGTATAGACACCAACAGGTTTCAAATTAAATATATCCTGGGTCATGTTAGCTTCCGTACTGCACATGCTAAATCACTGCCTTCACTTTGAATTAGTTCTTTGTATTTCCACAAGAAGGGATTTTATATCCAGGTCCCATGAGTCACCGAGGTAGCTCAGGTGTAACAACATACACTGCATGTGGAGAAAAACACTTGTGCAGAAATAAACCAGGTCCAAGTGGCATTATCATGGCATCCCCCATAAGACTTCTGCTTAAGTAGAGCAGCAATACCTCCTTTCTTGTTTCCCATGAGCTTTTGATGCCTGGGCAATGCCAGATGGTGCAAAGACAAGTTGCTTTTTATCCTTGCATGTTTTCCTGCAGAGTTCATTAGGATGCACTGTACCTCCAACCCTGACTGGTGGATGCCATCTGAAGAGCAAATAAACAAAGTGTTCAGTGACGCAGTGGGACACGCGCGCCAGGGCCGGGCCGTGGGGACTTTCCTGCACAACGGCAGCTCGTATTACGAAGGGACTGACCATCCCGGATCACAGGATGAAGTCTTCAATAGAGGTATGCAAGATGGATCTGGAGATTGATGGCAGTGAGAACCACATCATACGACAGTAGCAACCACTTAATTTAGGAGAGACTGTTTGTTAAACATACTTAACCCTGCTGTCATTTAGGAGTCCAAAGCATATTTGAACACATACTGCATACATTTCAGCTCCTCCCTCCTACCATATCCCAGTTAACAGAAGGAAATCCATTTCAAGACCTGCTTTATGGGACTTTTCAGTGCCTATTATTTCCAAATCCTTCATAGTACACCCAAAGGGGACGTGCAGTTCATTTCATCCAGTTGTAGAGGAAAGGTCATTTAAAAACTCTAAAAACATCAAAAGAAACAGCAGCTATCATCTCTTCGTCTTATTGATAACAATCCCAGGCCTGGACTCAGAAGAGCTGGGTGCTGTTTGCTTTCCCTGACAAGAAGATTTAAGTACAAGTGTGCACACTTACAACAAAAAAAAGGAGTGGTTTCCCATTTGCTAACAGAAAAGAACGTAATTATAAATTCTACCTTAAAATACCACACAAGATAGAAAATCCAGGGACTTTCTTAGCCAATTCTGTCAGGAAATTAAGCTTCCCGAGTAAAACAGAAGCACTAGTCAACAGCAGAATCCTTCAAAGACCCAGAACAATAACAGGCACCTCTAAGAGATAAAAATTGCATTGTATATCAGACAGTATATTTATCTAGATTTCTAGAGGATTAGAGTTGATCATGACAGTTTTCATTAAAACAAGATTGCTAAAAACAAATTGCCATTTCAGAAGACAGATTTTCCTTTGTCTGTTCCTACTCTGCAGCCGTATTATGTAGCTTTAGAGGCTTTAAATTGCCTTTTCTTGTTTTCACTTTCATTTGCGTTCTGTATCTATTCCTTCAAAGAAGTGAGGCAAAGTGCTGGTTTTGCTCATTTTTGCATTCAGGGAGGGGTTGGGCAAGAAGAACCTGGTTTAGTGTTCTGTACTAAGTGGATGTGGGATACAGACTGAGAGCTATAAGAAAAGAGCTGTTGGAGCAGAACTCATAATGGTGCACAACACTGGAAGCAGATAGTAGCTTTAAAAACAAAAGCCAATCCACAAAAGAAGTTTAATTTTAAAGGTTTAGGAGTTCATTGTCCCTCTAAATTGATCCATGCCAGAAATACCCAATGCCAAAGAAATTATGCCCTTTCTTTTCCACATCAGGGTGTTTCCATATCCCTACCTTTGTGTTATTTCAGGCCAGTGTTGGCATCCTCCACAGCCTGAACCAGCTCTTCCTGAGGCAACATTTCCCCACTGGCAGGTACAGGGAACTGTTTTTGGGAAAGCAAGCTCACTTCACTTTTGACCATCCTTAGTGCTACCTCATCAGCGTTGACTCTCCTGAACGCGTCTCTCATGCTCCCCAGCTTTCCTCACCGCCTTGTGCAAGCCACAAGTGTAGCTACTAACGGCTCCTTTTACCCTTCTCCTCCCCTTCCCGACCTTCTCCCAATGCCCCAGGCAAGGCAGGAGGCACCCAGCCCCTTCCTCAGAGACCAGGAAGGGCTCTCTGGGGTGCAGCGCTCCTCAAGAGCCAGCCTGGCTGCAGGGCTGAGGAAGTCTCTCAAAGTTCAGCTCACCCACATAGGAGCTCGTTCCTGCCCTCTGCCTCCTCTTTGCCTGTGGTTGTGACTGGTCTCTCCTGGCCCTCGGGACACAGGCTCACTGTGCACTGCCACAGAGAGGACCTTGCTCAGCCCCCATGTGCTTTAGGTCCTCAACTGTCCAGTGTCTCTCAGTTCACTTTAATTCTGGTGATTTTTTAAAAGGGGGTTGAAAGGCACTCACTGGCCCCAAAATAATAAATTTATTTTCTAAAAGTCAACTAGCAGTTTAGTCACACAGGACCTCACTAGACCAAGGGGTTTAGAACAGCATTCCCTCATTACAGGCAGGAGGTGACTTTCTTGGAGCGGTCACAGCACATGGTGGCCTCTGGAGGAGAAACTCAGTGTATAGAAATGTCACAGTACAGATATCCTATAGTAGCTTTTCGGTGTTGAACTTACACTTTTTTTAAAAGAACTATAATAGAAGATGTTACATTGCTCAGATGGTGTAAGTCTTGCTGGTCTATGTTTAATGTGGTGACACATGCCAGAACTATTTGGTAAAACATGTCAGAACGTGTGAGTCAACATTATACTGTAAATTTGTCCAATATGTATCATGCTGTATTTTTGTAAACATTGTGATGGTTTCCTTTCAGATGCTTAATTGTATGAGGTTTAGGATATAAACACTTTTTAAGAGTCACAGAACAGAATTACTGAACTGGACAGACCTCTCACTTACTAACTGAAAGATTTGCTGAAGTAACTAGTAAGCCTAGCTTTATTTTTAGTGTAAAAAGCATAGCCAGCATCCTGGAACCACTCACAATCCTCTACTCTCATTGTGCAAAATAACCAAAAGTATAATTTCATCCTGAAAGCCACTTTGGCAGTAGAAATGGCTTTGCAGGTTTGGACCTTTCTTTATGAACAAAATTTTGTCCTCAATTGCTTATGTGCACTGGCCAGTGACATGAATCATGGTCACAGACAGGCATTAACAGACACCAGCTCATATTTTTGTTCATGTTTGGTTTTAAAATAACAGAGTATAAAAACTTTTGTCAGTTGTCTTTGTTTTTAATTGCCATCATGGCCACTTGACCCATACATTTATTTTAAAAACCTCAAACCTTGCACATCATCTTATTCCAGTTAATTTGTTCATTAGGTGTTAAAAATTCATACGCATTGAAGCATCTAAATATTTGCAATATGTTAGATTCGGGACCTGAAATAATAGATAGCACATAAGCCCTTGCAGAGGGAGATATCCATATTTAGGCACCGTACTTTATAAGCCAGCACATCCCTTCCCAGCGACAGAAGGAAACTGCTATCTATCATGTCACTCCAGAGTGTCCCAAGAGGATAGAGATTCTTGTCTTATCCTTCCATACACTTTAATCTTACTGTCATTTCTGTATCTGCCTTCTCTCAAACTTTGTGTAGCAGCACCGCACGCCCATCTGTGCCAACATGCCTTTGCTATATTTTCTATGACAAATATTTGTGGAGAAACTGTGATTAAAAAAAACATTAATCCTGATATTTTTATTGTTATGGTGTAGTTAATTCTATGAATACTTTCTAATGATGATTGTACTGTGTAGAGTAAGTACAGGTTAGGGATAGACCTTTATCAGATATTGTATAAAAGAAAAGTGCATAGTGTAATATAGACTAGTAAGGGTTTTGTGACAATTTCTATAGGATGTGTGAATTGTTTTCTATGTGGCAACACACATTTCTTTTAAAGAATATAAAATCTTAGAGAATTTTTTAAACAGTCAATATTTTTTAATTATAAAGACATTTGTTACCTACAGTTTACTATTTCAAGTGTTAATTCTAATTTGAATATTGGTTTTATTACTACACACCTCCAGTTCCATTTGTTCTGTTGCATAAAAATGCACAATAAAAGTTAGTCTCTGGTTAACCTGTCTCTCTCTTTCTCTAGAGGCAATGTTGTGTCAGTGTGACAGCCGTGACATCTGGGTCTCACTATAAATATATATGAAAAGTTTTAGATTTATATAAAGTACTAGAACATTTTCTTTTGCATTAAATGCTTGTTTGGTATGAAGCACCGAAAACCACAGTGAAAGATTATGTAGAATTCAAGTATGAATATAAGATAAATCATTTTCCCCTCAGTATGCAACCACATAGATTTATGTGCTGGTTAAAGAGAAAGACTGCTCAAAGAAAGTACTCCTCTGCAATCTTAAAACCTGGATTTTCAAGCAGTGACGTTTAAATCCCATTTTAATTCAGAATCCAGTGATGGCTGAGTGTCTCCTGTTCTCTTAAATGCTTTAGAAAATCCTGGATCCAGATAATTTGTAGAGGAATTACAGTTACAAACATTCACCACAGCAAACCACTGCTGCTGGGCTGCAGAGACAGAAGGCCTGCCCACAGGCTGGTGTCAGACATTTGAAATGGTTACCAAATAGTGCCATTATAAAACAACACTTTCAGGTGCCTGTAATACTGTAAAATTAACTGGGGATGGGCAAGTATTTTCTAGGTCAGGGGCTTCAGCCTACTGCATTTTTTTGGTGAAAATAACAATTAGTGAAAACAGTTAGTTTACTAACCACGCCCCACCAAAAATAATTTCAGGTAACTCTTGAGAAACTGAGGTAAAAAACCTCTATTAATCCATCTGCAAAAAATTATAATTAGCTTATCTTTCAAAGTCTTCCCAGACTTCTGGACAATGGCTGGAAATGTGAGGGTAGATCTGGAGGCAGGATGGAAAAGGGATGGGCTGTGTGTAAACCAAACAGGGTGAAGGAGCAGTACAGGCAGGAACCCAGCAGGGAAAGCTGGCAGGAAGAAGAGTACATAAGTAGGGAACCAGAGGCAGCAGTTGGGTTAATGACACTCAAAAAGGGAGATTAGATCTAACAGCAGAGGGTATGGAAGGGGATAAGCATGAGAGGTAGTGCCTGGGGCTGGGCAGGCAGAGAGGAAGGGTGTAAGAGGTACCTGGGATGGTAAAGAAGCCGGCCTGGGAACTGCAGTGGAACAAGCACCACAGATGGGAAGTGTAATTCAATAATGTCGCATTTTATCACTCCTCACCTAATAACCTGTTAAACATACTGGTGAGGCAATGGCTAAACTGTGCTCCTGCTGTGCAGCAATGCTGGTGCCCTCAGAAGCATGGCCTATGCTGGCAGTTACGTCTCTGCTGAGGCACAAGATGTCCCTGAAGAGAACTTAATTGTTGAAGTCAGACATTGAACCTCATGCATATGAAGGTATTTACTTTTAACTTCATTTGCTTTGAACAAGCTCGTGTGCAATCTCATATTATTAAAGTGTTTGTAATGTTAATAAGATTACTCACGTTGCAAAGTCTTGTCCTCAAGAGTTTTATCTAGGCAGGGTTTTCTCTGCCTCCTTCCCTCTGCTGAGGCACTGACTGAAGCCAGCAGACTGCCTCTCGCTCATATGCAGCATGGACAACACCATGATGTGTTGCAAAGTCGGTTTCTGTTTGGAAACGTGCACATGATCTGAAAAAGATCTCATCTTTCCCTACCTGACTCTTACTTATGCTCATCTGCACCATCAGTAACTACAATCCCCAGGTACTTCAGCATGAGGCAAGTGTGAATACAGCTCCAGGCGACAATCATATACATCTTAGTTATTGACAGAGCAAATCAACACCACTGATGTGACCTGACCACTCCTTGAGTGGAGTCTATTTAAATCAGAGGCTCTGTCTTGGTTATTTCCTAGTAAGTTCGTACACAAACAGCTCTCCAGGGATAAACCTTCCCTGCTGCACCAGGGAGTCCCTTGGAATACCTGGCAGATCTCAGTATGTGACCTTGCCCTCTGAATACAAAAACCCTCCTCCACAGACTCTTCAATATCTTAGGTACAAAAGCAGCTCCTACTGCAAATGTATCACATCAAGGAAAAAAAAAACCAGCCATACCAGCAGATTAATTTGCTAAGTCAAGAGAAAAAAATCTGACATGAACTTACACAATAATGTTGGGAAAAAGCTAAAAAAACGTTTTGTCCTTAAAAATGCTTAAACTTTCCCACTCATCTGACAGATATAATTGCCTCAACCTAGGCTGTCTTTGGAGGAAAATGGAAAGAAGTAGGTTTGCTAATGACTCAAAGTAGTTTCCCATTAGAAAAGTTAATATTAAATTTAGTTCCCATTTAGGAACAGGGTCAATAGTACAGCAGAAAAAGTCTAATTAAACCTTTCAAAAATGCCATGTAGTAAGGTGATTGAAAAACCTGAAATTCTCACAAAATGATGTGAGAACCTCAAAGAGCCAAAACCTTTACTTATTAAATGGATGGAAAGAGGGATGGTTTTTTATTTGCTAAAGGATAAGCCAAAGAAGCAGAGCAGCAAGCAGTTCCAACACAGTCTCATGACAAACGGAATGTCAAGTAAACACCAGGGGTATCTTTCCTATCCACAGTATCAGGAAGACTGTTCCAGGGTGAGACATTTGCAAGAAAAATGTTAACCTTGGCACATTCATAAACCCACCAAATTCTAGCCAGACTATCACACACATCTCCCTCAATGATCCAGAAGTGTCCAATTACCTACTGAGCAGATAGAGCTCCTGGAATACAGATTTTGGAATTAGTCTTCTCCACCCAAAACCCCTGTTTTGAACCACCTGGAAACTGAAGTTCTACAGTGAAGGTCAGCGCCAATTAAATCAGTGCAAAGCATAAAGGGAAAGGAGCAGAATGGGTTAAAGCCACAGCCTTACTGGAAAGTCTTCCTCACATCAAGGTTTCCAAGTTGTCCAAATTCATTAGGAGATGCTGAGAAAGTTGTCTTTCATGAGAAAGATGATCAGTGAGGTACAAATCTGCAGCCAAAGACACCTACATACAGTTACAACATGCAGAGACAGAGGTTCATATATGAACCATTTTTATGTGCATCAAATGCAAGAGGATTTTCTTTACAACTGCCTTAGAGGAAAATAAAACCTCCACACTTAAACCCTAAATTTAATGCTTTGTGTATCCAGAGTTGCCTGAGTTAATGGTGAACTGCTGTTCAGTCAGTATTTAGGGTAAAAAAGAACTTCTCTAAAAGACTGAATATCAGTTTATACTAGAGCAGTGAATAAGTCACCTCAAGTGCCAGAAAGAGAACCTAGAAAAGATCTTCTTAAGCCCCAATTCAGCATCAGAAGTGAAGAAGTCTAAATTTAAAAAAAAAAAATTTAAATCACAAAGAGCTTAGGTAAATCAGTACATGTAATTTACTAGGAGCTGAGCTGGCACAACTTCTGTGAAAGCAGAAATTATGTCCCTTTTCCTAAGGTTTTCAAAAAAAAGTTTAATTCAAACACTAAAGGAACGTTTACTTTTCATATCTTTTAATAAGTCACTCATAAAATATTTGCAAAGACAGACAAAACTCATTCTTGAACAGGACTTTTAAGAACACCTCAACCAGCTGACTGCAAGGTCCCACTTCAACCCATTAGCCCCCATTTAACACAACTGTTTAGGAATGGCCTTTCAATTAATGCCACAGACAGCAAATAAGAAAGGCTTTTGAAGATTCCAGGTTACATTATGTGAAAAGACAGTGCTCTCTCCCTCTTTCAAAGTGGCTGAGACCACTTGCTTGGTTATTCAGACAGCCCAAAAGCCCAGTATTTGAACTTGACCTCAAATAGACAAGAGACAAGGCCCTCAAGTCTGTAACTTCTCTACTCAGGCAGATCTTGTGCCATTTGGTTCATTAGAGGAAAAAAAAAAAACAAAGGCAACAAACCCATACAAAACCAACAAACTTCCCTTGAGAAAGGGAGTCTCTCAACTATGAAATGAAACATCCTTAGCAATCAGGATGTACACTGCATAGCCAAAATCCTTCCTGCAATATGTTGCTTGACCACTTTTATTTCTGGTATCTGATACCATACAGACAAAAATTCTGGTTTTTCAAGTTTCTCGATTTCATCACCCAGGCTTCTGGCATTTTTGACTCTTCTTTCCACCCACATAAAATTTTTTCAGCCTAGTTAGAAACAGTTCTTCCCACAACTGGATAAATAAGCAGTTTTATTGGTAACAGTGATAAAAAGTGGCACTTAAGTGTACCAGACAGTACATTAAATCTTTTCTAAGCTGACTAATTTCAAGCTTTTTCTTAAGAGGCTTGGACAGCTTTGCTGGGATTGTGAAACTATGGTTACTACGCAAGTCTAACACATAAACCCAACTATACACAGACATGCATCCCATCTCTAGTATTACCTTTCTTCACATCATCCTTACATCTGGATCAGGACAGGTAGTCTAAACTGGACACAGTGCCAGTGGGGCCTCTGAGCCAGGCAGAAAGAGCTTTCTCAGTGTTGGGGAAGGAACTGCCCTCTTTGAGGGCAGGGGGTGAATAGGATGAAAGGTGGAGTTGCCAGTGAGGTTCAGAGAAGGAATAAACAGAGCCTGGCCAGCCTGGGCAGGTTGCTCCCTCACCAAATGCATGCTATTGAACAGTGTGTGCCAGTGTCACAAAGGCAAACTGAATAACTAGTACAAAGAGATGGATAGAACCTTCGTTTTGCATCCATAAAATAGTTATATGCAATTTGAATTCAGAAATATTGTGAATCATCAGCTGCCTAAAGCCAGTGTTATTGCTTACTTTTCCAATGCATATAAAATTGCTTAAATTAACAGAACACAACCCTTACTGGCTGGCTATGTAACATTTTACTGAGTAATTACAACTTACAGATATGATACAGAATGCATTGAATTCAAGTATAATTACAAAACAAAGAACATATGCAGGTAAGTATTTTAATGTCTACACCACAAATCAAAATGACTTCTCCATACTAATATAGAGTAACCAAGACAGAATGAAAAAGCCAATACATCAAAATGCAAGGCGCAGGATGGGGAGGGGGCTGGTTAATCTGATTAAAAGGCTGCATGGAAAAATATTCTGACTTTGAGACTGCCTTTGAAAGTTCTGCCACCAGTGAAAATCTTCACTGTTGATTTTCACATTTAATACAAACAAAAAATGTTTCCAAATGCTTTAGGCATTTTTCAAACACTTCTCACACAGTTCTTCAGCATACTTAATTAGAAGAAAACTTACAAAATCCCTTTTATATTACATCATTTATACATAATTGCATTTTTTTTCTTCTGACTTCAGTTTTGAAGCAGCTGATCACAACCTCTAAAGTTTTAAACACAGTCTAAATTTAGATTACAAAAACCAAATTTATGCTAGATTATGGACCTGTATTCCACAATTTTAACAGACACCTCCTCCCCAGGACGGCACTATGAATGCTGGCTATACAAAAATTTGACTGGGCTTGCTGCTAGTGTAATGCTTATAAAAAGTAACTAAGACCCTTTTATTTTAACTGGTGGCTTTGATTTACACAGAAAAATAAATGTCCACAAGCACCCCATGTAATACTGAGTATTTTCTGTCTATTATACTGTTCTATAATGTCTGTGGTATTTTAAAAACGTACATCCTTTTCACATTACATTTTGAATGTTTTAACTCCTTTTCAGAATATGATTTAATTAGAAACCTTGCTTATCCACAGACATATTAGCAAATTGAAAAATACAGACTAATGTACTCATCAGCGACTACAGCCCACTGCAAGGATTCTGCAGACCTTAGAACAGAGCACCTTTTTTTCCACAGTACATTCAGTATGGTGCTTCAGTTATTTTCTCTCTGAAAGAATCAATTAATTTTCCCTTTAATTCACTCCAGCTTTCATTTCCACAAATAACATTACTCACCCTCCACTTACCAAACACCTACCTCACCAACAAAGACTGAGATTACATCACCCTTAGCCGTTTTCAGTGAACAAATAGGTTTGTACCTGCAAGGCTGAACACCATATCAGGACATGGTTAGACAGAGGCTCTCTCATTTTCAGTGCAGGAAAAAAAAAAAGATGAATTTTTGCTGGGAATTGGAGGGAGGAATTACTCAACTATCAGAATACTGATAAAAGAAAGAAAACGTCATCCTATCTAGTTTTGTGCGTTTTAATAAAACATAATTTCTTACTGTTCTTTTCTTCTGCAATCATAATTCTTATTTCTGGACAATTTTTTTAGATGGTTTTCATCCTTCACTATTCCCTAGTGCTGAATATCTTAAGTCTTTTCCTTCCTTGTATTCTTTTCATCACATACTTTTTGTTTAATTTCTTTTGCTTCAGCAAAGCCTGACTGACTGCAGTTTCTGTAGACCATACATCGACTCAAGAGTTTCTGTTTTATTTTCCTCAAAGGACACACATTTCAAAAATTGAACTATTGTGCTTTAGAACCTGGATTTCTATGACTTTTTTAATGTAATATAGTCTACTTTTGATCTTAATGATTTGTGTCTCACTAACAAGAAAGGAAAAATTACTTAAGAGACACAAACCTTCCATAAAAAAAAAAAATCTTTTTGGTACATCTTGACTTCTCATTTACATTATGCAGGTAAACTGCAAGAGAGGTGTTAGTGTTACTCTCTATTCAGAGCCAACAACAGAACAGAAGCAGCACGATACTTAAGCTAGAAGGAAAAAAGCACACTGTCATTTTATATTCACTTCTGTAAGCCTTTAGGCATGCGCAGAGCGGCAAGTTTTGTACAGGAGTCAATATTCATCAATAGTTCTACCATGCCAAAATGCCTGAAGAACATAAGACCATAAAAGGAAACACTTTGCTTTCAAATCTTAAACAATATGGTGCTCTGGTTTCCTTTATAAGGAAAACATCTAAATCAAGTTTAGAAAAAGGATTACTTCACTGACAATTTTCAAAAATTGCCACACTTTCAATACACAAGGGCATAAAAACTCTTTATATGAAGATTGTATTTGATGTACTCATCACTAAGGTGCTTCCATAATGTGTATTTTTTCTTTGTTACAGAAAACAAAACCAGCTAAAATGATTATGAATAAGGAGAAAACAGGACTGCAAACAATGTATAATCTAGACAGAACACCTAAAAATGTTCCTGCGCTCTTCCTTATCAAAGAAGGGTAGTAGAAATCTCTCAATAAAAATCAAGTCTTCAGATACAGCTAAAAAAGCTGCACCTGACAGAATCAGAAAACTCAGTTTTGGCTAAAATGGTTTGTAGCTTTCAAAACAGTAATCTCTATTGCCAACTATTAATGAACAAGAAGTACAGTACAACATTCACAGACAAGAGTAGAATTTAACCCTGCTATTAAAAATATTCATAATATTTTAATATTATTAAATTTAAATTTTAATTTTAATTTGAAATAGACCATTATGAACATTATTTAATAATGTTCATAATGGCCTGTTCCTCTAAAAGTAAGAATCACTTTAAAAAAGCAATACAATTTGTGTAGGAATTCAAGAAAGGAAAAAAACAGAGCCAAAAAAGCCTTCAGCTCAAGGATGACTCACAGGGGATAAAGGATGCAAACCTGTCCTTAAAAGACGTGTGCTCATGTTCCATGAGTCCCCACTACTTCTGGACCAGAATACAAACTACCAAACAGTCTGTGTAATACAGTGATCCACTGAGGTATTTACTACTACCACTGTATCCTTAATAAATGCTTTAAAACTGGAGGGGGAAAGGGAGACCACATCCAATGCTGAATTCCAGTGTATAATGGAGACAATTTAGACTTGAGCTTCATAGCTGGGGGTAAGACAATCACTTCCAAATTTTATGTTTTATAGAAAAAAAATATTCTACAGAAAAACATATTATTAGTATCCAGCCAGCTTGGATTTAAAATACATTAAGATAATTCAGAATATTGGAACACTATGACAAGTTTTTCAGACATTGCAAGTTTTACAGAATTATGAGACACTGCACAGCATGTAAGCAATCTTCCACAAAGCAGCGAGGGCAGCCGTACTTTGAACACAATTTGAAATAATAAAACCTGCAAAGCCAGTGTACAGAAATAAATTATTTGAAAACACCACACCTTAATTGAAAACATCCTAGAATAAAACTTTATTGTTCAGTAAATCCCATTTCTTTTCCTTAAAATCAATCAGAAAAACCATTTTGTAATTGCATTTGTGATAAAGATTCACTCCTACACACTTTGTACAGTTCTTTAATCTGAGGACTCTATCATGTAAATATCAATGTATTAATAATTGTAATTATTTTCCCCAAAAACATTAAAACAAAAGTAAACTAAGTAGTGGACCCACATCACCTCAAGGTTTTTAGTATAAAGAGAGTTAAAGAAAAAAAGCAGTAAAAATGTTGTATCTGCTAAAACAATTTGTAAATTATAACATATAAATTAAAACGTAACAGCTTTGAACTACTTTCCTTTCCAACCTGGCAATGAATCAATGAATCAATACTTCCATCCAACTGCATGACATGTAAACTTACAAGGTACTGCCAAAACCAGTCTGCCCACCTATTTGTAGTACATCACCATCCAGGTCACTTAAAAAACAGAACTGGGTCCTCAGACTGGTCAGCTGTAATGTACCCAAAAACATTCAAGTTCTGGCATCTTGAGTTTAACATATTGTGATGCTATAATCAGTACTGTAACTGGGAGACAAGGAACTGAATTATATCTTGGAATATAAACAAAATGTGTGGATGGGTATTTTTCTGACTCAAATAAGGAAATCAAGATCAGAATTCAGGTGAACTACACCTCCAATGAATAAAAAAACATTTTTATAGGCTTTTGGAGCAGATGTTCTGTAAGAGTATAAGCTCATGCCTCCTCTTGGAAACAAAACAGGAACATTTTGCTATTGAGATAACATTTACTAACCTTGCAGGGAAAGTTCTGCACTGCAAACTGCACACTGACACTACTCATTCATCAGTAACTCCAGCATGCAAACCACTTGGTCACACTGGCTGTCTTCACTGACCTCTGCAAGAAGAACATTTCTCCAGTTTTACTTCCCTTCAGGTTTTTGATTTCTGAAATAGCTGGTTTATTAATGTGTTTATTCAAATTCAAAATCCATATAAATATTCTAGGGAGAAGAAAACATGTTATGCGTTACCAGATTCCAGTGCTCTTCATGAATAACACTAATACCAGGAGAGTGCATACTGAGATGAGATGAATTTTACATAGAAGGGCAAGGAGAAAGGTAAATTATTTATAATGTGCTAAAATATGCGTTATTCATTTGACATGGGAGACTTCCAAATACCTTTAAACTGCATTTTAAATCATCAGGCTTAAATACACTAACTGTTTCTACAATAGGAGAAAACCAAATAAAGTAAGCCTTCTTTTAAATTAGCCATAATGAGGGAATATGCTATAAAGAAGCCAGCAGTGAATAGGGATTATGGAAAAGGGTACCAAGAAAATCCTTTCACCCACAATTACTGTATGTGAAACCCCATCTGTAACTTAGCTCTGGAATGTTTTGCTACTTAAAATGACCAGCATGCAAAGTGCTTTGCAGTTGTCAAAAAGGCATGTTAGTTTAAATTCTCATAGTTCACTGGTGACACCTAGTATGAAAAAAAAATATTCTAAAATGCTTTCAGTCAAATCTGGACATATTGGTCTCCACAATTATTTGCTACAATGCTTATAATACAATCTTTAAATTTATTTTTGAACACTTGTGTTTCATATCATCATTCCTTCTTTCAGCAAGTCAGTCATTACTCAGCAACTGAGTTACTAGGATGGTCTTATGACCACCCTCACCCATAAGCAAATCTAATTTTATGTTAAAGTGCATAAAGAATTTTCCTCAGTGCTATTTAAATAGAGTTATTTCACTTATATTTCATGTTCGGTACTCACGGCCTTTTTAATAAAGGCTGGGTCTCAAAGAATCTGGTACAACTTAGGTACTTACTGCAGAAAGCCTTGAGACAATTGTACAAAGTTCTAGAATTTCACATTTCAAAGTTATGAACTAATCACTTATCTCTGGGTTGTTGAGGACCACTGACAGAATTACTCTCCCAAACAAGCAAGGTCAAGTTACAAAAAAATGCAGAGTAAGTGGTTTCAAATTCAGATAATATCTAAAGGTAAATAAATTAAAAATACAATGTATTCATTTGTTTAATTATAAATAGATCGTTTTTTACTATTATATATTCCAGCTACATCTCTTGCATCTTCTAGCAAAGATCGTATCTGGCAATAGAGTCTATCAAAATATAGAAAGCCAAAAATGCCAGGTAACTTTTAATAAGCACTACCATAAATATCTCCCAGATTACATCTGAAGATACAAATAAGAAAACAAGTGTCAAAGTAGGGAAAAAAACAAACAAAATTTAAAGAGAGGAAGTGCACCAAAATTTATACGTAGTAATTTTTCACAGTAACTTAATGTACTCTGGCTAAACCCATACAGCTGGCTCCTCTGAGGTGAAAAACCTTGTTTTCCTGAAATGCAGTTGTAATCACAATGGTGGCAAAAAGCAGATTTCCAGGTCATGGTACTTGAGATAAGGCCAGCACCCATTTTAAACAATTTATCTCATAGAAAAGAAAAATTGTGAAACAATCACACAGTTGAAATATTACAATTTAAGGTTGGCAGGTTCCACTGGAACAAACTCTTCCTAGCTAATCTTAATATCTCCCAAGAACCTTTAATGATATCTTGAAAGAAACTAAAGAAGTGCAAACTGACTGCAAAGGGACACAAATGGAAAAACTGTGTTGTACAGTTTCAGGCAGCTGTACATGCCTAACTAAACCTCAAGGTTTAAGTTCTGAATTGCAGTAAATATACTTGGACAGACTCTCCTGCGGAATTTAACTCAAGTAGCTTTTTGAAACTGATTTTGCCATGGAAACTTTCGTCTGCAAGTCCAGCGCTCTTCCAGAAACAGCAGCAGTGCTAACAGTCCAGGAAGCCTACAGCGAAGGAAGCGAGGTATGGTGCTGAGGTCACTGCAATTTCAGAAGCTTTTCAGCCCTTTACATGACTTCTTCCACAAGGGTAGCAACCTGAAGATTTCTCCTGTTCAACTCTACAGTATCTCCAAATCCACATGACGAACATCAGGATTTCGTTGCTGAAATAAAATTTAAAAACAATATATTGAAAATATTCAAATACATTTTTGTGCATCATTACAAGTAATATACTTCTGGTATAGTGTTGTTTACTGGATAACAAATCCCCTTTTTGGGCAACATAGGGACTATTTTAAAATGAGGAAGAGTTTCAAACAAACACTGTCCATATTATAAGGCATTTTTTGAAAGCTAGATCATCTTTTTATTTGAAAAATACTTTTTAACATCATGGATAAATTAGTTCTTATGCTTTATAAAGTATGGAGGAGCTCTCAATTTTAAAAAGGCAGTAGATTTTTATATAAAACTGTTCAGATACATGTACATATCTTACTTTCTTAAAGTTTTAACAGATATTTTCCTGAATAACGGCTAAGATTTTTGAAATAATTTATTCTATGCCATTGAAGCTATTTATAAAAATTCAGGATACTGTTTCTATTAAGAAATACTAATTTTCTGATCTTGTAGAAATATGTTATCATCATTATATCAGTTGTATAATCCATGAGAAAGTCACGCCTTCAAAGTCATCCAGCATGTGAACATGACTAGTATATTTACTACAGCATATTCAATACCAACACAATCTCTATATATATGCTTACTCCAAAAAAAGTATCTATGTTTATAAAAAATTTAGACATGCTCCTGCTCCTCCAAAACCATGCATAAAGAGCTGATTCAGATAGTGAAATTAAATTCAAAAAACAGTATTTTGACTTTTAAAACAAGACAACCCGAGGGATAGAAACTTAAACTAGAATATTTATGAAATATAACAAGCAAGGACCGACATGCTCTTGAGTAGTGTCTCATGGCCAGAAAAGACAGTCATGGCAGGACTGCATTTATCTGGGGGTCTATATTCTTGTAGTTCTGAATTCATGCCAGAAAGGTAAGAGTGACAGCCCCAAGATACTTACAAAATTAAAAATGGAAACAACCCTTTCTTGCATCTGCCAGAGGATATTTAAATAGTAGAATTAAAAAAAAAAAAAAAACATAAGAAAGCTGAGAGGCTTTTGTAAATTAAACTAAACACTGTACGGCTTCAATACGAGTGAAAGATGTTGAGTAGCAGTTCCATCACCCAGAAATACTTGATAGAATGCTAAGAATCAGTTTTTAAAAAAAATTTGCTTTTTTACAGCCAAAACAGAATTCAACAGCCTATAAATAATCTGACAATCTGAGAATACAGTAACAAAGACATATTCTATTTAGGTCTATTTAATGAAAATGTCTTCTCTGTTGGTATAAAATGGAACAAAATACGTAACAAATGGATCAGTGGCAAAGGAAGGATGTGCTGGTGGTCAGCACTTAGTAAATGAAACTATAGCAAGAAAATGTGCATTCATAGTATCAGCCTCTTTCCTCTCTCATATTTACAAATGAAATCCCAAAAATTAGATGCAGTGATATTGTTTAAAATATATCACAGAATAAGCACTACTAATAAGCAGTTAAATTTACCTTCAGGTCCTTCTCAAGTCTGTCTACTTCAGCTCCCAGAGTGTCAATGATATTCTCACCATGCTTGAGCATAAAGGCTTCTAGTTCTTCAAGGGTTTTCACTTGCTGAATTTCCTAGGAAGAAATTAAATTTAAGAGATTGAGATGAGGAAAAGAAAAAAAGGAATAACACTCCAGAGGGTCTTGACATATTTCAAGAGGGAGGAAAAAACCCAACCCCTAAACAAAACACTTCAGCTTTTGCCATTTACTCTCAAAACATCATCTGTTCTTATGTCTCAAAGACACAGAAGAGTAGCATCTATTCGATGAAAACAGCTGGCTCTATCATTACACCTGCATGTGATACAACACTTTCTTCTATCTTTAATTGATTTCCTCCTTGACTTTACAAATAAGTTTAGAGAATTTCATTCATTTTCTAGAAGTTTCTGAAGTATTCATAAAAGCAAGGCAGAGCAACCTCTTCCACTGTCTCACCACCCTGTGTATTCTTTCCCCATTTTCTACATTCTTGCAATTCCATTACACTGCCTGCTCTGGGCATCACATAACCAACTCATCTGAAAGTCCATAAGGATTACTACAAACACTGCTGCAAATATGACTCCTCCATAATATCAGAAACTTGAAGACAATTGACAGGAACTCAGACTAAGAGAGCAACAGCATATGAAACTAAAGGAATCAGATAAAGGAGGAAAGGATGTTATACTCCACCCTCCAGAAGACCACAGACATCAGGAGCACCAAAGCAGGTACTACAGTACTGCCATAGAATCTTACAATGGTTTGGGTCAGAAAGGGTCTTAAAGATCATCTAGTTGCTCTCCCACTGCCATAGGCAGGGACAATTTCTGCTACACCAGGTTGCTCAGGGCGCCATCCAATCTGACCATAAACACCTCAAGGGACAGAACATCCACAATTCTCTAGGCAACCTGTTCCACTGTCTCACCACCCTGACCACCCCAGTAAAGAATTTTTTCCTTGTAACTCATTTATATCTATCACCTTTCAGTTTAAAGCTATGAGCTTTCCTTAGAGGTCTCACACCAAGCTGTCTGGAAGCCATTTGTCCTGTAGTTTATCGCAGCTGCAGTATGTTTAGGATAAATAGGTTATTGCAAACAGACAGAAACTATGAAACAGCTAATTCTTCTTGTGCATTCAAGTCCATGACATCAACTTCCTTCTCCTTCTCACTACTCTAAAACTGAAGAGGAATAATGTAATTGATTAAGCTTAAAAAATATCTCAACAACAATAATCCGTGACTACGATCACGGCAAGTCACAAGAACAAAACCAAGGTAATCTGAATGACAGCATTTCAACAAACATTTCATAACTGTACAAAGAATAATGTTGACAGCAGTGTCAGATGAATGAGTTGCTTACTTGAAAAAGTACAGATCAAAAGGCAAGCACAATGTTTGCCTTTGACTTCAGATGGCTGAATCCTACTGAAAGGACTGATGGTTTTACAGCTGACATGAGGTTACTACGTGGAAGAACAATGACCTGTGTAAGAAACAGCTGCCAACCTAGAAGCAATCAGGAAGATCTTTTCCAACAATACTAGAAGTATTGGAAGAACTAGTGAAGATTGTATGCAATTGCCAAGGGAAATAGAAGGTAAAGAATAAAATCTAACAAAGCATTTAAAAGATGACTAGTGTACTAAAAACTGCAACAGCAAAGCAACTGTCATTTTAAACCAGGCAAACTTGCAGTGCCTCAGTGGTACAAAGCTGATAGCACTCTTCCTCTCAAAAATGTATTAAATTGAAATCCAGTAATTAACAGATCAGATATTGCACTGTATTGCATAATTCTTAACTTGACATAACATGTTTTTAAAACTGGGATACTAATGGTTTAAAAAATTGCAATGTAAAATTTAAAAGTAAACTCTGATAACTTCTAAGTAGTTTTTAATGGACAGACATAAAATGTAGACATCTGACATCTGTATTTCATTTAGAAAGGGTAGAAAAGAAAGAAATCTTGTACACAAGCAAGTTACCAGTGAAAACTGGTAAGGAAGCAAAATATTTTGCTCACTTAAAATTCTCCTTTTGATTTAGATAAATATTTTCTTCATACTTCATAGTTCTGCCATATAGCAGAGAACAGTTCTGTATTTCTATATTGAAAAGGAGGATTAAGAAAAGCTACTCTGAACTATACTAAAATCAGACACTGACACTTACTTAAGGATGGTAATTTTTAAACATCATCAAAATGCTAAATCATGTGATGAAAGCAATCCATATTCATGGTGAGTCTGAACAGCTGGACCTGTAAACCCTAACACTGCATCACCAACACCCAGGGCAAATGGCTCTGACAAAACAGATGCCTATTTGCAGGTGACAGGTTTCTAGTTTTAACTGCAGATCTTGTAATTCAATAAATGTATTAGAGGAATTATGTTCTCGTCAAATGTTTTTTTTTTTTACAAATCTGTATTTTCTGACAAAACAATCACAGAATATTCTGAGTTGGAAGGGACCCACAAGGGTTATGGACTCAAACACTTAGGTGAATGGCCCCTGTAGAGAGCAAACCCACACCCTTGGCATTATAAGCACCTGGGTCTGACCAGTTGAACCAATCTCAAGGGTAATGAGTTAAAAAAAACCCACTGCTTTCCTCCTACTCAGGCACTTTTTCAGCAGCACATAATATGATTCTCTGTAAGTACATTTAAAACACTAACACAAAGTAAGAACATCTGCAACCCTTCAAATGGAGAAGTGAAATGTACCTCACCTACTTGCAAGTCTTGGGTTTAGAGGTATTTGAAATTGGAAAGTAAATATCAGATACTGGGGGTAACAAAAGCGATTTTTTACACGTACTTGTAACAGCTGTTCAATGTCTTGTTTTTCCAGGTAAGACCGAGTAACAACACGTCCATCAAAGTCTACTTCTGCCTTGAATCTCACTTTGCTCATTCCCATGTCTGTGGCTTTAACATCATGAATTGCTCTGAAATATATGCATTTTTAAAGAAAATGTAAAACAACATAGAACAAACCACTAGCTAGTTTGACTTCTCATGTTAAAATACTGTCACCACAAAATGATCCTGTAATTTCAAAAGGTCACTGCCTTTGACAAAATATCCTCATTTTGCCCACCCTCAGTTCCATTAAATACTACTTTATGTTTAACTGGTTATACCACTTTGACAGGTTTCTGCAACACCAACACATCTATAAGTCACTGCAATAAGACTACTAGAAGCATCACACATTTAGAACTAGACTAACAGTATATTTTTAAAAAATCCACAATTAAAAGTGTGAGAACTTCTCTATTCTGTGTTAAAAGTTCAAGTCCAATGTATTTTCTACTGCAAAGAAGTTTTTGCACATATACATGACGCTATTTAACAATCTTTAAGTAACCTCAATTCTGAGGAAAGGAACAATAACCTGTTGTTAATCACTGAAAGGACATGTTGCAATCAGAACTGTCCTTTCCTAAAGTTGGTAAAGGCATGATCTTTTGGAGAATTTTCAAAAATACATCTGACAGATGAAAAAATTATGGATATTTTGTTTAGAACTCATTTTGATCCTTCAGAACTATTAATCACAGCTTATCAAGATACAACTGTTTGTAAATGCTGAAAATGTGTATTTATTTAAAGGTTCTTAATAAATACTAGAACATGAAAGCTCTAATGTTTATATTTTAGTCCTTCGAAAAATTCTGGTTTTCTGTAGCAGTTTTTTTCCAGCTTGCTGGACAAATTCTAATGTGTGAATATAGGTAGTAAACAACAAGCTCTTAATTTTTCTGGTATAAGAAGCAAACTCAGGACCAAGACGTATGGCGATACATTTCAAAAAAATTAAATAGTAGATTTTTTTCCTAATTATATTAGCATAAACTCAGTTTATCTCTAAAGCCAAGAGAATTTAAAATTGCTGCTGCAGAGTAAATTTCCACATTTTTCCATCAAGGTCAGAAAAAATAAGTGGAGTCTAAAACACAGTACGCAAATCACAAAAGTTTCACATTTTTTAAATTCTTGCTGCTGATATTTTCAAAGTAAAACAAGTATAAAATATTTCAAAGATTTTCAGTTTTTTAACAGAAAAATGCAATCTTGACAATTTGGTAAATTCTAACACAAAATTTAGATTAAGTAATGCAGCTCACTTGATGGAAAGTACCTAACTTTACCTCCATTTATTTCACTAAATTGTACAATTTCACAGAATCTTTACATTTATCACACCCTTTATGTTAATCAAATTTACTCTTCCCAACTAGAAATGCTTCTTTGCATCTGAATGTTTATAAATCAGAAATAACTTCACAGGCAGTGCAGGAAGAAAGCAGAAGGCATGTACGTTGGAAGGAGCCTGCTAGAATGAACAGCCAAAAAAGAACAGGAGACGAAAACTTTAAGATGAACAATCATAGGACATTCTTACAGAGTACTTCTTGTAATACTCATGGTGGAGGAGAGGTAAGCATATTAAAAAAGAAACAGAACATGAACTAAATATAGAGACACCAAAACATGTATCTTAGTAAATATTTAGGCAGATTAAAAGAACTATCATCTTACTGGTCGCAATAAAGTCTTTCCAGCTGCATTCCAATTTATGCAACTATTCTGTGGGAAGGTATCAAATCAAAACAGTATTAATGGGAGTAAATTAGATGGCATCAAACTACCTCATCACAAAGAGGGTATTTAAGATAACAGATGTGGTTAATGAAGAGAATTTGGAGCCATGTGATTCAAAAATGTTGAAGACATATCAGGTGTCCATTAGAGCTAAGCAAGAAGATAATAAGTGATATTTGAGATTCTCATTAAGCAGCAGCCTCACAAAATTCAGTGAAATTATGCATATTCTATAAATGTGAAGGAATTTGTGCATATAATCTGACCAGGAAAGATAAGACAGTGAGTCAAGAGGAGCAAAATCACTAATCATTCAAAAATACAAATGTGTATGCTAAAGCTTAAGCTACAAAGCTTGCTTATGGAAACTTCTGGAGGGTTAGTAGACAACATCAATTCTAACCAGGGAAAAACTGAGTAAGTTTCACATTAATGAAAAATTTGTCAGAGAACATCAAGTTACTGGTTTTGAGCAATTGGTTGTAATACTTTTGGTTTTTGTCCAAACCAGAATGACAGACTTCCCAGCACAACAGAAGCACAACTACCCAACAGCTGTTACAATGAAGTAAATTTAAAGATGAAACTGTCACTAAGAATAGCTTATGCCTAGGAATCTGTGATTAAATTCCATAAGAACAGAATCAGGACAGAGTCTGTACCACATCACATAATTTATTTCCCAGTTATGAAAGGCTAATTTCCCACAGTTCAGTTAAGCTGACCACAAGAATGGTTTAGGCACCAAAGGTGTCAAAGAGAGTTAAGATGGAATGTAAGCAAGATTGTATTAGTACAACAAAGGATTTTCCTACTAACAGCAGAGAAGCATATTGGATATTTAAATGGAAAAAAATGCTTCTAATTCAGTAGGTTCCATAACTTATATTCAAGAGTAAAAAGAACCAAGAATAACTGTGAAGGCAAATTAATTTTTCATCTTGCAATACTGATGAGAATTAAAACAAAAACAAACCAGGTTAACACCACTGTGCCAAAATCTAAGAACAGTAAACAAGTCCATCCATTTAACTGAGGACAACTTCATCTGACAACTGAAGGAAAAATAGTGAGAAAGGTGGAGAGAAGAATTATATACTAAGAACACTAATTCCACTCATTAAGATTTATGGGAATGTAGTCTTGTCAAACAATCCTGTAAAAAAAATTAAAGTATCAAGATTTAGTTCAAAAAATATCACCACCACAGAGACTTATTTTAGTAGGACAGCAGTTAGTATTGACTGATAATCAAATATTTTATAATTAGCAATGGACCACAATGTTCAGGCAAGCTACTGCTGGAATAGTAAGTTAAGTCATGGTGCTGATGGAGGTTGAGGGAGTTGATATCAGAGCCCCAGGATCCTTTTGTCAATTTGGATCTAAAATACCTTCTGAAGAATACTAAATGATTCCCTAATAAGTCCCCTTCCGATTTGACAAAATACATCTGAAAATAAACATTGCAAACTGTGCCTGAAAGAACAAGGGAGGAATATTCTGGCAGCAGCAACTGCAAAAACCATTGCATTGAGAACTGAAAACCCTGAAAGGTTGAAATAAAAAAGCAAGTATTAGTCACAGCTTTAGAAACAGACCACTAATCAGGAGCTTTTTCTTTTAAATTTGGTGTCAGTAGGATATTCAAGAGTAGCACACACTACTGCACATCTTCATTTAAGAAAATGTGAAAGTTTGAATGTTCAAGAAAATGCTGACACTCTTACAAGCCCAAAGCTTATGTTGATGAAAATATACACGTAATCCTTTGAAGAAACAGTTAATGTTAAAAGACTTCCTCATTTCAGTTGCTCCATTTTTTTTCTTATTTCAGCCTTTGGTTTGTTTGTTTTCAGCTTTTTCCCCAAATTACACACAAGGGTAACAAGCAAGGGTAGTAAGTTTACATCACAGAAAACCCAGATTAAGACCAGATGTTTTACTATGTATGTTAACCAAGCTACAGATAGTAGGCTTGTTATAAGAACTTGGGCAAAGACAAACTGGGCACTGAAAGAAATCAAAGCTGATAACACAATGGATCTAAGAAAGAGATAACTGAACATAAAGTGCATACAGAAGGTATGATAAGCACCTAAACAGGTTTCAGTTTCTAACCTCCAGAAAATAAAAACACAGTTTCTCACAAGGTCTTTGCTTCTTTTATTATTCACGCTTTTTTAAAATTAAGGTACTTCTTGTTAAAAAAAAAGTCTACAGTAAGAAGAACATGAACTAAGTCTGCTCTGTTGAGAAGTTAGAGGCACTTACAAAACAGAATACAATTTAAATTGGTACTTGGCCGAGGAGAAATTTTTTTATTTCAGCCTCAGTCAAGCAAAAGCCACCTGTATGCATTGAAAAAAAGAACTACAGAAGTCATGCACAAATAGTCAGGTGAATTCCCCTACTCCAACACAGCACTACTGACACATCCTTCACCATTCAGACTAATCCAGGGCTACCACAAATACTCAATTTATTACTGACATGTGAAAATACTATCAGAATTGCACTCCAAATAGGAATCTTGTTTAGTTTCTGGAATAAAGGGCATGTTGTCCAGACCTCTTGCTTGGAACTGTGAGGAGGCAGCACTTAGTTTCTTTCAAGTACTTTAGTATTAACTAATGGGCTTGGGTTTTTTTCATTCACAGCTCAAAAATTACTACAAATAAAAAAGGTACTAGAATATTTCAGCTGATTTACATAGAAATATATTCTTAAATAAAGATTAAAAAGCAAACAAAAAGAAGTTTGCGTCTAAATCAAGGTTAATAGGGTTAAAGCCAAAATTGCTCATTGAAAAGCATTAAAGCAAGATTTTAGAATTACAGTGAGCTGCCAATTTACTACAAATTGCAGACTTCCAAGGAAGGAGAAATTAGCATTGAGTTACTTTTATAAGCATGTAACATGCAGAATCCATTGCATCATAATACTACTGCAGCACGTCCTACCAACTGCTATAGAATTCCACACATTGAATATTAACAGAATTTAAATATTTAAGTGCTAATAAACTATCCAAGTAACGTAACAGCATAATTTAAGCACTTGCATTTCATGCATTTGAAAATAGTTTTAAGTTTGTGATAGCATTCTCATTAAGTCATTGTCAATTCCTGTAATTAATGTGGCTGTTGGAACATATCTGCAATGCTATTTTAGCTGTTGAACACCCAAGAGGTGCAAGTATTCACTTATTGAAAGTTTTAGCAAAGAAATAGAAGCCAGCAATAATAAAGATTCTAGAATCCCAGTTCAGAAGATTTCACACTAAAAATAATCTTACCAGACTTCTCTTATTAAATGCTATTCTCCTGCTTTTTGTTGCTCATAGTGGAGACTGAGCTGTAAAGATCCTTACCTTACTACAGGATCACTTTCCAGTAACTCAGTGAGCCGCTGCAGCTGTTCAGGTTCAATGGATCGTCCCAGCAGGGCTTCAGTGTTAGTGTAGATTAGAAATGCTGACACGGTTCCTAACAAAGTTCCAACACCTAGAGACCCCACACTGTCATAATATGGGTTTCCTAAACAAGAGAAGGCAAATCAGTTTCACAGAGTATTTCTAAAATACAGCAGAGAATTTCAATTTCACTCTGGAAAGAGTACATAGTTTTGAGGGGTTTTCTGGGTTTTGCTTTTTAGTATGATTTTTTTGGTTGGTGGGGTTTTTTTTAAGTTTTTTCACCTTTTTTTTTTTTAATTCAGTGGAGATTTTTTCCTACTGAGGAACATGATGAAGCTGGAAGAAAACAAGCTATCTTAAAATACATCCTTAAGTCCCTCCTGTCCCTAGAACACTCCTGTCTCCTGCAGGACTAATAAACAACTAAACTCGTGTATGTGTTTCTATATTAGTAAACATAAATTAATACACGAAGTTAGATCAACCTCAATATAGGTAGCAGCATAAAATCCAGTGTTATTTTATCAGTAATTCAAAAATTTGCAAGTATTAACCACTTCTGGAATACAGTACTCATTAATAAGTTTCAAACACTTATTCATGTTCAGATCTACAGAAACAGTACTGTGTTTTTAAGCTGATGAAGGAAATTAGAAATGAAATTTAAAAATTACTTCTATATAAAAAATGAAACTTGCAATTAAGTCATTAGAAGCCACAAGAAACAAAATTCTAGTATTTATTGTCTCAAAAAATCAATACTTAAAAATGGATAAGTAATCATCTCTCTTTAGAAAACTTAACTATGCAGCAAAGATATACTTTGAACCACTTGCTATACAGATCATCCTATGTCTAGTAAAAAATAACTTCATTTGTCTGACAAAATAGCTCAAAAAGCTGCTTGCAGAGTACAAGTATCAGAAAAAAAGATCAGAGACAAATTTGTCAACCAATATAAACGAAATGCTCTGTGTTCATATCATGCATGGGAAGAAATCCACATTCTGCTTGCCTCTGTGCAGAATTTTACCTGTTAAAGAAGTCAGACCCATACAGGTAGCAGCTACAGCCACGCTCAGAACTGCTGCAGCATCCTCCAGTAACACTACATTGGTACTGGGATCACGACTCTGCACAACTGTACATACAACAAAAAAAAAAATTATGTTGCTTTGAAAGCTTAGCTTTACTACATTATGTACAGTACTTAAACTATAATAACAACAGCAATTTAAAGGAACAATTTCTAAAACTACATAGGTGTCATCTGAATTTTGGCATACGCATACACTTCTGAAAGCATTTATACGTACACAGAAAAAGCCCAATTATGGAAGCTTCTCAAAAATGTTAGAAAAATTAAAAGGGGAATTTATCCTGAAAAATACATGCACTCAGCCAAGTATTTAAGCAGTGCTCTAAAATGAACAGTTTTCACCTAATTTGTAAAATGTTAATTGTTAGTAGAATTCAAAATAGATCAATAAAGGGAAAAGGGAAAACAGAAAATGGTTTCTATCATTATGCAAATAGTAGTGAACAGATTGTGTTTTAAATAACCACATACCTTACTGCTATAATGATACATACCATACTGATAAAATGAGAGACCCTTGGCTCGAGCACTCCTCCGAATTTCATTTATAGCAACAAGGAGGGTGGCTGAAACAACAAAGTTGTTGCTGAAAATTGCTGGAGGCAAAAAGACTTGTTTCCATTATAAAAAGAGGGAACTTTTCTTTATCATAGCAACAGATCATCCAGAAAGCTCTGATTATTGATAGTTTGAATAAAGATAGAGCATAGTTGCTTTCTTTTCTACATATGTGTCTCCCATACAAATCAGAACAGTTATATTCATTGACAGTTTAATAACAAAAAGGCATTTCACATCTACTTTCCAAATTATGTGTTCTTCAACTTATTATATAGACATAAATTAAAAAAAAAAGTTTTCACACGTTCCTTTTTGTTTGTTTGTAAGTATTTGCAACAGAGCTCAAAACTACACTGCATAAGCAAGGATCAATAATTATTGTAATTACCGAAACTGTAATCTTAAGAGATTACAAATACTTAAATAGGAACTTGAATCTGCATACCTCCTTCAGATACCAATGACCCTGCTAAAATGCAGTATGCCTGTATGGAAAAAAAAATAATCAGTTACTATATTATATGCATATTTCTACAGATCTCTTCACCACAGGCTATCCAAACATTGCATTCCAGAACCACATTACCCACTGTGCCATGTAATTTTCCCTAAACAGAAGGAAACCAGTAATATTTGACTCATGCAATATATTCCAAAACAGGAAATGAGGACCTCTTGGTGGGGGCTATAAAAAGAACATGCAGGGTTTAGAAACCAGCTCATTTTGCTCCACAATCAACTGTAGTTTAAAAATATTTTTTTTTCTTAAAACACATTTTCATTAAAAATAGTTTGAGTTAATTGTATTGGGATTCAAACTGACTCAGGAAGTGAATTTCAGACTATGCCACTATTTTTTATTAAGTCACTGGTTTTAAATACAATACCAAACAAGATTAGCTTACCCACAGAAGAGATTCTACAGGATGAGGGTGGAGTAAACCCATGATCCCATGATACCAAGAAAGTCCTGCACCCATCATGAAAATGCCAACTCCACTAATCAGGGAGGCAATATAGCGCATATTTGTAAAACCATACCTAGAAGAAAGGAAAGAAAATTATTTCAGGAATGTAAGATACTACATCTCTACAAGCATATCTCAGAGTTTGCCATCAATTTTTACATGCCTTAAATTATCATCATATGGTTTGGCATCTATTTAAGACAAAGCAGCTAAATCCAATCTTAATCCAAGCGAAAAAAAAACCTACTTGAAAAAGGATATCTAATACATGTAAGGACATGAAGCATAAATATTTTTATAACTTGTTTTTAAACAGCTGTATTAGCTTTTGTACAATGATTGAGGATTTTACAACTGCAAAAAATATCAAACCAAACAACATTCATGTCAGATTTAGATCTTAGTGAAATGCTACCTCTAAATGAGGACTCTAGTTTTGTGAGCAGCCAGTCTACATAATTCATAATACTAATTTAAAGGGAATAAAATTTATACATCTCTCAGTAGTACAGCTAACTACACACATTCAACACTTGCAGATTTTAAGTGCAGTGGAAGAATTAAAGCAATATTAAAAATATGTATTTATTCCTTTTTTTAGTTTCAACTCCATCTACAAACACTGCATTTCTTTTGTCTGTATTGAGAAAGAAGGGAAAGAAGTGAGAGGGAAAAAGGAGATATGCTGAATATTTGCACAAATGTAAAATTTACATTTTTCAAATTTTAATGATGCTGCAAATTAAAAAAAAGGGTAACTAATTCTGTAAATTAGATGTATTTTTGAACTAGTGCTCAAAGAATTAATGACTTGCCCAAACATATGAAGAGTGAAATAGGTCAACACCAAGAAAATATAATGTAGAGTACAGCTATAACTTTCATGAACTTTTAAGAATTTTTCAAGTAATATCCCAATTACTAGATAAAAACAAAGAGCAGTTTACAAACTCCTTATGGTACACAAACACAACTCCTTATGGTACAAATAACTGGCTCACACAAAAGCACTTTGCTGAAAAAAGGAAGAGGACAGTAATTTTCACTTTTTAAAAAATCCGGTGATCCACATGAACAGTGTGTAAAACCAAAGTAGATCTATCAGCTGGAAGAGGCAGAGAATTTAGAGAAATAATGTCAATTAAAAGAAAACATAGCAAAAGCATACTATGAAAAAAAAAAAACAACCCAACCAAAACATGCACCAAGCCACTGAAACTACAACTCCTGTAGCTTGAAAAAAAACCCTTTTCATATTTTATCTGTTGTAAAATCAGAAACCATACATTTCAGAAATGACACAAAACAACAAATTAGAAAGAACAAGGTGATGCACAAACAAGAACTGATCTTACTCCTATATATAGTTACCAAAATCTTTATTTACTCAAAAAGCTTACGGATGACTAGGGTCAGGCGTCCTTGCAGACTGACTGATGCCCAAAGCTAGCAATGCCTATTTAAGACAAAAGGTTTTTAAAAAAAAAGAAATTAGAAACAAACATCAACTCAACTTGAAAGGTAAAGACAAATGGAGTTTGTTGAACTGCATATATGCTTTGCTACTGATATCTTATCAGAGCTGGAATATAATCCTCAAAATCTGTCATCTAAATATACCACTCCCAAAAAATTGTTAGTTGTACCTATATATATAACATATACACAATTATATGGTATGTGTATATATAATTACTGTTAATTGTAATTTTAGAATTGCAACTCAAAATGAACATTACATGCAATCATGAGTGTCATTGCTGTGCTTCAGTGTGAAGGAATGAAGTTGCTCAGGAAACAAAGCCATTTAAATAAATCCCTCTTGAAGAGAAATTATACTGAGACTGTGGTGTAGTATGGTGGTGACATAACATTTAAAGCAGTAACTACACTGCAACTTTTCAGCATATTTTGAAGGAAGAAATAACCCCTTGCCATCTAAACTGCCTATCCTGGATATAATTAATTAAACAGGCATTAAGTTGTTAACGTAATAAGTTATAAATCTAGACCTGAATTTTGCAAAGCACGTTTTGTTTTAGGACTATGGAAAACAAAACCTAATAACAAGTATTAAAATGCAGATACTTTAGTCTTAGCAGCAGCAAGCTGCTTTGAGGCAGGAAGGTTTCTCCTGTGTTTTTCCCAAAACCACACACTCAATTACTTGAAAAAACAAAACAAACCCTCCACATTTCAGTGGAACATTCAACTTTGATATTTAAAAACTATTAACAAAAACTATTTAAAAGAATAGCTCTTCAATGTATATAATACCACTATCAAACTTAGTTAACCTGTACATTGACACACTTGGCCAAGTAAAAAAATCAAACACCTCAAGGCTGACCTCCCCATAAATTTAAGTATTATCAATTGAATTAGGAGCACCCCTGTCTTCACTTCACATCTGGAACAGCTGAATGGTTGTGTAAAATCACCAAACAGAATGTGAGTGCTAACTCAGTCTTTCTGGACAGAGAAACATACTAGGTCCAACTCAAGCAAAAAGTTTTCCAAAACTATGTTAATAGACTTTTCAAGACATTCAGCCTGCTCTAAGGTTCCATAGGTTCCTCAAATTTGGAGGAGTACAAGACTGTTGCATTTTAAGAATTACAAGCTACCCAAGGACTCCTCTTGCTTGAGCTGCAGGAGCTTTCTTTCTACCCTTTTTTTAAGGGCTGATGTTTTCCCCCCCAAAGCCTTGCAATATCATTTCAAGGTCTCATAACACATGCTTCAAGCATACTATAAAAAACAGTGGAAAAACCACCTTAATTTTATTCCTGCACATTAATATTACATGTCCCATTCTGAGCCTGTCACTTCACTTATCAAGGTAAACATGCCATGTATGTGGCTACTTGTGCTGTGAGAGGTAATCTAGGAATAGAAAAAGAAAACAAGATGCTCAAATTCTCATCATTATTCTACCTAGAGATGAATAAATAACAAAGTCTGTCATTATATTACAATAAGTGACAGGAGAAGCATTTCAAGTTAACATTGAACCAAAATATTAACCAAGATCATCTTAATTTCAAGTAGCACTCATGATCCATGAAGTAGCTGAGTACAGTTCTTACTGAAACTCCTCTCTTCTAACTTATTTCCAAAAAAACTTCAAAATCTACATTCTGATTTCTCATTCTTACATTAATAAAAATTAAAAAGCATCCTAATTTTTTTTTAATTCAAGTGCACGACAACTACTGTAAATATCTGTCTTTATCCCAAGTTTTATTACAAGTACTAACTTTAGCAGAATGGAAAAAAATACTCACCTGGTTACATGTGTCTGCTAAAGAATGTATAGCTTCTGAAAACATACTTGCAGAACCCGTGTAAACCCAAGCAAGTAGCTTAAAGAAAAAATTCAACCCATTTCTGAAAACAAAGAGAAGAAATAACAGAATATTTTATGTTTAATATTTACAGCAAAACCACAAGTGCTGTACAGTCATGTATTACCTGCCAAAGTGGTAAACTCAAATATCAGTTTAATAATTAGAGAGCTGTGCAGACAGATAACGCACACAGATTTTCTGCATGGTTGCTGTGAAAAATATCCTTTCAGCTAAACTTGATAAAGATACACCATTTGTTTTTCAAAAATCATTAACTTCTAAGCAGTCCCAAATAAGTAACACTTCCTGAAAACTACCATCACAGTCACTACTCAGAACAACTAATTTTCTACCAGTCAGAGAATACACGTCTTAACAACTTCCTTTTCTATTTTTTTCAGTCCTTTGCCTCCTACACATCCTCTCCCAATTCTATAGTGCAAGGTTCCCTACTTCAGTCTCAGTCTGAGCCATTCTCAGTAAGATACAAATGTAAGATAAGAGACAGGAAGACAAGGCTGTCACTAGATTACTCTGTAAAAATTATCTATGGAACTTCTCCATTAAGATGTTCAGTGTGAATGAACAGGTTTACTGGAGTAAACAGCATCCTATGTTGCACAAAGGTAACTATTAGCACTAAAGTGCAAGTCTACAGTCTCACTTCAAACATTACCAGAAGCAGTAGGTTAATTGCTATTATTTTGCACAGAAAATCAAACTAGAGAATTAGAATATCCTCCTCTATATTTTTTTAACATGATTTTCATTTATTGCCGATTTTTTTAAGTATCTAAGTAAATTAAGTGTTACAAGAAACCTTTAACAACATCTTGTAGTGGCATATTTTAACAACATGTGCCAGAAGTTATATTCAAGTTAGAGGAAGCAAACCCAGCAGATTCTGAGAAGGCAGCTAAAATGCTCTGATTTGGTTGGAAACAAAGTTACATTTTACATCAGTGACCACCACTTCAGAAAGTATTTCCTCTACTGCACTGAACTGACGAATTTAGCTACTTCATTTCTATCTGCATGAGTCTGAAAGTAGGAAATCTTAACAGAACACAAACCAAAGCTATTAACACAGAGTGTTCCAGTGCAGCTGGTCTATATCTTCACAGATGGATCCACAGGACAACTCTGCTTTTTGCTGAATCACATTTCATCCTCACTGGGGAAGCCTGATGTTTGTTAAAAGTCTACCAAATAATTCGAACTGCAGAAATTAAGATAGATTGATTCTTCTTGAGACAAAGCCAAAAGCCTTTAAAAAGATCAGGACCCCAAGCAAAGGAGCACTGATCTGGCCTTGACTTAAATCTCTGAACAAAGTCATCAGACATCTGAGTTCCAGGAGTAGCTCGAACTTCTGAAAAAGCTCCAGAAAAAGATGACTGAGAAACACAACTATCTCTACAAACTTCTCCTGGCCTGGCTGCCAGGCATTCATGTATACCTATACCCGAAAATCAAAAGGTATTTATGAAGACAATGCAATGTTTACAGCAATGCTCTATCTAGAAAACAGGAGGAAAGATCTGTTTCCTCCATGAGTGTAAGGAACAGAAGGAGGTAGAAATGACCACAACATCCCCAGTCTTTTTTTCCATTAGAAACATCCATACTAAAATTTCTTACATGTTTTTAACTTAAAAGGCTCTGAACAGTTACTAGTAGAATACTCAGTAAAAAGGGAGGTTTTCAGTCAAATAAGCTTTATATTTTTCTTCCACAAATAAAAGAATATAGTTTTGCAGAAGCGCAAAAAGTTACTTCCTGCTTAAAAAGTTTGGGTTTCCTGGGCCAAAAAAAGTGTTTTCCCTCTTTCTATTATGCTTGGTTATATCAATAGGGTCTTTAAAAATAAATAGCTTTTATAAAACTAAATGTATTTTAAAACTGCAAGGTTGCATGGCAATTAATTTTTAGCCTTCATTTCCTGAGAAAAACTTAACACACTTCCTCCTATTTCATACCAGATAGTCTCTGTGATCATTTGTTTTACATCAGAATCATTAATTTAACCTTGTTTCATTCAAACTTATGAAAGGTAAAAAACTCAGAAAATATCCCCTTTTCAATAAAGAAAGAAAACAGCTAAATAACAGTATAAAGAGAAAAGTGAACTGTTTTCTGTTGGTTATATGGAAGATTGTTTAAAATGCATGACAAGCTTCCTCTCAAGGAGCAAGAAAAAGACAATTTTAAATACCTGCTTCTTCACATCTTTCAAAATTTTAGTTTTTACTTTAAGAAACTCTATTGTCTGATCAAGTAAAAAAAAATTGCTCTTCTCTCATCAAAGATATATTCAATATCTGATGACTATGTACTGATGAATGTATTCACATAAACTCTCTCCTATCAACAATAAATAGATAAACCTATTAATTGCAGTTACAGACACAGGTATCTTTATCTTAAATACACACACTGTTCCTACTTCCAGGACAATATAAATAAACTGCTTTATACCTGCATAAAAAAAACATTATTTTTTTACTTACATGCAAATAGCTACCATTACCACCTTCCCTGGTCCCTTGAAAAACATAGCTGCTGTACTGGAGCGTGGCTACATAAAGAAATAACAGATTATTTATTAATTAAATCTAGACCTCATGAGACACCTACCATAAAAATAAAAATTAAATTATTAAATACTAAATTATTTATTGTTAAATAAAAACCTTAGCACTACCCTGTATTGCAAAAGTGAAGCTACAGTTCTTGAAGGCAACTAATTTACTACTGAATGTTCAGCCAAAGTGCAACTGAGCCTTCCATACTTCTAGAAATGGTTGGCTATAAAAAAGAGAAACCTCCAATGAAGTCTCCAGCAGAGGCCACTGCAGCCATAAGGCCCAGAGCCTGCTATGGACTCGTTCTATACACCCAAGCACCTGGATCTAGGGTACGTGTCTGCTAAAGCAAAGAGGAAGGGCCAGCAGTGCACAGACAAAAGCGTTCATCTTCTGCAGTCTTTTTCCTTAAAGAAACTTACTTAGGTTTTTTTAATTAACAATATATTCACTATACATATTAACAGGTTATACACGAAATCACGAGTACAGCTGCGATTTTGATAAGAAGGCAACTGAAAAAAAAAACCTCTCTTACTGGTGGATTACACTCTCACAGTAGGAACCCATTCAAGCTGTCATCCTAACATTTACTACTGCATATCAGACATAGATCTGGTATACTACAGTGCAAATAAATCTTCCCATAATATTCAGTTACACAAATCTTCCTTCAAATGGTGCCATAACACATTTCGTGACACTTTTCTAGCCAAATACTTGAAAATGTCCTTACCTTAGTATTTCCAAAGAACTCCTTGTATTCCCACAACAGCCTTTGGTTTCTAAACAGATCTGCAATACAAAATTTGTATCGTGAATATGTACTAGTAACAAATAGTTTCAGGAATTGAAGTCTACCTTTTTTATGCAGCAACCAACTTCTAATAATAGCTACATAATCTATCTGTGAAAAAAATCCTCTCTTGATACTGTTAATCAGAAACACATGTTGTTATATACTCATGCAAAATGACAAATACAATATGTTATGATCCTGCACATTGTTTCCATTTCTACCAACAAATGATATGCACAGAGGGTAAACCTCAATACACATGTGCAAATTCAGGCATTTTATTTATATCCAAAAATTATTCTCTAGGTCAATAAAAATTTTGAGGCTCCTGACTGCACTTTCAGTACACTTATCGATACCTTAACAGATGCCTGCAGTTCTAGCCTTTCTTGCCAGAATGGTGTTCTAGCAGCACAATTGTTTCAAAAAAAAATTGATCTCTCACTTTAAGGTGCACAACTGCACTAAGTATCTTGAAGCAGTATTGCCTCTTGTGTGATTTGAACTGACTAGACAGATCCAAACACATTAAAAACTACTGATTTGGATGTACATATTGATAAGATCAGAAAGGATAATAAAAATAACACTGGGGGTACTTCTGCCCTTCTGAAACCCAAAGGCAAGCTGAATTCTTTTCAGAGGTAAAAATTAATGAGTAATGGTATGGTATAAAGATATGGATCATTTTTAACTCTTTTCAAAATTAGAATTAGAAAACTATTAGAAAAAGTACAAAAAATGCAAAGGCATTGAAAACGTAAATTATCATCTAGAAATTGAACCACCCCCCCCAAAAGAGTAAGATGAGAGATCTCAACTGAATGTACATTCTTGCTGTATCACAAAGATGATAAACTGCAAGATAGTAACAGACTGTATCTGCATAGATAGAAACATGTTACTCTAAGATTATGCCATAAAAACTAGTCAGCAATTGCTAGTGCCAAATTTAAATGTTCTCAATGAAATAACACTATCTGGTGGATTTCTAACAATCATACTAGATTGTCACATTTCAAGTTCTTTGAAAACTCTATACTCACTTTCTCTGTACTTGATCTCTGCCTCTTTACGTCGTTTTCTTTCTCTGGCAAGAGCCTCTGGACTACCCCAAACTTCAAGAGACCTGCATGAAGTAAAAGTAACTTGACAATGTTTCTATTCATGCAACTTTTTTTTCAAGCATAAAAACATACTCTACAATTTTATATACACAAAGTAATTATTACAATAATCAGGATATAAAATCTCTTCTGATAGAAAACAGAAAACATTATTGCCCTCTTATATTGTAAACCTGACTTTTAAAACTCTTTTCTCTCTCATCATCCATTTTAAATGTTCTTACTTTGCCTCTACATCCGATCTCAGGTACACGGTGAAAGTCTCGGTGTCATCATGGGGACTTCGTCGCTTAATTTTCCTCAGCTGGTCTAAATCACTAAGGAAAGGGGACAAACAGTTTAGTGCAAGGAAAGGATCATGTTGTTCTAATTTGACTTTTATGTCTAGGTGATATTCCACAATTTTGATATTACTAATTTACTGTACAAGAAAAATTGAAGTTATCTACTTCAAACAAAACAGATAACATGAAGCAAGTGATCTCTAGAAGGCTATTGAAAACTACTGTTTTTCAAACACAGAAGTCCAAATCATGTCTTCATACTATGAAATACTGAAGACAAAGTATTAAAACACTATATAATAAAAGTTCCAATGAATGATCTGTATGTAACTGATAATGTGCACATACGTTAAACCAGCAGCTTTATGAATTAGCATCTCTAAATGGAAATCAGAAATCATGTGACAAGAAAAGTTAACAAATTTAATCCCAAAATTTACATTCCCTGCACAAGCTGAAAAAGGCTGAAAATAGCAAAGCTACTTGGGGAAACAGAAAAAGGTTCCTGCAGTGAGCTACACATTAGGGCATCTACACCATTATCTAAAAACAGGTGAGGAACAGAAGTGTCACCTCTCAACTAGATTTATGGCCTCATAGGTACAAATAAACTACTTTAAGAAGTAAGTAATGAAACATGAAAATTAAGTGCAAGCTCCTAGTCCACTGAAAAACTAAGCAAGAACTAACTTCAGCCACTTAACAATTATGTATACCACAAAAGCATTTAGAAAATGTTGTGCAAAATCACTCTACAATCACAATTACTTCTCATGCACATATGAACAAATATTCAGAATTTAAATCTCAACTCAAACCCATCATACCTGGATTTAAGACAAAACTCATTTATTGCTCTGACTCCAGTGATGAAGTTATTCTGCGTGTATTTTGGTCCATATTCTCTTTTTTTGAGGACTGCTTTCACTTAAATAAAGAAATAGATACACAAGTCATTCATGGAGACTACAGAAGAAACTTCAAAAAGTAACTCAATCTAGTGTCATATTGTGCTTTCTCTAACTGGAAATCTGAAAAACAATGCTTGGCAGTGATAAAGAAAACTGACAGTGAAGAGCAAGGTATCTTCCTCATTCTGGAAATGAGTAAGAGCAGAATGATTTACCTCCAAAAATGCTGCTTGCTAAACTGTAGTTCAGGATTCTCAAACCTAACTGCTACTGTCAGCTACTTCAACTTTGATGTCAGAGATGGTGCTTGGCTACATAAATAGCATTCAAATATGGCCACAGTTGGAAGCCCTTGGTCTAGCAACTGAAACACCAAGAGACTGCTCCATTTCTATTTTTTCAAGTCCAGCTTCTGTAAATAAGACTTTTGACCTTTGCAGAACACACAGAGAAATAAGGCAGACTGTATATGTCATTTTTCCAAACTATTACTTTCAAAATTAGTACCCTTAACATTGGGCATTTATAACAATTAAAAACACTAATTCTTTATTTATAATGCTTTTTATATCTAGGAGATGTACTCTTATCACATCAGATTTTCATGCACAAGAAAAAGAACACCATACATATTCAGAAATTTTATAAATGAAATATTCAGAAATTTTATAAATGAAATTTTAAATTTATGCCATTATTTCCAGCTTGTCTGTATGCACATAACTTCATCTTATTCTTAAATGTAAATCACTACACAATAACATGAATTAAAAATATGCCTATGGGAAGGCTAGTTACATTTGGAAGGATATAACACAACCAACATTGTAATGTAACTAACATTACAGAATACAACTTAAAACAAAAATCTCAGATTCTACTGATGAGAAGACCTTAGAGCACACGTGAACTTCAGGCATACAACAGGATTGATACGATTTCTACAGTTGGTCCAGAGCTACTACTCACAGGATACTTACAGAAAGATATGGCATATAAAGACTTTGAGAAAATTTTCCCCAGAGTTCTACGTTGTCTTATTGAAGCTTAGCAACAAAATATATTGCTTGACTCTCCACGATGCACTATCAGTACAGGTATCAATATTTATCATAATAATCTAATTTCCCTCATCTACTTTGAACCTGAACAATTTTTTAAGTTCCTGAATAACCACAGTCATCCCACAAAGCTTCTGAGTGAAGGTGATGATAAAAATTTAAGATAATTTCTAAAAACACTACCCATTTACCAAGGTTAGAATAGATTGATAATTTTTATTCAAGAACACTTCCCATCTTTTATTTTTACAAAAAACACCCCCAAATCATATTAACCTTACTAAAAAACAACTTACATATTTATCACTTACTAATTCATCTTTCAGAAATACAGGTAAATTTCACTAAAATAAATCATATATTGTAGACTGTAGATATTGTAATACAATTGTACATTGCACAGTATCTCAACCATCCTACTCCTAGTTCAAGTAACCGTATAAAACTGTGGTAAATGTGAAGAATAAAAAACTATTTGGTGTTTACAATAGAAAAAAAAGCTCTATAAAAGAGAATGTAAAAAAACCACTTGTAAAGGACATTGTTTTTAAGATTAGTGATCCTTTTAAAATGTTACTGTCTTTGTAACATTTCATAATACTTGGATCAGTAAGTTTCCAAGTCAGAGCAGCATTTTAAGATTGGAATTCCACCTTCTAGACACTATCAAAATCCTTAACATAAACATTCCTCCTTGCACATCTTTAATTTAGAGAGAAAAACACTCTTACTGAAAGATATGTATATTTTCTCAATTATTTCATAGAAATTTCTCCTATCAACCTTGTATTTTCTCCCCATATGCATACACTAACTGACAATAAATCTAAATAAATTGAAATAAATGATGTAGACACAAGTGTACAGAAAATATATGTAAACACTGATTCACCTTGTTACAAAAAAAATTATGATTTGATGTTCCTTTATTTTGAGGAAAGACAGAAAGGACTTTAGACACATAGAAGGCAAGGACTAATCTAAAGCAGTTTTTAATGGCATCATTCTCACAATAATACAATAGGAAATACTAGAATAATTAAGTGTGGAAGGAGTGAGTAAAGATGGAGTGAAATCAAGTAATGATAAATTAAAAATACAAAAAGTTATACTCTTATTTTACCCACTCATGTTTTTAAACTATGTAACTAAAGAACAAAGCATATATTTACTTGCATTGGATTTGCATGGCAAGCTTTTGGTAGTGGAGGGCTGTAGGAGTGGCTTCTGTGAGAAGTTGCCAGGAGCTTCCACTGTGTCTGGCAGATCCAATGCCAGCCAGCTCCAAGAGGGACCCACCACAGGCCAAGGCTGAGTCCATCAAAACGATGGCAGCATCTCTGGGATAATGTATTTAACAGCAGAGGCGGGGGGAAACTGGGCACAATGGCAAGTGCAGCCAGGAGAGAAGAGTGAGAACACATGACAGAAACAGCGCTGCAGACACCAAGGTCAGCGCAGAAGGAGGGGGAGGAGCTGCTCCAGGCACCAGAGCAGAAATCCCCCTGCAGCCTGCGGTGAGGCAGCTGTGCTCCTGATGGAGGACCAAACACTCGAGCAGGTAGATGCCCAAAGGAGACTGTAACTCTATGGGAAGTCCACAGTGGAGCAAGCTCCTGGCAGGACCTGCGGCCCCATGGAGGGAAGAGATCATGCTGGAACAGGTTTGCTGGCAGGATTTGTGACCCTGTGGGGGACCCAGACAAGAGCAGCCTGTTCCTGAAGGACTGCACACTGGAGCAGTTCACGAAGAACTGAAGTGTGAGGAAGGACTCACACTGGAGAAGCTCATGGAGGACTGTCTCCTCTGGAAGGACCCCACGCTGGAGCAGAGGAAGAGTGAGTCCTTTCCACAAGGAGGAAGGAATGGCAGAGAGAATGTGCTTGATGCCAGCTCCCACTCCTCATCCCTCTGCACCACTAGGTGTAAGAAGGTAGAGAAAAGCAGGAGGTTAAGCCTGGGAAGAGGTAATGGGTTGGATGAAGGTGTTTTAAGATTTAGTTTGTATTTCTCAGTACTGTAGTCTGATTTGACTGGCAATAAAATAACCTGCTTTTCCCCAAGTCCAATGCATTTTGCCCATGACAGTAATCGGTGAGTGATCTCTCCCTGTCCTTGTCTCAACTCAGGAACCTTCCACTACATTTTCTCTACCCTATCCAGCTAAGGAGGTGAGTGACAGACTGTCTTGGGTGAGCACCTGGTGTCCAGCCAGTGTCAAGCCCACCACATTATTACACACAAATGAGAACTTTACAAAACTCAGATTAGGCAGTTCACATGATCAAAATATATTTAGAAGCAACACTGATTAGATTAACTCAGGAATAGGAAAGAACAGAGGAATACTTAGAACAAGGAACAGGGAAGATCAAGTATTCAGCTTAGCCACATTAAGTCTGAGAGGGTGAATGGACATGCCTAAAAACATGCAAGGAGAACAGACTGCGACAACACATATACAAACAAATTAGTGTTTTCCTGAAGAACTCTGCAGCTTAAATGAAAATTACAAACACAGAAGAGTAATTAGAAAGAATATTGCCATATTTGATTTTTTAGGAGTAGTTTTCAAACAAACAGGTACCAAACAAAGCTGGCACACAAGTGTGTATTAAAATGCAACTCACATAACTTGTTTACACAATTGAAGAGGAGCCAGTTTCCTTACACTTATTTTTTTTTTTTGACTACTAGCAAACAGCAGTAAAGTTTCAATACACTAAGTATTTCTTTACCTTTTACTTGGATTGGCTGTTTAGGTGAAGACTGTTTTTGGCCTGCATTGGTTGTATCTTGTCCTGTAAAATAAAATTAAAGCTCCCTGTAAATATGGAAGTACCTACTTTTCTTTTTAGTAAAGAGTTTGACTGACATAAAATTAGAATATATCTTAATATTGCTTTGCACCCTAACAATTAGAAAAATTTTTTGCCAGATTTCCAACATTTAAAACTCTCAAAAGACAGAAACAAAGCAAAACAAAACAAAAAACTAAACATTTAATATAGCATTGATCAATAAACTCCTAGCAGCTTGCAGAAGAATGCCAATTTGTAAAATATTTCAGAAAGTATCTCGAATTTAAAAAAAATATTTTGACAGTGCACTTATGGTTTGGGACAAGTTTTATGCAAAACTTTAGGTTAGTAAATATAATTAATTATATACAGCTTATGGCTGCTATGCATTAGAGTGTTCCAGAGCTTCCAAGCTGGGATTGAATTTTAAGGGATGGAAGCTTCTTCATTTACAAAAAGTTAGCTCCTTAAAACACAGAATATTTAAACTAAAATCCACAACTCATATGTAACAAGCTGGAGCTGGAATGAAAACAAAGTCTTTTAGCTGGTTTTGAAGCTTGTGGGTAGGATTCCATTAAAAAACAAAAAATATAATTTACAATAGTGAAATTAATCTTAATAGTTGGAAAACAATAAATTTGAGTAAATTCAGTGAGATTTCTACTTAGAAGCCAGAAGTAATACTTGAAAATACAAACAAATACCACATCCTTGTCTCATACATCTCAACATAGCTTTTAGAACAAAAGCCTTATGGTTCTAACATGTCAAGCCAATATCCACTCTTTTGTGCCCTACCACTCTATAACATTGGAGGCTTACCACACATTCATAATCATTAACAAAATTTAAAATTATCTTGTTGAAAGTGATATATTAAAAAAAAAATGAAGATTTTTCAAGCTGGTTAGTGTTAAGTAATGAAGTACTCCCAGCTACTCAATTTATTCAAAGATCAGATTATCTTGAAGTTTGGACTATGTAACTATGTTTCCATCAGGCAATTAGTTAATGCCCTAAAAGCAACTGAGAACTATAGCTAATAACAATTCAAGGATACTTTCTTGGAAAAATAACATTTATAAATTTCTGAAGCTGATCTTACTACTACACAGCAAATAAGGCTGCACCATAACTAACTAGCATTCCTTAAACAGTCATCCCTTTTACTTGAAAACAACAAAAAAAATCCCTTTGTTTTTTCTGTCCTTTCTTTTCTTACCTGGTTTAAAATATCAAGCAGCTGATCTATCAATATTCATAATAAAAAACTTCCACTAAGATTGTTTTGCAAAAACTTGAGTAGCAGCTTCTTTCCAATAAACATGTACAACCATTTATATCGTTAAAATAAATATGACAAACACTATTTAACAAAAGATTGGTTCACAAGATTTTTTGGGGGGGGGCAGGGAGACAAATATATTAAGATTATATCTATGCATGGAGATCTATGTACATCAAGTACCCTTTTGAAGTTTACTACCTCAGCTTAGAGACTGAACAAAATCACAGTGCATCATTAAGGAAAAAGGACACCAAATACTTCAATTCACAATCACTGTTTTTCAGACAAGCAGAGGTTGACATGACTAGAACCTTCAAGACTGAACAAACGTTTAAGAGTCACTTTTGTACTTGCAAACATTAGTAGCATGTAATACTCTCAGCTGGCTACAGTTACTAGCTTTTAAAGACTCTTGCAAGCCCCAGGAATTTACAAGTTACTAAAGAAGGAACAAATATCTGCTATCCTGACAACGAGGAAAAGGAAATTTTCTTTAACAAACCACTCCATTGTAGACAAAAGCATACAGAAAGAGAGCTTTCATTTTGAAAAGCATCTGTTATCTCTTAAGCACAGTCTTCCAAGCCTGTATCTGTGCAGTCCCAGAGTTAATAAGCATCAAAACCAAAGAGGATGCTACAATGGAGCAAGGACAAGACAATTCTAAATTTCACAAGCACCTAACAAGCACAAGATCGACAATCAAACAGCAGGGAGGATCAGGTTATGCACCCTGCATCAAATGTTTAATGTGAATGCTGCAGTTCTAACAACTGTCAGATTAGAAATCTCTAGCAGATGAAACAGCTCAACCTTCTTTACCCGTCATTTATAGTCTGGCCTTGAGATGCCACACTGCTCAATAGTGACACTCATTCAGTCTTTATCATTAGTTCCTTTGGCACAACATATATAAATACTACCAAAAAAATTCAAATAAGCAAGCAAAGTAGTAAAAGATGAGTAATACATTCCATTTCTTACCTCTTAAATTACTTAACCCCTTTCAACATCCACATTTTCTCTATCATCACTTTAAATTTGATTACTCTAAACTTAAACCCTTAAAATACCAGAATGACAAAGAAATAAATTTCAGCATTCCTCCCTACTTATGCATTTGAATTTCCTATACAGATGCCCACAACCAAAAAATACTAAGAATTCTGCAATCATAGTATCACACAATTGAAAGAAAAAAATTATCACTGAACATATTAAGCTTTTACATTTTTATACATACTCCTCATTGCAGCTTAGTACTACCTGTTTCAGCTTTATGCAGGGTTTCCCCACGGGCTGATCCATTTGCATCTGCTGGTCCAAGATCTTTCTTCTGACCATTGGAGGTATAAACTCTCACTTGACTCATCAACTGCACAGGCAGGCGACTGCATGGTAGAATATAAGACAGGCTCCCACTTTTCATTGAAACTTGCCATCCTAATAAGGGGAAGAAAAAAAGCTGTTTCAGGCAGCCATTTTGGAAGAAAAAAAAAGGGAAAGAGGTCCTGCTCTACCAGCATAAGCTATGGAAAGTTAGCTTGTAAGTACCGATCTGTGCTTACCTTACCCATGTTTATGAACTACAAAATGAGAGTACATAGCATGCTTTCACTACCTCCCTTCAAACATCCACTTTTAAATGTCATTCTAAAATTAAGGGGGTTTTCCCACAGTACAGTAAGCATTTTTCCCCACGATCTCTGGATGATCTTAAGAGTTAATTAAAAAAAAATCTATTTGACAAGATGGGCTTTCTGATAAATTAAGTCCCATTCTAGTCATACTGCCTCAAAGTCTTTAAAAACCATATATTGATAAAAGAACAAATACAGACCACTACAAAACTATGAGCCAGTGTTTCCATTTCATTTCACTCTGTGCACACTCTGCACAAATCACAGCTTACCCATGAAGAAAAACTGAACTGTGTGCAAATCATACAATTGCTACAGAAATCATACAAAAAAGCACGTAACAGTATATGAAACATTTTATAGGGAAGTGTCTTCAATTTTGCAACATTCACAACAAACGTATTACGAGATAAATATGCGAAAAGTGCATTGAGAAACCATCCTGGGGAAGCAATCTTCACTTCCAAAAGCTTAGCCAAAAGCAGAGTTGCAGTACAGACCAACCCCGTATTAGCAACCAGTTTCTTTTAGGGAGTACCCTCTCTTTTGTAGAGAGGGTAAATAACACCTCCAACCAGAAATGCAGCAGGACTCCTTTGGAAAGTACTCACTAAAAAATAAACACATTTTAAAAAATAATTAAGAGGTGCCAGTAAATAAACACATACAAAGCACAACCACTTAACTATTAATAACACACTTCTCACAAAAAAAAAAAAGATAGTATTTTATAGAACTGTATATTCCGTAAAAGCCTCAACAGCTCTCCTTTTTTATTGTCATCTGCACACCTGTATGTCTACGTGCACCGACCTGAATCTTACTGATGGAAAACTTCATCAAAAAAATAGAGCTCTTACTGTTGTCGCAAATGTGACAAAAGCCCTTAATATTCAACTCAACGCAGTTCACTGAACTAACTGATTACGAATTTATGAAACACGACACTAAATATGCGGCACAAGATGAGCAGCGTTGTTTCCTAAGATTTGGTCATACTGGAGCAGTTGAAGAGGGGAAACTTAATCAGCACATTTAGAGAGCAGTTTTATACTAACCCATGCATACACAAGAAAGAGTTAAAGAGCATTTGCCGCAATTCAACCGTGACTGCACGAAAACGGGCAAAACCGCTCAGAATTCAAATTCCATGAGATCCGCGGCCTAAAGGAAAAGCCGGGGCCCGCTCCGCGGACCAACACAGACCTTGTAAGCCCGCGCTACGTTTTATGTAATTACTGCAAACTTCGGCCCCGGCAGGAGCATGACGTGCCCGCTTTGCGTCAGACGGGGCTGGCACAGCCTGGCCGAGGACACCCCGGCCCGGCACCGCGCTCGCAAAACACTTGCACGTTCTCCTTTGTAAAGCCGACCCTCCTCTGAGGCGCTCGCAGAGGGTCCCGGCCCGCGGATACCCACGGCGGCGCTACCACCCCGGGAGGCAGCCCGGCTGCCACCACCGCCTGCGAGCGCCGGCGCTCGCTGTGCCCCATGAGCGCGCAGCTCCGCCACAGCTCCCTGCGAGCCTCGGCAGGCGGGGGTCGGCCGGCGCAGCACAGCGGCCCGCCCCCCGCAGGACTCACCGTGGCAGGCGCGGGGCCGCGGCGCCGCCTGGCACCGCAGGTACAGGCGGTAGAGGCCGCGGCAGCCC
>JACBWW010000020.1:14143349-14178767 GCA_020086605.1 Lanius collurio | reverse complement strand
GGTGGTCGTGACTGAGATATGCTGACACCCGCCCCGCCCGCCGCGCCTGCGCCTGGCCCGGGGAGCGGGGTGGCGCCGCGCCGGGCCGGCTCCGGGAAGCTGCTGGGGCTGGGCTGCCGCCGCCGCGCCTGCCGCGCCTCGGGAACGGCTCCTGCTGGTTTACTGGGCTTGGTGGAGGGCATACGGGTGAGAACGTGGAACAAACGTACGCGCCTTAGATTTGTTAGCACAAGTGAAAACACATTAGGAAATTTTTTAATAGGATTACAGAAATAATTAGGTTGAAAAGATCTCTGAGATTCATCGAGTTCAGGCTATGAGTGAACACCTGCTTGTCAACTAGACCGTGGCACTAAGTGCCACATGCACTAAACACCTCCAGAATGGTGACACCCACCACTTGCCAGGGCAGCCCGTTCCAATGTCTAATGACCCTTTCTATGAAGAAACTCTTCCTAATGTCCAATCTAAGCTTTCCCTGGCGCAGCTTCAGACTGCATCTTGTCGTCCTGCCACTCACCTGGGAGAAGAGGCTGATTGTAGAGCGCGATATGACCTCCCCTGAACCTCCTTTTCTCCAGCCCCCTCAGCCACTTCCCAGAAGACTTGTGGTCCAGACCCTTTACCAGCTTCATTGCCTTTCCCTGGACATAGGTAACATTAAAGCACGTGCACTAAATCTGTTTGCATTATTTCTATATGAAAATGTGCTCCCCTAGCCTAAGCCATCCCCTAAAATGCCCTTCCCAGATCAGTGCTCAAAATAGGAATTAAAATTATGTCTTTCTCCAGGGAGAATGCCATGTGGCTGAGCCTGTGCTCCAGGGTTGTAAGGGCTGCCTGCCTATGCCCAGCTGTGACACCTCCTGCCCTGCCCACCTACAGCCTGGCTCAGGACCATGCCTGTACTCAGTCCCACTGGCACTGTATTATACTCTTATTTAAAAAGGTTTTTTCCAATATGGCTTTGATATTGGTTTACATGACTGAGAAAGTCTCAGGCTTCCTTGTCTTCATTTGCACACTGGGAGGAACACGGGAGCTCGCCAGAAGTTAGCTTGACAGAGAATTTGGATACTTACTGTACCTGATAATCCACAAAGCATTTGATCATTGAGGAGAGTTATTACAGTGCCCGTCTTTAACATATATAATTAGATTTTGAACAAAGTTTACTGGCACATATTTACCAGCTACCTAGGGAGTAACATTGCCAAAACAAGTTTTCCTAGAAGCCCAGGGGAGGCAGATTGAAGTAAAATACTTCCACAGAATAATTAACACTCATCTTCCCAGTAGTACAACTGCAGCCATACCAAATGAATCAGGAGTATTGCAACAGATGCTGTATCATTAAGTACCAGATGTACAGCACTGGAGTTAAATACCAAACTGACTGCAGGTTGTAAAGTAGCATGGGTGAGGTCAATTCACCAATTTCAGTTGGAGTTTAACATGCAGCTGATACATGTTTTGCTGGCTGCTTGTTATTAATAAAACTGGAATAGCATAGACAGATTAATAGATATCAACAGTGTGGTGATCAACCAGAATTTACACAATCAGCTGCTGTGCATGACCCTTTTTACTGGCAAACACTGAAAACTGATGGAGACAAAGAGCAAGTAAAAGAGTGTCAATAACAGCCTATTCTGTGTGGCATAGCCAAGAATATAAAGCAATTGATAATGAATTACCAAGACTCCTGGCATGCAGCTGCAGCATCCTAAGAAAAAATATCATCTGTACTTATGAGCATCTCAACCATTCGTTATCAATCACTAGCAATGAACAGAGAAAAATCCTAAATTATATGGTATTTCAGGACATCCCAACTGCATTTAACAATCTTTTCTCTGTGGCAAAGGGTACTATATACAGCAAATTGGTGAGATCTTGTTTTCAGTCAATACAGCTGGAACTGTGTCCTGAGGTTTAATTTTGAACGAGGGTTATTCAATGGCTACTTTAAGTCTGTATTTCATAAAATCAACGTAGAAAAAAAAAAAAGTCTTATTCACATTCAAGTTGCTAAATGCTAAACTGATAAAAAAATATTATTTATATATACCATGTTTGAACATGGGCTTCTGTGCCATCTCAGCCTCTGTCTAGGGGACAGAGGTTACTCATGTACCAATTGTGTGGAGATCTTGGTATACTGCTCATAAGAGGGGAAGACTTGCTACCATGTCAGAGTCATTTCCTCAGGCCTACTTTTGCAAAAACTCTAGAACCCTTTTTTATACAGCATATTATCTTGCCTACAAAAAAATTATAAGGTTGAGTTGCCTTACCAGGTCTTCAGGAAGAACAGGGACTGTGGTTACAACCTTTTAAGACTTAGAACCTGTTTTATGGAGACACTTAAAAAGTTTCCATAGAACTGCTTGCAGATCAAGAAAGCCAGGTGAGTGGATTGAAATACAGACCTCTGAAAACTTTTTTCCTCATTCCTGTTTATTTAAAATAACTCAGTAACTGACTGTATTACACAAGCTACAATAGTCCATCATGATGAAATTCTGCAATATTACTGCCTAGCAAGAAATCTGTGAAATGTAAAGGCTAATAAGAAATGAAGGATTTTAGTGTTCCTTGTATGAAAAATGAAGTAATATAAAGCCAATTTGAATATTTTAAAATCTGAAATTCATTAAATATTCAAGTTCATACAGTGGAGAGAAACTTGCCATGTCCCCAGATCCACAGGAAGAGCTGATGGTATTGACTTAATATACTTTAAATTACTCTTTAGGATTCCCATCACATCCTGCCTTGTGGGTCTCTCACAGAGCATAACAAGGGAAAAAAAGGGAAAAGGGACTTTTGATTTTTATACCTTTTATGGCACATATACAGCTAACACAAGCAGCTACATACTAGTAGTACAAAAAAAATGTGAGTAGATAAAGTGTCCAGTGATCCCAAATAACCTCTAAGATTTTCAGGCAAAACATTTAAATTCACAGAAAATGAGACAATATTTTATGGTGGGCCGGTGCATGAGGAGAGTAACTCTTCCAAAGCACATAATGGTGAATCTTCAGGAGCTGCATACCACCACTCTGAGTCACACAGGTCTGTAAAGCTATTTCATGGTCATTGGATCAAAGATTTACATAAACTAAAAGTAAATATTTTCATTTCCAGCACATGGATAAGTGTTTTCAGTTATTCACATGCAGTTCATTCACCTAAACATTGGCAGTCATCTGCAGTTTCTTGAACTGGACGCAGTAGTGCTCAATAAGCCTCTTCAACCCCTGCTGCTGCTGCTGCTGCTGCTGCTGCTGCTAGTGACTGCCAAAGGACAATAAATCATGAAGAGGCGTTATTCTCCTGAGAAATTTAAATGGAAAATTACTTTCCTATAGCCAGTACTCAGGATGAGCACATTACATTACTAAAATTTTTAGCTTCATAGTTGCAAATCAGCCACTAGATGTCAGTGGTTTGAAATAAAATTAGCACATGGAGGAAGAATTCCATTTCATTTCAGATGGACAAATCATATAATTAAACAGAATTTCCAGCCTCTGAGTAAGGAAAAAGAACTCTTAAGGTTGGCAGCACTTACCTTCACCCAAAAGCAGAAAGCTAGTTTAAAATTGTTAAAAATAATACTAGGTACATAACACATAAAATACTGAAACAAGAACTCATTCTTTACAGGAATATACAGACATGAATAAGAACACAGGTCTGGAAGAAGCTTCTTGCATTATCAGGTTCAGTCTCTTGCTACTTGTCCTATAATTTCTTACATGAACCAAGCAAGGACCAGCTTAAAAGCAGCTTGATTCTTTTGCTTGTAAGAAAAAAAAAATAGTTACAAGAATACAAAATAAGCTCAATTAGTACTTTTGAAGTGCATAAAGGCAGTGTATTAGAAGCACCTGTGCAGTCCAAGAACCTTCTTTAACAACTATTTCGCTTACAAATAACACTCTGTTATTTCCCTTACAGTAACACTCTGCAAAGAGAGAAGGCCGCCAGAGGACAGGAAGAGGCTGTTTTATGCCGAAATGCAAAGTATATTAACACTTCCAAAAAGGGGGGAAACCCTCAAAGTATTATATTTTATTTAGTCATATATCTAGTGCTGTAAGCATACATACACATCCATTCACACTACATACACACTGATATAACTGAATGTCTTACCTCTGCTGCAGTGATGTTAAAATATCTGAGGTAATTAGAAATGTGAATAGAGCCATCAGATGCTCAAACGCATGCTGAACTTGATGCTTGTTGCTGTACCTGTAGTTTTCTAAGGCTTCAATATTTCTCTGTATTATACAGTTACACAACTGAAAATGCCACTAGACATATGAAAATTCAGAAAGTCAACCTCAGATTTCCATCTGCCATTACAAAGAACCTATCATTAATGGCTTTGATTTATATTTTATCACTAGAAGGATTCATTTATTTAATTCAATTATTTCTGTTGTGCTTTAGTCAGAACCTAACTGAAGCTGTTATAGCAGAAAGTAAGTTGAAAGGGATTGTAACACACAGACATCTGTTTGGTCAACTTTTCTAAATGAAAAAAAATCCAAAAATATTAAAATACTAAGTTACAAATATCTTGTTCTATGCAAACATACATCAGGACAAAACCTCATGAGTTGTATATATGAGGTCTTCCCCTGGATTGCCAAGAAAAAAAAAGACAAACCCAGAGCATTTCTTTCTTTACTGTTTCACTACAGAAGCTTCAAACATAATAGAGGACACATAATTCCACTGCAGCTGTTTTTTATTTTCAGTAAACCAAAATTAGACTGTCAGCTCCTGTACAATGTGGCTATTTCAATAGTATTTTAATGGAGAATAAATTATACATAACATACAGCTTGAAAACTTGAGTACTATCCAGAGGATACTGATGGTGAACTGGGGTTTGTGAAAGCAACAGAGCACCCAGCAGGATTTCCAGACATCTTTTTATCTCAGAACTGGTGTGACTCTTGGAGTGTCCTGCGTAGGGCCAGGAGTCGGACTTGCCGATCCTGATCGGTCCCTTCCAGTTCAGCATATTCTATGATTCGGTGATTTTCTGTGTTCTCATTATTTTTCTCCCATTCTTCTTCCTTCCTTTTCTATTGCATTTCTACCTTCATGAAAACTACAGCTGATATTGCTTTAAACCCTGCAGATAATCTAGTCCTGCATCTTTTACAATTTCTGATTTTCAGCTTAATTTTCCTGTGAAATATCTCAACTAACTAATGCATCATCTTCATCTAACATACTCCTGCTTCTAGCACTGGCAAAGGAACATGAGTGAATATTCATAGGAACATATAGCAAATGAAAATACCATGATCTGCATTTGTTCCAGGAAAGCAGTTCCCTCAAGCTAGGCAAGAGTCTGGACTGTTCCAACGCTCACTCACCTCACAAGCAAGTTTTCATGGTCAGACACGTGGAAGCTGTGATAGAGATGAACTCAAATCAATTTAAAGTAAGAACAAAGTCTTTCATGGCTCCTCAAAATACAATCCACACTACTGCTTTTACAAAACCCCATCTGTAGGGTGGTAGCTTGCTGTGGTAGAATAAAGCCCATGTGGTTGGCACTTGGGTTGAACAGAAGTCAGCTACAAACTGTGCCATCAGCAATGAGCTACGCCTAGCCCAAAAGAAGAGGATAATAGGGTCTCATTATTAAAAACACTGGTTCACAATTTTGCTTAGTAATTGCAAAACAAATTATTATTATCCTGACAAAAATTCCAAGTAATTCAGCAGTAACAGCGACTCATTTTCAGTTCAGCAGTGGCACCTACTAAGGTAGGAGGATGTAATCATAGTCACAAAGTAACCTATTTTAAAATTAAAAGGACAAGACTTTTGCCAAAACACAGGTGTACAACTTTTTCTATTAACACCTGCACTGAAAACATAGCAGTAAAGTGGGCACACAGGTAGATTTTCTTCCACAGGACTTGGTATTACCTATGCCAGCTATAAAGCAGAATAGTTCCAATGAATTAAAGACAGGAACCAGCTCTTTTTTTGTTTGTTTTGATATACACCTTAATCTTCCTGTTTCTCTAGAAAAAGTAAATGAGGTGCTGCATTCTGCACTATTCTAAACACATACACAAAAACCAACACCCAACATGCACCTGGAACATTTAACATGAAGCTGTTGGTCACTAACTCAAATTCACTCAGAGAATTGAACTTAAATAAGTGCTGTTTTGCAATACACACTAGTAATAGTTAAAATCCAGAAAAAATACACAATTTGATTTCAAGAACATCAACAAAACAATAGGTATCAATACAGAAAATGATTTAATTTATTTCAAAGCAAATATTTGACATACAAAGCACATACTGTGAAAAAGGGTCACAATAAATTACAAACGGAGATACTTGCTCATTCACTGAGAGAAGCCCTTGGTATTTCCAATTTCATACCATCAAATTTATCATTCTTGCTGATTTAAGCACAGCACTGAACAAATATGGATCCCAGTGCTTTCTTTCACAGGTACTGGTATGGATGATTACTGCAGTGATCCAATTTGAAAATCAGTAGGGACCAGTAAATCGCTGCATAAAAGAAAGAGCGAATGAGGTGCTTTTTCCTTAGTGTCAGCAGCCTGCGATTATTATGTTTATTAGATTTTCTTGAAAGGGCTTCACATTTTCTCAAATATGCAGGAGAATTATATTTCCCCTCTGAGCCCTTACATTAGCATTTTGTGCCTCAGTCCTTGAATACAAGTAAAAGATGAATTTTTCAATTAATTTTAAAAGTTTATACCATCTGGATGGCACAGAACTAAGCAATGAAACTCCCTTACCTGCACAACATCTGCTATTATCACAGCGCTAGCTTCTGCAGAGAAGTTAATAAGTAATGCTGAGATTTTATAAAAAAGATTTTTGAATTCACATTTAAGATTAAATTCTATTACATTATCCATACTGACATCTTTCCATCTTTGAAATAAAGGATTGCTTGAGGTTCTGTCCTTAAAAGGCAATTTAAAACAGCAAGGCCTGACTGTTCCTGTGACTTTATGAAAATTACAGCACTATAGAAGTTACAATACAAAGATACACTAACCAGTTTTAGTGTCTATATGGTTTAACCACAAATAGGTGTACCACAGCAGTTAAAAATTATAGACAATTAAAACGGATTAGCCTACCCTACTACCATCTAACACGTTAAGTTCTTGGGATCTTACTCTACTGCATGTTTTTTTGTCAGAGATGTTGATACAAGGGCCGCACCTACCACTGCAGGTGAAAATCAATTTTTGACACCACTTTGAAAGAACATGCTGTTCTAGTGCAATGGTCTTCTTTACCCTTAATCTGAGCAGTGTAAGGTAAAGTACTTTTTAAAGTATTTAAGCCTACAGTTAGTATAATTTTAGGAGCAGGACTAACAAGTCATATGTAGAGTAGAAACAAACCAGTTTCCTCTGGGCACTTGTCCAACTCTCTATTTTCTATTTCCTGCTCTGCCAGAACTCTTACATTCACTCAGGCAAGAGCTCTTTCCTTCCATGTCTCCTTTCCTGTCTGTAAAATGGGTAAGGACTTCCTTAATAAACATAGCATCTGTACAGCAAATGTTGCAATATAAGTGCCTAATGACAAAAGGGTCTGACACAGACTGTACAAAATACCTGGCTATGTTATTTGTTTGGACAGTACTGTCACATACATAGTTAGCAGCTCAAGAACTGTTGTAAGAAATAGTGGCTCATAATTATAATAATTTTTATTTAAATCCTTGAGACATTAACAGATACTGATACACTTAAAACACCCATCAAAGAAAGGAGCAAAACATAAATCTGACAGCACAGAAATTACAATAAACGTATAAAATTAAATAAAGGGCAATAAAGGAGAGGATGGATATATTGGTGAGTTACTTTTGTGTAAGAAATCCCAACTGGCATTAGCTACTCCAACAGACCCAATGGCTCCTGATACCTTATCTACAGATGAAAACAGACAAGTGTTATACTGAAGTATCACTTCTACAAAAAGCTTGTACAGAGCAAGGGATTGGGCTACCCACATAATCTATGCAACAGCACTTAACTTATAAAAGCTAAGATGACAAAAAACAATGAGCAGTGTGATTTGTACCAGTGGAAACAGTTATCACATTAGGTAGGTAACCTTTCAGTAATACAAAAACTCTTCTGCTTCAGTTTGGGGTTGGCAGGCACTTTACGGTCAGTTGCAAAATTTCTCTACAATCACAGACTTCTGTCACAGCCTCTGCATCACAGCTAGCTGTTGACAGCAGAGCAGCATAAACATACAGCTCTCTTCACCAAAAAAACCTCAAGCTATCAGGATACAACCAGCACCTTATGTTTAATTTAATAATTGGAATAGAAACAGTCACAAGCTGTGGTGAGGAAGCAGGCTAAAGGACAGAATGTTTTACTGGCATTGAGAAAACTCAGTTTTATCACTTAGGCAGCTGAAAGACTACAGTAAAAATCAAAGTTGATGCAGTGCACAGGTCAGTTACCCTATTTATTTAGTTTGAATATTATTCTTACAACATTGTTGTTTGTTTTCTCAGCACATCAGAGAAGTAAGTTTTACCAGGCCACAAGCTGCTCATTTGTCAAGCATCTCCTCGCATGCTCATTTGTCAAGCATCTCCTTGCAAAGCCAAGAATATACTACTGGCCAAATCAAATCAAATCAAATCAAATCAAACCCATTTATGAAATTTCCCCCTCTTGGTCCATTTTCAAGACTTAATAGAAAGAGTTAAATTCAGTATCCACACATAAGTTCTACTTCATAGCACTGTCTTCCAACTCTTTACTCATAGCATTGTCATTCACTTACTCCTTTTAATCCTTCTCCTGCATTGAGTTGGATCTCTGTTTAGCATCCTTCAGTTACAGCTGCATTACACTGGATCCAGTTTAGACTCACCTCTAATTTAATAACATCATACAATTAAGGAACAGTAGAATACACCCGTAATAGCAGTCAGACCACAAAAATTTCCTCAGAAGTAATATGTTGTTTTGCTTACAGTAATTACAGATTTATTTGCCTTCCACTCCCAGTGTGGGGGATCAACTTAGATGACCAAATTAATTTTTAAATCACAGTGGTGCAAACAGCTGAAGAGAGTCTGATGTCACCATTCAAAAAACACATCATGCAACATGACAGAGGGTCTAGAATCATGCTGAGGAACTGAAACAGTAATAAGTAAGTCTGGATCCTTTTCTCTGAGTAGATATCGTTGCAGTGCTCATTCTTGGGTTAGATTTTGAAGGAAAGGGTCATAAATTTTTGCACTTCAGAAGGCAAAAATTCCCTATAAAATAATTTAGAAATGCACAAGACGTTATATCCCAATTCACGAGCAGCACTGGGAATATAAGAACATGCACACATATACAGGACAGCATTCTGCTCAACTTCCAGGTTCAAGCATCAGTAAGTTGTGTTAAGAGAGACAATGAGCCTGAAGAGCCTAGCAAGTTACATTTAACACTCCTTTTATTGCAGTAGAAATTTTAGTTTTTATAAAATCCTCAAATTACAGGATATACATATAATCAATCTCATTGCAAGTCTTTAGCAGCTGTAGAGCATTAACTGCATGCAGTTGCTTCTGCAGTGTGCAAGGATTCTATAAATAGCTAATAATGTTCAGAAAGCAAGACAATAGTCAAATAATGTCATATGCAATTACCAACTGGTTCATCAGTACCAAGAGGTTGAGCAAAAAAATGAAGTAAGTTTATAAATACATGGCTCTGATCTAAAAACTAATACAACTGGAAAGTTGGAATGACATCCACATCACAAACAAAATAACTCAACTGTTACAGGAAAATACTTTGCTTCAAGACTGTTTTTGAAAGAGTTTCACGTAAGGTTTCTCTGACCATGGAAGAATAGTTAAGTTCAGTACTACAGAAGTTTACAAAAGGCCAATGAAAGCCCTTTAACGTTATGCAGTTAGAATACTAACGCTAACTACAGAAAATCTGGCAAATATTTTGCCTTGAATTTATGAAAAGAAGTTGTGTTCAAATAGATAGCATTACTTTTCCATGACCTACCCTTCAGCTGCTGGGTGAACACATCAACAATGTAATTAATTTATGCACCTAATTTAACATTTACTTCCGTAGTCATGACACTGGCTTTAGATCAGTCATCAGATGGATTTATGCCAGGAAATCCTATACCCATTTGTTTCAGAAGCTGCCTAAACAGGTGCAATTCTTTATGCAAATTTCCCATCGCAATGAGGGTCCCAGAAACTGGAATAACAATTTATATGGACCTAACTACAGATTGATTTTCTAAAAAGCTAACATGCTTGAATTATTGCAGTCTCACATTTGTATGGACACAACAACCTATCTGCAGTGACTCTGCAAAAGTTACTTCATTTACATTGATTAGTTCATTTGAGACATGGTTAAAAGTTTAAGCATTGCATCTTTGTCTGAAAATCCTACAGGTCAGTAGTTTGGCTTGGTAAAACAACTTGTTATGAAAAGAAAACTGCACAGAGTTTTCTGTGATCAGTCTCGGTATTTCTTCCAACAGTGTAATGTAAGATTATGTCACAAGGTAGAAACGTGGGAGAGTACTTTTTAAGTATTATTAATAAAAATAGCCTCTCCTTCAGAAAAAGTATTATCTCTGTCAGCTTGATAGATTTTATTCCCTTGTGTTTACTTCAAAGTGGGCTGTATTTCTACACTGAGTGTAGTAAATTGGAAAAAATAGTTCTACAGATACATTCAGTAAGCAGAAGAATACTGTCCAAAGTGTACTGCATAGGTATGTGTATCAACTGCTATCCACCAGAGACATCCTAAAGTAGCTAAAGTTAGTTTCAACTGACATAAACCTAGTGAGCACAGATCTCTTACAATAGGTTTCAATCAATCTCAAATAATCCTTGATTTGAAAAACAAACCAAAACAACAAACTTGTATGATTGGGCACATTTTAGGTAGGATGCAGCTACTTTTTTTATCAATTAACAACAATACAGCACAGTAATTTTAAGTTTCTATTGTTTGTTTCTGATATGCTAAATTTCGTATAATCTCCAAGAAAAGCATATATGTATTTTTATACAGCCTGGAGTGAGACCAGTGTAAAACCAGGAATTTCCAATCATCAGCAGAAGTGCCAGCTGCTCATAATGTTCACAAAACACAAGTGCCTGAATTTGGCTATGCAACAGTTGGTGCCAATCTGCTTATAAAGGAAATGCCGCTGAGGCACAGTCTTCTTATAAAAACAGGGCACGAGGGCTTCATTATTAAGTGTTCAACAACAATCCTGAGCTCGGTGAAGAGAGTCCTGAAAAATCAGATTTAAAGACAGTTTTAAAATCCTACAGCATTTATCAGAAGTATTATCTACATACATCTTTTTAATTCACTTCCTTTCTCAGCATCACACATATACACATACAGACATTTTAAGTTAAATTCTTTAGACCAATTCAGTGCTGCAGTATCTTCCAAGAGCATCAGAATTCTTGATTTTTAAATATTAACATTTTAACTAACTCTATATCCATCCTCAACTGGAAGCTACTGAACTAGAGACAGCAGAGAAATTCCACCTTCAAGAAAAAAAAAAAAGGAAAAAAAAAGACTATAAAGACTATAAAAAGCAATATTAAAAAAAAGAGAAAAAATAATAATGCTTTATCACAAATAGTGTAAGGAGTTGGGAGGCAATTGTGCATTTGTGCTACTTCTTGCCAATATGCAAGAACCCTGCACTGCAGAAGCAACTATAAGAAGACAGGCATGAGAAATAAAACCCACATCAACAGTTTCCCTTAAAACTACAAAAATGACAGCAGAACATTTTGGATAAACCAGTTCTACTGAAAGTCAATTTTAGTATTGCACATCTTAATTATTTTTAGATACCCAAGTAGTAAAGCAACTTCATAGATGTTATTGGTGTTAGTTAAAAATAAATATATGTAGTAGGATGGAAAAACTGATTTCTTGTAAAAATAGGGAATAGAGGACAACTAAGCTCATGATTCTCAGACCTGTCCTTGCATATCATGGCAGCCAAAGCCACTTTCTTGGCATTTTAGCAAGCCATTTTCTGATCAAGTAGACTGGAAAGTATGTTCACAAAATCTTATGCTATGCAATGGTCATAAGAAAACTTCTGAGAAAGCACTCACCTGAGAAAATGCTCATAGAAATATTTATGATTTCAAAGTCTAAAGCAATAATATTGGCTTGACCAACTTTCATAATCAATAAGGTTCTATTTCAAATATAATCAGCTTTATTTATGAATTCAACTAAAGAAGGTAATGAACATGTTCACGATCATCCACAGCATTTTTTCTCTCAATATTACACAAGTTTTTAAGTGCCTATTCATATATTGGCTTAGCCTCATATGTACCTAGAATCTGAAAATAAGGATATCTTTCTGAAAAGAAAGACCTTCCTCTTCCAAAGTGTAGTTTTAATTACACAAGCATGTTCTGAAAGCTCCCACTCAAGAATGGTGGTACATTTCTGATCACTTAGATGAAAAAAATCTAACCTTTAACCAGCCATGGTTTTATTTAACATCCAGGTGTATTTCACATTCTATAATTGCAATTTGCAGATGCAGTATTATGAGTTCTGCATTCATTTTAGAATGAAAAGTTTCTGAATGCCTAAGCCCTATGCAGTTAAATCCTAACTTCCAAAATCAATGTAGTACTTACCGACAGTACGGATTTCGCCGAGAAGAGTAGCGCAATGTAAGAAATCTATAGTAAATGAATGGCTGGAGCAGACTCCCTTGTCCACTGAAAGAGAATAGTTGAGTAGAGCTTACTAGTGACAAAAAAAAAAGCGAAAACAAAACACTAATACCAGGATTTTTTCTAAGAAAAGCAAGCAAACTACTTGGGTTCAAAAAAAAGCTAGTTTTGTTTGGTTCAGACCAGAAAAAAAAAAAAAAAAAGCTAGTTTGGTTCAGAAAATCTAGACCTGACAAGAGAAAGTACATAACCATACCCTTACAAATACAGAAACTTCTGTTATAGAATAAAACTGCTCAATGAAGCAGTAAAAGAAGTGCTTTTCTTGTATTGATTTTATATTTATTAAGTGTTTTTATATGCCTCATTTCTGGTGGTATGCAAAGAATCACAGAAATGGTGGTGGACGTGTTCTGCAGGAAGAAAACACGTGTTGGTCAAGCACAGAATCTGGCTGACACAAGTAGCCCAGTTACAGTGAGCCTTTTCAATCTAACTGCAGCACTTTGAATATCTGGACCGTGTTTCTAGCATCTTTCAGAAAACTTCTCAGAACACACTGCAGACAACTACAGATGTACGATGTGACTTTAATGCCAAGTTAATACCCAGTTATTTCAGTTACAGTGAAATTAGGTTTTGGTATTTCACAAAACTGCTGTTTCAAATGGCTGTGCTGTGAAACTGGAAACACAGCACACAAACCATACACAGCAAAGCACAGAAATGCCCTAAGTTTTATTGACTGAAGCCAAAAATAATGTATTATTTTAAAATTCTGTTTGAATTTAAACATGATGGTTCCAGGAAGTAGAACTCCTTCAAGTATTAGCAGCATCTTTACCCAGAAGAAAAATAAAAAGTGAAAGCGAGCAACAGGAGGGACAAAAGAGGAAATCATGAAACCTGTATAGTATTGACAAACAATCTAATATGCTACAACATTTAAAGAACAAGATCTCGCAATAGCTGCATTTAACAATTAAATTATTTTAAAATTTGGCATTTAAATTTAAAATTTAAAATTTGATCTTTTATAAGCTTCAGTATCTACTAGATGACGTATCAAGTAGCAACATTTCTCATACTACATTCTTCATAGAGAGGCAAAAGAAACAAAAAGCTATACTAAGTTCAAAGCACTTGAAAGTTTCAGATACTGGATAGAGTGTTTCTGTCAGCTGGTAAGTGGTCTTAGATGAAATGCAATCCTTCAGGGCTGAAGCATTGAAATGTTTAGCAGATATAGCAAAAGATAAAGACAAATTATGCACCCTATCCACTTCCAGGAAGATAAAGCCTCCCTTCTATTGCTTATGAGACCACTCAAGATAAAAGCTCTCAGCATGCTCTACCTTGTAGAGAACAAAGGCTGTATTCCCCCTCAAAATATTAAAAGGCAATGACCCAAACTTCAGTGACTGGCACGTCATTATGCCTATACAACTTCAGTAGGACTCCATCATGTTCAAGATCCCTAAAATGAATTCAACAGGCTGCACAGCAGGCAAAACCAAATGGAATAAAAAAACCCAGAAGGGTCATTGCTCAGAAGCAGCATAGGAGAGAATGCAACCTAGTCCTGCTTGCAGACTTTTTGCATAATGAAACTCCATGCCATTAGAATTCCAGGAATCCAATTGTCAAAAATAAGAGTTCATTTTCAGTGAAGCTGAAGATCCTAATATTGTATTAAACTAGCCAAAATTAAACTTACTGAACAATGTACTGACAGAAATGTAGGCGAATTCAAGTTTCAAACCTGAAAAACTTCCATGTGACTCATCAGCCACACTATGTAAGGGAAGGTTTTCTGGTGCTCAGTTGCATCACATTGAATGCTTTTTGATGTCAGGATGCACCAACTTAAGAAGCCTTGGAATCAACTAAATTTTACCTGAAATTCAAGCCTTGGTCAGCCAGAACCATACAAATGGAGTACTATGATCCATAGAGAACTCATTTGCAAAAAGCATTCTTGTGCAGCAAGTTGCTAATTATTTAAATATTTACCATAATTCTTACCTGAAGAGCATAAAAACTGTAGCTGGCATCAGGAAAATTTCATTGCAAGCAATGAATTTTAGAATATTCTGTTGATTAGCATTCAATTTCTCTAAGAGATTTCTCAAAAAGGGCAAGCTATTTGAACTTCGTGCCTTTAAATAAGAAAACATGATTTACAGAAAACATACAAGTTACAACAGAGAAATTAAAATACAAACAATTGTCATGTACCACCCATTTCAACACTTTAAGACTTCATCAGTATTGAGATTAGTATCCTAAGGAAAACTACTGCAGGCTTGGAACTCCATAATTTACAGAATTCAATTATAAGCATCAGGTGTTGCAATTCTCTCATCCACCCATTTTAGGTTCAACTGCACAGAGATGGCTACGAGCCTTGTTCAGCCCACGAGGAGGAAGTGCCCATGGTAGGAAGACAGCCCAGTTAGGAACACCAAAGCCTGGAGTTACATGAAAACGCACAAGGCAGTGCATTGAGCACCAAGTCCACCTGGCTAGTATTTTGCTTGCTAGTCTCACCCTGTAGTTTGTTGCTTTACTACTGAAATAGAAAAATAAAATCCACAGCTTGAAAAAGACAGGTCTAAAGTTTCAACTTAACTGTTACATAGCTTTTGTTTTCTTCAAAGAAAAGCATTTGAAGAAAAATAGTGTCAACTCCAACATTTCATCCCATAGAAGGGGAAAAAATAAAAAAAGAAACCACAAAACCCAACCAACCCAGAAAAGTCTTCTCAAATTCTCTGTGCTGAGATTCCATCCTACAGTTTCACTCTAACTCCTCTAGAGCAACCAAAGGAAACCAAACCAGAGCTGCAGCTTAAATCTGTTACTAAACCCCAAGAACACCAACTGTATTAATCGTAACATACACGTCATACTTACATCAAGAACCTTCTTTGTGTATGTGGCAGCATGAAGCAGAGAGAACAGCAGAACTGGGAAAATACTCACTGAAGCAAGCCATAAGGAAAATTACAGGCTTTACAAATGCTTCATTTCTCTATGATTTTATTAAGTCATAGCTCGATGGCTCTTTGCAAGAGTTTGGCTGGAATGACCTATACTGGATGAAGATATGTGTAAGTCTGAAATCTATATTTATAGCTCTTGCTTTTGCTTCTTACACCTCTTTGCTATGCATTTTTATTAACTTCAAAATAAGGGTGTCAGCAAGTATACAATAAGTGTAACACACACACCATTACACACCAATGTGTTTCTACTTAAAAAAGAAATGCATTTTTTCTGCACAAAAGGCACATGTGAGCTTACTACTCAAAAGCTCTTAAATACACATAGCCATATTTTTTGTTAAAAGAGGCTACAAAATTAATTTCTTTACCAAAGAACATACAGATGCCAGCCATTCAGATTTTACAGAACAAGAATGTAGACGTTTCTCTACCAGAAAGATTTTAGGAGTAGGACATTAAGCATACATAGCGTGGCATAAAGAAATGCCAGCTCTGACACTTGACACCTTTGACAATCCACAGGAGCAAATCTTTTGCAGATTTTATTGGTTTAATAACTTATCTGAGAAAGTTTCAACTGAATAACTACCTCTCTACATAATGAATGTCTGCTACAGTGAGAAGTCATGTATAAACCCTGTACTGGCAATAAATGAAAATTACCAGCTTCTCCAAATATCACTCGAGGGTGGTCATAAAATCCACAAAACTTAAGTCTCGAAAAAAGTCTAAGAAGCCAGAGAACGCAGTGCACTAATTATAGAGCTGATTAAACTGAATATGGATCAATCAACATAAGCCTCTCATACTTTATATAGAGTATGTTCTATGAATAGCAAACATCTCAAACTAGCTTTTCAAATCATGGCAAAGGTGATGAAAAGAATCAGGTTTCTAACATATTTAAAAACTCTAGCAGGATGACACAAGTAAAGGATACTTGTAACAGGGTAGGAATTCACAAAGATAAGGGAGTACAACAGGTAATGGCAGCTGTCCTCCAGCAAAGCCTGGGCGAGAAACGCCCTGCTAAGCTGGAAGTGCGGTAGCCTTTGGTGTAGTCGGAGGGCACTGGTAAGAGCATTTGCCAGCAAGGCACGCTGATAGAAGCTTGCTGCTTCATGCAACCTGCAAATCATCAGAGGAGATGTCACCATGTGAACCAAACTCAGAGGTCTACTACCCTTGAGAATTGCATCACAACTGAGAAGTATTTATTTCTACTATCGCATGTAAGCACTGTTACCAAAAAATAACTCAAGAACTGGTTAACACTGACTTTACTGCAGGTGCCTAAAGTAAAACAACTCAATATATTATTCCATTTATACACAAAAGCATGCATTTACCACTACTTTACATTTGTTCAATACATTTTCCAAACACATCTGCAAGTATTTTAAACCGATCTAAAATCTGTAAGCTGGTTTGATGAAAAGCATCCAAGTAAGCTGAGTAACAACAATTCACTCTTACATGAAAAAACAATTCTATGCAAGGGGAATCTAGTTAGCTTGTAAATTTTTAATGCTGTTTTACAATATTACACTACATACCCTAAAAGAGGCAGGACAAATAAAGCTGAGCAGTAGACTGTGAACAAGCGGGAAATCCACATTGCTGTATCCAACTTGTTAGCCATCAGAAATTGCTACATTGGAAATGAATAAAAGGAAAAATAAAAAAAGACCAGGCCCAACAGAAGTCAGTATCTTAATATTTGCATACAATGAACATTCTTCCCAGATATATTGAACTGCAAGTCTTTCTCCAACCGCAAATATAAGCAAATTATAGCTTGAAGCAGAAAACTTTTTTTTTGTTCTGTGATACTTGGTTCATATGATGTTACTAGCTAGATCAAAAACAGCTTGGCTTCCTCAGAAGCAAGGGGCTCCTTTGTACACCACAATCAAATACAGTGGTAAGAACTTCTAGAAAAATAGTTTTTCTATGCAAACACACCTCACTAAACAGTCAGCTCCACAAATGTTACCATGTAATGTCTCTAGACCTGACTGACTTTTGTATCTACTGCTTCAAGGTTTTATTTAGAATACACTGCACACACATGGAGCTAAATCTCCTCAGTTGTTAACAAGGGGGGAAAAATATAGGGTCAGGTAAAGTTAGCATAACTACATTACAAGGAAAGTGGCATTGATTTGGCCTACATATTCCTGGCCTTGCCAATGGAGAAAACTTTTCATAGTAATCCTGCACCTCTCCTGTTGTTGAGTTCTCCCTAATCACAGCCCTCCTCAGTCCTGATATAGCCCCAAAGCCAGAAAGGCCTTCATGAAGCACAGAATACTTTTGGCTATATATACCTCAGAGACAAAACAACAGCTTCCTTCCACTTGAAAGAGTTATTTTTTTATTTTTTTTTCAAATTTGGACCAGCTTTTGAAGATTCCTCTTTTCCTCTATATTGCTAGTGCGTCTCCATGGAAATGACCAGAAACTTACAAGCATCTTTATAATATAATCTCGTATCTTAGTTGCACAATGTAACTACAGAAATGGCAAGAAGCTGTGCCAAGGCCAGATTAGATCATCAGGAAAAGGTTTTTCACCCAGAGGGAGGGTGGGCAGTGGAATTGGCTTCCCAGAACCAAGCAACAAGCTAGTCTGAGTTCAAGAGTTTGGACAAAGCTCTCAGGTACATGATGTGACTTCTGGGGTGTCCTATGCATGGCCACGAGTTGGACTCGATGATCCTCGTGGGTCCCTTTCAACTCAGCATATCCTATGATTCTGTGAAATACAGATGCTACCACACTGAATTACTTTCAGTTAGCCATTTTCAAGAGCGGCGGCACACTAAGAGCACGCTTTCAATCGGGAAGCCAGAGCTGCTCCCCGTGCCCGCCCCCGGGCGCGCAGTGCCTCGCTGCCACTGCAGCAGGACCCCCCCGCCGCCGGAGCAGCCCTGCGCCCGGCACGGGCCCCTCAGGCCCGGGAGCTCCTTACCACGGCCCCGCCGCCGGCCCCGCCTGGCATGGGCCCGTTCTGCGTGGAGTCCGCCATGGCCGCACCTGCGGGGAGAGAAGCGCCTCAGTTTGTGGGACAGGGGCGACCGCAGCCGCCGCCTCCCGAGATCCCGCTCCCGGCCCGGCCGCGACCCACCGCAAGCGCCACTCCGGGCACGGAACACGCTCCTGCGGACCCGCACTGCCGGATGCAGTCGGACGCCACTTCCCGCGAACCGCGGGGCTGCCGGGCAATGTAGGCGGTGACTGGGACGCTCCCGCCGGCGCTGGGCGGCGGCGCGGGGATGTCCCGGCGTGACTGCGGTGCGGCGCTCCGGCTGCGGGGCGAGCCCGCCGGGCAGGGCGCCGCTCCCTTCCCCCGCCGTCCACAGCAGCCCCGACGGCAGGTGCTCAGCCCCGTCTGTAGGGTCTATTCAGGGCCGCTTGGGTCTGCTGACAGCAACGGCAGCAATATTAATGCTCGCTTTGGGCCCAGTGTGGGGAGTGTTTGCTCACTGAGGGCCAGCTGGATTTCCAGGGCTCTGGATTTCCACGGCAACCTGGCGAGGCCTAGTGCTGTGCAACAGCAATATAAACTGGAATCGCAGAGTCACAGCACCCAGGCAAGGCGCTCCGCAGTTCCCTGCGGTAGCCCGGCGGTGTAACACAAAAACGGTACAAGGTTGTGTCCCTGTGTCCCTGTGTTTTAGTGTCATTGGTTCCCTAGAATGTAAAAAAGGAAACAAAAAAAAAAAAAAAAAAAAAAAAAAAAAAAAGCGCGCCTCTTCAAAGCCTAAAGGTTCGTGTGCGTAAAGATTCGTACTGTCAGGGGTTTTACATTAAAAAGCAGGATCTTTGAAACAAGTTTCTGAAATCGTTGATCAATAATCATTAAGCCATAAAGTTAGCGAGCTTTACTCAAGTACAGGTATATCAGCAACGTCTGACAGGAGAACTAAGCTGGACAGCACAAAGTAGAAGCAACCTTCTGCTCACTCTCCAACATGTAGCATATGTAATTTGCAAGGTCTTGGAAAGGTTTAATACTACCTTCATTAATCTTCCCCTTGCCTTTAATATTGATTTTTTTTTTTTTTTTTTTAATTATTTGTGCCGGATAGCTACGTGAACATGTTTCTGTTCTCAGCTGGAAGCCTCTCACTCGTCTGAAGTGGCATCAAAGCAAAAGAAAATAAAATGCGGGCCTTGTGACCGATACCTTCGCCTTTTGGCTCCCACGGCTTCATGTAGTTTGTGCGTGTGGCTTTCTGTCAGGGATGTGCAGCAGGTTCCCCCTTCTGGCAGCGTGGGTTTCAGGAGAGCAAGACGTCTGTTCCAGGTTCTAATCATTCCCAGATGCTTTAAATTCAATTACTCTTCTAAAAGCAAGAAAGACATATTCTTGTGACCAAGGATGTTGGAATCAATATCCGCAATCAGCCTCATTTCTGGTTTATGGGGATTAAACTTGAAGAGTGATTGGAACACACTCAGGAAGAATGTGTAACGAAGTATGTTGACAAGAAAGGAGGGAAAGAGTCAGCTAATAGGGATTCTAATACCATAACAATTATAAATAATCTAAGTAAACTTAGCCTAATTAACACTTTTAAATTGAAGATGCAGAACCTGATTTTACACTTCTATCCCAGCTGTTCATCTCTCACTAAGGTGACTGAGACGTAGGCACAAGACCTATCACCTATTTTGGGACGATTTTTCTACAGGTGGAGGAGACTGCTAAACAGCAGTAGAGAATTAGGACTCTCAGTGTGTCTGCTGGGCATTCTCAGGTGTGTAATAAAAAGTCTGGTAAACATTTATCAAAATAAAGAATTCAATTATAGCCCAGTAAATTTAAGTTGAACCATTATCAGTTTACTCTGTTGCAAAATTAAATATTGATATATCCAGGAGATTTGTTTAGATGCAACTGAAACATGAAAACCACAGGATGTTTCACTGAAATGTCACAAGGGAAAAAAATCTGGTCAGTGTTCAAGATTACTTGTATTTCTTAAATGAACCTAGGATGACAAGTGCATGTCTTTAGCAAGAGTGCTTTTTCATTTCTCATCACTTGTAATTTAGGAAATATTCAATGCACTTGTATTCAAAGCATTCATTTCTAGATTTTGGTTTGGTGTCTCTTGGTCATAACAGCAAAAGTTTTCTTTCACAATTTTGTCTTAATTTCATTGAAATGGAATGTTAGCCATTATTTATTTACGAAAGTTAATGGATTAAAAAATGTCCTACTTTGGAAGATTTGATAAGAAATGTTCCTCTTCACCCTTTGCAACTAGTTCCCTTTTTCTTCATACCAATCCTTATTTTCCCGTCTTTCGTCTTTTGTTCTGCACCTGTTGTTGCTTCTTGTTTGATACAGTCTCTTCTGTTGTGCACTTCAGACCATGCCACTGTTTAGTTTAACTTGAAAGAAGACATTAAATTATATCTTTAGAAATCAAATGTCAGCTACTGGTTTCTCCTTTTCCCAATTCTCCTGTGCTATGACATTGCTGATTGAGCAAACAGCAGGAGCAGAAATTGATCTGTGTGTTATTAATGATTTTGTTTCCAACAGTTGTAAGATTCTTCCATACCATCAAGGCACCTGTTTGCTTTAATTGGAGATTGATAGTTCAGATATTTAGAAGACTATCATTGTAATTGCTGAAGACTTACCTACCTCATTAGCACTATAGTCCCATTTCTCCACTGTGGCAGTCCAACACAATGAGCATGGACATGGCTGAAATTGTAACTATAACACTTCCATGTTTTCCCTCAATACATGTATACACCTATCAGAGAATTACTGATGGTAAAGATAACTGGGATCACCTTGCTCTTAATTTAAAAAGTATTTGATGCAAAGGGATATATGTTGACCTTTTATGCCCAGATGTATACATCTACTTCCACTAATCCATTTGATGTCTCTAGGGAAAAAAATAAAGCACCTTACTATGTCTGCAAAATAAGTAACACATTTCTTAATTTTATGGAAGAAAATAGGAATGTAATGCTTTACATTTGCTTAGCAAAGCTGAGACTGAGAAGCTGAGACTGTCCAGGGGCAGTGCAAGTTTACTAATGCTCACAACATCACCATTAATTAGATGAAGTTCAATGTAAACTTTAGGTCAAAAAGGTTAGTAATTTACTTGTAGGCACACAAGCAGTAGCATAGCTGGGCTAGAAATGGGATATATAACACCAGAGCCACCATTGCCAATTTTCTTCTTACTATGTGTTTTCAGATGAAATCATATGCAAAACTCCATAGGCATTTTGAAGCCAGTTTGAATAGCCAAAGAAGGCTCTGTTGGTGTTTCAAATGAATTACTGAGAACCTCATTACAGACACTAAGGAAATACTTTATAAACAATAATTCTTAGTCAATGCATTTTGACAGCCATAATAAATACTTTATAGAACCACTGTTTTGCATTAAAGGTTGTTTGAAATTTGAATTTTTTATTGTCTTTTTGGTAGCATCACCATGACAAGCATGCAATCTTTTGTCTCCAGTGGCATCAATTCTCAATCATTTTAACAGACAATGATGTAGCATTGTTTAGGTGGTGTTCATCACCTTGCAGCAAGGGGTACTTGAAGTTCAGATAATGATTTATCTCTTTTGTCCTTCTTGATTTGAAAGAAGGTACTGTTGCTAGCATCTGTATGTAGTTTTCATTTATTTCAAATGAAAGAGAGAACATTCCTCCAAGATTGATAGGATTGCAGTTCCTCGTAGCCAAACTAGCTCCATTATTTGTATCAGCAGTGTATAATGCAGAGATAAAATAAGTTTTTATGCAAAGTTGTAATGAACAATTTGGTTCTTGTTTGTGGTTGTCTCAAGCTGGCTATCCAAATCTCAAGAAACAATAAAGGACATTGGCTAAATGCCTGTTACATTTTTCAGACAAAGAAACAGAAGTCTTCTGTCTCTACCAGATTGCGTTGTGATTTTTGCTGGATGGTCTGTAGCAATATCAAATATGTTCTTCTATCTTTTCCCTTGCAGCTGGAGTTTCCATTTACTCACCCTTCTTGGAAGCATTGCCCTTTTAATCACCGAGTGTGTGTGCCAAAGCAGTGAAAAAGAGACACCACAAGGTTTTTGATGATGTGCAAAATAGATGTGCAAAATTTCTTCCAGTTGCTTTCTGTGTCAGCATTTTTATAACTCTCAGCATTTTGTTATGTCCCCATGTTATTAAAATAAATGACCCAGAAGCTGCAAGTGTAGGATTAAGACTGTACAAAGAAATATAACTTTATGTCTTTTGTAAGATTTGAGGTATGGCACAAGGATTGTCATGTGATTGAATTAGAGAGCAGCCTTGCCAGTGTATTTTATTTGCAATGTCCAACCCATTAGGGACATGAAAAATATTGAAAATTTAAGAATGGAAAGAAAGATAAGCAAGTGTTCTTTTAAAAATTAATTAAGGGAAGATTAGGAAGATTTTAGAAATCAGCAGCAAGAGACCGTATCAACAAATGGAGTAACACAGTGAATTATAGATGTAAGCTTTTGACTACCTGTAGTGCTTGATTATAAATACCACAGCAGGAAAGATTGATAAGCATCATCTTGCAAGCTCAGAGAAGTATCTGAAAGTGTATTGATCAATGCTGGACTCAGTACTGGGTTGCTGGTAAATGGCTTCCTTATCTTGTTCTGATCACAGGCCACAATGAGGGAACGAAAAGAGGGCAAGGGACAAAACCCCAAACCTGTGAGCCTTCCCAAGAAGAAGTTCTGTAACAATGCAAGGAATATTAGCTCTATGTATGCAGAGAAATGTGAAAAGAAATAGTCCCTTTTCAAAATACTCTCTGTTATATGATCTGAGCAAAACCCCATAAAGATTGATGCCAGTAACACCTGACATGGTTCTGCACTAATAAATAAAAACTAATAACACTATAATCTGTGGTCGTGTTTTCTTCAGCCGAGATAGCATTATTACATTATGCCACTCATTCAGTGCAAGCAGAAGTTTGCAGATAAATAATTAGGGTTGCAAGCTGTATAAACTGAATAAAAATGAACCACCATGGAATATTTTGCTTTTACCTGAAGGTGACAAAAGCCAAAGACTTCTTTTCATGTAAGAGAACCAGCCAATATGTCCAGAATCCCATCCCATTCACACAAAAACTTTTCTCACACAATTACAACAAATGTGGGAATTGCATATTTTGTTCTCTGCACCCACAAAGTTGCCTCTGGTTTCATTCACAAGCATCTTTAGACCTTTGCTCAAGTCAGTCCATATCACCTTCACTCTTGCTATCATTATAAATGTCCTAGGCAGTAAAGGTATACAGGTATATATAGAAGACCTAATTAAAATTAGAGGAGGCTTCAGAGAAAAGCTTTTGATTTTGGACAGTTTTTTACACAATCTGGTATGTTTTCCTAGCCAGGGTAGGTTTGAATGATCTAATGTATTATATTTCATCAAATTTTCTTGATCTTATAATACATAGTCCAGGAGCTGAATTTTCAAAAGCACTTTGCACTACAGATAAGCTCTGAAATCAGTAACTTTCTGCATTCTTTGTGAGATCCCATTCAGAAAATCAGTCACAGAAAACTGGGTGGGTGATTATGGGATAGGAATATGTGGAAGTATTTTTAACATTTGATATTGGATATTAAATTTTAAGCACAGTCGACTGACATGTCCACTGACATGTTCCATGAATATTTTATTGTTTATTTTGGAGGTGGGAATATTTTTATTTATTGGCATTTATTATTCACAGCATATCCAATTCCAGACATACCAGGCAACTGTTCCAGTTTGTAAAATTTATCCGTCTATTTTTTTATTTTATTCTATATAATTTAGTTAGAATAATTTAAGTTTAAAATCATTGCCAAAAAAAGGTATATGCATATTTTATCCAACTGGTTTTTGTAGCCACTGATAATCAATAACAGCTTAAAACTTAGAAAAGATAAAGAATACATGGAAAGACAATCAGGTTAATTAGATTTGTCCTTCCAAACACTTATAGGTAAAGTCCATCCATTTAAATCTGATTTAATCATGTGCTGAAGTGGCATGAAATTGAATGAAATCAAGCTGTCCATAGCCCAGAAATGTTCTTACTGAGATATAAAAATCCTCAAGGATACCAATTAGTCAGATAGTCTAGTTGATAAGTCAAGGATAAGTTTCTTGCTCAGTCACAAAGCTTCTGATTTATATATTGACAAGAGTGACAGGTAATGGTAGGATATTCTTTGAGGCTCATAACTTTTTACTGAATTCAGCCGTCCCTGCTGTGACTTTTGCAGAAATGACCTATCTAACACTTATTCTTTAGCAATCTTTGCTTGTTTATATAGAGCCAGTAGTAATTACTTCATTAGGAAGGTAAAATACAGGGAGGTTCAGGTTCAAAGGAGATATTTAGCATTTTCACAAGGGAAATTGTAAGCAAGCTGGAGAGGGTCACAAGTAAAATGAAGAGTTAAACACAGAGCAAGATTATTGACATGTATTACAGCTTTTGAAATGTAATAGTTGATGCATTATCAATTAGTGAGTTGGAAGATAAACACAGGGAATTCAGGGTATGTCTACAGAAAACCGAGTACACTCACTCTTAGCTTCTTCACTGAGGTTTAATAGGACTTTTGGTGAGTTATACTATTTATTCTTCCTGAAAGGGATTTCAGTCAGTTGCACAGTTCTGAAAAGTAAGCAAATTCTCGTAGTCAAAAGATAAAACTGAGATTTTAAAAAAACAATATTCTTTAAGTTTGCTTTACATTACAGTTGGTCCAAGACCACTACAAGTAATTCTCACATGGCACTTTTGTTTTTATCTTCATGGATGACATTAGGAAGAGGGTCTTTATTAAAAACCTTGAAATATTAAAAAGTCTGGCAAGCTCATTACATGGTTCCTCCACAGTCTTATACTCAGCAAGAAACAATGTGCAGATGTAAAATTTAAAATTATTCTAACAGGAGCTGGAAAAAAAGTTCTGGAAGTTCACCCAATGTGACTGTGTTCAATGCAGACGTTCAATGACTGCATAGGTAATATCCCAGGAAAGATGCTTAAAGGAAAAGAAGCCCAGACACATCTCAGAATAATTCCTCTGGCAACTTATTGGGCAGGCAGAAGCTATGGAAAATGTCCTCAGCAGGTAAATTCATGATAATTAGGAAACATGGGAAGATGCTTGGCCACTAGAAGTTATTAATTATAAGGATTTTGAGCAGCATTCTAGAATTAAGACTGACTGTATGAAAAAAAAAAAGAAAAGAAAATGGGAAAAGAAGATGAAAAGGGAAAAGTTTCATTTGTATACTACTTTTAATACAGTTTAAAAAAAATCCCAAAACCCAGCAGAAATAGAGGTATTAAAATAGCTAAAGAAACATCAGTATGGAGAAGGTTGAATTGGAAGAAGAAAGCTCTAGCAGGCTTAGTGACAGGAATGTGTTTGACAAATGAGAGGTAAACAATAAGAAATGAGTGAATTATTTACATGCAGCAGGATATGAATCTGTGTCCTTGAAGATTTTCAAGATTCAGCTGTAGTCCTATTTCAAGGGGGGCGGTTGGACCACCTAGTCCCTGGGATCCCTTCCAATCCATATTTGGTTTTGTGCAAAGTGAGAATCTTAAACAGCAAAAATGAAGAAACTGGAACAACTAGTGATGAGTGTGACACACACCATTGTCAGAAAAACAAGTACATCATGGAGTAGCAGATGTTGTTAAGAGGTACTGAAGGATAAGGAGCCTTAAGGATTCATAGGAGTTAAAGTGATGAGTAAGAGTGAAGGTTAACAACAGAATAAATGTTTTCATGAATTCCATCATTATGAAAAGTTTTGATTTCTGAGATAGAGACACAAAAATAGAGGTTATTTGTATCCATACAGCACAGCTATTCTGAAGTGCTACAGCTCACAAACTTCCTCATCAATACTGCATCAAAAAGCTGAGCTGCTACACCAGTCTTGAGTTTGGAAATAAAAAACGTTCTAGTAGAACTGTTTATTGAAAATAACCCTGGGCAAAACAATTGCAAGTTGACATGGTCCAAAATAAGTTGAATAAATAAAAGGTATTTCCCCAATCATTTTATATTAAACAGGAATATCCACCAATAAATTAAGTAAATGACAGTGAGGTCATCCATTTAGAGAAATTCAAGTAAAAGCTTTTTTTTTTTTTTAAATGCTATAGCAGAACATCTGTAACCCCTTCCCTAGTCTCTTAAAATGGCCAGGAGAAAAAACAATCTCAATATTAGGGAATGTAGGCCGATGATATAAGTTAAACAATAAGGAAATTAAACAGATTATAAAGATTTGTATTCTTCAGAAGAATAGCAGATTTTATGAGAGGATAGTAGAAGAGAATTTCTCTATATTAGGTATCAGCAGGACAGGCATGCAACTAGTTAGGTTGAAGTTGATATAAAAATAAATCAGTATAAAATGCTAATCATGTATTTAGAGTAGAAACAAGAAGAATCTGTAAGATGCTTACAGTGAAAACAGAGGAATTAAAACATCTGAATACTCTTAAAATGGAGTTTAGTAAATTTATACCACTTGAAAACCCAGATGATTCCTTCTGGGCTGTTAAGAACAAAGTCTCCAAATCATCTATAGAGGGTTTGGGTTAATTGTACCCATTAATTGGGGGTGTGTGAACACATCAAACGTGATTGTTTTTACTGTTTTGTTTTAAAGGACACAATGAACAAACCACAAAATGAAGAGGATTTCAGTGGTTAGTGCATCCTTTGAGAAATGCTGCTGCTGGTGCTGATCCTCAAAAACTCTAAATAATTATTAATTTTTTTATAGCAAAAGTGTTTCTCCACAATGTATATTTATTCTTTTGGGATTTTATTTTAATAATCTCAGAAATGTTACAATTCTGCAATTGTCTGTGAGAGACAACAATTTTTAAATTGAAGATGCAGAACCTGATCTGCATCTGAGAGAAAACAATTTGGCAAGATGTCTGTAAAAAAGCATCTCTAAGATTCTGTGACTAAAATGAGATGCCATAGTGGAATCCATAGTCAAATGATTAAAATTTCCCTAAAAATTTGCCCCCTGCTTTAAAGCTGGATACAAAATTCTCTTAGAAGTGTCTAGAAAACAAGCCACAAGGCATGAGAACAGTCTGTTAATGCTGTCTCCAAGCACAAGGTAAAATCCTGACTTTCATCTGAATTTCCAAACACCAATCTCTCAAACTTCACTGAGCTTCCAGTCTTTGGTTTCCTTTTGGATGTCTTGGGCACCAAGAAAGTCAGAACCTCATTTATCAGCTATAATCCCAAGATCAACTTCTCCTCAGTACCACATGGATTCTTTGGATCTAAGGTACAGCTGAAATATGGACAGAGCAGGTCACAGAGCTTGTTCTCTTGAAATTCACAACAAAGATGTGGCACTTTTGGCCAGGACACCAAACATTCAGTTAACATGGCGGAGTTGCCCATGACTCAGATAAGGATGCTGTCAGACCTGTAGAGTTCAAAACATAGTAACCATAAAAGGTGTGACTGCTCACAGAACCTGCTTCCTCAAGAATGTTTTCTAGTGTGTCCATTTTTATGAAGACCTTGGCTCAAAAGAAACAACTAAAGATGTTTTCCCAGAAAAAATATGGATATTGATAATATCTTCCCATCTAATGACCTTACTAAGCCATAATGGCAGTGTATACTTATAACTTTTAAATATGACCTGTGTTTTACAACAGTTTTATACTAGAGGTGCCTCAGGCATAAACCATGAAATTCAATTATTTTCACCTGTGAGCACCAGCTCATGCAACATAATAAAACTTGTGTCAATCAACTATTTATTTGTCTTGGCTTTACTTAGGATTATCAGAGGATTTATTATGTAGCAACAGAATTGGAAAATAATAATTCAAAAGTAAAACATGGATGAGTCAGAAAAGAATAAAAATAAGAATTTTGAAATCTAACTGTGACTTTTGATCAATGTTAAAATTATGAGTGAATTGTCAGATTAGTACATTTCTATTCCTAAAGTGTTTTTACCTCTAATTAGAATATAATTTAAAATAGCCTTGTGATACATGAAAATCAGCATAAAAAAAATAAATAGATTATTGTCCTCTTTACTTGGTCAAATATATGCCTATCATGAGGACATAAATGTCTTTTATATCATTTTGTCAGGGTGATATCCTGTGTGCTAGTGCATGGCCTAGAGAAGAGATGAAATTCTGCAAAACTGATAAAAATGAGAATGGAGGACTAAACAGCAGATAAAGGGAAAGTCATGGTTAATGGTCAAATTTATTATTTTATGCTGAAAGAATAAGATGGGTTTTCACATCTCATCTGAAGATGCCACATCTTGCTCAACAAGGGGTAGCAGGGCCAGAAGACAGATCTGTTTTCATTATATCCCTGTCAGTGCTAGAAAACCTCACAACTGATTCTGTTGCGATAACAATATCATGTCAGACACAATTCAAGTCTTCCTCTCACCAAACCCCAGTGAATGAACCTCAGTAACATAGCAAATCAGTGGTAACCTTGGTTTTGAAATCTGTTTGGGGATTCTGGAGTTGACAAGAACTCTTAGATAGTAAATGGGTAAGGAACATGGGTGAATTTCATGTTTCTGCAGTTTTCTCAGGGTTCAGTTTAATGGCAATTTAAAACATTACTGACAGTCTGTATTCTATGTGTAGTGAAAAATTAAACTCCTACCATGCCTTTCAAGTAAATTCAATTATGATAATCCAGATTTCAAATTATCCAGAAACTGGATTGTGTCTGCTCATTGTTTTTGAAAACTAAATGGACCAGTACATTTGTACTTTTTCAGTAAGCACTAAGTGGTGCACTTGCCTTGTTTGATATGACCCCACCGACTTCAGTCAGGACCTCAGACTGCAAAAGCCCAGGAAGAAAAAAGAAAACACCAAGATTTCTTTTAATTTGAGCAAGTGCAGCATTCAACAAAGCCTCAGTAGCCTCATTTGAGACCTTTAGAAGTAGTGATAAGAAAAGCAATAGAACACAGAACAGCAATGACTGCAAATACTACGTTCATCATTTATTGCATAATTACCTCATAAAATTTCACTGGAGATCCTCACACTAAGATTCTTCTTGTTTAAAGTATAAAACAATCTAACACTGCTAAAAAGGTCACTAGAAATGAATAGTGAATAATATTTATTACAAGAAGTATAGTTAGGAGAAGTATTTAATATATTGAAGGACTTTCAGTGGTGTTGGCATCCCAGTATTTCTGGCATCTGCAGATGTAGAATTGCATGATATCTTGTAGGAATGGTATTTCTCAAAGAACAGCAAAGTTTACTAGGAACCAGAAATAGTGCTGGGGGAATTTCTTCTTAAAGTCATAAGAGAACTTTCATGCTATTTATCTATTCTTTTGATAATGGAACACTCATGCCATCTAATCACGACTTCCTCAGATTCTGCAAGACCAATAAAAGGGGCACATTGATACCCAGTGAATAGAAATACAGTATTGCATTCTGGATTTGATCTGTTCTGTGCATTCTTTATATTCAACCCATAATATTCAAAGATTGTTTTCATGAACCTAGCTTGTTCAGTCACTAGTCATCTGATTTTGCTCTGCTCTGGAGATCAGTGTGAATAGTTTTCCTTTCCTATTTGAATGCTGAGTATCAAGCCATTTAAATTATGTCTACCATATGTATTAGTTATGCATGAATAGAGATAGTGTTTCAATTTCTATCAGTTGCTGAAAGCGTTTTCAGTAATGCTATCAGCTGAGATGGGTTTGAGTAAAGGCATTAACACCTGGTACCAAAGTAGAGCTTTATTTCAGAAAGAAAAAAATTCCAAAGGCTAATACCAAACAGTTTTCTTGGGATTACTCTTTGATTAGATCTCATCTCTAGATAGCTACTTTGATATCTGGTTTTATAACCAGGAGTAAAAATCAGTTTAGTGGTTTCACACTTGCTCCTTGTAGATATTTGTCCAGGTAAAAAAGTCTCCACACAATTCAGTGTGTTTATCAAACTAAAAGTAAGAGCAACTAGAAAAGAAAAATATTTTTCTAGATGAAATAGAGCTTGAGTTACAGTTTAAACTACCACAGGAACCCATAAGGACGTTCCATTTCATTCCTTTTGTGCTACTGACTTACATCATTAGGTGAAAAATGACAGAAACCCTGTGCCTTAGTCTAGTAACTGTTGTAAGGCTACTGAAGGATATCCTTACAAAATGTGATGGCAGTCTTAATTCAAAGACCTATGTGCAAAGATAATTTTCCTACCTATTTCAGGAAGTATGGACTCCTGGCCTCCCTCTGCAATCCATCCCACGTAGTCTTCTGGCAGTCCCTAGATAAAGTGATGTTGAAGATACAGCACAGAAAGTATAAATACAAATTTTTAAAGATTCATATGATGAATCCACAGCATCATTTCTCATGACACCAGAAATTCAGGGTGGTCAGGGTACTGTAGAGGGCATTTAAGCTGTTTAATAAAAGATTCAGAAAGTGATTTTGAGCAGTTGTAATGGACTGTCCACAATATCAGCTCCTCCTTTGGTCCTAGTTCTGCTTTTGATTATTTCCATAAATTTTCTTCAAAGAGAATCTCTAAAGGAAATAAGACTGTGTGAACAAATGTTGGTCATTTGGAGTCAGTCGTACTGCTTAGCCCTTTTTAATTTAGCAGTACAGATTACCTGTCCAGTTGTCACCAAACCACTGGTACACAGGCACTTTCTGACTTATCCTGAGCAAATGTGGCCCTTGCCCATCACTAAAACTAAGAAGCTGTAGAGATAACAGAAACCCTGTTTTCTGATCCTTTTTCCCCATATCCATACCATGCACGAGGCTCTGAGTGGCTTCACTGATAGAATATTTTAACTGGGAAAATGAGTGCTATCAGTTCTATGCAGTTCCTATAGGTTTAGGAAGAAATTTCCCAGCACAAAGGAAATTCTTGTTCAAGATCAAAATTGCTCTTGATAAGTTAATAATTACCGTACTAATTAAAGATATTTCTACTGCAAGATTTTTTTTTTACAGAAGCTATAACCCAATGAAAACTTATTCATACTCTAAACTCAGATTCCATCAGAATGGAATTATTTCCTCCTGAACGTTTAACTTCATGACAGGAAATTACTTGGTCCAACACTTTTACCTAATAGCCTTTCAAGATCCCCTCAAAATTAAACAATCAGATAAGAAGAAATTACTTCCTTTTTCAGCTATTTATAAAAGATACTATGAGAAAATAGCTGTCAATATAAGTAAATAAAATTGGCCTGCGTCTTTTTTCTGGACATATGGATAAAATATACAAAGTCTGCTTATATACCCTGCCAGGACTACTTATTAGGAACAGTCCCAGGTACATATTTCCCCCAAAATAATGTCCATCCCTTAGAATGAGCCAAAAACCTGCCAACAAGCACTGTAAAAACTGCACAGGTCTGAGCAAATAGACAGGCCCCTTAGATATAAAAATTACTCAAACTGTTACTCAAAACTAAATAAAATCACAGGCAATGGCAGTGTTTTGCCTTTAATTCTTACCATCAGTCTGGCTATCGCCACACACAAAGACCAGCCATATTCTGCCATCAAGCTGTCCACAAGCTCTTTCTACCAGAGAAAAACTGGCTTATGATGACATACATTTTCCCAAGATGCCACACAATACACAGCCACATAATTGCATTACATCTCTGGTCCTGACTGTAAGCAATGAACCTGGCAAGACAGGGTTCTGGGCTAACTGTCCTAATGGGCCATTTCAGTTGTTTGTTTTCAATAAAAAACCTTCTGCATTGTATACCAAGATTTAGGGTTCTTAGAGAATGTTATTAAGCTCGATATATTTGTAGTCTATTCCAGCAGCAGCAGGTTTAATGTAATATGGCAAATTTTGAAAGAAAAGTAGGATATTTCAGTTCTGTATTTCAAATATTTGCATAATTCCAGCCAAATATCTGTCTATAACATATTACTGAAAGTGGCTGAGGCAAATGCTGTGGACACTGAAGGTAGGAGAGACATATATTTTAATAGAAAATAGACATGATTCATCTTCTCCATTTATTGTTGGTATATTGATAATGATTGACTATAAAAGAGTTTGTTTCTTTCCTAGGTGTTTAAGTGAATATTAGTCTGCAAGTAGGGGAGTATACAGTCTATTAAGTACTGTCTGTCTCTGCAGAAAGCTACCACAGAAGACCAATGGGTAGATTCTCAGCTCTAACTGCTTCTGGTGGAGCCCCTGAAAACAGCCTGTGGTGAAATTAGAGGAATGGGGTAGTGGCACAGATCTGGCGTGTTCTGTGCTCCACCACCATACCCTGCTTCTTGGGAAATCAGGGTGGGGAGATACCTAATTTGTGTCAGTAGTGGTTACCCAGAAGGTACACACACACAGAGGGGAAGTCCTGAAATTCTGATTTATATACCAGTAGAGAAAATGCAGTTATCTGTATACTTTAGGTACTTCAGCAGATTTTGTGGGGAGCAACACATGTTCTGGGTAACAGAGGGGAAACTGCTAAAGTGTTTCTCCCATCCTCTGAACCATGGTACTTATGGATCAGAGAATGGTCTTGAGGATTGCTCTTCTGCCTAAGGGTGGGTCTGTCTACACAGCTCAGTACAGTGCCATTAAAGATACCTCTAAAAAAAGTAATTCAAATGAGAAGTTTTAAAGCTCTCAGAGAAGACTAAATCAGCAGAAGTGAAATGTGATCATTTACAGATAACCTGGGTGTCTTCTTACAGTATCTGTAACCTGGAGTCACTAAGCACAGCCTGCAACATCAGAACAGCAAAACTGCTAAGCAATTAGTCTGTAGGAACAGCACAAAGCATGGTTCCAGAGAGACTGAACACTACAGACATAATGGAGTGCCTGGAGGGTGACATCAGGAAGTTGCATGAAGCTCAGTAAAGGTTTCATAGGGCAAAAGCAACTTGTAAAAATGAACAGATACTCTTGTGCCTCTAGAATAGGCTTAGCTAATGAGTATTTAATATGATAATAGAATGCTTTTAAGTGTGTTTTGACTGTTAAATTGTATAATGGTTTGTTTGTTCTAAATACTGCGCCTTCACCTGGTACTCTCTGGCCTTGTTAGGTATTGTGATAGAACAAGATTTTTTGTAGAAGGACAGATACTCTTTACCATTCTTATTTCTGAGAACTTCATCCAAGTGCCTTCTGATATACTGTGCTTCCTGCAGTTCTTGCACAGGGGACATGCCTCCATTTTCCTTAATTGCCCTGCAAAAGCCCTGCAAACAGAGCATCCCACTATAGAGATGAGAAGAACACACTCAGTTTAGCAATGCTCGCTGCTGTGTTGGACAAACTACATGCATTTCTCATTTGGTTTCATCTGAAAGCTTTTTCCTTCTCTGACGGCCCTTTTTAAACCACTCGAAAAACAAGCTAAGCTCTCTTCGGTAAATACCTAGGTAAGTGAATAGACCAGGCGGGAAAGATGGGCTTCTTTCCCCTAAATTACGTGTAGATTCTTCAGAGGTGATGTCTGCTGTCTGTGAGTGTTTTGAAAAGCATAAAATGCAGAATTTTATCCTTGAAAAGGATAAAATGCAGATGGTGGGAGGAAGGGACGTGGTGAGAGCTCGCGGCTGGGTGACCGCGCTGCCGACCCGCTTCTCGCCCGCTGAGCCCTTCGGCAGCTCGGCGGCGGCTCTCCGCCGTTCGGCTCCCAAAACACGCTCACCCCGAGCCGCCACCGTCGAGACGGGGGATGCGCGGCCTCTCCGCGCCTCGGAGATCCACGGGGATCGGGGTCCGCCCCCCACCAGCGTGTCGCACCCGGCGGTGGGCGCTGGAAAGTCCCCGCACGGCTGGCAGAAGCGGCCGCGCAAGCGGGAGCCCCGGAGGACTCGGTGCCTGGAGCCTCCAGCCCAGTCCCGCACGTGTGGGAAATCCGTGGGCGCCGTGGCGTTCCTCCGTGCCCGACTCGGGGTACACCGAGGTACAGGCAGTGGGAAAGGGTCTGAGATAAATTTGGATGAGGTTCTACAGAGAGGAGAAAAAATTAAAATAGATAGAAAAGGAAGGAAGGAAGGAAGGAAGGAAGGAAGGAAGGAAGGAAGGAAGGAAGGAAGGAAGGAAAGAAGGCCTCTTTGTCTAAAATGTGTGACTTTGACCAGTATTATCTACCATCTGTCATAACTATCTCTGTACAACAACACAGATCAAATAAACAACATCCTCCCCGTTTTTATGTTACAAATCAATCTAGCTGCAAACCAATTAAAAGGACATTTTTTCCATCCAAAAAAAGAAAATGACAAGGGCCAGAGGAGGGAAGGAGCGAGCAGTGCCTGCGCGAGGCGCGTTCCGGCTGCGAGCCACCAGAGGGCGCTCTACACCGCTCCCTTCTCCCGCGTAATTGATGGAGGCAGCAGCGAGAGATAATTAGTTTTATGTATATAATATTTGATCATGAAAATATTCTTTGCCTTATCCTAGTGTAGGGGACCTATAATATATGTTAAAATAGTTAATTTTTTATTATGTCTTCGAATTGTTTTACCCGTCCTA
>JACBWW010000020.1:14088349-14140849 GCA_020086605.1 Lanius collurio | reverse complement strand
GGTGTGTGTCGCCTGTCACCCACGGCACCTCCCGCTGCTCTCCTTACTTTTAAACAGTTAGTTTTGATTATTGTTTTTAATTGAGTAGAGTAGAGGAGCGGACATCGTTGCTGGAAGATGCAGCTGCTCGAAATGCAAATACGCAGCGGAAAGGGGAGATTTATCTGTGCCCGAAAGAAATACTAATGGAAGGAGAAAGATCTGTTGTTGGAGGAGGATGCTGGGTCTCGCCTTAGTTGTTTTTCCTGCGTTTGCCCTGGGAAAACGGGGGGCTTTCCCCCCTCCCGGCCTCATGTCTCCCGCTACTCAAAACTGTGCTGGAAGTATGCCGGGGTGCTTTCGGCTCTCCCTGCTCCGGCTGACTTGAGTAGAACCCGTCCCGCGGCTAGCAAAGAGAGACCGGGCTCAGAGGCCGGAGAGTCCCGGACCAGGGGACAGGTCCTTCGGGGGGTGTTTCTGGGGCAGCCGAAGGGGAAAAGGCCGAGCAGTGACCGAGGAAAACGTTCCGCGGAGGGAGCCCCCCTCCCCCGTGCTCCTTGCCCGGATAAAGCCCTTCCTGACAGGGGAGGGAAGGGGCAGGCTACAGGGCAGGGGCTTCCCTTTGGTCTCAGTGTGTGTTCTGTAAAGTTGTGACAGATTATTAGTAAAGGGAGGGGTTTCACAGTTTGATGAAGATATAACACACTCTGGACTATCCATCCTTCGGGCCCATTCATCAGCAGCAGAAGCACGGAGATGGGGGGAGAGAAGCTCTGTTCTCCCCCACGGCAATTCATCACTGCCGCTGAATCGGGGAGTCTTGTCCTTCAACGACCCGCTCCCTGGTCGCCCTCCTGGCATCCCTGTTCGGTCAGCTCCGTCCCAGACCAGCCCCTCTGAGGGGCCAGGGCTCCGTGCTCTCTCCGCTGCCGGGGAGGGACGGCTGTCACCGCGGCCGCAGGACTGGCGCCCCTGGGTCGCGGAGCGGGAGCGCGCACTGGGGTCCCGGCATCCCTCTCACCCCGCCGAGGAGGAGATCTCCCTGCTGCAGGGGAGAGGGAAGTTGAGAAGCTGCGTACAAGAATCGGGAGAGATGGAAAGGGCCAGACGAATAAACAGATAGATAGATAGAGACGGGGCGACGATGCTCCTGTGTCAGTCTTTTGTTTGGGAGTGAGTGATCCTCATTGTCTGTCGACGTGGAGAAGAGAGGAAATTAATTGCAACCAATTAATAATTAATCCCGTTTAAACAGCTTTATTATCACCCACGAACGAGAGGGAATTGGTCTGATAACCCCCCGAAGACCGAATGTCAAGTTTAACCAAATAGTTATTGCTTTATCAAACAGAGTCTGCAAATAAATTAATCAAAAGCAAATATGTTCTTTGTGCGGCTCGTTTGCCGGTAATGGATGGATATGAAGATTTGCCGATATTATTGTCTGTCATTCAATCTAACAAAGTGAACATTTATTGCATATATATTAAAAATTATCCCTTAATCGAGTGGGGCTGGGGTTGCAGTTATTGGAGTCTTCCCAGAGGTGAAGTCCCCTTGGATAGGAGAAGGGAGGGCTGCTCTTCGCCTCCCGTGCGATTCCCTTCGGAACAAGTTTCAAAATTGCTTTAATCCACCGCTAAATTGAGCTGTTTTACTAACTGTCCACGATATCATAAACAGTTTGAGGAGCTAATGGACGAGATGTTATAAAAATAGTGGACGTAAAGCACAGAAGAGGCGATATATTCCCCCGGGAATGATGGCCGGAGACCCAGCCACGGCAGACAAGCCCTCTTTGTCTCCCCCTTGCTTACATCATTTTCTAATTAGGCATAAAATTGTCTTCATACACTGGTATCGCTGGCTTCATAAACATAACCATTATGGTTCATAAAGACCCCATTGTGGGGAGCCCCTCTCAAAATAGAAAAGGATCTGGAGAGGCCCAAAGAAAAAAACATCTCCTTTGTTTTCTCTTTTGAGAAGACGGATGGGCAATGTCACGCAGAAGATTACTTTAGACTATTAAATTGTCAGAAAGGAAGAATTTCCCTATTAATAAAGGGAGTATAGGGCAGTGATGGAGCTGGATGCTGGAGGATGGCGAGGCGAGGTACCCGGCGCGGGATGCGCGGGGATGGTGGGACGCCGCGCCGGAACGGCACGGCACGGTCCGTGGGAGCCGTGGCATTCCCCCCGTGGCATTTCCGGGAGCGGGGCTGGCCGTGGCTTGGTGCCACGCACCCGCGGACCAGCGGGCAGCCCCGGCCTCGGCGCCGGGATAACTGGATGGAGATGGATGGAGCCGCCTATCGCCCCCGACGCGGTGTCAGGCCCCGGACAATTACTGTCTCCAGAGGGATGGACAGACTGACTGACACTGACCTCTGCCCACGAGCCCACTGGCGGCCCCGAGGAGCTTATGTGCAATTTGCTGGATTTCGTTTACAATAACCCGACTTGACATAAATAACTCTCCATGCTGTGTCTACGCCCGCCTGACCTCCTGAACTAGCGCGGAAACACTGCCGTATTGATCACGGGCACGGGGGTTTTTTGCTTCTTTTTTTTTTTTTTTTTTTTTTTTTTTCTTTTCTGTTTGGTCCGCGGAGACCCGCTCACCCCGCCCCGCGGTCCGTGCGCTCCCCCGAGCCGGACGGGCCCGGTCCCCGTGCGGGGGCGGCAGCGTGGCCCGGCCGGCTCTGCGCACAGTGCTGAACCGAGCCCCCCTGAACCAGGACAGTGGTCCTATTTCCTCGGACCCTAGTTTAATCTGAGGATGCTTTCCTAACAAAAAAGCCAGGAGTTAATTTTCATGTCGTGACAGCTATTGACGAGCCCTGACGCCCGGTGAGGGTCGGCAGAGAAGCCCCGGTAGGGCATCGGCTCCCCGAAAGCCTCCGTTCCCGCTCCTTTCCTCTCTCCCGTCCGTCCCCGCACCAACTCAGAGCCAGACCTTTGTTTCGGCCCCCGCTGGAAGCTCCGCGGGGCTTGTGGAGTGAGACGGAGGAGAAAGAAATAATAAGGAACGAAAGTAAAGGGAGAGAGGGGGACTCTGCGGCAGAAGCCTTGCGGAACGAGGCTGGTGTTATCCATTTAATGTGACATATGGAAATCTCCCCGTGGGGCCACAATTAAAGGAGCCGGCCCTGCGTCCTTTATTCCCCGCTAACTTTTGTGTTAAATGTTAACAACCTGGCGCTATCCATTCTGGCTCTATTACCAAGTGAATGTTGACTCCAAGGCTGCCTTCCTTTCTGCCTATTCTGGGGCTGCCTTCCATGCAGATTTATGTATTTTTGATATTAAATTCTTTCTAACATTACGCCTGCTCCCTTGTTGACTTTCATTGACCCTTGCCCTTGTCCCCATACTTTTCCATATTTAATACATGAGCATTTTTGCCAGTGCCCTCCCCTCTTTGTTGCCTCCCGGTTGACTGCCGTCCCTAATGGCATGTGCTGTTTGCTCTGTTGTTGAACTTGGTAGGGTCACATAGTCTTGTGCTGTGATATCCTCTGCATTTCCAGCCTTGCCATTCTAGGGAGGTGCCTTGTGGAACAAGCCTTTTTTCCCCTAGCTACCGGCTTCCTAATGACTAAAGCAAACACCTTCGCTAATGATCCCCCAGGCTCCCTAATCCCCTCGGGGTTTTGTTTAGCTGAACTCCTAGTGCTCTGCCTGTCCCACTGGTAGCTTGGCCTCTCTGACCTGAGACATCGCAGCTCTTCTCCTTGGAGCGGGCTGCCTTGTCCAGCTCCGCCTGGGCCAAAGGCCAGGATCATGGGAGCACTGGATGCCACCAGCTGCTTGAGGTGACACCGAATTACAAAGAAGAACCGCCAAAGGAAACTTCGGCTCACACAGGCAAATGAATGTGTTCATTTATCTCCTCTGACTCGGCGGTTCGCGGCGTGCCTCGGCCCTACGGCTTGGCTGGGGGAGCGGCTAAACGTCCTTCTCAAGAAAGATTGGCTCACTTCTCCTAGGCCGGTCTGTTCAGTATCATTATGTGACCGGTTTTCAGAATTGAAGTTGCCTGGTGTTTTGATTCTTCCCTGCCTGTGCATTTGTGCCCTGGAGGTCCCTTCAAAATGGATGCTAATTGTTGGGGCTGCACACTGCTGCCTGCTAAAATGCCCCAGAGCTCCCAGGCCCTGCTCCTCAATGGCTTAATTGACAAGGACTTGTCTGTATTTAGGAGCAGCTGGTCCAAAGCATTGGCACATCAGTGCAATCTTAACACAGCATCCCTAGCCTGGAGGAGTATGAGGGTAAACGTGGTTAAAATGAAGGAAGATTTATAGTCGGCCCCCTTGGGTAATGCGACAGAAGACAGCTACCAAGATTTTCCCTAGTAGGGGTTTCATTCATCAGCTTCCCAGCCTTGGTAACGTGTCTAGGAGCCACGTTCCAGCTATTATTAATAATAGGAGGTGGCCATTTAGCACAATTAGGCAGGTGACAGTATTCCACAGTAATGCGTAGCCCTAAACCAGACGGGGAGCCGCTAACAAACAGATCCATGGCCAGACAGCGCCGGGGCTTTGCACCACAGCCATGTCCCGGGTGGATCTGGGCTGGTCCAGAGGGCAGCGAGCTCTCACCCACCTGAGAGGGCTCCAGCTCGCAGCTCCATGTGTTGCCAGTTAAATCCTGGTAGGCAGTGGTTTAATCTCCTTCTACAAGGAAGGCAGGCAAAGAGCACCTCCTGCAGAACTGTTCCTTCTAAACCTTGAGTTAAACCCTCTGAAGTCCCACACCGGGTATAAAAATAATCTTTCATCCCGTCTCCACATTTAAAATTAAGGCTCTCTTTAATTTCAGATGCATAGATGAAATACATATATTATATATAATATATATATATATATATATATATATTTCTCCTCTGTCTCTAAACATTTCTCGTAAGCTTCCTGTTTATAAGATTTAAACTTACATTATTTCTAAACGGGAATGCCTGGGTTTATTTTCTGCAGTTATTCAGCTTTTTACAAAGAAGGTTTATGGAGCCGCTTAAAACTAAAGGGTTTTTTGTTGTTGTTGTTTTGCAATGTGTGGGAAATACTTTTATGTTCACACAGTTCACCCCATGAATAGGGATAATAGGTTCGGGATCCTCATTGAAATTTGAAGTTTTTAAACAGAAATTCCCTAACTTTTGCTCGTTTTCTCAACTTTTTTCGTAGGAACAATGCCAACATTGAAGCCCTCGGTTGGAGTCTGCACAGTTGGAGATCTTTGGTGCCATTTTAGACATCTTTGGATTTCATCAATCAAACTGACTGCAATTTTCCATAAAAACCCTGAATTTGGGTCAGAAAGTGGGCAAAGCAGATAAAGATCGTTCGAGCTGTCTTATAAGATGATAAATAGATATCCTTTCAGTCCAACAATGCAAGAAGTGCAGTTTTGTAATTCACTTCCATTGGTTTTGAATGCAGTGAGTCGAAACAATTTATACATGTTTTCCCATGGTTAGAAGATGTCTTTACATACTTGTCAATAGTAGCTTGACCTTTTTCCCCACTGAGCTACGAAGAGGTGCTTTTTTTCTCCTTTTTTTCCAGAAACAGAAAAGGGTGTTGTGGGGTAGGCTTTTTTTTTTTTTTTTTTTTCCCCTCCTCCTACTTCCTTCCTCTACCTCTTTTAGGAACTGATTCAATAAGATATTTCATCTTATCCTGAGGTTTATGCAGATGCTAGGTGATTCACTGCAGTTCACCACGCTGCAGAGGAAGTATTTTGCTCTGTGCTGCCATGACCGAGTGGCCCGAGTGAAGTTTGAGCCAGACCTGTTGGATGTCCTCACTGTGTTGAACTTTCATTTAACGGGTGAGAAGCCCTAAAACTCTCGGGTGGAGACCTCGGTGGGTTCTGCCAAACTGCCACAGCAAGTAGAACCTTGCTGTGTGGCCGAGGGGAGGATTTCTGCCTCCTGGGTTTCTGTCAGCTCTCTAACTGTCCCGAGAGGAATGTCCTGTGGGGTGAAGTCCAGCCCATTAGGCGCTACACGCATCCGAGAGGGGTTAGAAGGGGCGCCTCCTGTCATGTGGGAGGCCCGCGGAGGTGTGGAAACACCTTTCGCATCAGCAGCACGGGGCATCGGTCTGGGCGTGTTTCAGAAAGTGATGTGGGAGCACTGACCTGGGTCTTCAGGATAGGGAAACTGAGGCACGAAGCTGCTTTCCCTGGGCTGGGACTAGGGTGGGCTCGGCACTTGCCGACCCCTGCCGATCGCTACGAAGCAAACTGAAGGACTTCTGGGAAGAGGGCAGGAGAGAAGGATATGTATTTAGAAGACTAGAACTCCTCCACTGAACCAGGGGGACTTGCCCGCGGGGGGAAGCCCACCACGTTCCTACACTCTACTAGCGCCCAGCCCGCCCTATCCAGGGGACAGCCTGCCGCTAGCTGCCCCCTCTCCCGCGCAGAGGAAAGTGGTGGAAGGAATAGGACCAGAGATAAGGCTTTTGCTTTTCCTCCCCTCGCCTTGAACACGACAGCCCTGCTAAGTGCTGAACATTACTCGCTAATGGATAATGACCTGCGGTGTGCAGCTGCCTCCTGCTCCTCAGATAAAGGCTGCTTTTACTATTAATTGCATTTGTAACATGAGCGCAGTAGGTTCACAATCAAAACGATCCAAAAACGCCAGCACCCACGTTGAGACGGCCACAGCCGCCTTCACGAAGCATCCGGACCCTTCTGCAGAGCGCAGACGGGGTCCACGGCCTCTCGCTGTCCCCTGGAGGGAAAGCAGTCGTGGGGGAGGAGGTGGTTCAGCTGCCCAAGAGCATTTCCACCTCTGCAAAGGAGCACGTGGAAAGGAGGCAAGAAAGGGTTAAACCAGCTTGTGGCCACCGGTGGCTTCCCACGGCCGTGGGTGAGAAACACTGCCATTCACGCCATGCAGATTTCGGGCCTGCGAACAGTTCCCCTCCCTGAGCCGAATCTCGGGTGAAATTTCACCCGAACGAGATAAAAAAAAAAACCAACATTTTTTGTAGCTGTATTTTCCCCCTTTTCTCGGGCGAAGATATGTTTGCTTCACTGCCCTCCTTCCAAGCTCTTCTTCGTGCGCCGTGGGGAACTCCGGGGCTCAGCCCGGCCGAGTGCGAGGCCAGGGTGGGCTGGGAACGTGTGAGGGCACGGCGGCAGGGCCCCAGGCAGCCTCCCGCAGGTGCAAGGGGGCTGCAGAAGTTTTTGGGACACATGAAGGAGGAAGACCACACATCTCCAGACTTGGCCTGCTTTAAAAATGACTCTATGTATTTATAACTCCACAGCAGGGGCTTAGCGAGTGACACGCAGCAGCAGCTACACAAGATTTTGGGGGCAAGCCACTCATATTCGAGTTGCCATTATAAGCAGCAAAATAAAACAGGTAATTTCCTCCTTAGGAAGCCTTTCACTCCGTGCTATACCTCAGGGAGCCTTTCACTCCGTGCGAAACGTCAAAAGCCGCACTAGAAACAGATAATCGGATTTCTCCCTTGCCTCTTTATTTGCTGTATCTCTAAGCGAAGCTCCGAGGGACCACGGTGCCGCTGTCTGGCCCGCTCCCGGCCGCGGGCGCTCAGGGGCTAGGCCGGGGCCTGATCTGTCCCCGGCTTCTTGAGCCTCCCTCTCGGTGGACTCTGCTTTCTCGGGGTTTTGGTGTGGTGTTTTGGTTTTTTTTGTTTGGTTTTTTTTTTTTTTTTTTTTTGGTGTGGGGTTTGTGGCTTTTTTTTTGTTTGTTTGTTTGTTTTTTCTAATTTTTTCCTCCTCCATTTTAAATTTTTCCCTTTCTTCAGTCAATCAGGCAAATATTTGAGGGCGCTCTCGAAGCTAAAACGGACGCTAGAAATATGTACTTCGGCCCTTTCCTCTGCCCGTGACTATCTCCTCAGCTGCTGCCGCTGGGTGCCTCCCGAGCCGGAAGGGAAGGGGATGGCAGAACGTCTCCGAGGAGAGACCTCGGATGTTTTCACACGGCGAGCGAGGCTCACGCACCTGCTGAGCGGGGCGGGGGCGGGCGGGCATTGGCGGAGCTGGCTCGTTTGGCCCCGAAGGGAAATCGATAATCTTTCGAATCTCATTCCCAGGCACTGGCTCCAGCCGGTTAACGATTCAGCCGGGGACCCTCTTAGCAGCGGATGACTTACGCAGGATGATAAATATACAGCTGCATATTTTTCAGTCGACCTGGCTTGTAGCGGTGGAAATAACTCTCCTGGTTCTGTCCTGTTAAGCTGCCCTCCCTCCTGCCTGTCTGAGGGGGAGAATCCCTTTTTCCTTGCCTTTTTCCCTGCCCGGGCCGGTGTAGCAGACACTCAGCCGGGGCAGGATGTCCCTAGTGGCCGGCAGGGGCCCGGGCTGAACCAGAGCTCTGTCCCGGTGCTCCTGTGCTGGTTGGCGGGGGCGGACGGTGCACACCGCTCCAGAGACACGACGCCGGAGCAGCTCCGAACCGCGCCGCACTGCGCGCCGCTGGGGCCGGCGGGCGGGGAAGCGCGGCGGAGCCGCGGGCCAGGGACTGGGGGTTGGAGGCAGGAGCCCTCGGCCGGGGCAGGCGGTGCCACTCACGCCGGCGGGGGGCTCGCAACTCGCTGCAGCCCAGCTCCCCAGTCTCTCAAAGCCCCTTTCAGCCGCTCTGCGGGCTCCTCACCGGAGGAGGCTGAAGCTACATAAAAGCGCATTATGAAAATTATAATATCGGGCCCAGAGCATGTCCGCAGAGGCAGCTCGGCAGCTTTCAGGCATTGAGCTCCTGTTCAGCTGGACTGAGCTGTAAAATATCCATTTGAATTCGGTGCCTGAATGGAACAGCAGCAAGAACAACAAGGACCGGGGCAACAGAGCTCCCTTTATCCCCCCTGTGACTTCCCCCTTCTTGGCCATTCCTTCCCTGTTGCACCTTTCTTGCTTATGGGCAAATTCAACGCCTTTTTTTTCTCTTTTCTTCTTTCTTTTCCCTGATCGGGAAGGGGGGAAGGACTGGTGGGGGGATGGTGCGGAAAAGGCCCCGTGCCTTTCCCTGCCTCCCTCCCCGCAGTATGCTCCCCGGAGCCGGTGGCTCGTCTGGTTGCAGTGCCGGAGGGGGAAGAGGGGGGAGAAGTGCCAGGCACGCCCTGCCAGGCAGAGCCGTGCTCCCCCCGGCACTCAGCTTCGCACGGTGTAAAGAAGCTTCTTTCTCCATCCCGGAGAGCGGCCCACTCTGTCTGAGCTTAACACGGCCTCACACCCTGCGATGATGCCACTGTTGAGACTGATGCGAAAGAGTCTTTGGCTCCATAGACCCCAAGGAGCCGGGGATGAGAAGCCACGGGGGGAGAGGGGGACGGTTTTGGCAGTTATGATCTATGGAGGCAGATGAGCCGACCTGCTATTCAAAATACTGCCCATTGTGTTGGTAATGGTCCGTTTATGACTGGAATAACCCCTTTAATATTAATAGAGCCTTTTAAGGCGGCGGTTTCCTGGGTGCTGGGCAGGCGGGCGAGCAGCGCAGGTGTTGGGGCAACCTGTGCAGGCGGTGGCTCGGCCGCGGCTCCCGGCGCAGGCAGCGAGCAGGTGCTGGCGGGACGCGCACCCTCTGCACCCGGGCGAACAAAGGCTCGGCTCGCCCGGGGTCTGCGAGCATGAAGAATTGTTTAATTTCAGGGGAAAGTGAAAGGCTCTGCTTCTGCCGGGACGTGACATTTCCTGTGGTGAAGCCTGCATTGGCTGCTAATAGAGATCTAATTGATGGGTGAAGTCCCATTTCCGCGCTTTCTCCTTTATTGCTCCATCCAGTCTGTTGCAAAATATAACCTTAATCTGATTTAGCAATTCCTCCAGGATTCGGTGCAAGCTTACAGCACAGGAAAAATCGTTATTAAAAAAGTTAAAATACAGACTTGGATTCAATGCCTTGCCTTTTTTATATATATTATTATTATTTTGTTTGGTTAGTTCTTTCTTTTTTTTTTTCCTTCCTTTTTTTTGGACCCAACCCCACCCAGACTCCTGGCAATTTGACACGTTCCTTTTCGGCAATAACTCCGGGGTTTATGACTATTAATATCAGAAGGGATCGGCGATAATGCAGATGTCCCTCTTTGTTTTAGATGCAGATGTCAGCATTTTGCAGCCCGGTTCCGGAGCGCGGCTCCGGGCGCGGACTGAAGCGCAGCCCCAATGGAGCGGCACATCCCGGCCGGCAGCGCACCACCACCCGGGGAGCGGGAGCGAGAAGGGCAAGGCATCGGCAAGTTTGGCGATTGGCGTCGCCAGAATAAAAATATAAGTATAAATAACACTCAGCACCGTTTTGCTGGAGCTCATTTCTCTTTCTCTCCCAGGGGATAAAATCATACGTTTATTTTAAAAAGGCTGGCACGGGACTCAGTGGCAGCCAGCCCATTCTCTCCCTGCCTGCAGGGATGTGCACGGGGCTGTTCTCCTCCCGTGACTGCAGACGAGCAGAGGGACCAGGGCAGACAGCATCGCCCCGGCCTTTACACCTGCGGGCGGTTTAATGCCCACCCCCCGGGGCCAACAACCCAGGCGGAGTGTGAAGGGGCTCCACAAGCCACCGTCAGGAGGGAACGCCCGGCCAGGCTCACGTGCGAAAACAGCGGACAGGGCAGAGATACTCCTTTTAATTGATTCCTTGCCTTTTTGCCTTTTTGCCTTTTTCTTCGTTGTTTTTTCTTTTTTTTTTTTTTTTTTTTTTTTTTTTTCCCATCCGCGCTATCTGAGATAGAGAGGAGTGTACAGGCATTCTGGACCTATACAAACTCTCTTCAGTCCCTCTCGATAGGTTTAATGAGGCGGAACACGATGAAGGGGATTTGAACTGGTCTAAATGATTGATGAAGCCTGGGGCAAGGCTGAGCTTTTTCCGGATAAAGCCCCATAGATCCCGTTATAATGGCTGGATAGTGGCAGGGCCGGGCTCCTTCAAAAGCCGTGGCCCAAGCGCATTGAGAGGAAACAGGGAGGGAAGGTGCTCTGTTGTTACCTAATCAGCCAGTGCACTGAGCCACCAGCCGCCGGAGGCAGGGACGCGCTGCCGGGGAGGTGAGGAGGGTGAAAGGGGCATTCCTGGCACACTCACACACACCCATACACACACACGGGCCAAAGAGGCCTTCCTGGCACACTCACACACACAAAAGCATGCATTCACCCTCACACCCCCGTGGAGCCCTGCCAGCCCCAGCCCACACAATTTCCTGCCAGAGCAGCCTGGGACCTGGCCTGGCTTGGCCCACAGGTTGACAGTCACGGGCCCATGAGTGAGGGGATTGAGGTCTGCCCTTCAAAACAGAGTAATCTCAAAGTGCCCCAGACCAGGGCTTTGCTAATGGAGACGGTGTCTGTTGCAACACAATCCCTCTCTGGTGTGATGGCACACCTGTAACACTCCCCATACACCCCCTGACACACACATGTGTGAGCAGGAGAAAAGTGATCCAGCAGCTGTGGATGCTGCGATAGTAATTAAAAAGTAGATTAAATAAAGGATATTAAAATTTGTTGTCTTCAAAGTCCTGAATGGAAGGGTGGAAGAGGGTCTACAAATTTCATGTCATATTCCATGGAGATTTGAGGTCCCCAAGGCTTCTCAACTGAGCTGGCCCCTCTTTCTTTGTCAGGGAGAAGCATAAGACAAGTCCTGTTCCCAGAGAAGGTGACTATTGTGGCAGTCATCCACTGTGGCCCTAGTAGGATGGTGGTGCTGGTGGAAAGCCATTCTGGCTGGCATGCCAAAAAACTGAGTCCCAGATCCTGACAAGCAAGGAGAGAGGGACAAGTGTCATATAATGGTGGCATACTTTGTTTTGTGTAAACCCTTCTTAGGTTAAGCCCTTTTAATTTTATTTTTTTTCAAAGGCTCCTTAGAGGTAAACTAAAACAAGCGCCATGTAAATACTAGATGGAGAAGCTCTGGTTTTAAAAAGACTGATATGGAAACATATCCTATTGAGCATAATAGCCTACAAAGAAGAGACTCATTGAGGTCCCACAAAAAGCAATCAATGCACTGATTAAAATGCGGAAAATGGTACCTTGAGTATACATGCACAGTAACACACGTTCTGCATGCCCAAGTATTGTGTAAAATTAGTGGTGGGAAAAATTCTATGGGAAAATGTACCCTCTTACGGAGTGGTCTTCTAAACCTTGTCTGTGTCTTTCACCTTAACAAGAAAATACAGTCTGCTGGCAAGGACAAGAATATTTTGAAACCCTGCATTTAGGGTTCCTGTGATGAATGAAAAATCCTCTACACTATCTTGTGTTTCCCAGTAATAGCAAAGTTCTAGAAACAGTCTTTCCCCCTTTAATAATAGTTGAAAATGCATCATGAAAAGAGATGGTTTGAATTATTTGTACAGAGGCAGAATTCAATACAGCAGTGAGAACAGGTTGTAAGGGAAAAGGATCACTATTAATTTTTTCACTTCATCTCTTACCACTTTGGCTTTGATCATTCACCGTTGGGACCAATCCTGAATCAGATAAAACTCTTACTGCAGTCAGCAACACAAAAATCTTGTTCATCTTATGAAATCCTACTGATTTCTGAGGAGCTATTTATACCTGCAGAATGAGCAGGCTCAAGAGAGACACAGAATTGCAACCCTTACAGATGTGAACTGAGTCTTTCTCGTCAGCTGCTTGGGTTGGGAGTACTCACACCAGTAGTTAGCAGCAAAGGTAAAGAACAAAACAGAACATTTGGATAGAATAACTCCACTAACTTTCTACCTTTCCTCAATGCTGGGAAGTTAAGGAAGAATAAGAGAACAACTTTATTAAGAAATGTGTATGAAGGGTGAGTCATAATTGTTGTTGTCTTGCAAAAGCAAGAGTGCTTTGGGGAAAAATAAAAAAGAACGAAAAGGAACCACTGAGTTAAATGAAATTATTAGTACAGTTCAATTTGTCTCTGAAAACCAAACAAAGACATTTTGGAACAATGAAAAGAGAAACTGCTGGTTGTTTCTTCCTAGATACAAACCCTATTACATCTATCTTTGATCTTTGAATTAACCTGATTTTATTATTAAAAATAACATTACAGCATATTCTATCCTACTGTAGATCCAAGGATCTCAGAGCATTTTACAAATATTAATGAACAAGCAAGATGTGAAAAAATACTCCTGTTTTGTATTCAGTTAGTGGTGGCTTCCTGGAGATCACAACACACACAGAGTTCCACAGTTTGACAACACTGTAAGGGTGAGAATTATTTATCTATTTTTTTTTTCAGGAAAAAAAATGTACCGTGAGATAACTAGTGCATACTTTGACTTGGAAACCAGGGCTCAGTAGAAAGAAATGAAGATCAGAATCCAATCTCATGATTGCTAGCCTGATTCCCTGCCACCAGCCAAATCCTTGTCTCCCCTCTATCTAGTTTAGTGCTAATACTAAACTCTCTCTTCCCTTCTGGCAAGGAATACCAACATTTGCTGGCTAATTGTGGAAGGAATAGCCAAGTGTCCCACCCTGCTTTGTGATACCTCTCCATTCCTGGTGTCTCCACAAAAATTGCTGCACTCCAACACCAGAGAATGGGTCAGTTAGGCAAGTTTAATAGTAATGGGGTTACTCTCCTGACGGCTTTAACTTCCAATCCTGCGATGGAATCCATGATTTGGTTAAACTCATTGCCTCATGCATGGTGTCTCTGTCCTGAGAACTTTCTTGCTCTCCCAAATATGAGGGGTGGAAGAGAAAGAGGTTATGAAAGCCCAGAAATTTGGTCACAGTGACCAGCTAGGGAGATTTTAGCCAGTACAACATCCATGGGACCACAACAGTCAGGGGCACTGGATGATGCAAAGGCCTTACTTCACGAGGTGTTTAAAAGAAGTTCAGAAGTCTGTCTTCTTCCTGATTCATCATAAATTTCCTCCTTCCACAGGGATTTGATGCAAACTGAGGAAGTGTAGGCTCCTGTGACCTTTTCATTCAAAAAACGTTTCCTGCTTCATCAGTAATAAGAAAACTCCACAGTGATATGAGATCTTTTTCAGCTTATATCAACAGAGACTCCTTTATATGACAGAGTTATCTGTGTATGTGCACAGCCAGAATACTCCTCTGATGAAGTGCAGGGTCAAGTGATAAATTGCATTTAGACTGTACTTGCCTGTTTTTACCAGTGCTGTAAAGAGGTGTTAGTTTAGAAAAGTCAGATAAAAGCTTCTAGTTTCCTGAAAACAGATTTTCCTCCATCAAAATTCAACAGGCCTGAGGCTTACCCAGATAAGTCCTGTGAGAGACATGTTTAATAACCAGTATTTTGGGACTTGATGTAGAAATGGCTTCCCCAAGAAAGCCAGCCATGTGCCTAGCTTTTGTTATATGGAGTCAAAGAGACAATCCTCTTTTCTTGGTAGATGCCTATGCTCATAAGCTTTCTAGAATGTGACCATCTCTTATGGATTTGCAGCTAGATTTGTTTTTCTGATGAATGTATTTGAAAGATCTTGTTTGGGTTGATTCCCTGCTTCACAGAGTCTGAACTCAAAATGATATTTTTCTTTAGCAGAACTCTTATCCCTTTCATGAGATTGCAAAGAACATATTGTCCACTGTCTTGCTGTCATTTGATTTCAGACACTCCTCTGGGTTCCCATGTTAAGTCATTTGCTTGGGCAAAGAGGTACAGTAACATACAGCCCAGAGAGTAGGATTGCAGAAGCCTTATTGACTCAGAAAGTTGGACAAAAAAAATCTTGAGGTCCCCTGAATAATTCTCCTCATAAATGCATGAAACATATATTTAAAATGCTTAAATATTGTGGGTTTGCTTTTTAACACAGAAATCTGGCCTTCCTGTTTACAGGTGAAATGGTCATCAAAGACTAAAGAATATAAAACATTTACAGCTATATTCAAAACAAAGTAGACAGGAATTTCTGCCAGCATATTACAGGCTAGATACTTCGAGTTAGCTGTCTATGGCATACATGTTTTGATTGCACACATGGGCATCTAAAAAGAAAATGGCTGACAGTCAGAGATGTTGAACTGTCACTGTTAAGTATCTTATTATGCTCTTATTTTCTTTGTGGAGGAAATGCCTTGTATTTTATTAGAAATCCCATTTTGTTTAGGTTATTTTCATTGTGGACAGAGTCTCTTTTCTCATCTGGTGCTGCCCTACACAAGCATTTGAAAGCATCTCAGCCCTTTAGATTGCTCCAGAACAGCAGTGCAGGGAATGAAATGAGCAGCAAAGCTCCGCAGTGCTGTGTCCCCATTGGGCCCGGCAGAGGCTCCTCCTGTCAGTGGTCAGTTTTTTTGACAGAAGAACAAAGTGCCGAAGCTGCCTGCAGCTTCATTCAGCCCCGCGGTTGCCCGGGCAGGCGGGCCGGCAGGACAGCAGCCAGAAGCCAGCAGGCAAAATTTAACAGCCACGCTTCAAAACACTGGTAACAGCCATCAATGGATCCATAACTCTCAGCTCTCCAGATATGGGGTCATCTTTCAATACTACCCCACTGTCATACACAACGTTTGTCTTGTCCTGCATTCAACTAATTGTGTCAATCTACAGGGTGACTCTATAATACACATATACAATAGCACAATGAAAGCAATAATCTCCTACCCAGTCTCTTTATTTATTTAAGTGCTATTACAAAGTTTCCTGCAGCAAAGAGAAGCTGGGAGGCTGCAACCTATTCCAGCCATGCAACAGCTATCCAGATGAAAGAAAGAATGTGCTGACTTAAATAAGTTACGTGTTTCTGTGACTTTTTTCCTTTTCCAACCTGAGAACACTACCAAGTGGTATGGAGGGGGTTGGGGAAGTGACTTCATTAATATTTTAAAATTTGCAGCACAAAAAGAAACAGAAATCCTAATAAACAAAATTTGTGATTCCTCGGTAATTATTTTTCCTTCTGACATTTTTAAAGGGAATATTCACAATTTATATTTATTATAAGTAAAATGCAAATACAAGAAGTACAAAATAGCTCAAAGCTTTCTCAGTTTAATGGGTTTGTTGCTCTAGTTTTTGAAGTCCTAATATCATTATGTATCTTTAACATAAATAACTTTCATTGTAGCAAAATTACTCCTTCTTAGTTCAAAACTCTGTTCAGAGAATTACAATAAAGTACTAGATATTGCTGTTCTCAGCATCATTGCATTAATTGCACAAATGACCACATTTGGCTAATGCTCATAAGCCTCATAATCAATCAGGATTCATCCTTGCTCTGCTATCATCCCGACACACTGCCAATTCCCCTTTACAAAGACCCACACCTCTTAGGAACAGCCATAAATAGATGTTTTAAGGTGTCCAAGGTTGGGGTAGTTTGCTGGAATCAAGGTGGCTTCTCAATCTCTGCAAGTACCTGCAAGTCACTGACTGCTATCTACCCACAGTAAAGTCCTTGTAGATAACACCATGCCTTATTATCATGTGTTTATTACAGCCTCTGGTGGATCTGCCAGCAGGGCTGGAGCCCTTTCTGTCCAGGTGCTATCCCAGGACAAACAGAGATAACTCACGTGGGATCATTGAACTGTCTGTCCCGAGTACTGTCCATCCAACAAACAGTCCAGCCATATCCAGCTTCCCCTGAGAGGCTGAATGCAAAGTGGAAAGCCAGACGAGTAGAAGTCTTCTCTTATAAGCAGATAATTTGATGAGGAAACAAGGGAAATATGTGTAGCAGGAAGCTGGATGTATCACAAAACATATTAAATATTCTGGGATGGAAAGTTTTCTGATCAGCATACATTTGACTAATGTTGTGAAGGATATCTTTTAAGGACTTCTTAAAATAATCTGGTGACTAGAAAAAATCCTTTGTGTCTGTGAAAGAGGAAAATTCCTCTATCTTCTGGAGAAGTAATGGAAAAAGAATGGGTCAAAATGATAAATTACACATCTTCAGTAATGTATCACCACAATGATTTACAATACTGAGGGGAAGATGAATGAACATGTTAACAAGTGCCCTTCTTTATATTCTATAGATAACAAAAAGCAAAAAGAATGGGCTCCACCAAAGACATTCACAGTCACAGAATCACAGAATCATTGAATTAATGTTTTGGGTTTGAAGGGACCTTAAATATTATCTTGTTCCAACCCTCCTGCCATGAGCAGTGTCACCTCCTTAGACCAGGTGGATCAGAGCCCTATCCAACCTGACCTTGAATACTCCCAGACAGTCAGGCTGTGCCTCGTACCTCTCCCAAAGGCTGCAGCTGCCAGTACCTGGAGTGAAGGGACCTACAGACAAGTGTGCCCTTGCTGGAGCATTGAGTCTTCCCGAGCATTGGGCAGGCTTCTGACAAAACCTCAGAGTGTGACACTGGACAGCTGAGCAGAGGAGGCTCTGGGTGACTGTGTGTGGGCACTTCAAGCTCATTAGACTGAGCTCTGCTTGCTTTGCTTCAGTGTTTTGTAAGAGTTCTCAAACCTAATTCTGTCTCAAGAAAATAAAGATACCAATCCTAAATGCACTTGTCTATAAAAGCTGGACTGTGTGAGATCTAATTACACTGTGAGCCTCTTAGTGGTGCTCAGTAACATGGCTGAATAACGAAAGAGTATTTAGGTGAACATCATGAATAAACCAGTCCTGCCCTCTGTTTCCCTATAGTTCTTGGTCTGTGAAGGTTGGAATGAGATTTTTGTGAGAAGTTCACCCAACACAAACAATAACAGAATGAAAGCTCCAGTGCTGGGATAGATCAGAAATAAGTTAAAGGATATTTATATAATGAGATACAAAGAATTAGAAACTTTTATATGACCAAACTTTCATACATGAGAGTATTTCCAACAGAATTTTTCTTAAAACAGGGACAAAACTCATCATATTTTAAATTAAATCCTTCAAACTCATTAAAAGTAGTAACTGAACTCTCTTTCTTGTTGGACAGAGATTCTCAGAAGTGCCATTCCCAGGAATTTTAGATGTTTAACACTGACAGTGATCAAAAAGTCTAAAATGGTCTCAATGGTACATTGGCCCAATTGTCTGTGGCAACTCCTATCCACAGGAGCAATTGCACATGATTCTGGTCTCCCTCATGAGATTATCCAAGGGGCCAATTTCACACAAGATTTACCACTTGTAAAATCTTTTTTTCAATTAATATTTCTAATTTTAAACAACCATAAAGTTGCAATATCAGTAGCCTAGTAACAAGGCTAGGTAACTAGAAAATATTAGTATTGAGCACATAATTTAACTCATAGTCCTAACTAAATCAAAATTTGCCTGAGGGCAAAGGAGTGAGGACTGCAGAATATGTCCCATCACTGCCCCTTCCATTTTCTTGCATGCCAGTGCTTGCTTGCAACCTCAGCATAAGGGAGAAGTGGGAGGTGTGATAGATGTGAGCACAACAGGGATATTTGCTGCAGAATATAGTTTAAAGTACATAATAACTGTGGATGTTCCACATGTGGCCAGACCATACACAAATTACATGTGCACAGTCGTCAAAAGCTGTAATTGTGATAGCTGCAAAGAGCAGGCTCTGAGTCACTGGGAAGTGAGCTGTTTTTTGTGGATGCCTCCTTTGAGAAAGTAAATGCATCTTCCAAAAGACTATCTTCAAGAAACAGCCTACATATATATATATATATATATATATGTATCTACTCGCTACATAAATACAGTTGTTCGAAATAAGGAGGATTTTTAGTAATGCTGTAATATCTGTATTTCTACACAGTCACTATCTATTCCATATACACAAACATCCGCCTACCCAGAAAATAATTGTGGATAATTCAATGTTCAGATTCGATAATGGATGCTCAAATAAATATGAGAATTCCAAGCAAATTTGTGCAAATGAAAAAAGATTTCCTCTGACATAATGGCATGGTGCAAGGCTGTCTGTAATGAGCTGTAATTTGTCTGGAAGAGCATTTTAAAGGGGTTGATCCATCCACTGGAAGACCAGCAACTGCTCTGAGACTAGAAGCAATGAGCCAGCCTGCCTCGTCTCAGAGGAAATTACACCACAAGCAGGCCAAATTTCTGACAACTTCCATAAATTATTTCAGATTTTCATATTTCAAATTTCATCTGCATTCATCATGTGAGTTTGACTGGGGAAAAATGTCTAGGAGGAGCTCTGCTAGCATTCAGTGCAGCAGTCCCAGGAGCCTGCCCTGGGACTAGATAATTGAATTTAGTTTTGATTAGATTATTCTTGCTGCAGTCTACTGCCAATCTGAAGTATTGTGCCTTCTCTTCTACTTAACCTTCCTGCCCCATGCCTGCTCCAGCCTGCATGCAGCTCTCTGTATTGCAGAATATATTTGAACAATCAAACTTAGGAGTTATTATTTTGCTTTCCATTGTCCATCCTTATAAAAGCACACATCTTTCACTGGGTTCCCTCTTCCCTGAAATCAGATTACTTCTTTTTTTTAAGTTTGTAATATTGTTTACCATTTTCAGTAGAAAGTGCCCTGTAATTTAGGTGGAAAATCTAAAATCATTACTACATCTCTGGATGATGCAACATACCATAAATAAGGATCATTTCTAAAACAGCTATAATCATCACTAGGCAATACACATGAGAATAAGAACAGGTAAATAATGAATTCATTCATCTATTTAACTAAAAATCTATTGTCAACCAAAGTTATTAATCAAAGCTTTAGCTCGTGGTCAATAGAAAAACAAACAAAACCCAACCCCTCCCCCCACCCCCCGCAAACCAGCTCCAGAGTATTTCTTTGAAAGTAATCCATTAGAAAAGCAGAATATGAACTTTTAGCAAAAGAAAAACCCAAGAAACATGCACCACAAAACCCTCCATAAATGAGAAACATTTATGAAACAAGTATGGCAGAACACCAACAAACACTCCTTCATATGAATGCAGATAAATGGATATAACAATGTCACTGGCAGTAACAATATGCAATAAATGCTTCTTAATGCATAGGAATTATTTTCCCCCATTTACAGAATATGACTGAAATTATACATGTTTCAGGAGCAAGAATGCTTGTAAGTCTTGAAGTCGTAGTCTGGATTACTAGAAACACAGATAAGGTAAACAAAGTTAATGCTGTTCTTTAAGTAATATCTATCACTTCCCTGTTATTGAGTTATTTCTTTTAACAATATAGGTGTTTTTGATGCTATGTGTCTGAACTGAAGACTTTAGATTCTTTATTGTTCTCCATTTTGATGAAAAAAATTGAATTTGGGTCTGTTATATTGAGTTTTGTTCCGTAAATATACTGAAATCATATTTTTGTTAGAAACTATCAATAAATCCAGTATAAGAAAAGTAATAAGATACAAATATGAGCAGGACCTTTGCAAAGGAAATATTGCAAAGAGAGTGTGCCCATAAAACATATTAGGGAATGTGCTTTCTCCCTTGTGTTTGAAGAAAATACAGAAGGAATTTCAGGGAATCATGCTATTTTTAATACAGATTCAAGACATGGAATCAGATGACTGTAACTGCTGGGGGAAAATGTTCTATAAAATAATCAAAACCGAACTGCTAATGTATTGATTGTCTTAAAAGGCCATTATTTATTGGTTTGAAGATTTGTTTCTCGTTAACACAATTTACCAATGTAAGGCATCTCACTCCAAAAATTACTGTATGTGTACACCTACAGCTCTACAAAACCTCTACATGTGTTTATGGAGTCATATGGATCAATATACATGCGCACATACATGGTTATTTTGTGTGCACATATGCACATCACTGCACAGATGGGTTTGTATTTTTGTGTGATTTCTGTTAATCTAAGAAAAGATTCACCACCAGAAGATCTGGGGAAGACAAGTGCTGATGAGAGGGAGGAAAAATTAAAGACAACAAATGGAGTGTGGAATGTCCCACAAAGTTCGTTTAAAGGCAGCAAAAAAATAGCTGTACTTGCTGTCTATGAGTCCCACCCCACAGACCCAATATGCTGCATTTTTATAGTTGTAGTTGTGCTGTAAATAAGGATTTTGGTATGCAGAAAAGGGCCTACAGACTCCAGTGTACAGCTGCAGTGGGCATAAGAAACCCAGAAAGGCTCCCCAAAATGTATGAGTCTCTTGTCGTTTACTGAACAATCTCCAGGGTGGCACAGAGGAGGAATTCTTCTGACATCATCTGTTTTTGTCTACATTTTATTAAAAAACAATTTACATTCAGCAATGGGAGCTGTCTTAAAGACCTATTGTTTTCCCTTGTTTCAAGCAGCATCAATGGCTCCTTCCTGCTCTTACTGAACTTAACAACCTCAGGCTCCAGCTTTGTACAGCAGCTCAGGGCTGCGAGGAATGTGCGAGGCGGCTCTCGGCTATCTGCACCTGACACCGAGATCACACAAGGCAGCACCAGGACTCGCTAATTTCAGACACCCCACAGCTGTTCAGCTTTAGGAGTGTTATTGTTATTTATGTTCTCTTTTACACACTGCATTTATGAGCTTTATGCCATAGTGGATTTTGCTTTGAGGTGGATGAAAAAGTCCCTTTTTTCCTTGAAACAAGGAAAACAAGCAAAGAAGTATTTGCTTAATATCCTTAAATATGTGACACACGATGTGTTTGCAACATAACTTGTTCTGCATTTGAACTACTGGTGGGAATATAAAATATTATTTAGAACCACACAGAATTAAACCTTTTCTATAATGCAAAAGAATGTTATAGTAAGTATATTTAACTAAGAAGAGTGATGACTAAGTTCAGGTAACTCAGGTAATAATTTATAGGTATTAAAATTATTAGGCTGTGTATCATTTTCGTGTTGTGCACTATTTCAATCGCCATGAAGCAGCACAGGTTTGATCCATGCCCTGCTGCTGATAAAGGACATTTCTGCCTCCCTTCTCTGCTGCCACTCTTTTCCCTTCCCCCTCTGCCCTTTTTTCCAGTGTCCAGATTCAGGTCAGTCTCCAGCTGCTTTGCATTTTTTGCTTGATAACAGAATTAGAACCTTAAAGGTCTTCTTTCAATTTTCTGGTCTAGATGCACTGTTCGTGCTTTTCCTTTTTTTTTTTTTTTTCCTATGTTTGGGGTTTTTTTTTTTGTTTAAGATTTCTAGCTTCTTGAATAAAGTTTCCTTCAAGTTCTTAACTAATGCCAATTTTTTTAAAAAATGGAGGAAAGAAAAAGATCTATAATGGCATGTGGTCAAATTGCATGTAGGACTGATCACAACTTGGCTTTGACTTCTTGGGCCATGAAGAACATTGACCTAAGGAATGATTTAAAGTATTTTGTCAGTTCCTGAGACTGAAAGACCTTAGAAAGAGAGATTGACTGTGCCAGCTCAGGGCATTCTTCAGGTTCTCCCAGACATGAACCTACAAGGAAGAGCCAGATATTCAGGAAGAGTTGGTTCCTAGGGAAAAAAAAAAAAAAAAAAAAAAAAGACAGTAGAAGATATTGGTATAGCTGGGTTTTTATGAGATTTTTTGGGAATTGTTTGTAATTGTAACAGACACTTTTTCTGAAAGGGGCTAAATTGATTCCCGCACAGATTTGTACCGTAGTATCTATTTCCAAAAAGTCTAGTTAGAAAAATGTGACCAAAAGCACACTTTCCAAAGATACAAGGTAGAAGCTCATTCAAGTTTTTACTGCTCTTACTGTTAAAAGAAACAATACCTTTCCTCTTAAGGCCTTGCCCCTTATGATATGCAGTGAATAAGTAATTTAATTAGCAGGATTTAAAAAAAAAAATTCTTTTTTTAAAGGATTTCATTTAAATAGAACTCCAAGGATAGCATATAAAATATTTGGGTAATAGAGATAATTTTATGTGATTAGCTCAGAGCCCTGGAAAGAAGAAATGTTCCTTGAAATTTCAGAAGATAAGGTGATTTTTAAACCTAGAGAGAGTTTTTTCAAAAGATGGAGAAAAAGATAGGGAGAGTTCTATCTGGAGATAATAATGCAAAGCAGCACGTTCCAAAAAGTATTACCCATATAAGACCATGCATTGCCAATCATTCAGCTGCTCCCTGTGTAACAGCCAACGTTGCCCTGAGGAGAGTAAAGTGTTTCTGAGGAACTAGACATGGACAAGCATTTCTTTTCCTCCTGGATTAAATACGTAGCACATACAAAAAGGTAGAAAACAGCTTTTTCGAGGATGCTCAGGTTTTCCCTGCGTTAGGCTGATTTGTCTCCGAGGTTAGAAAGGGACGCTGAGCCAGCGTGTGCCTGAGGCACAGGGCACCAGAGAGAGACCAGCTGGCGCCCGCGATGCTGCTCCCCTCTCCCCGGAGCCCGGGCCCTGCAGCAGCACTGGGTCCTTAGAGCAGCTCTGTAAATGCTTTGGCTTTCCTTGTGCCAGGGCAGCTTGGAAATGAGGGAGCTGTAAATTATAGCCTAAATCTGACTTCCCTTTCTCCTCCCTGCAGGTCTTGGCTGAAAAATTTGCCCAGCTTTAACCATTTCGCAGATATTCAGTAACCCCTATTTGTAAATGACTTTATATTTAGCATTACAGTGCTTCATCAGGCTGTGCAGCTGATTCCCTTATTTTTGAAACAAAAAGAGTCCCAAATCATACTGAAATCAAAGTAACAACCACATTTGTGCCCCTTCCTCAGAAGCATTTCAGGTATGATTTTGAAAAAATAAAATTTGGACTGAAGCCAACTTTTGCAGATTTCCAGAACTGCACTAATAGTAAAATCTTATGGAAAGTTTTAAATGGTTTAGTTGGTTTTTTGGTTTTGCTTTTGTGGTTTTTTTTTAATAAAAGTATGTATACACATACAGACATCTGGGTTTACTCAGTGGCTGGGAGCAAAACAGCCCTAATGATATGGGATGGCTCAAGTCTTAGCATCTTGTACCTTAATGGAAATTGAGATAAGGACATCTCACACCAAAGAAAAAAAATCTTTAGTAATTAGATTTCCAGTTAAATTTTGCATACTGAAGAACATCTTATTTTTCAGACATAAATCCAAACTTTGCAGTTCTGAATCTCCTTTTCTCTCCATACTGTCAACCCACACTTCCAGATGAGCAGGTTTAACATCACTCTAGGGTAGTGGCCTTCCTCCCTGATCTCCTTAACTTAAACACTGAAATAGTGAGGCAGCTGTGTCCTCTGCCCAGCACAGATTATTAACTCTTCCAGCACTCACAATCTTAAAATGCCTTAGTGCCTTACCCCCAGTAATATAGAATGTCCCCAGCACTCAGTGATAAATGAGCCCATCAGGGTCTACACAAGCTGTCACCTCTCCAGCAACCTCTGTGCTCTGCATATTCACCACGATGAGATGTTAGCAGGAAATTTCAAACCATTTTTGTTCTAACGGATTTTGGTTTCAGTATCATGAGTTATCGAAACACAGTAAGTCTGCTAAACAAAAAAAGTGACTTTAAGGGCTTTAAAGCTTTTCCCCAGGCCAGTGGCTGACGTCAAGGGCAATATTTGTACAGATGACCTGGATTCAGAAGCAGGAGTGCAGGCTCTGGTGATGTCCCAGTGGCATGGAAAGGCAGTTCAGTTTAGGGGTAGTTAGAAGAAAACCGTTCTTTCATTAGTCAAAAGGACTTTCCTTAGTGTTAAGTTGTATGACTGTGTGCTGAGCTTTTCTTTCAGACTTTGTACATCCATTTTTTCCCTGTTTGCCTAAGAAAATACCATAAAAGTTCCAAAGCTCAATCCAGGAGAGATCTGTAACCTGGAGGACTGATAATATTAAACATTTTCTACCAGCTGAGTTTGCAATGCTGCTGCAAAAAAACATGGATGAACTGTCCCCCACAGTTCTAAGTATGTTGTATAGTTTGGATACATGACTGATGTGCAGCTAGGAAGTGATCCCGTTGGTGGGCAAAGGCTGAGAGAGTTTGGTAGGACCAGCATCACTCCAAGCGTTTCACCTGTGAGTGGCCCTTCAAGGCTGGTGGTCTGGCAGCAGGCAGCCAAAACTTGGCACAGGAGCGCAGTAGAGGTGACTCTGACTGTAGTGTTATGCCTGTAGTCCCAGGCTGCCTGTCAACCGTGTGTGCTGCGTAAGGGATCCTGTGCTTCCCAGTTCGAGGGACTGCCCCTGTGTACAGCCAGCTTCCATTCTCTCCTGATACAGATATGCTCTCAGGAAAGCCCTCTGTTGTGGGAGAGAAAGTACAAGCTAACCAGCAGAGCTAACCACAAGAGGAGGTGTAACACGTGTGATGATCAGTGTTTGGATGGTCCTTTACTGTGGGGTCTGATAAGCCCCTGCCCTGGCAGGAAGGCTTGCTTAGACAAGGAGATTGTACAATCTCTGGCAGGCTCCTCTTAGGAAAGCCAGCATTTTTTGGTTAGGTCGAGAGAAGACAGACCTGTCATCCTCTAGGAAACCATATGTAGATTCTCCTGATACCCATTGGCCTTTTACCCTTTCACACTCACCCCTGTACACCCATAAAAGAGAATTCTCTGTCCTGCTTCGACAGAGAATCCGTTGCTGATCACCCTTCGCTGATGCTGGATGAATAAAGCTGATGCTGCGGAACCACCAGAACAGACCTCTCCTCTCTCCCGGTCTGGCCCTGAGGGGTTGCCTCGAACAGCAGAGCTGAAATCATGCTCGCTGAATCACTAAAGAGCTGATGCCAAAGCCAGGCATCTCTGCGAGGCATCCCCAGCGGCTGAGAGAAGCGGAGACGGTTCCTCACGGGATCACCTCTCCGGGCCGGCACGGCTTCTTGGGTCTGAGCCCCAGAGCCCCGCACCAGCCGCTACACTTTACTGCCTAGGAAGAAACTCTGCTGGAGGACTGAACCAAGCATGTGATTAGGGTGACCTCTGTTCAACCAGTTCCTCCAGAATATCCTTATCTTTCAGTGTATGTTTAAGTCCCAGTAGCTGATGTGTACTGCTGACAGCCACAGTGCTGCTTTCCTGGGTAGACATCCTCCCTCAGCTTCTCTACCTCTCTACCCAGGTTGTCCTGCCATGCATCTGGGGGGCTACAGCCACAGTTCACAAAGTGTTTGATGGATGTTAAGCAATTAAATTTAATATGTGATATGGGACATAGATTTTTGAATGCTCTATCATCAGGTCTCAAATTCTGAAAAAAACATCTAACTCATTTGACATAGACAATAAAGGCAATAATGACACATAATCTGGGAAATGATTTTTATTTTTTAAATACAGTAGCAGATGCAGGGCTGACTCATGTCTTCCCAGTATGCACAGGCAAAATTCAATTTTTCAGTCACAGCAGAGCAGTACCTTGGCACCAGCCCTCTTGGATGACTCAGAGCACCAAGGCTGAATGTATTCCCATGGCCCCACTCTCTGCATCCGCCCCTACTCTCCACCTTACTTGGCTTCTACCTTATTTCCCATTTGCATCAGCATCCATCCAGATGGATGGTGGCAGAGGCTCCGCCGTGCACGGGGGACAAGAAACATGGCCACCTCCTAGACCCACCTCTGACATCCTCACTTGGCTGAGGAGCCTGCTTTGTGCAGGACTCCCCTCTGCCAAGAAACACAGGCTGCTTTATGCTTGCATGTAGGCCAGTCCGAGTCATGGTTCCAGTATCCTCACATGGGCCTGGGGCTTTGCAAGCCCCTTCAGATCCTGGGCCTAGGTGAAAATCTTGATTTACTCGCTCCTGGATGTCATCCTGGATCCAGTTGGCTTCTCTTTTATCTGTAAACCTTGCAGATTTAGAAGCAGGTTCTTCTGTCCCTGCAGGTCTGAGATAACTTTCTGTTTTACATATATCTGTGATGGCACTTCTCATTAGTAATCACCCAGATAAAACTCACAGCAGCCACGGTGCTCTGTATCAGGGCCATCCTCTAGGACTCTGATGCCACAGAGACAGTAGCCCGATCTTTAGGTTAGTGATGTATGTGCCACTTTTTTGGGGTTGTGGCTCTGCTTGCTCTTGGAAAAGGAGACATTAGGGGTATCTCATCCCAGACAGGAGATGGGAGAAGTTCCATTGTTCAGACGGCACCAGAAGGGCAGGAAAAGTGAGCTTCAGTAAGACATGGTAATTACTCTGTCTGGGCTGTACCACTTCCTGCAAAAACCTATTTCTTCCAGCAGACACTGTTTGTTAAGTTTTATTCCCAAGCAGTTTAGCAAAATGAGGCTTATTTTAAGCCTGCAACTGTGTTTCCAGATTTGATTCAGTGAAATTTATTAAAAAAATATGAAAGGTTAAATGGCTGATTATGTTTCCTCTCCTGAGATGAAAATGCCGCACACACAAGTGAATGCATCACGGTCATTCCTCCTGCCTGTATGTTTTCCGAGGACCATAAGAAACACCTACTAAATGTCACCAGACATTGATCTCTGCAGGAAGGGCCAAGATAGACACCGCACTTGTTTTCTTTCCTGTTCCTCCCCATTCCTTCCCTTCCCTCCTACATGTGTAATCAGTCATGGGCTGAGCTGATGGGGGCAGGTGGGTGGCCGCACTCTGCTGCACAGGTAGTCCCATGGGCTTTTCTGGGGTAACTGCACAGAGGGGAGCAGAGGGATGGAGGACTCAATGGTCTCCTTAGCTCCCTTCTTGCCTCCCAGGGAAATCTTTGTTTCCTTCCAGCTGAATTTTTTCCTTCCAAGTTGGGAATGTAGGTCTCATTAATGAGATTAATGGGAGCTGACTGTATGTACAAAGAGGACAATAGGTCCCTAAGAAGAACCATGCCTCCTTTGGGGAATGTCAATACAAATGGGAAAGATGTGGATTTGTTGTGGTCTTTTTAGATGCCAGAATACTACCAGAACAACAGCATAGCGTGGAGGTTGCTGGCAGCCCTTGTAATGGGAAATAATTACTGATGGTCAAGGGGTTGTGCAAATGTCTGAGGGTAAAGGCTGGTGTCCCTGTGGCTACCCAGTTAATAACACATTTGCAGGTAAGGAATTTGCTCCATGAATGCCATGTTAATAATCAGAAGGTGCAAACAGAGTAGGGACATTTTTTATGGGTATCTTGAGTAGGCGGGTCAGATTTAAACCTCTTCCTCTGTTTTTGTTTTGGTTTTTTTTTGTTTTTTTTTTTTGTTTTTTTTTTTGTTTTGTTTTGTTTTGTTTTTGTTTTGTTTTTTTTTGTTTTGGTTTGGTTTTTTGTTGCTGTTGCTGTTGTTGTTGCTTGGTTTTTTGGTTTTGGTTAGTTTTTTTTTTTAATTTTTTTTCCTTCCTCTCCTGGCTTAGTGAGACACAGCTGGTAGATTTTTCTCAATATCCCTTAAAACCAACAGAGTAGAACCCTACCAAAGTTTGATATAACAAAACCTCAAACAAACCTCTTGTTGTCTTCATGCGTCCCAAATTTTCTCCCAAGATTTTCAATGTGGTCTTCCTTCCCAGCCCTCCTGGCTGCCATCTCACTTTGGAGCAGTCTGGAGGACCCTGCTCCCTGAAGCTGGCTGTCCAGCACTTCAGTAAAAATATTCTGCCACTAGTCCAACACAAAACTGATCACTTCGTTTGGCTTTTACAGCATCAAAACACATCTGTCCCAGCCAGAATATTTAATAAGACCTGCCTTTGGTTACTACATGTTTAAAGAAGTGTCATTTTCTACTAAAGATGAAGCGAAATTTTGTCATTTCAGGCTTATACCAAGCTGCCTTTATTAGAAAATGAAGTCTACATTTGAATGAGAACCTATTACTTCTATTAGTCCCTGCTGAGCTATCACAAGTAAATATTATATACATTATTAGAAGAGATGAGGAGACCAGACAGATTGGCTTCTTGATCAAGGTTATGCTGTACTCATTATGCATCAGCACATCTGGAATGGTCCAGTAGTACCATGAGAATTCCTAATACATTAATAAGACTTACACCTCCTATAATTGCATTTGGCTGATTAACTTTCGTCCAGCTGGTCTTAGCTGCATAAAAAGGTATTTTATAAGCTTGTTACACAGAAGTAAATTCTGAATATCTTTGGCATATATCTTGCCAACTTTTATTCTGACCCGAATACCTCACTTTCTGGCAGCTTTTTGCAAAGATGAATTTAAAACATCCATCAAAAACATTAGCTCCCTTGAGCCTGAAACTTCCAGATGTAGAGCCCTGACCATATGCCACACAGAACTACTACGTATCATTTTGATATTAGTTCTTTTAATGTTCAGCCCTAGCTATCTTTCCTTACTTTTAATGGAAGTTTAGCATTTAGAAGAGTATAAAAATTTGCAAAGCTAGATCTTTGGCTTTGTAAGGGCTGTGGTTTTAGCTTAGATGCTTTTGTTCCTGCAGCTGAATGCTTTCCAGATTGCAGCAGACTCTGTTTGCTCTTTGAGGAGCAAGGAAAGAATCCACACATTCCCCACCAGTTTAAAAAGCGATGCCCCCTCTTTGTTGCACAGCAAACAAGGCAGCTGGGGGGGTCAGCTCTGCTTCTCCTGCCATTAGGTGTCACTGCAGTAAATGGAAATTACTGACAAACTCTTTGAAAAGAGGAACCATCACCAGAGATTATTCTGTGAGAAAAGAAAGAAATATACTTACAAAATAAATGATAACTGTATTCTAGACCCAGGCTTCATTGCAAGCTTTCCTAGCTAACCCCAATTTTATGTTTTTACTTCCTATTTCCTTGAATGGTTTGAAAGTGCTAATACCCTAAATGCTTCCAGAAATTATTTAAAGGTATTATTGCAAAGGCATAATCAATGTAGATTTGAAATGTATAAACAGTTCTTTTATCTGTTTCATGTAATTCAGTTATTTTATTAAAACTGGAAACATTGTGTGATACAAAGTGCTCATCTGGATATACAATCTGTACTCACAGAGAAAAAAATGAGCAGATAGAGCAGTCAAAGTATTTCAGAATCTGGTTCTCCAACTTCACTTTTAACAAGTTATTTCCTTTTACTTTCACACAGAAGTTTTTAGTTTTTGTCATCAATGTACCAGAAAACCCTGTAGCATACTGTTGATTTTTTATTTGTTTTTTTAAGATTTGCAAATTACTGCCATCATGATCACCTTAATTCATTTTATGTTTCCATAGCCATAACTCACACTGAACGTATCCATTGTTGTTGTTGAGAGCAGATATTTAGGCTTTTAACTGCTGCCTTCGTTCTAGTCGTGGTTCCCTCTTACATGGGCTGATTTCACCCCCGTGTGTCCTAGACTCCAATCTGTGCAAAAGACATATTTTGCTCCCTTCCTTACCTCACTCCCACTGTGAAGCTCAGACCCAGAACCCACCCAGCACGACTTTTAATCTGCTTGCAAGGATCAGGCCACAGCCAGTGGCTGTCAGAGAAAGCTTCTGGATTCTGGAAGAACACTGAATCTGGTGACGATTGCCAAGCCACTTGTCAATAAACACAACCATGGTACTTCTGAAGAGCCAAAATGAGAAGTTTTCAGATGATTTAATTTTAATTAGGCTTTCCATTTGCAATAAAGTATAGTATTATATGTATTTTATCAACTGAAGTAGTTAGTCCTGAAAATAATATTTCAGTAAACAACCCTCTTCTCTCATCTACCCACCCACCATGCAAAAAAATCTTCCAGTGGAAACATCTGGAGTATTGCTGAGTGCAGTGGGACCATTCTCTGCTAGCTCTGGTCAGGCCAGCTCCTGCTCTTGTAGGATCACACCAAACTTGTCCATTGAACTGTCCAGACTCAATTTAATCACCACAGCCTTTTGCAACTCTATATGCAGTTATTTAATTTGCTTGATTGCCCAAAGTTCTTACATGGTACGAAGGTTCATGTATATGCATTATGTCATTGTTTTAATTTTGAATTGAAGGGATGAAAGAGAATACAGAAGTCCATGGTGCATTCTCTGTATGTTCCTGTGGCTGCAACAGGATTGATCTTCACAACCTGCTTCATCCACACGATCCAAATCAGTGCCTGGAAAGCTTCACAAGTCCAGAAATACTTTTTCTTCTTGCAAAGAATCCCAGTAAAGACCTAATGTTAAAAACCAAAAAAGGTAGTTTTTTGTAAAAAGTCAGAATAATAAATATTGTTATGGCATAGGAGCACATTTTCATTTTATATGCATATATATGTGTAGATGTATATGAATATGTGTATATATACATATTTTTACATGTAATTTAAAACATACACACTTTATACATATATACACATGCATATTTATGTATGTTCATGCATGTAAGCATTTTGCACCTAATGTTAAGTTTATTTTTACATTAAATAATTTAAATTAAATAATCTCCTATTGTGATGGCTTACATTTTGGAAGATGAAGACAAACTGCTTAGACCTTGAAAAACACATGGGCTACTCAGATAGATGGCATCTGGGAGGACTCTGAACTCCCTCAACATTCTATAGGGAAAAACAGAGCCAGGTGCATTTCTTCCTAAATCAAATTAGCTGGAAGATGCCACATCCAATTGTAGTAAATTGATGTGAGAGTTTGTGATGTCTATAGCAGATCTTACAACAAAGGTCAGTGTGCAGAGACATAGACAACAGGCTGGTATACAGCAGCTTGTAGTGGGGCTGCTCTAACAAAAGCAAGGAAGACGTAAAATGAAATCAATTTTTTAATATAGGAAAAATACAGTCTTAATAATATACTTTAATTAACTCAATTCAATAATTTATATTGTTAAAAATGTTAATATAAAATGGTGTTTGACAGAGGTATTTTGAGACATGACCAGCAAATAATTTTTGCTTTAAAAAATAACAATGTATTTAATGTAATCAAGCTAGAGAATAAAACAAACCTGAATTGTATGAAAAGGGAAGGTTGGAAAAGAAAACAGATATGGTTATCTAGTACATAAACTTATGGAAAAAATACTGACATATGTCAAATTTACCTATCATTGTCATAATTTTTAAACATTCTACTTGACATCTACATCTTTATATCATGGTTTATGACACTTAATTATCCCTAAATTTATTTAATTAACTTCATAAGACATCTAAAGCAATTCAAATGTTTTCTTAAATAAATTATGAGAAAGCAGCAGTTAAAGGGAGGGTACATATATTTCTACTCAGAAAATTACAGTTGTAGGAATGCTGAGGTAAAAATGGCAAACATTTAAAATACTTGTATAAAAACTGCCTGTGCAACTGTAAACAAAATCTTAAATCAAGAGGGAGAGAGAGAGAGAGAGAGAGCGAGAGCTTTTTTTTTTTTTTACTTAATCATGCAGGTTTCTTGCCTTATGCAATGGACAAAATAAATACTTATTAAAAATTCTCTATTTTTTTCATCTTAATCCCCAAGCATTATTTACCACATATTGTTCAAAATCTGAACTGCAGACATTTGTTTCTTTATGATTGCTTTTATATAGCTTTCATCTCAGTGTCTCAGTGATTAAAAAATATCCATGGATTTCTTTACTGTATCTAAAAAAACCCTCAGACGGTATCATTATTCCTATTTTGCAAATGACAGCTGAGACTGAAGTCAAAATTGCTAAACCTGGGTGCCCAGACTGAAGATTTTTGCAGGGGTTTTTAGCACTTTAAACGCACACTGTCCAAGTCCAGTCCACTTCTATATTATCTGTGATTTGTCCACCAATTTCATGCCCCTCTTTGGGTATTTTAACATGCCAAAACCAGGACAAGGCATGTCACAGTTTGGTTGTGCAGCTTTGTGACTCTTCTTTGTAGTAGAACTGCAGTCAGGAGCTCCCTGCAGGCTCACTCACCTCATCTTTGAGGGGTGCAGCATGGTTAGATGGGATACTCCAAGGCACCACCTTGCTCTGATCACCACTGACATCAATAACACTGTGAATCCACTGTTTCTTGATAACTCCAAAGCAGGTAAAAAACCTCAAATAAAACCACAACCACAGGGTATAATGAAAAACTCAAAGCTGAACAGCCCATTATATTGACTTCTTGGCTAGAACAATGGAGAAACTGTCAGCAATGGTCAGAGCAGCACAGCCCTTTGGGACCATGTACCCTTTTAGTACAGCCCCACTCTTTAACCAAGTCTGCATTTTTTCAGTAATTCTGGAATGGGGCTGCGGGAGGCTGGGATTTCACACATATTTTTAACTTGTGGATTTGAATAGTTTAGCTATGTTTGTGTTTTAAATAATGCTGCTACAGCAAAGATGAGAGAGTTGCACTTTGCATTTCAAAATAGCTTTCAGGGAACCAGATGACTCAGAGAACTGGGAACAGGATTCGTGTCCTTTCACACCTTCCCTGCCAATTCTAATTCAGGCAGGCCAGTAGTGGACAAAAAGTCACTCTGGGTGTCACCACAGCAGTGTGAAGTGCTTTGGGGACTCCATCCTTTCCCTTAATGGTGCGCACTCCTATCATACCCCTTTCCCTCCCGCACCCAGAGCCATTATATTCAGAGCAACAACACAGAGGCCAAGAGGTGAATGAGCCCGGGAGTTAAATTACCTCTCAGCTACAGAGAGTAATTCTCCTCGACAAGAGGGAATGCACCGATGCAACAACAACACTGTAAGTTCTCCCTGCTATTAGTTATTGTCCTGAAGGCAGATACTCCCTTGTTTTTCTGTTTACTGTGGATGTGTCATCTGCTGACTTGAGTATAACAGCAAATAAGATGGTGAAGGGCCTGCATCTGCCAAGAAGTGAAAATGTAAAACCCCCAATTTTTGTGTAATGGATAGACCATTAGATGTGGGCAAAGTCCAGGTGAATGAAAAGGTTCATGGATGTAATGGAACCAGACCTGCAGACAGCTTCTTCAAGCCTGTGGTGCAGTCCAATCACTCATCCACAAAATGAGAGCCTGTCCTGAAAATCTGGAAACCATGCTTGGACTTGGATGGTCTGAAAATTCAAAACTGCTTATAAGAGGGCCAGAGGAGTTGGAAGCAGCTGGGAAGAGCTCCTGCCTGATACCAACAGCCTGACATCACTGCATTCTATCATTTGCAGCCTGAATAAAGATATTGACATTATTCACCAGGAGTGGTGGGGTAATCAGGAGCTGGCAGCAGCCAGTGCTGTCATCATTAGGTTCTCACCTACACAGATTAAGTAAAAAATAATTCTAAATGTTACAAGGTCATGAATTTTTAGAACATACAATGTATTTTTATTTCAGTAGTATCTCTACAGCAATTGACACCAGCAGCCACATTTTGCAGAAAACACGAGTCAAAAGTACCTGTGGAGAGAAAGAGCCTACAGTCCTGCACAGTGCTGGCATCCCTGGCTTGCAGCACGGCATCTTCCTGGCATGGCAACATCACCCATACACTGGACTGATTCTTCATGGGGTTATTAAGACTGTTTTAGAAACAGATTGCAGCAGCTGTGGAAGTCAAACTGGTAGTCTTACACCAGATGTTTTGCCCTGACAGCTCATGCACATACTGATAATGCTGTCTTTATGCATGCTGAGGAGCAGCAATAATACTGAGGGGGAATGGTCTTGAACAGCACACTGGAATTTCTTCCACCTGACAGCAGACCCTTAGTGTTATTTGCAATTTTTATGCATTAGTGTTCTGGTATCTCTGTCTATACAAAATTAGACCCTGTGGAAGAATAATTTTTGTGCCTGGCTTCCTGAAGAAATGGAGCTCATTGCAATAATGTTGCTGGCATGTCCATCCAGGTCCCTCTCTATCCTTTCTGTAATAACTTCTGAGACCCTTGTCTGAATTCAACCAAGTCTGATCAAAAACGGACTCAGAAGTAATTATGTTTCCACACATTGCATGAAAATAGACAGGCAAATAACCCAAATTATTCCCACCTCTTAGAGAAAGGCTTTAGCTTGAATTCACACTGGAGAATCCATGTCAAAAGGAATACCTTGCCAATGCCCAACATCAGAAAAAGGTTTAGTCAGACACTATGCCTTCTCAGAAAGAAATTAAGAAGCTCATGGTAGCACAGGCAGAAGAGGGAGAGGTAACCTGGGGAACGATGGGATGAGGCTCTGGCAGAGCGAGCGTGTTGTTAGGTAGGTTCAGCCGAAGAGTATCGACAGCAGTAATTGCGTGTGCTGCACTAATTGCAGAAACACAAAACAACCAGCTGTGAATGAGACTGTTCCACACTGGCTCCTTCGCATTTATTAGATTGTGCATGGAAATTAGCAGGTTGGTTTTTAACAGCGTGAAGATCCAAGCCGTGACACACTGGGACAATAAGAGACACTGAGATGACGTCTTCTGAAGGTGACTTCCTCTGAAGTAGTGACATTCAGGTATGAGAGGTGACATGATTTCTGTGACGCCTTTCTGGGACTTTGACTGAAACTGAATTAGTCTGTCTATTTTGAACAGTTATAAGAGTTGAAGTATATTCCATGATGGTTAAACCACGCTCAGGGAGAACACAACTGTATGAAAGACCTCCTGGAGGGATTACATAAAGAGCAGGAGAGAGTAAAAATATGAAGCAAAAATTCTTCTTATGCTGATACATACTGCAGTGCTTACACAAACCTGTGTTTAGTGCCCTTTTACAGCCACCGAATATGCGTGAATCTCCCAAAAATATTTATGCTAGGACAAGCACTTATTGTTGAATCCTTGGAACCACACACCCACTAAATAGAATCAAATCAGTATTTCAGAGAGATTGCAGACTTATGGGAAGCATTTTCTGGAAGCATTTTCCAATAACACAAACTGTTGTCATTAACAAGAGACACTTCAATCAAAATACACACCCACAAATTCTCTACATCTTTATATACCTTCTAATGAAAAAACATCATGATTTTTGGAAATCAGAACCGTTCATTTGGTAGCTTTTATCAAAAACTATGGAGAAAAAAAGAAGTCCTGTCCACTTGTCTGCCTAGAAACTTTATTTAAACAAAAATTGTGATTATTTCTAGCTTCTAATTTTAACTGTGTATAGATTTCATCTTAGTGTCACATGTGGATACTCAGTTTTATTGCTGACCCCTGAAATCAAAAAAAATAATAAAAAAACTAGCACTTGATTGTAGTCAGATCAAGAAATCAAACAAAGCCTTTCATAAATCTATTACAATTCTAAATGTTGCTTATTGAGGTTGAATTCTTATAATTTTTTCAGGATTTAGACAAATCTCTTCTAGCAGAGGATTAAAGATTTTTTCCCTTAGAGGTCAATGGTAAAATTTCAGTGGCAAATCAGATGCTGGACCTAAATCAATACAGGAATCAAGCCCCATCTTCAGGTTATTAAAGGAGTTGAGAATTTTCCATCCTACAATTTTACTGTAGGAACTTTTTCTTTCTGCATATTTTTGAAATTCTGATCAATTCTGCTCCCCTTGAAAATTCAGATGCATTTAGTGAAGCATTGTGCTGAAACAGAGCATATTTATTGACAATGAAATGAGAGCAGTACACTTCCAAGCAATTTAAAAATAACTCCCTTCGATTAGTTTCGATGCAAGGATGATAGCACAGAGGATTATTTTTCTGTTGTAGTAAATTATTTATGTGAAAGTTGTTTTCCTTTTAACAAGTAAATCTTCCAGATAAAATTGCATTAGGTCTCTTGAATTTCATAATGGGGTTATCAACGAATGCACACAGAGTTTCAAGGTAAGCCTCAAGTGCCGTTATGCTCATGCAATGTAGGAAGTCAACTGCCATACTTCTGTGGACACAGAGCTCTTCCATGTCCCTCCCCCAGTGGGGGAGAGAAAATCAGATCCTGCCACTGTGGAGATTTTGGTTTGGGCTTGTGTGTGTTTGTGTTTATCGCTTGCCCTTTGTGGGAAATGTTTGGTCGAGAAGTGGGAACACATTACAGCTCTTGCAGTGAGAACAGCACACATGACTTGACTGGAGCTCTCTTGGGAGCTGCACCATGCCAGGAGCTCCTTGTCTGAAGAGGTTACCCATATAACTGTGTCACCTCGAGCCTAAACACTCTGCCAGGACATGATAGAAGGGGACAGGCAGAGCCCCATCTCCCAAGTCCCACACCAAACCCCAACCTTCAGGCATCCTGCTCCCACAGGAGACAGCTGCCAGCCTCTGCATCAGCTATCAATATATATGTCCCTATTTCAGCACTGCTGTTTTTTCTGTACACCAGGAATTTCAATATCTTGGTTTTATTGCCACATGAAAAAAATCTTGTCTTTCTTCTGATGTCCCTTTCAATTTTTTTTACAAATGAATGGATGATACAGGGGTAAGAGCCTTCCCACTAGACTTTGTGTTTGGTCCTCTCTATGTTATGTAGCAGCATATGACTTTGGAAACAGCAGGATACTCTGCAGACCATTTATTCAGATGATGCAAAGTCAGGCACAGTTTATTTTCATATCTTCTCCTGACATCTTTACACGCATGTGAGCTCTCTACGCACTGCCAGGGATTAACTGAAATTTGTCCAATTTATATGGCACTTGTGTGACTCCTGCTTCTTTCTACATACAGTAATGTAACATCACAAGCAAACAGTTATTATACACATCAAGCAAAGCTAAGTGCTGGTGGCCTATTAAAGGGTACTCAAGGAAAAGTAAAGCCCAGACTGGCTACAGGGAAGAATGAGGAAGGTGCATTTGCTTTACAAATCAGACATCAAGAAAAATCCGACATCTTGATAAAGGAGAGCACTTTCCTGGACATGTGACCAGAGAACAGCAATGCTCTTCAGAGATGAGAACAGGAGGAAGAAGGCCAGCAAAACACCAGTCTGCTTTGAGGACCAGTTTGCCTTCCAAGAGAGCCAGCAGTACACACAGATAAGGACCATGAGCAAAGGGAAGGGGCAATATCAAGGGAGCCCCACAACAGGAACTCCCAGCTACTGTGGTTGAGCAATGCCCAGGTAGAAAACCATACAGCAGCCAGGACCTGCTCTGACATTCAAACTTTGTGAGCACACTGGGTTGTCTTGGTCACTGTTTTCATACATATCCACCAAATGTCCTGGTGTCTACCATGGCACAATAATTTCCCCTTTCCCTTCCTGACTGTTCCCTTGGCAGTGGGGCCTTGAGATGCCCGAAAAGACCCAGACTCTGCCATTTCTTAGGCAGGAGCCAACTTCTTGTGAGGTGGAGAGGTGAAGGAACTCGGTGTGGACCCTGAGAAGGAGTTCAGAGGGATAGCCCAAGCAGTGCCAGACCCCATTCCCTGGCATGGTCTGGGAAGTTCCCATTCTCCTGAGTGCCCTGGCAAGGAGCAAGAGGAGAGGTGCATGAATGACCATGTAAGTAACCACATCCAAGAACATTACATCTTATGTGCCAAATGCTAGCACTTTGGTAAGTGCAGCTTAGCTGTTTTCCATTTGGAAAACATTCGAGTATATTTGCTGTACGGTAGCCCTAGAACTTGCCCTTGTTCTGACTGTAAACAACCATACCTTCTGCTGATCAGGAAAAGTGTAGTCCAGCTGTTTTTTCTATCCTGCTGCCAAGAGGTTCCCAAAGTGGGAGGGGAGTGCTGTGTGTCTAATTTACAAGCCTGGAAAGTGCTACATCACTCAGTTCTGCAGTGTCAATGAACTAAGAAGGCAGCCTGGAGTGCTCTGGTCATTTGCAAAACATTCTGTATTTTCTCTTCTGAGGTACTCACTTCAGAAATACCTATTGAATATTTGAAACAGCACTTTATTATGTAGGAGAGATTATCTTCAACCTCAAAAAAAGATTTAATGATCACACATCAATAACAAGGGACTAAGTCAGATGTTGGACAATGTTTGTCTCCAAACCATGTTCTCTCTGTGGGGCACAGGAGGAAGATGAATGTTTCACCGGCAGGCAGTGCACCTCTTGCTGATCTTCCTGCTGACATTGCTGTGCAGTGGTGCCCAGAACGTTGCCCCAGCAGCCCATGGAGGGACACAAGGAGCAGCATCTGGCCCCCAGGACAGCTGTGTTGCAACACCACAGACCTCTGACTCTACTGCACTGAAAACAGCAATTCTAAGTGAATTTTCAGATCTGAGCTTTTCTCAGGAACTGGGGTGTTTGGTGAACTCTCTAAACTGCCAACACAATATATATGTCTATCAAAAATATTGGCTTGATAAAAGTAGACGGTGACATACTCTGCCCACAAGTGCTTCTCCTAATTTACCCTTGGGAATTTAAACTTTCAGATAATTGCCCTTGGGAGTGTAACTCTTCTGAACACAGTCATGGGTTGCTTTTTTAACCTATGGTGGGGTATTTAGAGATAACTTCCCTTTCTCTGCTCAAATATAATTCAGAAATTACATTAAGTACATTAATTTAGACTACTCAATCTCTTTTGCAGTTATTTATATCTTTTTATTTTCTTTTATGAAAGCATAGCTTAATTTTTGATGGTTTAAAACTGTTTACAAAAGAAAAAAATAATAAATTAAACGAACTAAAAAGAAAATAGAATCAAATAACGAAAAGGCAGAAAACAAATTAATGTATTATACATGGTTCTGTTTTGGTTTAATAATAAAAATGTTAATGCAATTAAACAAATTACTTTCTGTCATTCATAGTGATTCTTGTAATGAGATGATGTGTTAGGGCAAGAGAGAAGTTCTGAACGTTGTTTTTTTTTATTACCTAAGCACAAAGTTTAGGAGCTTAAGAAGACTGTATAAGATCTTTTTATTTCCTGGATTCTTTTGAGTCATGATTTGGAGAAATGTTCTGTTTTCTTTCCTAAAGAAAAATAACAAACAAATACTAATATATCACAGAACACCAAGAATTAGTGAAATGTGTTGCACAAGGAGGTGCTGGTCTGTCTACACTATTTTTTCAGCGACATCTGCTTAACAATCTACACTTCAAATAGAGCTGATCTAAATTACAGATGGGCCAAAACTGCTTTTCAGGGTCAAATTTGGCCTGATTTTAAAAGGTTTCTTATTGATTGAAAGTGGATCTGAAATCAGGCAGAGCTAGATGAGGCCCAGTTATCAGCAGATTCCATTATGCGGTGCAGAGGGAGTTGCAGCCGGAGCTCTGCGTGGCCCCTGCGAGTTAAGCATATGCTTTAGTGCTTTGCAGGACTCATGCCAGAGATCTTCATCCTTTACAGGATGGAGTTACCAAGCTGATGGACATAGTCCAAAACAGGACAGAAAAAGTAGCAGATGAAAAACCTTAACTGAAGGCTTATTTTCTCCTGAATGGCCAAGAACAGAGTGGTCCTCTCAAAAGTACCCATGATTAAGACAGAGAGGATGACAGCACTGATGTCACTCAGAGTTGCCACATGCAGTGCATACTTTCTATCCTAAGAGAAAAGAGATTTGAAATGCTGATAGACCTTACTAATTTATATGGGCTGATGGTAGACTATTCCAGAGGAAAAAAAAAATTCTCTTATAACAGTCATGGCTGCTACAGCTTACAAGATAAGAATATGGGAAAGTAGCCAAGTCTTTCTGAGGAGAAAATAAAAATTAATATCTAAACAAAAAAACAGGAGTGTCACACCCAGGAGGGTTCAGGGGTGACAAAGAGGACACACACACACAACGCCAGCTCAGCCTTGGAAATCCTTGTAACAGATTCTGATTTGCTCATTTCTCCTGCTTTCATTTTTCTCCTGTCTTGGGTGAAGGGTTTGTGTTTAATAACATCATTTGCATCAGTGTGTCCCAACAGACCAAGGTACCAGGGCTGGGAGAGATTAGCATGGTAATCTCATTCTGATGGATAAAATTAGCAAAGATATTCCCCTGAACAGAGGGCTGCCATTGGTGAGCTGCTGTGCTTAGAATCAATTACTAAATTACTTTGAGCTCTAAGTCGACAGTAACAGAAAAAAATTGGCTTCAACCAAAGTGAAATAAGATAAAAAATACGCGATCATTAAATCTCTCACTACTATTCGCGCATGTGACTCACAAGAACTGCACAAAAAATAAGGCAGAATTTAATTTTTAACGGTGGTCCCTGTCATCATTTCAACCAGAGCTGCTCAGTGCATGGGAGCACAGCTCAGCCTTGCTATCCAGCTGCTCAAAGGAAGAACTGGCCTGCTGGCAGCTTCCACCTAGTGCAGAGCAGGGCACACCATGGGGACTGAGAGCCAGAAGAGTGGTCTCTGTGTGTGCAGACAGAGCAGGACAGAGAAAGGCTGTGCCAAGGCAAAAAGCCTGCTTTCATGCTGTAGTTACCTGCCCTCTGTGCAAGAACATCACAGGTACTTAATGCTTTGCAAACATATAGAAAGATAGGTCCCTGCCTCAGAAGGCACAATCTGAGGCTTTTCTGTGCTAGCACACACAGTGTTTAAAATTCACATTAGTGTGTAGAGCCTCATGTATTCAACTTGCTTGCTCTTGCACAAAATCTTAAAAATTAAGTAAATTCTAGTATCATCACAAAACATATCTTAAGAGTAACATGATAATGTTTATAACATATCCAGGGTTTTGTTCAGGGTTAAAAATGACCAAAATCCCCGAGCTTCACTGTACACAGACCATCACTGCCAATTTGACATGCTAGGCAAGGAAGAAGTGCTCTGCAGTGACAGAGATGGCACCAACACTTGTATTGTTATGACTGAGCTTTTGGAATATCTACATACTTCAGATCACTGAGTTTTGACTGCTCCAGCTGAGAGCAATGACACACAGGTCTGGTTTTAAGCAAATGCATGGCTTTTGAAACTTCTCCAGTTGAGCACATACACTTAGAGACCTCTTAGTTCTCTAGCTTTTACAGACCTTCTAGACTAAAGTCACAGGAGCTGTAAATAAATATTTAGTCCTTCTTTTCTGGAAAAAAGAAAATGTGAAAGAGAAAACTGAAATAATAATTACCATGTTACCCAGAATGTAGGACGTGACATCCTTGCTACCTTTGTTATAGTTATGAAATAAATGGGCTTCAGAATGAAAAATATCCAACTAGCACGCGATCAGTAGGATAGCAGGGATGTAGAAAAAAAAGACACGTGAAAGAACCTTTTATGAGCTTTACACACTGGGAATCATAGTAGCATAAGTAATTGATAATATTATTAGCACAGTATACATATCAGCTGTCGGGATGTTATGAGGACTGAATCCAATCTCTGTTGAGGGAGTCAGGGTCAACATCATTAACTATAGATCCTGTCCTGGTTTACATATAGAGCCCTCAGGCCAAGTGTCTGCCAGATACATCTCTATAGATGTGCATAGCTATAGGACATACAGGGGGCTAATCACACACATCAGTAATAGACAACAAGCTTTTGTTTATCTGAAGGTTTACTGGAATTAACTGATTAGTGTCAACTTGACACAATAACTTTTGTCTACAATGTAGTAGATCATTTTGATGGTTTTATTGATGGAGTGTTGACTAATGTAAATTGTAAGGGTAGTTGAATGAAGTAGGAAACATTTAAGTTAAACAAAAATTGAAAAACCCACTAGCAAACATATCTTTAAAATGTCACATTCTGCAGCCTTACAGACGCTATGATAATGATACCAACAGGTATACAGCAGGTAGGGAGAATTGAAAACAAAAATAGACACAACCTATTCATAAATTTATCTCTTATCTAAATCCTCAGATGATATCCTCATGTTAAAACTAACATAAGATAAACTTGGTACGTCTTTCTGAAAATAAAATCAATCTAGTGAAAGAAAATACAAAATTGAGTAAAAAACATTTATTTCACTAAAACTCAAAGTGGTCTAACCTAGAATGAAAGTATGAAAAATATTTAAGCAAAATGTCTGTTAGGATAAAAGTCTTCTCATATATTCATTAGGTTCATAACATTGCTTTCTGTTTCTTATTAGATATAACTACTTTCTTCCATGTCTAAGATGGAATACACTGGTTTCCTCTGCTGGGTGTCAAATGGCTTTTATGTACCAGCCTGGGCTTTTTGTTCTCATGGCTTCACAGTGTGGTTAGGAGTTCATGATTTGAAACTACACATGATCATATTCATCTTCTAACATAAATAACAATAGACTTCTTTTCTGGTTTAGCTATTGGATTATTTAGTGCAACTGTTGGGCAGTCTCCTTTGAAAGTAAGCTCAGGAAATACAGTGATTATGTTGTGAATGCTTCAAATAACAGAAGGGTACTACAAGGTCTAATATATTTATATTCTACTATAAATATCAGAAACCTAATTCACATTTTTTATAACTTCAAAATCACCTTTCTTCCCTTTCCAGGCAAAACTGTTCTCCCCACAATAGCAAGTCAAAACCATTAAGCTAAGACAAGGGGGATACTGTGTGTCACAAAACTAAGTAATTAAATTTAGGCAGTATTATCAATGATGCCCAATTCCAACCGTCGAAACTGCTGCTCGTAACCCCGTCTGTCCCTCTATCAAAAAGCTATTTATTCTTCATTACTGGCCATCCCTGGGTTATAGGGATTCATTGTCATTGTAGTAACTTTGAGGAGGAATAGTTAGTGCAATGATATTAAGGAAATAGCCATTTCATAGCTCATGGGCAAAGAAGTATTGAGTCACAGCTTTCCAGCAGTTGTCAGCAATGGTGAAATCTCATCTGTATCATCACCCTCGAGAATCCATTGCGTTTGTTTGGATTATAGCAACATAATAGGGAGGGAAATCTTGTCACTGGAGAAAGGCACCCCACTGTAGAGATCCCATCCATGCAATTCCTGTAGAAATCTATGTGCAAGGTCTGCAAAACTGGGAACAAAATGTGGTGTACCTGGGGGACATGGACTGCCCAGTTTAGATCAGAAACACTCAATCCAGCAGGGTCCCACTTGGGCTGTAGGCAAAAGTTATGCCTTCTTCTTGAGCTGTCTCAGAACCACTCCTGCCTCCTCACCAGACACCAGAGCATGTCTGAGAGACCCTAACTTCCAGTACTGAGATTTCAGAAGGTTTTCTCTCACATATCTTTAAATGTGAGAGTGTGCAAAGTAACATGAGCTTATTACGTGGAAGGTGATGAAAGTAAATGAATGCTTAGACAGGTTGTGCCTTTTTTGAAGAAACACAAATTAAATGTATTAATTTTGGGTGCTTTTTACCAGTATAGATGCATCCAGGAAACCACAGCCTTTCTCCAGCAAAATTTAAATTAGCAGTTTTCTTCTCCATTCAAAAATGAATTTTAAACCCTTAAGTTTGATCACAGCTTAATGGTACTTGTCTGTTTGTTAGACATAAATATATTCAAATCTGTGGGCTTTTTGAAACTGGCAATATAACTTTTTGGCCCAGATTTCTCCCTACTTACTACAAAAAGCTAGCTTTAAATGTTTGGATGTTTGGGAGTTTTTTAAAGCTAGGAGCAAAGGCCTCAATTTTAGAAAGCAAAATGTTTCAGGTGGTTAACTCTAGCCAAGTCATTTGAGATGTATAAACAAAAGAAGTAATTTTTATCCTGCTTTATAAAGTAGGTACCAGGCAAAAGCACCTTACCTTTCTTAAATATTTTGGTTCATTTTAAACAAGATGTTAAAACATTTAGCTGTTGATTTTCTGAGGCTCTTATATGCAGTTATTTACATTATAAATATTGCATTATCATAAGATCAAGTCAGAAGCAGCTGAGAAGATGTAAACACAATAGAGTGCAACTTACTCTTGTGAAACAGCTTTTATAGAAAACATAAAAGAACCTTATACATAGCTATATATTTTCAAACACAATTCTCAATTGTGAACAGTAGCACTCAGTTAAGTAGAAGTATGAAAAGAAATAAAAAAACCCGTTTGTGGTCTATACAATGGCCAGGTACAACACACTACAGCAGTAGCATGGAGCAGGAGAATGGCAGAGGATGACATCACTTTTCCTGATGGTGTGTGGGAAAAGTGGGTTTTGTGAGGCTCTGATTCATTCCTGACAATCCCCAAAGAGCTGGGAGGAAAGAGACATTGCAAGTTTAAGCAATAAACCAGAGAGATGTTGGGGCTCTTTAGAAGATGCAGATGATGCTCTGTTAATGCAGTAATGAGCCTTAAATGTGCAACTGAGACATATATCACACGTATACACCCAAATTGAATTCATCAAATTATAGCTATTTCTATAGTGTAAAGGAGAAATCAGTTTAGAGTTCGTGCCATGAGACCTATGGACTTCTTTACCATGAATTTCAGCACATCCTTTTTCTGCAGCAAATCTCTCAAATTCTTCAGCATCTACAGGGTGAAGGAAGCATTTGAGTTTTAAGCTCCTATATGAGAGAGAATTTATTTTTCCACTAACACTTCCTCCTCAGACCAATTTTGAATACAGTGTCCTCATGATTCTTTCACTGGTTTTCATCCCTTTGTTCTGTCTTCTCTCCTTTCTTCTCTCCTTTGCTCCTTCTCTCCTTTCTGTTCTTTCTCCTTCTCTCCTTTCTCTGCTTACATGATTTCCAAGAGATGTCTGAGCACACAGCTCTCTCCTGCACACTTTTTCTTCAAAATTACCTTTTTCTTCAAAATTACATTTGCCATCTTTTTTTCTCATTTCACCAGCAACAATTCTTGTCAGCTAAAGGTGCGTATTCTTATTGCTGAGTACCTTGTTTCCAAACCCTACTGAAGAGTCTTCTTGCACCTTCTTCTGTCATCCTGCTAGAGCACTGAAAAAGATGGGATATGTAATAATGGAAGCTATTCTTCCAAGTTGTCAGTGATCTTACTGTGTAGAAGAAATACAAAGCAACTTTGTGTGCAGTATACACGTAGCTAGTGCAAAAGTTCAGCATACTAAATAATATAAAATACACAGGTAATAGCTCATTCAAATGTGAAACAGTTGTCTTGATCACAAAATGTTCTGTAATCATTAAGACTAAAGGACAACTCTGAGTAAAGATACTTTAATGTACATTGCTCCATGATTCTCTATTGAATATTAATCTTAAATTAGAATAACAAATAAAAAGGAAAGTTATGCAATTTGCAAATAGTTATGAATTTAAAAGACTATCATTGTGATTGAAATATTTTTGGGATTAACATAAATAGAGAAGTAATCATGAGAGATATGTCTTGTATGTCAGTGTAATATAAAGGATGCATATTATAAAAAATGAGGAGGAACAAGAAGTTTTGCTCATCCCATGACTATAATAATTGCCAAAAGTCCTCATTGGTTCAAATACAAAGAACTTCATTCAGTAGCTAACAGGGCCTTCTTCAAGCAAATTCCTCTTGTCCTCATTATTTTCTCTACCGTTTTCACAGTCTTACAGGCGAATCACAGCTGTCCAATGGCAATACTCATCCATCCTGATATACTATTAGATATACATTCAAAGCCTTTGCAGGTATGCAGGAGAGTGTGCCTATGATATAATGATGTGCAAAATGCAGAATACACATTATTTAAAATATAAGATGAAAATGCTATTTCAATCACTGCTAATTTGCATTTCATATTCCCAAAACATCGTAATACTATTATAAGGTATTGATCCAAGCATGACCATTTGATTTCACATCAATACTAATATGACTTTTCTGTGATCTGTTGACATGTGGGATTTTCTGAGTGAAATACATACATACCAATATCTAACTATTTTCACCAGTAGAAGTGGATTCAGCTGTTCTTTGTTAAAAACTGTTGGTTAAAATGTAGATTACCCCATCTCAAAACCTGAAATAGATTTTCCTGTAGACTTAGATTTATATTCTCACTGCTTTCCCAAATCTCTTTTATTTACCTCTCTGATAAAGTGGTGTTTTTCTGATACCTTTTGTTGGCTGGAGCCATATTCAGTATCCTAAGCACAAAGTATGGGCAGCAAAAGCTGTTATGCCATTTAGGAGCAAGGGTCCCTCAAAATCTCAGTCCCATCCTCATTGTGGTTGTTCAGGACCTGACATAGATACTGTTGGAATAACAGCCTTTCACTGAGCCTCTCTGAATTATGTAAACAATATAGATTATTGTGAGTTTTTGCTTTGATGATTTTTGCATACAGATGCCAAAATCATATGGGACCCACCCCCATATCATTTCTTTTCTCCCACTAGATAGGCACATTGAATGATACTCAAATAACCTTTAATCTTCTCAGCACTGCTGAGGCACTTCTTCCTACTAAATCCCTGTTTTCAACATTACCCAAGAGCTTCAGCTGACACCATTCTGTTGATTTTTCCTGGTGGTTGCCAACTTGAAACTTACCTAGGATCAAGGCTAAGAATAGAATAGTTTGGATTGGAAGGGGATCTTGAAGAATACCCACCTTTTCTGCAGATATCCAGACAGACATTCTTTTCCTCATCTGTACACACACAGATACCCAGAGAGTCAATATAGTCTTTGCTAAAGACAATGCAACATCTCCATTGACTTGGAGCAGACTTAGATTTTAATGGCATGGAAAATCTGAAGGGGAGAATGCAGCATGTCTGGGAAGTGTGCTATGTGCTGATAATTTTCAGTCACTTTACTGTCACAGAAATCAGCACATAGAATGAAATTGTTTTTACATCACCTGACTATCTACAGGATCTGAGTAAAAACTAGAAAAAATGGATTTATCACATATTCATCCCCAAATGAGCCATGCTAGTTTCCTCGCAGAAGCCAAAGGACCTTAGGAGCAGACAGAGAATATAATTTGTCTCAGGTGAGATGTGTTTCTTTCTCATCATCTGCCAAGACCTCAAAATGGTTTACAACCTCAAAACCCAGCTAGAATTATTATTATTGCTGCTTCTGGATTGCAGGGCTGCTGATGGCTTTACCTTTTGCTATGTATGACAGAGCTGTGACCCTTCTTTCCCACAAGGAGTTACAGTTCACGTTGAAGACTGCCAAGAAGGTGAAGTAAGGATTCAGTCCCTGCATGGGACAGGTCAATATTGTTGTAACATTCACCTTCAGTTCCAGATACCATTTTCTTGTATACTTTCAGATGGAGTCCACGTTGCAGGAAGATAAACCCCCAAGAACTTCAGGCTCATCTGGCCTCGAAACTTCCTTCCAGCCCCATTGGCCTTCTAAACCAAACCTGGAGTATCAGAAGTAATAAAAGCAAAACTAAATCAAATGAGTTTACATTGCATAGGAACAACATTTCTGGCCCCCTTCTCCATCCTGTCCCGCCAGTTATGGGGTAAAAACCTAATCAGGGCTCCAGAGCCTACCTAATAGGAGACAAATTCTAATGGCAAATCCACAGTAATTTAAATTACAGTGTGAGTTTGTTAGCACCCTATCATGTCCTGTTTGGTTCTCCGAATACACTGTGTGTAAACAAATGCACATTGGTGTATGTCCTACTATCTGCTTATTTTCACACATCATTTTACTTACTTTTGAAGATAACAACATGTTTCAGTAGACAATTACAGAACCCGAAAACTCAATAATGTGCTATTTACCTGAGTATTAACTAGAACAATGTCTATAAATGCATTAGAAAAAAAATTTCTTACAGATTGTAAATGAACTTTTAAGAACTGACCCAGTGCCAATCCTTTCAGCACCTGTCTGGATATAGGCAATTATTTTAGTTAATGGCACAACACAAGGCCCCAGAGAACACACATAAACCCACCCTTTCCCAGAGAGATTCAAGCAGGGATTACTTAAAATGTTTTAGTTAAAACTGCAGTTTTGTTCCCATCACAAACTGTTACCCATTCATTTTGTCTGTGAATATAAACATATAATTTGTCCTTCATTTAAGACTCCTTCACATCAAACATAATCAGCTTATTGGAAGATATATGGTCAGCATTAAAAAAAAAAAAGACATAGTTTATATCTTACAACTGCTTTTCATATGAGTTCAGGTTTGCCTCCACTGTCTCTAACAAAGGAAAACTTCTATATTGCCTTCTTTCTTCAATAGTACATGTCAGGTATTTTTTTCTCCCTTTTCTGAATTTCTATTAGAGGAAGTCTGCATTTGACCACTGAGGATATGAATTCCCCCCAACACCCTTCTTTGCCCTCCCTTAGCAAAAGATGGACCATATGTAACTTGAGTTTCAATGAAGAAGGCTGTGAATTTATTTTGTCTGCAATAAAATGAAAAGCGTGTTGATTAGCAGGAAGGCATAGGTATACTTTCCATGTCAGCACTTGGGGCTAGCTAGGAATAATATGATTGGCTGATTGATTGATTGATTGATTGATTGAAATAATTTTTACTGGGAGGCTAAAATTTACCATCCGCCAATATTATACCACTTTTACATAGGAGCCCAGGACCATCCATCAGGTATCATTTGCAAACTGGAATCCCACTTGGAAAAAAAAATAAAGCAGAGCAAATGCAGCCAAGATTTGATGAGTTGTTTTACAGAAATAGTATAGCTGATACAATCAAAATAAGCAGAAGAGCCACAAAGGGATGTAGCCAGGGCTGGAGCCACAGCCATGACACCCCAGCCAAGAGCAGTGATTTAGCTGTGGCCCCAATAACAGCAGCTGATAGGTACCCAGGGATTATTAGTGGGAATGGAGCTCTGACTTTTAGCCTGAGCAAACTCTCCCTACTTGAGTCATGAAGGAAAATGTCCCAGACCATTTGACTTGGTGTTTCTTGTTCATCATTTAAGGTTAATTACCATTACTCTCTAAGGCATGCAGCACTGCTCTGACCTGCTGCTCCTGACAGCCCAACAGGGCACGTTTCAGTTATATGTGGGAGCTGCTGTATCCTTCAGTTAGCCAACACGGAGAGCTTTGATTAAACAGCTTAACACTATTTCCTTCTGCTAACCCATTCCCTTGTGTGGGAGCTAGAAGTACCTTGCCTGAAGGCACAATGCATCCCTACAGGCAGGAATTCAGGATTGTCTAACCCTGCCTCCCCGTCACTGGCTTCTTATTCTGAGAAGAGAGGCCCTTTTAACTTTCCAATGACCTCTTGACTTAGACATCGTTATCCTTCACTGTGGGAAGAACATACCTTTCCATCTTTTTTACTGTCTCGTTCAACCTCATTGGATTCATTGATAGAAACAAGCATAGATACATAAAATTGCTGTAATTGGGTCAGGCCATAGGTCTGATAGTGGCCAGTGATGATTGCTTAGAGAAAGAAAAGAAGAAGCAGCGCACAAACAGAAGGACCCTTTCCTTTTACAAATCTCTGCTACCAGCAGTTTCAAGGACATCAGAGAGATGGAGGTTGTATCCAGACCATCAACTTATGATACAAATACTAAAATACCAAATAACAGCTAATATACAAGCCATTACATTTTTGAACTCACAGACACATTTTTCATTAAAAAACACAGATGCATATCTGCAGTTGTATGTGACACAGACCCTTAATGTGTGAGTCATCAATGTGTTTTGCTGTACTTCTGTATTTGCAAGGAGACAGATGGACTGGTCATTTTTTTTTTTTCCCAGTAATAAGCACATAAAGTAATTTTTTTTTATCAACAGAATTTCCCCAATTATCTTTTAAGCAATTTTCATTGCACTCTCCCCCATCCTACTCTGCTTTTTATCAGAGACCTCTCAATTTCTATGATCCAATCCTCTCATTCCTCAGCCTTTTACTGGCAAAGGTGTCACACATGCACTCCCTACCTCTGTAACTAGGTTAAAGATCATCTTGCATAGGCAAGCTGCAGTCCTGAAAGCTGTTCAGCACTATGGACCTGTTCTGCACTCTGCTGAAATCACAGTCTAGTCTTTAGAAGGTTCTGTAGCATTTGACCAACTTCATCAAGCTTAGACGCAAGGCCCTATAAGAGATATTACTAAATCTACCCCAGTGCACAGCACATCATACTCTGTATCTTGCTGGCTTTGTAATACAGTACATTTTTTCTACCATTTGAAAAATGATTCAGTCCTGTTATTTCTCCTATATGTTGCTTTGCAAGAGCATCAAGTATCCCTAGACATAAAAGGGCTAGGGCTTAAAAAAAAAAAGGCATGATGTTCAGTGATATTCAATACCAGTACTCATGTAACTGGGAAAAATATTGCTTGCAAAACAGACTGTATCATTTGAAATGTGGGGGATGTTTTTCTTCTTGCTAACCAGTCCAGGCTGGTACAGGTGAAGTCTCAGCTGGGTGCAGCTGATTGGACAAGCGCAATGAAACAGCACTTCTGTTTTACCAAACATGCCCAGATTTGGTTGTGAGGTTTTTTGTCTGCTTTGGTTTTTTGGGGTTTTTTTTGGTTTTTTTTGTTTTTTTTTTTAATTAATGGAACCAAAATCAGACAGCTCATAAGGCAAGCAAAGGCAAGGCCTCCTGTCTCCTTACTTTTGGGTATATGAACCTCCCTGTATCTATTCCATCAGGGAACAAAGAAAAGAAGTGTCAAGATCTGGATGTTTCTGCCTAGTTGGTCAGAAGCAGCAGGAGGGCATCTCTGCTGGTGTCTGAGTCTCCACAGCGTTCTGCTGCCTGCTGTCCTTCACTCATAATGATGGAAAGATTTGACCCGGCCACATCTCTACTTCTGGAGGGAAAAGCAAAGCTTTCTCTTAGGGCTACTTCAGCTCCCAGGACCCTTGTGCTGCCCCGAATGTCCTAGCAGCTGCCCACCAAGCATTGCTGTCTTTCACATCCTCTTCCCCTGCTTACACAATCTGCAGCTAGTATTTTCCTCTTCTCTTTTTCTCTTTCTTTTTTTTTTTTTTTTCCCCTAATCGCGGAAAGGCCTCCCCGCCTAATCTAATTCCCACTCCTTTGTCACAAGCAGATGTCACTTTTACATCTGTGCGTCTGCTCAATCGCCCCGTCTCCTCCAGCCCAGCAGATGTTGCCGCCGCCGCGGCCGCCGCGACTGAGGGGAAAAGCAAAGCGAAGATCCCTCTGCTGGCCACCACCCGAACGCCACGGGCCAACGCCGGGAGAGGGCCGGAGCAATGAAAAAGGATTATTGTTGTTATTATAGTTCTTCTTATTCTTACTACTACTACTACTATTAGTTTTAGTTTTAGTATTAGTATTAGTATTAGCATTAGTATTCCTCCTTCTTCACCATCATCGTTACTATTGCAAGTGCCCCCATCCCAGCTGATTAGGCAACAGGAGACCAGCCAAGATCGCATCGGTTGGCACGCTGAGCTAGCACGGACAGGGAGGGGCGGCCGCCCTGCTGCGCTCCGAGCAGGCATCGCCGGTGCCCCCCAGCCCAGCCCGAGCAGCCACTGGGAGTGGGGCAGCAGGGGCAACAAAAAGTGGGGATTTTTTTTCTCCCGGGCGTGGCAGGTAGCCCCGAGACGCGTCGGGACTAGGAATGCCTCCCCGCACTGTCCCTCTGTGGCAGGGGGACAGCCAACACCTGTCCCCGGCCACTCCGGTCCTGTCACCCGAGACGGCTCCGCACCGCTGGGGCTTCGGGGGCGGTGAAGCGCCGGGCTCCGCGGCCGCGCTGGACTGCACTCCCCGTCCTGCGAAGGCCCGCACCCCAGGGGACCGGCCGCAGCGCGGTGGGATGCTCTGGCCGCTCCCTCCGAATAAAGCAATGCCAAAGAAACCCTCGTCCGTATTTAACATTTTATTCTGGAGGGTGGGAGAGTGGCGGCGCGGTCGGAGCTGGGCCCGGGAGGCGCTTTCCCATGGTCGGCGGCGGCCGTACAAAGGCGCGCTGTTCCCTGTTTTGTTCCGCTGCCTCCGAGCATTCCTCCCGCAGCCTGAGGGGAGCGGACCGGGCCCCTCTCAGTACCCAAGTAGAGGAAAGAAAAGTGGCTTT
>JACBWW010000020.1:14034648-14082956 GCA_020086605.1 Lanius collurio | reverse complement strand
TTTTTTAAGTTCCTTTTCACGGTCAGCCGGAGGGACAAAGTGTCTTCTTCCCCTCCTCCCCTCCTCCCCGCCACCCTCTCGCCGACCCCGGCCCTCGCCTGGGGGTGGTCCTTCCTCCACCGTCCGCTGTCACTGTCCCTTCGTTGGGTCTTGGGTCTCTCCGTTGCGGCCGCCGCCGCCGGCGCCCCGCCGGGTTCGGCTCTGACCCGGCGGCCGTCGCCGCTTCCTTACCGCGGATCTGGCCCCTGCAGGGCCCGCGCTCCTCACGGTGGGCGGCCTGTATTTATTATTAATTAATTATTATTAATTATTATTATTACACGGTCTACGCAGTTTTTAGGCATCTCCGTTAGGATTTTCTAATTTTATTTTAAAAGGCACAAACTATAGCTCTTAGTTGAATGTCGCCAGGTATGCTTTCTCTTTTTCCGTGTCTTTCTACAACTGTGTTCTGTGACTCAACTGTATAGTGTTAATAACAGTACAGACTTGTCTAGTTGACCGTATAAATAATGTTTTCCCTTCTCGTAGTCTCTATGGCGTGTCTTTATGGAGAAATAAGGTTCTCACGGGTTCGGATCCCTTTGCGTTTAGAGAGACCAGGTTCAGGCAATTATATATATTTTTATTATTGGTTGCATGTCGTCTCATTTTTTTTCCCTACCTGTTGGAATATGTTTGTGAGCATAATCGTCATAAATTATGTTCAGGGTTTCCAGATTTATTTATATGTGGTTAAAATGAATGCTTCTATTTAAAAGGGGAAATATTTCTACATGTGCATATAGTTTTCCAAGAGTGTACCATTAATTGATTGTTGATAATAAAAACCAAAAGCAAACCTAATTATGATGCTCTTCTGACTTCTTGTAAGGGCTTTATTTGGAGGGAGGTCTAGGGGTTATTTCTGATAGAGATCCAAGGCCCATGTCACAGAACCTGAACTGTATCACCAAAAGAAGAGTTGCTCAGCAGCATCAATCTCCGTTACCATCAGGGAGACCACAACTCCCATCATTACTGCTTAATTGTGCCGTTGTTACTTATCTGCAAATAGGCTGTTTGGGGGTAGGAATATGTGTCACATTTGACCTTTTGTCACTACCTTGGAAACTGGAGATGGACAATATTAAGACATATCCGTTAAAAGGAAATCAAAAAGGGCAAAACCCACAGGCCCGGTTTGCCAGCGGGCACAGCATCCCGCTGGCCGGCGGAGAGCCTCCGCCAGCCCTTACACCGGCACTTCTGCTGAGTCCCTCTGCCGATACCGAGGGCAGAGAGCGGGGCCGCCCCCGGGGATTCCGCGGCCACGGGCTCAGCTCCCTGCCGGGCCAGGAGCCACCCGACAGCCCCATACGCTGGGACCGGGCTGTGATTGGCGGCCGGCAGCGGGACGGGCAGCGGGACGGGCAGCGGGACGGGCAGCGGGACGGGCAGCGACCGGCCCGGTCCGACCCTGCCCGGCTGCGGCCCTGGCCCTGGCAGCGCGATCCCGGCGGCTCCTCCGCGCCCCGGCCGGCCCTGCCCCCCCCGGGGTGTGGGGGAGTTGAATCCCCCGGCCGATGTGCCGGGCCCCCGCGGAGAACGGGGTAGATGAAGACACCTGGCCTCGCCACGCCGAGCAGGCAACCTGGTCCGTCGCAAACCCTCAGGCAAGAACAGGTTCCCTCCCCGAAGAAGAGCCGGGGTGGCAGCTCATGGCGATGCCCCCTGCCAGGGCAGCTCCTGCAGCCGGGTAGCCGCTGGTTCGCCGCGGGGACATCGGGGCGATGAACTCTGTCTGACTCTGGCACAGTCTGTGGAAAAAAAAAAAAAGAAGGAAAAAAAGCCTGAAGTCGGTTTGGCAGAGAAACAAACTTTGCAAGGGCCTTGCCATCTGCAGCGTGCAACATCTGCACGACTGAGGGGGCTGGGGAGAGGACGATTGAAAATGTGGCAAACGGATCGAGTGCTGTTTCACTAATAAAGTCCTTGAATCATCAAGTTTAAAATGCTATGATAAAATATGCAGTGTATTTTCTGGAGGAGAACAACTTGAATGCTTTTTTTTAAATATGTGTTTTGTTTTAATGTGGGCAGACTTTGCCATTTTACTTTTTCTTCAAAAGTGATTCCATGATCTAAGAATATCTTTGTTGAAAGTAAACGGACTGCCTCTAGGAATTACTCAGCTGTGGACTGCAGAGCAGTTCTGCTAATAGTGATCCACAGGTAAAGATTTTCCTGCTGGAGAAGCTGCAGTGCTCAATCTCCTTTACCATGGCTGAATTGACCCCTGAGCTTTTAGAGAAGGTGAGACCTGTACTACGAGTAAAGCAGCCAACCAGGCAAGGGTGATTTAAAGGTATCTCTCCTGGTCAGGACTTGCTGGAAGATGATGAGGTTACATTTTATGGCATGCTGTTGTGATTTAAAAACATTGAGGGATGACAACACACAACTATTTTTTGGCCAAGTTTACTATTTTGTCTACTAAAACTCAGGCTTTATTTCTGATACAAAGGTTTCAGCTTCCTACAGTGGATCTAGCTACCTGTCTGCTAGACCTCTCTTTTCTCACCCTGTAAACTGATTTGCATTTTGATCCATCTTCTTCCTGATAAGTTAAATAGGCCGTGCTCTTTATGTGTCCCACAATCCCTAAGGCTTCTGCAAACTTCTGCAGTTTTTCCAGATGTGGAACCACTCTCTCCTGTTTCTGAAGATGCCTTGCAGAAGGGATATTAGGATAGTTCCAAACAGTGCAATGTCTCTCAATAATGGCTCATACAGAGCTAAGATCACTGTATTTCGGATCATAATTTTCCACTTAGGTATCTAAACTTCTCATTAGTCCTTTTTGGAGATTTCTGTTCTGTCACTGACCCATAAATCCTTTCCCAAGCCATTGCTTTCCATGTTCTCGTCATCTCCACAGGAAGAGGGACTATGGGAGGCCTGAGGCATATGGCACTCATCATTTGTAAGGATCAGTGTGCCTATGGCAGACTAGTTGGAATGGTTAATTCATCAATCTTCATGATTCCTCAGTCAGGTAGAAATGGATGGTTTGAAAATACGCAAAGTCAACTTCTCCTGCCTGTCTGCAAAGGCAGGAGCTGGAAAAGGAGTACCAATTAAAAGAATAACCTAAGGGTTGGTGCTGATCTCTACAAGCACAGAACCTAGAGGAAGGCCATGGAGTACTCAGCAGGAGCCCGGGCAAGAAGAGGATGCCAAAAGGCTGCTTACCAGTGGTACCAGTGAGAGCTGAACAGGCAAGGTGATCCCTAACACTAAGAGGTGCTCTGGGGCTCACAAGGTAAGGAGGTCTGCACAAAAGGACCTAAGAAGCTAAAAGATGCTCCAGTAAAAAATGAATGTAGTTTGGTTTTTTTCTCCTTGCTTTTACCCCCCTACATTGTTCAAATAAAGAATAATTCATTACACAATCCAACTCAAATTCAATATGAGGATGTTGCATTTTGAAGAGTTGGGAGGTAAATTCACATTGTGTGTTTGGAACAATTTGAGTGTTTCATTGTTTGCTCTTCTAAATACCAAGAGTTAGAATTCAGGTCTAATGTTGAATTTGGCTCTTGCAGACACTCTCACTTCCTTCTCTCCAATACATGAACTGAAAAATTAATCCCTGATTGTACTATGAATCTCTTCAATGGATGCATGACACTGCAAACATTAATTTTGCTACTAAAGAATACAAGGCCAGCATACAGTAAAACTACAATTAGTAAAAACACTCCCTTTCAATGATAAGTAAGTGTGCCTAAATAGTTTAATCTTTATATGTTTTCACTTATTTAATAGAGTTATCAAACTTTTACCACCAATGGGAAAAGGAGATGTCATGAAAAGTGCCTGTGGTCCATCAGAATATATTTTTAAATACTCTTTTCCTTCCACTTTTTGTTGACACTGTTGAAGTGTACCTGGCAGGAATCCCCTAAACGAGTTTGGCTCCAGTCAAGGCTCTCAGCTGACTGCTGTGGCCTGAAGCACAAGCTTTTTCTGAAGTCAGAATCTGGGGTTTCTTTACATGGAAAGGATCCCCACTGTACAGAGGGAGAATGGGACACAAAACTCAGTGCTAATTCCTAGACACCTGTGAAACTAGTACCTGTCTGTAACTCTTGATGCACATTTAGCATGAATCACTAAGAGCCAGACAACATTAATATATAGATTACCCTCATCTTCAGTAAAGCAGATCAGCACTATGAAGGCTATATATCAATGCGAAATGAAGCCTTCTATCTCTGCCACCAATTTAATTTGTTCTTTTACAAACCATCACCCAACAACTGCTGTGAAAAAAACTGGTGGCTTCATCCCAGGTGCTACTAAAATCTGGCTCCATCTTAGAAAAACACTTTTGTGCCTTGTGCTTCATGCAAGAGCTCATCAAGTAGGCCAAGGAATGATTTGAGAGGAAAATCATCTTCTTGATTTATGGGAACTTCATCCAGAAACAGCTCAAGACATTTTAGGCATGAAAATAAAGCTCTTAATTTCATATTCTAGGCTGAAAATTTCCTTTGGAGAGAGGAAATCCTCTTTCTGGCTGATCCTTGTCATGACTATCATATCAACAGGAAATAAAAATATTTGCACTTAAAAAGAAGTATTATTTCATCCTATTATGACAGGCTAAGGCCTACTTCTTGCCATTTCTTTCTGAAAGAGAGGTAGTAAGGGAATGCCAGTGACATCTCTTGCTGCTTCAAGGACTGTTTAAATTACATATGAAGTCTATCAACGGTATTAGATAAAAGTTCAAAGCAGTCTTGGGAGGTACAAGTGAGCAAAACTATGCCTTTCCAGCAGTCTGAAATCTAATGTCAGCACAGAGGCCTCTATCATCAGGCTTAATATATGGATGGGGTCTTCAGAAGCATCCACTACAGTATTGTTTCACAGAAAGATGTTTATAGAAATAGAATCAATATGGTAATTTCCCCTAAGAGGAAAGCCTATCCTGTGAGCAAAACACACATTTTATGAATTTCTGTGGTTATTTTATTACAGAAAAGAAGTGGAGATTGTGAAACCTGTGCCTAAGAGATCTGGTCATCTGGCACAAACATGGTATTTGGGAAACTTTGGGTTGCTCTTTTTAGAGGCAAATATTGCCCAGAGCTTTGATACTCAATGCCTTTGAAAGTTAACTCACTTCTTGAAACCTCCTGAGAGTGCCTGCAGCAATCCCTGCCCAAGGACATAGCCACAAACACCTGTGATTTCAGGGCTGTTAAAAACCTACCTATAGTTTGAAGAGTAAAAGGTGGAGGCTCATCCATCTCCCATCCATCTACATTTTCCCAGCTCACTACTTTCTTTCCTGATGACAAGGGAGCCAAGCCACCTACAGCCAGCTGTGGCACCCAGCAGTGCCGTACATTCTGGGGCTCATTTCCAAGAGGAGCCAGCAACCACCTCTTCCCTCCACCTGCTCCTTTATGAGTAACCATGAACAGGCTGGATTTGGCTCAGCATTGGCCCGCCTTCCTTCTGTGATGCTCTGTGCAGTTTTCCACCACTGTGGCTACCTGGGGCCTGTAGGACTCTCTTCCAGAGAACCAAGAAGAGAATTCAGCTTCAGCGAGTCTTTGGATGTTTGCCTCAGCTTTGCAGATGGGGAGTAACAGCAGAGTTGCTACAAGGTAGAAATTTTAATTCTCACTGTGATTTTACATAACTGTGTTAGTAGAGTTCAGTGTAAAGTACAGTTACATGGATACACTCCACAGGCTGTCACAGGCTGCAGGTTATTTCCACTTTAACTTAAAGAGTCTGACATCACAGTTTGAAATAATCTCAAAACAGTATTGTCAAGAGAATTCAGAAGCTCTTGGCCCTGTATTTATTTCACAATATCAAACTGTTTCTAGAAAGAGCTACCAAAATGTTTGTGCTGTATTATCTTTAAAAAGGCTACCAAAAGGGTGAACTCTGAAAATAAGCAGTTCAGGAAACTCCATAGGTGATATTGCAAACAAAATGTTGCCACAACTAGCATGCACATATCTGAGGAAGTCACTTTAATGCCGAAGTTATACACTTTATTTAAAAACTGTGTGTCTCTTCATTTTTAATAACAATATCTTCCTACATCTGGAAAAAGAGGTAGTTAAAACTCTATCAGCTGCTACTGCATGCACTTGTAATGCATTACGTGACAGCCTATCTTAGAACAGTGATGTTTTAAACACGCAGATCTAATTACCACTAGGACTATCTCTATGGAGACAAGAAGTTAGACAAACATGGTGTGGGTGGTTTTGTCCTGCTGCAGGAAAGGAGGAGGCCCTAGATGGACGTCTAAGCCCTTCACTCCCAACATAATCAATTCCCAGAGGGAATGTAGCACCCCTGAAGTGTTTCTGGGCCGATTCACTGACTATCAAATCTGGTGCTATTCACAGAAAAGCAGTAAGGAGGATCAAGGGCACATATAATTCAAGAGAAGTGGAAAAGTTATTTGTATTAATAATTTGTATTATACAGTGCTGTACTGTATAATACTAGGTATGAATACTAAAACACTGTAAAGACTGGAGAAATTAGACCAGGCACCTCAGGTTTTTACCTGTTTAATCTCACCTCTCAGTGACCACATCACTCGACCTCCTTCCTAGGCTGGTTAGAAGAAAAAAAAAAAAGTAGGAGGATAATATATAGCATGGTGATCATTTGATTCCTTACTTACCTTATCCTAGAAACAGAAAAAGGAGATACTCCCAGTCATTAGATAGTCAAACTGAGACTCATTGCCACAAGATCAGGTTGATGTGAAGTTTTTAACTGAATTCTGAAAAAACCTGAGCTCTTAGGTAAGAATATTCAGGTGGTACAGCTTCACTTAACAAAATATTCTACAAGTTTTCTGCCAAAACCCCACCCATTTCAGGGTGTAAGCCGATCTCCAATTATTGAAGGTGAGACCTCTGGTAAAAATTTTTCGCCAACAAATTTCTTGTGTGTTCTTCTATATCAACTGCTGCTGTTCAATTCTAGAAATGGATTTACAAACAGTAGGTCACAAGTCTTAGGTTGTACACCGCCCCTTATTTCAATATTCTAATAGCAAATTAAAGCATACCCTCCCAGATTTCCCTCATTTACATAGCTTTATTGTCTTTTTGTTTGGTAATAGTCCCTGTTATATTCACAGGGTCAATGTCAATCCTGGCCACAGTACATTCCACAACTGAAGTCAAATAAATCTTCAAAAGTGATTGATTTTTCCTATTATTGCTGATTACTTTCAGTGATCAATACTTTCACTGGTGTATACCACTAATACATTTAAATGTCAATGTGGGAATCAATTAACCTCAATTATTTCCTTTCAAAGATCATGACATTTTGTTGTTGCTGAGATTTTAGGATATATGCACACACAAAGTTATGACTATATTTGTCTTTAAAATCGTCCAGAATATGTACAAAACCTCATAAGTATAAAATACTTTTAAGTAATTTTTATAAAATACTTGAAAGGAATAAAAATGAAAAAAAAAATCATATAAAAATAGGCATATTAAACCTCCTGTAAATTCTAAACCCAGTTACATGTGAATTCTGAACAAAAAGGGGTTTCTCTAAACAATGAAAAATATTAATGATACAAGAGAAGATTCAATTATATAACTGTGTATTGTAATTCCCTGTGATTTATAAAAGGCAAAATTCAGATATGCTATACAATATTTTATCATTATGATGTGACTACACTTTGGTCTAATAGAATCCCATTATTTAGAAATGGAAAAAGAAACCCCATTAGATTATAGGCTTAATTCCCTGCCAGTGCTGAGGTCACTGCACTTTCACTCTCAGGCTTGTCTGTGTAAAAGCTGCTGGTACAGTTGAAGAGTCTTCTTGAGCAGGCAGAGATACAGAAAGGCAAGAGGAGCTCTGTGTTGATGTTAGCAGTCCCATGAAGGAATAAAAATAGCCGTAGTGGGTAAATAAATTTAATTGATAGTTTTAAAGAAGAAAAATCTATTCAGATCTGGGGGGCAAATACCCCAAAAGGGCAATACACAGCAGTACTGTCAGTATATGAGGATTAAGGGTCAATTGAACCAAAGACACAAAAGTGCTTTGAAATGAAAGTAGTCCCAGCACAGCGTGAAGAGCCTTGTAACATACCTGAATGCATGAGATTTTTCTGGACATACAGCTGTTGAGAAGTTTCAGCTGATACTGGTTTTGATGGGATCTACTCAGCACAACTTTTAAGAGTAAAACCACATACTGGGAATCACTTCATTTTATCTTGAAGTTGAAATGAAGTAGGAGAAGAAAAGCTCTCTTACAGGCATTTCATTGGGGTAGCAGGGAAGAGAGATGGATGCAACAGATTGATTCCCCAAAAGTCCCCAGCAAAATTATGCCTCTTGTGGGCAGTACAGAAGAGGAGAAGGCAAGGGGGAGACATGCTGCTGTGTGTGTCTAGAAGGCTGTGATCCCACTGAAACTCAGGTGTGCCAAAGCCTCTCCACAGCCTGCAAGTGTAGGCTCAGAAACTCCTCTGTGTGTTTCTTTTGCATTTCCCAGATCAATTTAGGTTCTGCCATCTCCTTTTCCCCCTGATGATAAATTAGTCACAAGGGATGTGTTCTCTGAAGAGGCTCCTTTGGCATGGCAGTTGCAGGCAGAGAAGAACTCAGGTTTCAGAAGAGAGTATCCTGCTGTCCAGGGGGGAGTCATGTCTCCCAGATTTTTCTGCACAGAGGTAAAAGCTGAGACATGTGTCTTCTGAGTTATATTGAATTTTTATCACATGGGACAGGTACACTAGAAATGCAATTTATTCTCTGCCATAATAACTATTTCTTCTGTCACAATAATCACAGTCTCCCATCCACCCACAAATGGCAGCAGGGCTTCAGGGGATTGTCCAACCTATTGTCACACAGTGCACCAAACCTGCTTTTATATGTCACTTGTTTGCTAGTAGAGGTTATGAATTGTCCCCAAACAGTTTTTCTTCATGAAAGCCATTCAGTTCTCTTTTCTCTGAGCACTTGGACCCTCTCTTCCCCCGCCAGGCACCGAATTGCCACAGTTTAGGGAGTTGCAATGACAGGTCTCAAAATGCCCAGGTGTTGCCACCACTGCCAACAAGCCCTTGCTGCTGACAAAACCATCACCTCATGCTTCAAGGAGCTGTGAAAGAAAAATTTGCTTTTAGCAGAAAGGTTTCTGTTTGTGTGTCATTAAAGGGGATTTGTGACTTTAACAAACTGAATATTAACCATGCTGCTGGCTGTTGAACAAAGATATTAAAATTATTGCTTACTATCAGTGGCAAAACTGTGGAGGAATAAGTTTTCTATGTCAGGAGGCACAAATTGCTTAATCACTTGTGTCATTTATAACAATAGTTATAAAAACATATCAGATACTGCTAATCAGTGCAGCTCCATGAGGATACAGTATTTCAAAACTCATACCAAGTTCCTGTTCTGAGAAAATAACTTCAAAATGCTTTTTTATTTAGTTGCCAGATCAATTTTTTTTTTTAATTTTTAAAGTCCTGGCTATATAGTTGACTCACTAGCATACAACTGATGGAAAACTGATGGAAAAGAAGATTTGAACAATTATACAGAAAAGATAAGCTTCTCCCAAGACCTAATGGTGAGTTCTGCAGGATCATTCGGGCTATAGCCATAACTAAAACCGCTTCTGAGTCACTCTGTTGCAGCAGAAAACATTAACAAAAAGGAAATCTTTGGCAGCCTCCATGCAAGGGAGGACCAGGATGAGGCTGGTGTCTGGCACAGGTACGACTGAAATATTTTTGAAATATAAAACTATTAGAAAGAATTGTCATTTTATTACTATTTTATTTAATAAGCTACTGTTTGGAAGCATAATCACAGCCAAATAAAGACCTGAACATGCTTTTCCATCTTGTGTCACCTGTGGAAAGGCCATTATTCGATTATGCTAAATGTGTTACATTATTCTATTTATTCCGTGCTTAAATTACTCAACTGTTTCAACCACACTCTTTCATCCTGTTCCTTTAATTAGTTGATATATGTAATTTCTGTATTTGACCTCCTCTTGATGGAGATAGTGACAGCTCTATTTTTGCATTGGTTTCTTTTTTTCCAATTGAGAAGCACAATTTTGTGATAAATGAGGTGTGAACCCCATTCCACATGGCCAGTTTGTTCAAACCATCTCAAAAGCTCCTTGTGAAATAAGAAGACCCGCTAGGTCTGTGCTGCCAAAAGGAAAGAATTAAGACTGTTTACTGCCATCCTGGGCAACTTTACAATTACAAACACAATTGCTTTTAACCATTCAAATCTAGAAAGAATACTTGCAGAGGTGTTCCTAGATGTAGGCTCATTGCTATTCAAGCAACCCCAACCACAGTCCTTGAAGCAGGTGGCCTCCTTTTTGGCCACCCCAGTATTTTCAGGAAACAACTCAGCTTCTACTGGTAGAACACTATACATATACTTAATAGAGCTGGTTCCTGGTTTTGCCCAGTTGGTCAGGGTTTTTCCTTCAAATTTTCTACGTTCAGGCCAAAATTTAATTCTAAATTGTCTTCCCACTGGCTTACCTCTGTGAGGCATCTTCTTCAGGTACAGTACTACATAAATATTACTGCAGTGGCCAGACTTAAGAAAAACATTTACTTCTACACCATTTTTTCTGTGTTTCGCCAAATCAAATATTCAACTATTCAACAGCATCCGTTAACATGCTAATATCTGGATAAATAAACCTAATGCAGGCTAAACAAATTCTGCAATCCAGAATACTCTGCAGTCCAGAGGGACTTTCTGTTGTCTTTAAAAGTTACCAAGGGGAGCATGAGAAAAAAAAGCAAACAAGAAATGAGCCCACCTAATGGAATGGTCCCCGCTCTCACATATACTTTTAAGAGTTAATTAATATTTTTAAATGCTTTGATGAAAATATATATTTAGTTTCATTCTATTTGAAATAATTCATCTGGCAATCCTTTTTGAGAAAGAAAACTATTGTTGCTGCCTCACAGCTCAAATTATTACCCAAAGTAATGAGCTTGGCAAAAAAGCCTATTATTTCAATTCTTGAATAAGGACTCCGTTCACATTTCTAATGCCCTGTGTAAGAGAATTAGCAGAAACTCATCTCAATGTGGTTTCAAAAGAGGAAACTAAGCAGACAGCCTTGTTAATTTAGCATATAGACTTGGAATAAAGTACAACATCCATCATCTCTTGAAATTAAATTAAAAATTGGTCTTGTGTCCAAGGAGAAGGAGCCAATTTTCTGCTGGAAGCAGAGTCTTGGAAGATCACTAAAACCCTTAATGGTTCTTTCATTGTGAGAGCCAATATGAAAGAAAAACCAGTTTGAGAGTTCGAATTACCCCTCACAATAAATGTTACAACATGTGCAATCTTCAGTTTGAGCCTGTTGCTGTTGATGCAATGCTTTCTGTCACCCCAGACACGCAGGGAATTTCAGCTGTGTGTCTCTCCTGGTCCTTACAATCTCCCCATGTGCTACTGGATGCTGCAGCAATGCTGAAGAGGCTTTTGCATGCAGAGTGAACACTCGTCCTTACCAGATGTCGTGTATCGTTCTCGTTCTTCCACAGTGGGTTCTTATGTGTGATAAAAAGATGCTTGCAAACACACTGAGATTTAATATCTGGGGAAAGGGAAGCCTGAAAATATGTTAACAAGATTTTCAGCATTAAATACAATTTTGTTTCAGATTTCAGCTGTTAAACATCTTAATTTGTTTTGCTTTTTACTCCAGTAACATAATGCTAATACACTCTGACAGCTTGTGACTCCACGCTGAGGAGGTTTCACAAACCAATCTCTTTACTTGAAATTTGATTTACAAAGTGCCTTAGTCCTTTAGCTGTGTGGCAGCAGTCACCAGCACTACACTTGCCATGACTTAAAGTAGGAGCATGATCTGGGAAGCTTTTCCTCGTTTGTTTGTTTTCTCCTAGTGAAGGATTCATGGAGATGAAAGAATCCTTTTAACCAGGATATAACCATGGATCCTTTTAATCCATTTAATCCATCGATAAACTCAGTCCAGAAAATACTGCCATGCAATGTCTGGCAAAGTCCAAAGGAAAGGGTGGATTTTTTTGCTTTGAGGCATATATTAAACTCCTGGTGCAGAACATAGGTAGCATCTATGCAGTTTGTTTTTACAATATTTGTTTTGGATGCGATGCTCTAACAGTTAATGCACAAATCTTTTGGATTCCATATTCTCCTTCCAGCTCAACTTAACTTTGGCTGCTCCTCTCCAGGAGTAAGCTCAGGTTACTTTCCAGGTGCTTATCCTACACACAGCTGCAGGTCACACAGCCAGCAGGATTGCTTATTCAGCTATAGACCACCCCCAACCTTCTGTCATAATTTTCCTGAGAAATCAGGTTTTTGTCATGTGAGGAATACATGAAGTGGCACTTCATAACACAAGTTCATGCAGAACAGGCAACAAAAACAATAGATGATCACAAACATCTGTTCTCAGAGGAAGCCCCCTGGGCTGTGGCCTGCTCTTGGCAGGGGTAGAATGCCACATGCATGTGGCTTGTATGGATGGAGCATATCCTGTCACATCCTAGCATCCTGGCAGTTATGTTACATAGCATAACCACCTCCAAAGGATAAACGCCATGTGGACTGTTCCTTTAAGTCTTTCTTTAATTAACTGGAGAAGCTGATTTGGCACCAAATCTTAGTGAAAAACCCTTTTCTTCACCTCTCCTCCAGCAAATAAATTTTTAGATGTTTTTAAAATTATTTTATTAAGATAAAATGTCTGTTATTCTCCAGGCAGAAGGCTGTGGGAACAGCAGGTGTGGATGTTTCCATCTCTCCTTCTCTGTAGATGAGACATGAAGCCAAGGTAACACCATCTAGCTAAGAAGTCAATCCTATAAAGAAGACCAGAATATAAACCAAAGTTCCTGCCTCACTGTGGCAGGCATCACTCATGAAAACAATCTGCTTAGAGCTTTTTAAATCTCCTTTCTCCCAGAAAAGGAACACCTTTTGCCATCTTTTCTCTCAAAAGGGCGTTTCCCCTGAAGGGCTCAGCTTGCCTCACCGAGCTCCGAGCACAGGAAACGATCAGGTCTGTGTGCCCACCAGCCGCCTGCACGGCCATGCTGCGCTGGCTCCAGCCCAGCCAGCCGCTCCTGGTGGTCTGGTGAAGGCAGGGCAAACTCTGCTGCTGCTGCTGCTTTGTGTGCTGTGCTTCTAGACAGGCTGGCTCCACACTGACGGGCTTCTTGCTCTGGTGATTTTTGCTGCAGTACTCAGATAGCTTGGTCCTTCTGAACTCCACAGTCACTATGCTGTAGTTGCAGTAGCTGGTAAATGCATGCAAAATGGTTTGGTTTGATTGTCCTCTGAACTTCAAGCACATTTATTGTTACATTTTAGGCTAAATCCAATTCACTAGTGAAGACATTCTTTGCACAAATTAAATGGATCTGTGACCCATGTAGTCATTTGTAAATACAGGTAAACAGTATTTTTCTGTCTCACAGTGGTGTTTTAAAATCTGATTCAACTAACTATTGAAAAGGGCTCCAGTGTTTTCTGGTGATTATGAGCTCTGAAACCTGAAAACCATGTTGAGATACCTATGCTTTCATATAAGACCAGTGGCTCTGTACCTGACTTGAGGCCTGCTAATGATGTCTGCGTATCTGGGAGTGTGCATCAGGTATCCTTGAAAATCCAGGTGTTTCCAAGTCTCTGACATTTTGTACTTATGTATTGTGGCATTCAAAATGATTCAAACTCTAGTCCAGGTTATTTTATATTACTGCAATAATAAGGAAGTAGTTGATATTTGTATTCAAGTTCCAGCTCAGTACTGTCAAAAGTGATGCATATTGTCATAAAACCATAAATAAATAAAACTGTACTTATTCCCTTTACCTGGATGAAAACTATGTACTATGGCATACGGCCTAAGGAGAGACATGTCCTCTTACATTTGCCTTGCTAGCCACAAGGTTTTAATAAAAAGTCTCACTGCAGCATGCACACATCTTTGCCACACTTGGGCTGCTCCAACCATCTTCTTGCACACCTACTTCTGCTAGAGCATCCCCCCAGCAGGCAGTGCTGCCCTGTTTGCAGGAATTTTGCCAAAGCTCACCAAGCAGCAATGTTGGTTATTTTACAGCCCTTTGTTCTAATGGCACACGCACAGGAAGCAGCTGGGAAATGCTGTATCGATCAACTGAGAAGAATTTCTGGCTAAAAAATCAAAATCCCCAGCATCTGAGAGAAAAAAATGAAACTGTCTGTATCAGATGCACAGATAAAGGTGCAGAGAGAGCAGCGGTGCCTTGAGGCAGGCCAGGCTATGCTGAATGAGTGGCCATGCAGAGCCAGCTCCAGCCAAATTAGCTTCCTGGCAAGCTGGGATGTGCCATGAGGGCACAGCTGGATTTAACTGGTGTGCAGAACAAGACTGAGAAACTGGTTATGTCCTAGGCTGAGAACGAGAGGGGAGAAGTGCTCCACTATTTACCTTTTGAGAGCTTGATCCTTGTTGAAGTAGTTTTTCCAAGATAGCTAAACAGTTCCTGGAAGTTGGGATGCATGCCTCTTCTGTATCCAATTATTTACTTGCCTTTTCATTTTACCTTGTCTATAGCTGGTAGAAACTAAAGTTGATCACATTTTGCATCAAAGTGTACCGTGTACAATGCAGCTCCTGGGGTAACAACACATGAGGATTATTGTCAGCTGGAAGTATGTGAAAACAGCCATATGCTTGAAGAGCCTTGATGCAGTAAAGAGAAACATACCTACATGTTTAATTGTATTCATGCTGTAAGCAGATTCTAAGAATTCAAGACAGAGATATTGAGAAAACCAAGTATCAAGTGATTATATTCCATCATAAAGTGTTTATTTTCACCTATACCTTGTTCAGTTAGTTAACTATCAACACACAGCCCCATGTGAAAAAATACAGCTTTGAAGTTATTTTACCACCCTAAATCAATTTGAAGAAATGCAATGGCTGTAAATGTCACTGTACACAACCATGCAGGTTTTTTCCCAGATATAAACCCAACTGCATGGATGACTTGCAGCTTGTGCACGTGAAAAGCTTTTTCCTTCCCCTTCACCCCTTGCCACTGAAAGGAATTGCTCCAAAGGCAGTGCCACCACCTGAGCTCCTTGGAGTTTGGTTTTTCCAAAGGTTTCTCAGAAGTCCATTGTCTGAAAAGATGATTCAATGAGGCAGGCCTTGCAATGAACTACAAGCACTGTCCTTTTCTGTATAGAACATAACTCAGTGAAGGCATCAGTTAGCTGAGACGATTTTGATTCAACACTGCACTGCTGCCAGGGACACCCGGGCCCTCATGCTGCAGAATACTGTGGTAGATGGGCTGCCACCATACACAGAAATGTCAGCTGTCACAATTTTTTTTTGAAAAGTGCTTTTAGTTTTGATTATCAAACCACATGTAAATTACATTGGACAGTATCATCCAGTTAAGTGAAATACTGTTTTACTCAGAGAAAAAAAAAAATTAAATTTTCCTGTTTGCTAAGGACAGAAGGATATAAAAATACCTATCACAGGTTCCAGGAGAAATATAAGAAGAAAGTTACCAGCAAAGATTTGCAAGAAATAAAGACCTCTATTTCCCTAAAAAAAAATGTGGAAAATGCAGCTGCTTTTCCACAAGGTAAACACAGCTGACTCTACAGCAAAATCTTCCTATGACTTTCTACATTGCTGCGGGCAAAAGTACATTAGTCACTACTTTTGAAAGAGATAATGGCTTTTCAACTGCTGTGTACCCCGGTGTATCTGTGACAAATGCTCTGAGAAATGACAGCTTTGGCAGAAGCAAAATGGAGAGGATGAGAGTTCAGGCTGGTTGATTGGCCTTTGTCATTACTTCCCAGCACTGCCATCGTCATGTGGATGCATGCTGGACATGTAGGTGGCATTCCAGCATAAGTGGTTGAAAGTGGGTTTGTGAGGCTGCAAATTAATTTTAAAATTCATCCTTAGTCCACTGGAACAGATTTGTAATTGTATCAGTTAGTGGCATAGATCTCCTACTTTGCCATAGATCTCTTCTTAATGTCACCCTACCTGTTTCAAAATAATAACAATGCATTTAAGAGTATGGGTAAGATGTGTGTTAACTGGCTTCTTTTTTTTACAGAGTGCTGTCCTTTTATCAAATGTTTTAACCCCAGCTGAAGACCTGTGAATACTTAAACAAGAAGACAGAATGCATTTCATAGGTCTACCTAACACCGCTGTCTTGATATTCAACCTATCTAAAGCCTAACTGGGACATGGCTGGGCACAGAAGGTTTGCAGGAGTCATGTCTGGCTTCAGTGCAAGGCTTTCCCCCTGCAGACTCTGTAAGTAGTGTCTTCCACTTTCCAGAGACCATGGCAAACCATGAGCACTTCCCTCTGCCCAAGAATGGCTCCAGTATAAACCCATGGAACGAGGAAGGGCACCAAAAAGCATCAAATATGAGCTAGGCCAAATGTTTTCTAAAAAACTTCCAGAACATCAGCTCACGAGACAGTTTAGAGAGTTTCACCCTCAGGCTGGAAATTATCTGAGTGTTATCATTGTGTATCCATCAGGAAAAACTTCAAACTGAGACTTGTGTTACAACACAAAGTCCCACACTGAAAGTCCATGCTGCAATCTAATCTACTTCAACATGAGTATTAATTAATTGACCACAGAGATGCCAAATCACTGGAATTCATTTTTCCAAAGAAAAGTTTGTAAGTAGACTAGCTCCCACCCCCCACACCTACATTTAACATCTTTTGGAAAAATTGCCACTTTGTTCTCACCTGGCAATGTGGTCCCAGAAAACTGCATTTGGAGGTGACACCTTCAATCTGAATGATAGGGACATATTGCTATATTGGGGATTATTGCAACACCTCCTTGGAGTTGTTCACACTCACAAAGTTTTATAAACCACCCCTAAGACAACCAAAGAGCACTTGGCCACTGGGAAATAGGGGATAGATGTTGCAACCCCCCAAGTCCAGATCTCTGAAACAGCAGTTCCAGCATTACAATGAGTTTCCAGAGATGTGGATAGCATGTCTCTGTTTCTGTGCTTGCAGCTGGAGTGGTTTTGTCTATAATCAGATGTAATAGAGAAAAGGAATTTTTAACATCTTGCTTTCTTTTCCTGTTTGATAAATTCTGTTATTTCAAGGAAAGATTTGCAGTTTGGTCAGTTTTGATTTAGTTTCTAGACCCATAACTGGCTTGCACATGTTTTAACCAGCAGGTCATGTGCTTAAAAAAAAATACATCTGTGAACTATGGATGTGGCATTAGCCAAGAGAATTTACAGTGCATCACGTGCAGTGAAGCAGATGGACTCCATGGATGAGTTAGCAGTGACTTATAAGATTATCTTAAATAATGGAGGAGTTTTCTTCCTAAATGGCTTAAAACCCCATATGCTTTGGGGTTTAGCTAGCTTCACTAGCTACTCTTGCAGAGCATGGGGGTTTTTCATCAGAGCTACAGAGCAGCAGCTCCCTCTTGCTTGTTTAACTCATGCTACAATTTAAAAAAACATGAACTAGAAAAGATACACCCCCCCAACCTCTCAAACACCAGCCCTCCCCCAATACAAGAGGAAGAGTCACATCCTGTCCTGTACTTTCTATCTCTTTTTTTTTGGCTCTTATTACTTGAAAAACTTGAGCAGGTTCCAGTTTAGTCATTTCCCCTTATCAGGAAATTCAGATGAAATTACATTCCCACCGGAGGCTTTTAAAACTATATAGGGGACCTGTTTGCCTTTACAGGAGATATTTCACTGACATTTTTGTTTTCCCATCCAAGTGGTGGTCATCTGCTCACTTTGAGTGCCCACAACCCCTTCTAATTTTCACTGCAGATGTGTCTCTGTCATGTTCTTCCCCAGTCACCCAACCTGGTAAAGTGGAGAAAAGGACAAGCCTCCCCTCTGCAAAGTTTGTTGAGTAACTACTTAACCAGCCTCCCATTACCAGAAAGGGGACCTATCTGAAACCAAATCTTTGCAAAATTGGGCAGCAAGAACTGTACCTAAAGATAATTTTCTAAATAAAGTGACATCTGCCTGCTTTTAACTATGCTCCAGAAGAGTTCTCTGGATAAGGATCAATACTCACAAGGTAAGCAAGCTACTGATTTTCATCACCTGTGCCTAGAGCCTCCCACAGCTACCAGCACCTGGCTGTGCTCACTGATGACCAAAATACCTGCTAAGGAGAGAAAGAAAAAGAGCAAAACAAAGTGGGTTGAATGGAGGAAACTGAGCCCTTGTCCCGACAGTCTATGGTGGGGGGAGGGGGAGGGATGGAGGCATCACACCTGGACAGGATGTAGAGGAGGCACAGCTCTCCTAGAGGACCATGCACACATCCCTCTTTGCATGGGGTATCCTCTGATCTGATGTTTGAATATTAGCTGTAACAGCCCACTCCTCTCTCCCATCACCTCCTATTTCTTCCATATGCCCTCAGCTTCACCCCACTGCTCAGCAAGCCATTGTCCTCTCCTGGGGCATGCCAAGGCCCTGTTAGCACAGTGGTCTTTGCTACCTGCAGCTGAAGGTCCTGGGGAGGTGAGCAGGCGACACAACTCCCCTTTTATAAGGTACTCAAAATTATTTTGCCAGGTGAGTGCACCCCCAATGGTTCCCTTTTAGGATCATAAATGACTGTGCAGGTCACATTCACTACAAAATAGCAGTAATAATTATAATATTACAAAAAAATCCTACCAGGATTGCCACCATTTACCCTGGCTCATAAGAGTCACTAACAGTGTTTGTTTGTGCGGCCAGCAGCCTTGGTGCAGAGCTGCTGGAGCAGAAATTGCTGCCTGACTGCCTCCAAATGCAGCCTCAGAGCAACCTCCAGTGGCAGCGAGCTGTTCCCGCAGACAGGGCACCGATGGCACTGCTGGGAATCCCAGCATGCCTCTGCCACCAGAGAGAATGCTGGCCCTCAGGGACACACAGGAATAATGTATGACCAGCAACACTGCCATTAAGGCACCAGGATAAAAATGAAGGAATGAATGAATGAAAAAAAAATTTAAATTTTCAGTACATCTTCATGACTCATCTAACAGCCGAGATGCTCTACTGGCACAAACCCAGACACGTCATGCACTTAAGATCCAATTAAAAAGTAGGAAAAGGGGCAGTTATTAGCTTAAAAATTGGTGTGAACCTTCTTCTGGTGACTGGACAAGTCACACACTTGTTGTGATTCAAGAATTAGTGAGATACCTCATTACAGGCAAAACGGAGCACAGACCCCAGGATCTTTGCTACGTGGAAATGGAATTAACCAAGCACATATTTAACATTGCCACATATAAAGTGCTTTGCTGAGTTAAAGTCTGAGCCACAGTCCACCAACACTGAAGAGCAATCCTCTGAGGACTTTGGGGTCACCTCTCTACAGCAAGCCTTCTCTGCTCATCTTTTACCACAACAGGCTCTTATGAATAGAGGGCTACAGCTCTATTCACTGTGGCAATCCACAGTGCATTTTGCCATCTCATTTATGTCCTTTTTATTGTCTCATCTCATACACTAAGTCCTGGGGAGCATAGCTTGGCTCAGCCTACCCCAACCAAGCAGTAGCCTCTACTCTGCAATGCAGGTTCATGCAATAGAAGTTAGTTATAATAAGCAAAATCAACACCACCAAAGGTAATCAACATTTTATTTATAAACATACATTTACTATAAAAGCTGTTGAGTTTTAGACAAGTTTTCCTAACTTCCAGAGGCATTTTAGAATAAATAAAATAAAGGGAAGATTAGCATAATTGGTATTCAACATTAGCCCCAGCTAGGACAGCAATCCTTGTCCCTGAATGGACATGCAGATAAGGATGGTCCCCTTCTGGTTCACCAACCTTTACAACATTCACTGAAAACTACAGGTGTACTGCATCAATAACACTACATAGCAAGAGGATGGAAAAAATACACCATGAAAATGGGCTTGTAAAATACAGATGAGTTATGACACCTGTTCAGGTTCTCTGAAGTAGTAAGAGGCTAAATAAATTCCAAAACATCTAAAACCCATTACATACATTGTAATTGCTCAGTAATAATAAATCATTTTTTGCAACAAATACATTTACATTGCAGTTCAAATGTAGGAAAGTGTTAATTTTTTTTCTGTTGCCAAAGTTCCTGATTAGAAATGAATCATATTAATGTGTTTAAACTGGAAGAAAAATGAAAAAAAGTCTTAGCCTGAATGAATTTGCCATGTAAGATTCCAGATGGAATATAAAATCAAACATAAGAAGCTGGGAAGTATGATTCAGAAAACTGCTGAAAATTATTCTGTGCTGGTGAATAGATGTTCATTAGGGGGAAAAAAAAATCGTCATCGTTGAGCGCTGCTTCATTTCGCTTTACATACAATCAACTTTGCTAAAACATGCATATACAAAACTACCTGATAGACACTGGGATGGATTCCTAAGCAGCTCCAGAGACCCAGTGATGTGTCTGCAGTGTGATGCAATATCCCTCCCCCCTCGTTCATGCACTTTATCCCAGCCATGCTCCTAAGCCCTTTGGGCACTTACCTCTACATGAATGAGAAGCGGACCTGACCTCTGAGACAACCAACCCTTTGAAACACTTGGGGACTGATTTGCACATCTAACTCTATCACGTGGGTGAAGCAGTGCTAGACGCTCATATCCAACAGATGCACAAGCATGCACAGTCTCATCTAAAAATTAGGTTCAGACATTATATATTCACATATCCTTAATGCAGCGCATGGAGTTACACAGATGTACCACATCAGTTACGAAATCTGCTTCTTGAATTTCCATGTTACGCATTCTTTGTGGGAAAATGTTGTAACAACCACAAGCAAAGAGTAAGTATCCTTGTTATCAAAACCCTTTAACAGTAAATGGTGCAGGTGGTTGATCAAAATACAGGATATCACTTTTAGTTCCAAAACATTTGTCTGATTTATTTTATTTTCACTTAAAAATATTCCCCAGGTGAAGTCCACAAAGGACTTCAGCTTTTTGGATTTATTGCATCCATAAGTCAGTGCTGACGGTGTGCAACAGCTTTGCATTTTCTAAGGCACAATATTAAGGAAGTAACATGTAACTTTCCAGCAGATAGTCACAATGTACTCCGATGACATCGCATGTGTGTGTTCGATGACACGCAGTTTTGCATGGTTATACAACTCACTTGCAAGCAACTGTCTAGCATTTCAATAAATAATTGCTATCTAGAAAACAACTCAGAATTATTGCTTCCCTAATAACCACTTCATCTCTATTTACCAACACATCAAAAGACAACAGATATGCACATAGGTAAAAGAAATCTCTAGTCACTTAATTTTATAGTGGTTTTAAGGCAGAAAAGAATTTTCCTCCTCCATTTGAAGATATTTCCCGTAACAGTTTACCAAAAAGAGCTAGGATATTTTACAGTTGCAACACATTCCCTAACTGTATGTATTGTAGATACCTGCTGAACCCCTGTTTCAATGAGCTGCTGGATCACTTTAGTAAGGAGCACATGCTTAATCAAAGAGCACAAAGGAACACTGTCCCAAACACAGGCAAAGTAGTTTTTCTGCCAGCCTCTTCCCTGCCCATTTTCCACACTTCTGTGTTTTGCTGCCTATTTTTGGGTAGTGGATGGAGGAACACAGGCTCAAGGCTGTCTAATTCTCTGCTCTGGGAGGTACCCAAACCACACGTGTTTCTCTGCATGAGATTTCAACCAAGTGTAATGTTTGCAAGTGATTGAGCAGATGTCCAACCCGCTCAAATCATTCATTGGCAAGTTACATGCCAAAGAGAAAAGCTTCACCACAGCATCCAACTGCAACTCGGAGACTCACAACTCAGCTGGGTCTGCCTGCTCGGCCGCCTCTCCCCCACATCACCTTTCATCGAATTTAATAACAATACAGGCTGTTGAACTTACTAAGAAGGATTGCTCCTGATGGGAATTTTTTCATTGTTAATGTTATGCAGTCTTCAGATTTAATGAAGAAATCTTTATTTCAGAGAATATTAAGCTATAGGCATGAACATTACTTCAGGTACACAAACAAAAAATCCTATTACTAAAGGTGCAATAATTTATTTGTTTGACTTCTACCCTCCATTGAAGGTAATTATAACACAAAATGCTTCAGAATTACAGGATGTATTATCAAACTAGTCTCTGTATAAAAAAAGTTTTAGCTTCAGTTATAACAGAGAAGTCGTGTTGAGATGTTTAGTTTTTCAAATGCACTGATTAGATGCTATCTTAAAATTACTTCTCAGCTCAAGTTGGCATATTCTATAAAGATTCTGTAAACTTAAACCTTTTAATTGCTAGAAATAGTAAAACAAAACAGCTTTATTGCATGTTTATTCTCTTATTACTTTCAAAAGAACAAGGTAACAGACTGGGTATCATAAGCATACCTGAAAGGTGATTTTGTTTTTTTTTTATAGTACTTAGGCTTTGCCTTCCCAAACATGGTCATACATATTTTGCAAATTTCTTAAGGAAGCAAAACCCAACATATTGCATTTCAAAGGAGCAGGTGCAGCTTTGTTGTGAGTTTTAAAAACGAGATGAGAGCCATCATGTCCATGGATTCAAGCTTTTACAAGTGATTGTCTGGAGGCAGCCGATATATATGAGAAGAGAGTTTCTTCTTGAAAGTTATTAGGACTGGAAGTCAGGTCACAATGTAGTTGGCTGTCCAGCAGCTGGGTAAAACAAAACCAAAACAAGTAATTGGTTACGAATTTAATAAACAAATATAGATTTTCCTCAGATGATCTCTACAATTCAAAAAAAAAAAAAAAAGCATCTGGATTTATATATATTTGTGCTCTCTTTTTCCTTCCTCCTGCAAAGCTGGGGCACTAACTACTACAAAGAAGGTTCAGCATAACTCCAATGGAAATATATTTTCCTTGCCACATGTTGAATGCATTCTGCATGAAGTTTTATCTTATTTTACACCCCAAGTACTTGTATGTATATTTATTTCAGGCTCTGCAGTGGCAAAATAATTAAGCAAAGGACTGCTGAGTCATCTTCCATTGTGCCTAGTTTGTATGACCTGGTAATGCAGACTCCTTGTGTTACTTGGCCATATAGGGAATCTCATGAATGCAGCTCTCACCTTTGACTTTGACACTCATCAGCCTGTAACCATTCCCTGTGTTTGACATTGAATACAGAATTTCCTTCCTTGGGAGGTTTCGTTGTACAGAAACAACCTACCAGTAAAAACCTCATCCACTTTTATCTGAAAACCAGAAATATTTTGGACCCTGGACCACTACATAAGCCTTAATGCTTTTCTCATTGTCTTTTTTGATGATTCATTTTGAACCAGAATCATCCATTTTTTCAGATAAGCTTCTGGGAGCAAAAATATTTAATTAAGTTATCCATAAGCATCTCAAAACAATACTGACTAATCCGAGGTTAGTCAGAGACCATCACTTCCACCCACTGCTGCACAGGTTTCAGATGCAGCCACGGGGGCAGGGAGGCACAAGCCATGCAATCAAACAACTGTTTTCACATGTTGCAGCATTATTCACAGAAGAGAAAGGCAAAACACTGGCATTGCACCAGTTTATTTCTAATTTCAGGTGTGCAGTGCAACAAATTGTAGTTAAAAATTAGCAACTAGCCGTAATTGCTAATTCTATCAAAATCAGTCTCTTTGCATTGTCAGCAACAGTTACTGTAGCTGAGAAATCAGCTAACTGGATTTTGAGATTTTGCATGACCAGCAGACACAGCAGGAAGAGGCAATCTGTAGGAAAAATTACCAACCCCTTGCCATTATTCTTCAGGAGCCATACATTTTCTCAAAAGCTATTTCCTCTGTCATGGACTTGGTTACCATTCTGCTGGGTATGTACAAATGCAAAACACTGTTACATGAAACACTGTACACAGCTCAGCATTTTCTAGTAACACTGCTGTAGAAATGATGATGGAGAGAGTGATTTCTACAGTATATAAACTGACAATTTATTTGAGCCTTTACTGATCCTCAAGGGACATCACTTTTTATTTAAGCAAAAAGGACTAAGAAGAAAAGGAAATTATAACTTTTATACCTTCCTCTCTTTTTTTGTGTAAAGATCTATGTGCACATCTGCGTTTTTAGGGTCAGGACCTCATCCACATGAGGAAGGTTTATAGTATCAAACATGAAGAGAAAAAGCTGTTTATAAATATTGTGGGCAAAATAAATAATGAAAAGTTGATAACATTTCTGACTAGAATTAAAAAAAAAAAAAATCCCCAAAAAACCGATTATACAATAGCACCCTCTAGCTCTGCTGATTGAGAAGTATCTCCTTCCTGAAGCACCAGAGAAAAAGTAACCATTCTTCTTCTGGTAAAGGTAGGGAGGTACCTTCCCTATTCCTGGATTTCTACAGCCAGTGCTTTTGAGAGAGAAGAAGGGAAATAGTAAGTGAAAAGAGCTCTAGATGTCCACTTATCAGTTGGAACTGCAGGCAGTGAATATACCAAATATTTAACAGGAAGACAACAATTACTTCTATTGTTTTTGCATCTTACTGTTTTCCACACAGTGGAAGCCAGCATCAGGACTGACCATCACTGGTGACACTGGGGCGAAGCTAAAATGTTCGAGTAATTTGGCATCAGTCACAGAAATCCAGGACTCAGAAAGAAATATAGGTGACCTACTCTAAGGCAGCAAAATGCATGAAGTTTTCTTTCTGACATGCAATTGTCTGGCTCATTCTTCAACATTAATGGCAAGCAACATTATTTAGCACATATCTGGGCATACCAACACAAAGATTCACTATGAGTTACAGAATGTTCTTAATATTTCACGACCATTTTGTCCACGAAAGGGAGTCTAGAGACAAAAAATGGAAATTTCTCCAAACATGGCCTAGGGTCCTAGATCAGGTAGAATTATCTTCATTGTCTAATGTGATGTGAGAGATCCAAGCCTCCAGGTCACGCAAGATGCGTGCACAGTATAGGAGTTTATGTTTATGCACAGAAGCAGCCTTTAAGTCTAACAGTGCTGAGTAGATATCCTCTGGGAAAAATTTAATGGGCTTGTAAATCTTTTCTGATACCAGAAAATAATTAAAATGGCATGGGAAGACTCCTCCTCCCATGGCAAAGTGCCTGAGTGTCAGAGCCAGGCAAACCCACCAGTTAAAATCATGGCAACAGTACTGTCAGAGATCTTGGTACTTGGTACTTACTTCTGGATCGGATATAACAATCATTGCAGTTAAGAAGACCATTTCTAATCCTGACATCTGTGCCACTTGCTGCATCTCCCAGCTGTCCCTTGCAAATGCCACACTGTCAGTTGAAGAACAGAGAAAGTTAGACAGACCATGCCCTACTATCTGTCATAACGCTTCCCGAATTGTTACTTTTGTTTCAGTAGTTTTTGGAACAGTGAGAAAAGATACACCCCTAGAACCCAGCCCATACTCCTGGGGAACACTGCACATCAGTAAGAGGGTTTTTATAAAGTCAAAAGTGCTTAGGACTGGATTTGAGCAGCCTTCACTTACACAGAAGTGAAGTCTAATCATTATACAGGATATCCGACTTTGAGGTTGCATTCTGGAGCTAGGCCAGTTGTGATGGATAAAGCTTAAAGACATCAGAGATGTAGTCTGGGTAAATGTCTAAAATCACAAACATCTTCACAAATGTCTAATATCAGGTGGGCCAGAGATAATGGAAATGGATATCTTCTGAGCTCTCTAAAAAACACTTCAGGTTATTTCCAAACTGAAACACCCAAAACCAGTCAAGAAATATTTCTAGTCAAAGCTTTCCAACAATGGGACAAATCAAAGATGGCTTTGGGACTGACTGTGTTTTTGGAAGGAAAAAAAGACTGCCTAAAAAAACCACAAGGTAAATAATGTTATATTTAAAAAACAATGAACACAATAGAGAAATTATATGATGCTTCCCCCTGTAACTAAAGAAGCTGAGTTTGCTTGCTTGATCACAGGTTTTAGTCCAATCAACATGTCTGACTGCAAAATAACATATTAGTTATGTTGTTTCCACTTCTTTACAAACACACTCAGACACAACAACCATGCAAATGGTTTTCAGTTTCACATCCACTCTCTACTTGCACTGTGCATGACTTGAGATGTTTCTTAATAAAGCAAGAGACATACCCTGAAGCACTGAATATGGAAATAAAGCCCAAGTGTTTCAATAATCATGGCAGCTCCTTTTCCAAGAGGGAGACCACAGGTAGAACAAAGCTTCTTCCCACTGACAGACCTAGGAGACAAACATGGCTGTAAGAACACAGCAACTGATGCTCAAATGGAGCCAGATGTTTAGACAGGTTTATCACGAGGGACAGGATGGGAGGAAGGAGCACTGGAGGGGTTTGCATAAATACACATTGACCCTTCAGCCATGTTACTGAATCAGCCTGCATGTCTGCCTTCCAGACAAGCAAGTGAAGGACCTGAAATGCTTGAATGCACAGCAGCTCAAACACATTTCCCTGCCAATCTGCTGTGCCAGATCAAGGGAGATGCAACCTCTTCACAGAGGTCTGGGTGCCAGGGAACCATGCCTGTGGATTCATAGAATCACAAAATGGTTAGGGTTGGAAGGGACCTCAAAGATCATGTAGTTTCAAGCTGACTGCCACAGGCAGGGAGCCTTCCATTAGACCAGGTTATTCAGAGCCTCATCCAATCTGGCCATGAATACCTCTAGGGATGGGGAGTCCACAGCCTCTCTGGGCAATCTGCTCCAGTGCCTCATCACCCTTATAATAAAGGTTACTTAGACCTGTCAATGCCACAGCAGTTCACACAAATTACCTGAGTCAGACTCTCAGCATGAGAATTTGTTAATTTGTTTACACATGGACTTACTCACTGCAAGTCAGAAAACAGGGATGCCATTCTTGCACCCAAACAAGCTGGTGAAGTCAATAGTGACAGTATAACTACAGTAGCACAGACCAGGCAGTGGCTGACTCATTTCAGCCTGTGCTGCTGCAGCCCCTTAGTACTACAACCAGTTAGAGAAAACCTGAAATTGGATCTCCAACGCAACGCACAAAATACCTCAACTTGCTCCTTCAGCAGTCTTGTCTAGACCTCTCTCATACATCAGCAGTTGGATGACAGCTGAGTGAAAGTTCAGAGCCTCAGGAATAACTGGTGCCCTTTTTCATAATGGTTCTAATAGCAGTGCAGGTGCCCACTTCTATGGGTCTCACACTCTTTCCTTCCCACCTGCCTGTCAGCCTGACAGAACTGCTGCCTGGCCTAGTGAGGTGAATCTGAGACCAAAAGGGATCCCCTGTCGTTATGTGTCATCCATGCTTTTTTCCAGCCAGGGCTGAAACAAGGAGAGAAACTTTGCAATACTTCATGAGTTTTGAAAAGACAATTTGATAAAATGCTACCCAGATAAGCAAATTTGCAATCTCTTGCTTTAAGGTTTTGAGGCAGCAACATTATATAATAAGCCACCAATGGAGACAGATTTGGACTGCAGCATAACAAAAGAGCCATTTTAGAAAAAGAAAAAAAAATCAAAAAAAGAAAAGAGAGAGAGAGACAGAAGCAGCAGAAAAACTCATCACAATTAGAAGATTGTCCTTGCTTCTACTCTTGAGCCCACCAAGTACACAGATAACACAGACACATGACTGTCTTGTTAACACTTCATTATCATTATTTCTTTTAGAATAACTTTGCTGTTTTTTTGTCTCCACTCCTACTACCTTAACCCTTCTGCTTCTGTGTTATTCCTGAGTTCACCTTTCTTTTTTACTTCTTCTCCACTATCAGAGTTACTACAAGAGCATCTTGGGAAATTTTTAAGAGTTTTCTAATGTTTTAGTGGAAAAATGAATGACATCCCATCCATTGTTTACAAAACTAAGATCTATTTCAGGAAAAGATCATGGAAAAGATTCTCAGATCAGAACATAGCTGCTAAATAATATGAAGTAGCTATCACAACCAGCGACCTTTAGCAAGGAAATGATCTGCAATCGCACCAAAACTACAGCTACAGTTACAAAAACATAATAAATTGTTCATGTAAAAAACTCCCAATAGCTTCATGTCAATGCAAGCGACATTGGAAAGAGGGCTTTGCTCTGAAACGTGAAGAAAAATGTAATTTAAATAGAAAGAAAAACTTGATATGTTCTGCGTTGTATTACTTTACCTTATTTAACAAGAAAACTGATTTTAACATACCCCAAATTATCAGTGATTTAATCAGGCTACAGTTAACATTTATTTAGAGCTGGTACACATAACTCACCAAAAGATGTACTGCTTGCTCGAGAGAATCAAATTTCTAGGAAATTGTCATGATTGTGGGCAAATTAAAAGTCAGCAAAAAAGCAAAATGCATTTCCAGTTTGGGAATTAAAGGAAGAATTTCTTTTTAGGTCAGCAAGAGACAATGTCTAGAACAGACCTTACTCCTGAACATGTGACTATGAAGACATCCTTTGGCTTAAGTGCTCTGAGCTCACACTTTGACTGAAGTTTATACTGTCCCACTTCAATTTTATTGAAATTTCAATGATCAAGCAGAGTTCTAAAGCTGCTTTCTGAACTGTGTTATTTGAAAACATAATACCACCGGAGCAGACAAGAAATAAGGGAGAGGGAGCTACATGTTTATCCCATGGACAGTTATGAATTACAACATTTAGCAGACTTAATAGTGCATCCACATAAAACTAATGTGATTTTCATTCTGGCAGTTCACCATCAACTACAAGAAGTGTTTGGTCTGCAAAATTCCTTATTGACCTTTATTACCTGTTGGGTGACTGACTCAGAGCAGCAGGAGAGCAGGGAGATGATGGCCCAGATCGGAAGTTCTCGTGATAGCCTGCCCTATAATAAAGCAGAGAAGATGCATTACTACAGCTGAAAAACAAATAAAAACAAGTTTTGTATGGAGAAATTCGAGCTAGTGAATTTCAGGATTTTTGGTTCTGAGTCGTTGTCTGCTTGCTGCTGCTCAGTCAAGGAACTCACAAGGTAATCAGCCATGTGGAGACTGCTGCCTACCCCACCAATCCATCATAGCTCCCACCATGATGAAGGAGGGTTCAGTCAAGTCACACCACACCACACTACACTCTCTAACTGCTTAAAACTGTTTACAGATTAAATAACAATTTTCTCACACACACAGGCAGTTTATTATGAAGAATAGGTAATCAAACCTCAATCTACATAAGTTTTGACTGGATACAACCTTCACAGAGGTAACAGGTTCTGCAGAAAAATGTGTTAATTTATATGCTAATGAAAACAGATTTTCCTTTCTCATTATACAGCTACTTTTTGTAAATATTAGGCAAACAGTTCCCACATTTACCAAAAGAACTGGTGTTACTGTTCAATAAGGCTTACTCAAAAGCACAAGGCAAAGCAGCAAAGAAAGAAGACCTCACCAAAATTTATAGCAGACAGAAAATACTACTCCACATGTATCGTCTCCTGAAAGGCATAATCTTTAAAGCACTAGAAAGCAGCAATTGATGTGTGTTTGGAAGATGTGGAATGAAGCTAATGGATACCAGCTTCAAAGAGGCAGACATAACCTGACATTCCCACCCTCATATTTAGCTACTTTTTAGCTATAAATGTTTGTCTCAGGCACTTAAATTAAGCATATGAAAAGTTATGCAGATATATGCTAAAAGAGCTATGGAGAAAGAGGAGAGAAGCATGCAGGGGGTTTGCTCCCTCATGAAATTAGTAACTGGTGCCTGTAATGAACAACACAGTAGATAAATGTTAGGAGTCTTGATGGGAAAGCCAGACATGAAGGGTGCCACCACACTGCAGGACTAATGAAACCCAACCAATAGAGAACACTGAGCAGGAGTATAAGGGAGAACAGAGCAAGCAGGACTTCTCTATCTTTTCAGTAACGTTCACATCCTCACCTCCTTGCTTCTCCTGCGGAGCCCGGCTGCTGTCCCACAGTCTGGCCCAGGAATAGTCTCTGCCGACCATCCTCTGTGCACTGTGGAGATTGCTTTGTCAGCAGCTGCTGATTCCAGGAGACATCTACAACAAGAGGTAGGGAAAACTCAACATTTGAGGCAAAGTGTTTCTGTCAAAATGTATAGACCATCACAGCTTGTGGGCACACCATAAAGGAGAGAGATGTACTGTTCCCTAAATAAACTTCTCAGAAATCCCCCACAAAGTCAGAGACTGGCTTTGGAACATCAGAAGATCTCTGTGGAACACCGTTCCTTTGCATTACCTGCATACACATGTGACCTACCCTGCTGCTGAATCTATTTCTGAAGGGGGAAAAGGCAAGGTCAAACAGCCATCCAAAAATAACACTTGGGAAAATAAAGTATTGTTGTCATAATGAAGGAAGCACCAGAGAGACTGAAACTTCTGTGGTGCCAGGGGATCCAAACTTCTCAATAGCAAGAGTTAAAGGGATGGTGGTATAGTCATTGCTCTCCATAAACCTACTGATAAGCTGTAATTCCTTTGTAATTTTCTTCTGTGCTTCAGATGGCTCAGTGACAATAACAGCCTCCCAGCAATAAGCAATGATCTGTGTGATGTTCAGGCAGACAACCATCCTATCTTTGAGAAACAGTGCATTACCTGGACCCTGCAAGGTGAATTTTGTGACTCACAGGCTAGGGAGAAGCCTTACCATGCCAAGTGCCAACCATGTGGTTCAGAGAATGAAAACTTTGCTAGGGCCTATGAAAGGCCTGTTACCTATTTTTGATGTCAAGACAATAAACCTACATGCCTGGTTATTTAAGGACTTAAGAAGAGAGCAAGGATGGGATGCTTTAAGAGGCAAGAAAGGAGCTGTAAGAATTTGCAGGGGACCAAATTGTTGAAAAGAACCTAGAAAAACCCTGAAGCAGGGTTATTAACAGAAGTAGTTTAACATTGTCAAACCTGTTAAGTTTGCTTAATCACTACTACAGATCCCCAAGGATGTGTTGCTGGGTGATATATATTCAGCTTTCTTTCTTTGTGCAACTTTTATCAAAGCACTAAGAATACAATAAAATTGAGACAACGAAAGCAGACCTACCAAGTTTAATAGACTGAATTTGCATTTGACGCAAGTAATAACACTGAAAACTCTTCCATCTATAGGCACTCCATTTTTTAGGATAATGAATTTTTATGCTGGACTGAAAACAAAAATCTAAAACTTGATTTCAAAATTTGCATTCACTTTCTGTCTTTATTCCTACTTACTTTCCAGGGTTCACTTATATTAGATAGATAATGATGTTGTATTCATAAATTGACCTTTTTGTAAGAGAGACCCTCATGACAGCAATGCTTTGGGCAAATTCTTTCCTTCAAAAACATCAATACTTATGGGAGATAAAAAAATAACTTTAAATGTCATTAGACATTTCTAATGACAAAATTGAGGCAGGTGTCACTTTAGACTTGGCTTGAAAATATCACATGTAGTGATTTTTCCTGGACTGAAACAGACATAAAGAATCTAATTAGGTATCAAAACACAAAATAAGTGTTGGAAATATGCTCCCTGTATCAAAATAAATCCTGTATGTCTGTAAGACTATGTAAAAGATTAAAGATAACCATTTTAACTGCTACTGTGAACATGCACGCCTATAAACGAGATACCTGCTGCAGAAACTCTCATCTCTGATGAAAACAAGAAGAGTTTAAATTTCACCTTAACATATTCATCCTTGCTAACACAAAATAAATTTTTAGTCTGAAACATTCTAATTTTGTAGATATATGTGTACTGCCAATTTCCAAAATTCTTTGAGTTAGATTTCTGCCTGATTTCTATCTGGAGAAGAACACATGCATAGAAAGAGTCTTTCTCTCACCCTGAGTCAGTGGCAGATTCAGCCTGGCAGGTGAGCTGCGCTCCATCACCGGCATGTGGTGCTCCTGTTCACTTCCTCCTTTCAAGATACCAGTCTCTGGGTATCCTGAGAGCACCTTATTTCCACTGCCAATAAAAATAACATTGTATAAATAAAGCCAGGAAAAAATTCACCTAGAATATAATGGCAAAATCAGACTTTTGAATATCAGTCTGTTTTTTACAAAACTATTTTTGTTATTGTGTCAGCAATGATAAAGCAATGACAATAACTTCAATGAATTAACAAGTTTGTCTCCCAGTAGCCCAAGTCTTCCTGCTTACCTTAAACTGCCACTCAAGATGTGCTGAAGATTATTTTGGATTTGTGGAAAATGGATTTGTGGCTTCTTTGACAGAAAAAAAGCTTTTATCCATGTTCATTATACAGTGCTCAGCACCATTATATACCTCTCCTCTTTTGTGAAACCTGTTAATTATCAGTTAAGCAAAGTCCAGGACTTTAAACAGCATCTGGCAATTTGGGGTATGGCACTTCTGAGATAGCCAGGCAACTTCACACAGGTTCTGAGTGAAAACAGCTACTGCTCCTTCATTTCTTCAAAGGACTTGTGAAATGTACACAATACACAGAGCAGTGATGTACAGAGATGTCTGAGCTGTCTAAGGTCTGATCTGGTTGCTGTGACAGACTCTTGGCAAAGCCATACAAGGAAAAGACAAGCCATCTGATATGCACAACTAGCCCTGTGCAGTGCCACACGTGTGCCAGCCCATGTGGCCAATGAATATTGATCAGTATATATTGTATCCAGGCCACTCCAGCATCAGTCACCTGCCCATGTGATCTCTCAGAAGCCAACAGAACACAAAGCTCCACAGGGTTATGAAATGCATAGGGTTAATACATACCTCCTCTTTTCTTGCCACAGTTCCTTCTCCTTGCTTTTCAGAGATGGCATACTGTCCTGCTCCCAGAGCAGCTTTTTCTGCTTTGTACCTTCTTTTTGTTTGCCTTCCTCTGGAAAGCTGTTTGAATCAGTTGAGTACTAGAAGACAGATGAAGAGGGAACAAGGAGCTCCCTTTGAATTTGGCACTGGCACACACATGGGAAAGTACAGGCTGCCCCTAGATGACACACCTTATTATCAAAAAGAACATCTCACATTTCTATACTAGAACCATTTGATCCTGGTAAGGCTAAGTTTGGATAGCTGAAACAGCAACTAATTGGACTAAACTGAGCATGAAATAAGTTGGGGACCAATTATGGTATAAAGGATGGCAAATTAAAACTTCCCATTACATACTCTTTGGCAGAAATCCTTGAATTACTTTGAAAGTCTAGACAGTTTCCTATTGGACTTGCGAAGACTTTGTGAATGACCTCAGCCTGTTGTCTCTGCCTAGGAGCAAAGAATTACTCACATGCAAAGGGCATCCTCAAAGGGCAACACCAGTACAACTTCCAAAGTGGTACTGGAGTGGTTCATACCAGACTCGTAGAGCCTGAGTAAGCAACGGCATGGGATCCTTCACTTCTGGTGTTCTGACTGTGGCACAAGCAACTCCATCAAGGAAGTTACTGCTACAGAGCCCATTGGAAAATTGGCCATGGCTGATGGCCCTGCACAGGGATGAGTGAGAAAAGGGAGCAGGAAGGGTGAGAGGAGAACCAAATGATACAGTACTCCTAATCCTGAAGTTGAATGGCAAAAGGTGGATGACTGGGTGAAGGTGCCTTAGGCAGGAGAACATTACGTCTGTGAATCCCACACTTATTCTACTGTGACCTCACCTGGGGTGTCATTCTCTGATCTCTGCAAACACTAATTTAATTAGATGCTAGATGAATTGAATTAAACATTCTGTGCTTCATGAGTAAAAAAAAAAACCAACAAACTGAGAGTAAACATTCCTCTGTTTGTTTTGCTGCTTTCTAGGAGGGATGATGGGAGAGAAAAAGAGGAAAACTGGGGAGGTAGGATTCAGTCTCATCTGAGACATACATAAAGCACTATTTTACATTCGAGATTTTGGATTCAGGGAAACCACTTAAGGTTTTGTTGGCTTTGGAACATAATAAAAAGAAACAGATCTTTTCACAGCACCAGTTAAAGAAGAGAGGCAACTGCAGAGAGAGAGTATCACTCTCTGCTCTAGTTAAAAATGGGATGGTAGCAGTTTGCTTGGGAATACAGCCATTCAGTTGTGAAAATCTGTAAGTTACAGCACTCTCAGCTATCACCAGTTAGAGAAGGGACCCAGGGAATACCCTTACTCTTCCTGCTCCTAGACTTTGATAGCCTTTAGCAAAAGATTAAACTTTGCACTAAAGATGTCTTACTCTTCAGTGCCTTACTACTCCTTGAGAAACTCACCACTGTCTTGCTTCCTTCAGTGGCAGAGGAAGAAGAGGAAAGGAGCTCAGCAGAGTTGGAAGAAACAATGAATGGAACTACAGTATCCTCAATTATCTTGCGTTCCTAAAGCAAGAGGATGAGGAGAGAATGGGGGTTAAAAATACAGAATGTAAACTATGAGCTTATGAAACACAAAAGGAAACTAAGGTTTGGCTATGTGCCATATTTAGATGGCTAGATAAGGGCTTGTGGTACTAAGAATAATGGTAACACCTCAATTTTTAATTTGCTTCAACGTTTTGCACTTTTGTTTCTTTTACCATTGCCATGTTTGAGATGGAATTTACAAAACAGGAAAGACTATTTCACTTGGCATGGAACTACTGTTTCTCACAGCACCAGTGTATTAATATAAAAATATGAAATTACCCTTACTACATGAAAAACTTATTCTGAAAGTTGAAAAAAAATTTCTTGTTTAGATTACATGTCCCTCAAGCACAGATGAAAAACCATTCATTTACATAATGCATAGACAAAATAAAAATATTTTCCAGTTTCCTGCAATAATGACCCACATCCAACAAAAAACCCCCACTATCTTACAGATTGTTAATATTCCACAACTGCAAGCTTTGGATTTTTTCTTTTTTTAAAGGCCAGCTACAAAATACCTACATGATCAAGCCCAAGGCAGTCAACAATTTCATCTGGAGTTCCACCAAATCTAGGCACCAAGTATATGCCAAAATACACAGGGCTCTGCCTCTGGAGGGAACTCTGAGCGTGCCCAGACGCAGCTGCACTGACTCACCCAGCCTCGCATAGCAATTAGACACCCCCACCTATGCGGAGGTGCTGAGGATACCTGTCTAAATATTTAAATACTTTTCCTCAACATCTACGGCAGTGTTTAAGAGAAACAATCCTCCTGAGAATTCAGCCTTAAAGAGGCTTTTAGTTAATTAATCTAGGTATGGGATTTTTTTTTTTTAATATGAGTGGGCACATTTAAATACAAAAAAAAAAGGCAATAAACAGCGTCCTCCTTTGAGCTCTATACCTCCTCATAGTATCTACGCTCCTCCTCTTCAACTTCTCTCTGGGCCTTTTCCCATTCCTCTTTCAGCTTGTCCTGCTCCTTCTGATACTTCTCCTGTATATGGGTAGAAATGCAGGTAAATTCAGAAGATTCAGTATGAGGAGTAAATTGTGTAGTATCTCCACACCAAAAATGAATTTTCTAAAAGTGGTTTAATCAGAAATAGGATGAAATAAAAAGATAAAAATTGGAAACATCCATGGATGTCAAAAAAAGCTTCTTTTTCACTTTCCCCCCTTTTTCTAGGACTTACATTTAATACCTTCAAACTTCAAGGAACTTTTGACACATTAGAAGAAGTTCAATTTTTTAACATTTTTTAAATCTTTGGTCAGAAATAAAGTTTGTGCTCAAAAATATGAATAATTCTTTGTTTATCTTACTGTATTAAGTTTCAAAAATGTTTCACAGGCCCTGAAACCCTGAGACAATGGTGGTACATTAAAAATTTCAGCAAAGTAGCATAAAAATAAGCAGGTTTTGCAGATACCAGTACTAATTTAAGAGATATGCCAATAAAATTTAATGAATGATGAATAACTATGCAAGTTTAAAAGATAAGTGAATAGTGTGTAAAGGTTTGAAGTGATTAAACTTATAATTAGCTAAGTAACTTATTTTCTTTCTTGATGGGATGATTTCTGAAGAATTGTTTTCACAGAGTTTTGCACAAAAAAATATCTCAAAGAGGTGTTTAAATTGTTTGCCAGAACTGGTTTGAATACGGAGAAGAATGGCGACTCCCATTTTCCTCTTACACCAATTCCAACGTCTGTTCAAACTGGAAACCACATCTGCTTAATCCAGAAGAGAAGCATTTATTATTGAGAAAGCACCTACATGTGCCAGAAAAATTATGGGAATTTTACACCATTTTAAGAGGTGCAAAATTAGATGATCTCAAGAAAGCATAGAGACATACAAGTCCTTTTTAAAAGATTAAAAGACTGCATTTTATTATTCTCTGTCCTTTGACAGTTGTTTGCTTTTCTGTTATGTGGAAGAAAGATACAACTTCTTTGGGATCAAAGCTAATCACAGTTTCCAAAGACACTCCTGACTGACTGGGAAATTGAGGTTCTCATGGCCATTGTATTTCCTCCAGCTAGAACACAAGTGTAAAACTTTTAGAGTTTACTCTACCATTAGGCAAAACTAATGGCTGTCTTGAAGATATTTCCCTCTCTCACAAAACTCTCTCAAAACCAAATCCTTTCATGTCCAAATTCAGTTTGATATTTTCCAAGAAGAACCTGTGAACAAAGCAGAATTCTACAAAAATCTATCAAGACCATCATTTTAAAGAAGAGTCGCAAAGGCATGAGGGTTAGCAAATTGTCAGTCTTGACAAAGAGGCGCCAAGTAATTAAGTGTTTTATAGTCTGTGCTCAACATAATTTAAATATAATTGAGGACCAACACATTTGGTTTAATTCTGCACTGGATTGCAGGACCAAGACTTTCGGTCTTTCCATGGAGTGGGGAAGGATGTGAGTGCCTAAACCACAGAAAACATGTGTGTGTGTGCTCATTTATCACTCAATTGCCACAGAATTCACTCAAGGATCCACAGAGGATGTGGAAAACACAACACAAAATGCCCAACTTTTGTCCAAAGGGACGATTCAACAGCTGAACCACACAGTGGAAGACGTACAGTTTCTTCCCTACCTGAAGCAAGCGTTCTTGCTCATGCTGCCACCTTTCCTGACGCTTTCGCTCTTCTTCTGGATCCCAGGACCAAAAATTGAAACGCTTACGTGAAGGAAAACCAAGCTATTAGACTGTGACACTGCACTGCACACGGCTACCAGAGAAAACTGCACTCTGCCTGATTAAGCCTGGCTGATGATGTTACAATGGGAAATTGAGAACTAGATAAGGATTCTCTCAGTTAGCAGACAATATTCTTGGCTTCACTGACACTTGGGATTGCCCACAGGTAGCCACATGATAAAAAATAATTTGGTTTGTGAAGAAAGGCTTGGGAAACTTCAACTGAAGTGGGAAAAAAGAACCTAAAGAAAGCTCTAAGCAGCACTGAACAGAGCCACCTCCAGGGACTCAAATTCAAAGAACATACATATTTTGCTTCTCTCTAATCTTCTGCACAACATGAAAAGCAATTTTAGATTGTAAAAAATATTCTCTCATCTTATGTCTGCCAGCACAACAGCCTATAGTCTTGCTTTGAATTTTTATCCATAATGAAATAAATCCTCAGGCTTCACTAAGGATCCCATTACATAATATGTTTAAAATCATTACAATCAAAGGTAATTTTAGACAGTTGCTGTCATATGCCTTTCCACTAGGAGTAGTATTTGAATCTTATAGGAGGAGATTATGTCTATTTCTATATGACAAACAGAATGTGAAATACTGTGTACTTCAGAGTAGCATTTGTGGTGTGTTGGCATTTTTTGTTTTGTTGAGGAAACAGAAGAATAATGGAAGTCCTTTCATTTCTACGTATTTAAAAGAGAATGGATAATTTAGAATTACATATTGAGATTGTGAAGCTTTAGTGGCTCCAGCAACCAAACACTCTATATCTACCTCCAGATAAGAGGAGAATGCACAAATTATCGATTCAGACTGTGCCTTGATTTGGCTTGTATTTTTCCTCTCACATGTTCATGAGAAAGAAATTCTTATTCTGTTTTAGGCATGTTACAAGATAGTTTGCATAAAAAATTAATTTCTGCTAAACACAAATTGCTAAACCAAAAAATAATGCAAAAAAGGTACTCACATTTGATTTGTCACCACTATCAGAATCAGCTATTAAAAAAACAGAACAATGATAGATTAAATATAACACAGCAAAATGTCATCAGCCTGTAATCTACACTATATCTGTATAAAAGAGCTTTATGTTAGTTTCCTATTTGCTCCCACAACCAAATGCAAGGACTAATTGCAAGAAAATAAATCAGAAACCAGATGACACCCATCACCAACAAAACTACTTTTATCTGGGTATAGAGGAGCACAATATTAACTATCAGGTTCTACTCTACCACTAGCTAATGCCATCTACTTCTGGCCACAGATGTTAGCAGTGCTCAGACACTGAGTGTTACCTACCTTGATCTACTTTTCCCTTCATGATTCAGTGCAAGGAAGGAAAAAGTAGATCAAGGTAGGTAACACTCAGTGTCTGAGCACTGCTAACATCTGTGGCCAGAAGTAGATGGCATTAGCTAGTGGTAGAGTAGAACCTGATAGTTAATATTGTGCTCCTCTATACCCAGATAAAAGTAGTTTTGTTGGTGATGGGTGTCATCTGGTTTCTGATTTATTTTCTTGCAATTAGTCCTTGCATTTGGTTGTGGGAGCAAATAGGAAACTAACATAAAGCTCTTTTATACAGATATAGTGTAGATTACAGGCTGATGACATTTTGCTGTGTTATATTTAATCTATCATTGTTCTGTTTTTTTAATAGCTGATTCTGATAGTGGTGACAAATCAAATGTGAGTACCTTTTTTGCATTATTTTTTGGTTTAGCAATTTGTGTTTAGCAGAAATTAATTTTTTATGCAAACTATCTTGTAACATGCCTAAAACAGAATAAGAATTTCTTTCTCATGAACATGTGAGAGGAAAAATACAAGCCAAATCAAGGCACAGTCTGAATCGATAATTTGTGCATTCTCCTCTTATCTGGAGGTAGATATAGAGTGTTTGGTTGCTGGAGCCACTAAAGCTTCACAATCTCAATATGTAATTCTAAATTATCCATTCTCTTTTAAATACGTAGAAATGAAAGGACTTCCATTATTCTTCTGTTTCCTCAACAAAACAAAAAATGCCAACACACCACAAATGCTACTCTGAAGTACACAGTATTTCACATTCTGTTTGTCATATAGAAATAGACATAATCTCCTCCTATAAGATTCAAATACTACTCCTAGTGGAAAGGCATATGACAGCAACTGTCTAAAATTACCTTTGATTGTAATGATTTTAAACATATTATGTAATGGGATCCTTAGTGAAGCCTGAGGATTTATTTCATTATGGATAAAAATTCAAAGCAAGACTATAGGCTGTTGTGCTGGCAGACATAAGATGAGAGAATATTTTTTACAATCTAAAATTGCTTTTCATGTTGTGCAGAAGATTAGAGAGAAGCAAAATATGTATGTTCTTTGAATTTGAGTCCCTGGAGGTGGCTCTGTTCAGTGCTGCTTAGAGCTTTCTTTAGGTTCTTTTTTCCCACTTCAGTTGAAGTTTCCCAAGCCTTTCTTCACAAACCAAATTATTTTTTATCATGTGGCTACCTGTGGGCAATCCCAAGTGTCAGTGAAGCCAAGAATATTGTCTGCTAACTGAGAGAATCCTTATCTAGTTCTCAATTTCCCATTGTAACATCATCAGCCAGGCTTAATCAGGCAGAGTGCAGTTTTCTCTGGTAGCCGTGTGCAGTGCAGTGTCACAGTCTAATAGCTTGGTTTTCCTTCACGTAAGCGTTTCAATTTTTGGTCCTGGGATCCAGAAGAAGAGCGAAAGCGTCAGGAAAGGTGGCAGCATGAGCAAGAACGCTTGCTTCAGGTAGGGAAGAAACTGTACGTCTTCCACTGTGTGGTTCAGCTGTTGAATCGTCCCTTTGGACAAAAGTTGGGCATTTTGTGTTGTGTTTTCCACATCCTCTGTGGATCCTTGAGTGAATTCTGTGGCAATTGAGTGATAAATGAGCACACATACACATGTTCTCTGTGGTTTAGGCACTCACACCCTTCCCCACTCCATGGAAAGACCGAAAGTCTTGGTCCTGCAATCCAGTGCAGAATTAAACCAAATGTGTTGGTCCTCAATTATATTAAATTATGTTGAGCACAGACTATAAAACACTTAATTACTTGGCGCCTCTTTGTCAAGACTGACAATTTGCTAACCCTCATGCCTTTGCGACTCTTCTTTAAAATGATGGTCTTGATAGATTTTTGTAGAATTCTGCTTTGTTCACAGGTTCTTCTTGGAAAATATCAAACTGAATTTGGACATGAAAGGATTTGGTTTTGAGAGGGTTTTGTGAGAGAGGGAAATATCTTCAAGACAGCCATTAGTTTTGCCTAATGGTAGAGTAAACTCTAAAAGTTTTACACTTGTGTTCTAGCTGGAGGAAATACAATGGCCATGAGAACCTCAATTTCCCAGTCAGTCAGGAGTGTCTTTGGAAACTGTGATTAGCTTTGATCCCAAAGAAATTGTATCTTTCTTCCACATAACAGAAAAGCAAACAACTGTCAAAGGACAGAGAATAATAAAATGCAGTCTTTTAATCTTTTAAAAAGGACTTGTATGTCTCTATGCTTTCTTGAGATCATCTAATTTTGCACCTCTTAAAATGGTGTAAAATTCCCATAATTTTTCTGGCACATGTAGGTGCTTTCTCAATAATAAATGCTTCTCTTCTGGATTAAGCAGATGTGGTTTCCAGTTTGAACAGACGTTGGAATTGGTGTAAGAGGAAAATGGGAGTCGCCATTCTTCTCCGTATTCTTAAATTAGTACTGGTATCTGCAAAACCTGCTTATTTTTATGCTACTTTGCTGAAATTTTTAATGTACAACCATTGTCTCAGGGTTTCAGGGCCTGTGAAACGTTTTTGAAACTTAATACAGTAAGATAAACAAAGAATTATTAATATTTTTGAGCACAAACTGTATTTCTGACCAAAGATTTAAAAAATGTTAAAAAATTGAACTTCTTATGTGTCAAAAGTTCCTTGAAGTTTGAAGGTATTAAATGTAAGTCCTAGAAAAAGTGGGGAAAGTGAAAAAGAAGATTTTTTTGACATCCATGGATGTTTCCAATTTTTATCTTTTTATTTCATCCTATTTCTGATTAAACCATTTTTAGAAAATTCATTTTTGGTGTGGAGATACTACACAATTTACTCCTAATACTGAATGCTCAGAATTTACCTGCATTTCTACCCATATACAGGAGAAGTATCAGAAGGAGCAGGACAAGCTGAAAGAGGAATGGGAAAAGGCCCAGAGAGAAGTTGAAGAGGAGGAGCGTAGATACTATGAGGAGGTATAGAGCTCAAAGGAGGACGCTGTTTATTGACCTTTTTTTTGTATTTAAATGCACCCACTCATATTAAAAAAAAAAAAAATCCCATACCTAGATTAATTAACTAAAAGCCTCTTAAAGGCTGAATTCTCAGGAGGATTGTTTCTCTTAAACACTGCTGTAGATGTTGAGGAAAAGTATTTAAATATTTAGACAGGTATCCTCAGCACCTCCGCATAGGTGGGGGTGTCTAATTGCTATGTGAGGCTGGGTGAGTCAGTGCAGCTGCGTCTGGGCACGCTCAGAGTTCCCTCCAGAGGCAGAGCCCTGTGTATTTTGGCATATACTTGGTGCCTAGATTTGGTGGAACTCCAGATGAAATTGTTGACTGCCTTGGGCTTGATCATGTAGGTATTTTGTAGCTGGCCTTTAAAAAAAGAAAAAATCCAAAGCTTGCAGTTGTGGAATATTAACAATCTGTAAGATAGTGGGGGTTTTTTGTTGGATGTGGGTCATTATTGCAGGAAACTGGAAAATATTTTTATTTTGTCTATGCATTATGTAAATGAATGGTTTTTCATCTGTGCTTGAGGGACATGTAATCTAAACAAGAAATTTTTTTTCAACTTTCAGAATAAGTTTTTCATGTAGTAAGGGTAATTTCATATTTTTATATTAATACACTGGTGCTGTGAGAAACAGTAGTTCCATGCCAAGTGAAATAGTCTTTCCTGTTTTGTAAATTCCATCTCAAACATGGCAATGGTAAAAGAAACAAAAGTGCAAAACGTTGAAGCAAATTAAAAATTGAGGTGTTACCATTATTCTTAGTACCACAAGCCCTTATCTAGCCATCTAAATATGGCACATAGCCAAACCTTAGTTTCCTTTTGTGTTTCATAAGCTCATAGTTTACATTCTGTATTTTTAACCCCCATTCTCTCCTCATCCTCTTGCTTTAGGAACGCAAGATAATTGAGGATACTGTAGTTCCATTCATTGTTTCTTCCAACTCTGCTGAGCTCCTTTCCTCTTCTTCCTCTGCCACTGAAGGAAGCAAGACAGTGGTGAGTTTCTCAAGGAGTAGTAAGGCACTGAAGAGTAAGACATCTTTAGTGCAAAGTTTAATCTTTTGCTAAAGGCTATCAAAGTCTAGGAGCAGGAAGAGTAAGGGTATTCCCTGGGTCCCTTCTCTAACTGGTGATAGCTGAGAGTGCTGTAACTTACAGATTTTCACAACTGAATGGCTGTATTCCCAAGCAAACTGCTACCATCCCATTTTTAACTAGAGCAGAGAGTGATACTCTCTCTCTGCAGTTGCCTCTCTTCTTTAACTGGTGCTGTGAAAAGATCTGTTTCTTTTTATTATGTTCCAAAGCCAACAAAACCTTAAGTGGTTTCCCTGAATCCAAAATCTCGAATGTAAAATAGTGCTTTATGTATGTCTCAGATGAGACTGAATCCTACCTCCCCAGTTTTCCTCTTTTTCTCTCCCATCATCCCTCCTAGAAAGCAGCAAAACAAACAGAGGAATGTTTACTCTCAGTTTGTTGGTTTTTTTTTTTACTCATGAAGCACAGAATGTTTAATTCAATTCATCTAGCATCTAATTAAATTAGTGTTTGCAGAGATCAGAGAATGACACCCCAGGTGAGGTCACAGTAGAATAAGTGTGGGATTCACAGACGTAATGTTCTCCTGCCTAAGGCACCTTCACCCAGTCATCCACCTTTTGCCATTCAACTTCAGGATTAGGAGTACTGTATCATTTGGTTCTCCTCTCACCCTTCCTGCTCCCTTTTCTCACTCATCCCTGTGCAGGGCCATCAGCCATGGCCAATTTTCCAATGGGCTCTGTAGCAGTAACTTCCTTGATGGAGTTGCTTGTGCCACAGTCAGAACACCAGAAGTGAAGGATCCCATGCCGTTGCTTACTCAGGCTCTACGAGTCTGGTATGAACCACTCCAGTACCACTTTGGAAGTTGTACTGGTGTTGCCCTTTGAGGATGCCCTTTGCATGTGAGTAATTCTTTGCTCCTAGGCAGAGACAACAGGCTGAGGTCATTCACAAAGTCTTCGCAAGTCCAATAGGAAACTGTCTAGACTTTCAAAGTAATTCAAGGATTTCTGCCAAAGAGTATGTAATGGGAAGTTTTAATTTGCCATCCTTTATACCATAATTGGTCCCCAACTTATTTCATGCTCAGTTTAGTCCAATTAGTTGCTGTTTCAGCTATCCAAACTTAGCCTTACCAGGATCAAATGGTTCTAGTATAGAAATGTGAGATGTTCTTTTTGATAATAAGGTGTGTCATCTAGGGGCAGCCTGTACTTTCCCATGTGTGTGCCAGTGCCAAATTCAAAGGGAGCTCCTTGTTCCCTCTTCATCTGTCTTCTAGTACTCAACTGATTCAAACAGCTTTCCAGAGGAAGGCAAACAAAAAGAAGGTACAAAGCAGAAAAAGCTGCTCTGGGAGCAGGACAGTATGCCATCTCTGAAAAGCAAGGAGAAGGAACTGTGGCAAGAAAAGAGGAGGTATGTATTAACCCTATGCATTTCATAACCCTGTGGAGCTTTGTGTTCTGTTGGCTTCTGAGAGATCACATGGGCAGGTGACTGATGCTGGAGTGGCCTGGATACAATATATACTGATCAATATTCATTGGCCACATGGGCTGGCACACGTGTGGCACTGCACAGGGCTAGTTGTGCATATCAGATGGCTTGTCTTTTCCTTGTATGGCTTTGCCAAGAGTCTGTCACAGCAACCAGATCAGACCTTAGACAGCTCAGACATCTCTGTACATCACTGCTCTGTGTATTGTGTACATTTCACAAGTCCTTTGAAGAAATGAAGGAGCAGTAGCTGTTTTCACTCAGAACCTGTGTGAAGTTGCCTGGCTATCTCAGAAGTGCCATACCCCAAATTGCCAGATGCTGTTTAAAGTCCTGGACTTTGCTTAACTGATAATTAACAGGTTTCACAAAAGAGGAGAGGTATATAATGGTGCTGAGCACTGTATAATGAACATGGATAAAAGCTTTTTTTCTGTCAAAGAAGCCACAAATCCATTTTCCACAAATCCAAAATAATCTTCAGCACATCTTGAGTGGCAGTTTAAGGTAAGCAGGAAGACTTGGGCTACTGGGAGACAAACTTGTTAATTCATTGAAGTTATTGTCATTGCTTTATCATTGCTGACACAATAACAAAAATAGTTTTGTAAAAAACAGACTGATATTCAAAAGTCTGATTTTGCCATTATATTCTAGGTGAATTTTTTCCTGGCTTTATTTATACAATGTTATTTTTATTGGCAGTGGAAATAAGGTGCTCTCAGGATACCCAGAGACTGGTATCTTGAAAGGAGGAAGTGAACAGGAGCACCACATGCCGGTGATGGAGCGCAGCTCACCTGCCAGGCTGAATCTGCCACTGACTCAGGGTGAGAGAAAGACTCTTTCTATGCATGTGTTCTTCTCCAGATAGAAATCAGGCAGAAATCTAACTCAAAGAATTTTGGAAATTGGCAGTACACATATATCTACAAAATTAGAATGTTTCAGACTAAAAATTTATTTTGTGTTAGCAAGGATGAATATGTTAAGGTGAAATTTAAACTCTTCTTGTTTTCATCAGAGATGAGAGTTTCTGCAGCAGGTATCTCGTTTATAGGCGTGCATGTTCACAGTAGCAGTTAAAATGGTTATCTTTAATCTTTTACATAGTCTTACAGACATACAGGATTTATTTTGATACAGGGAGCATATTTCCAACACTTATTTTGTGTTTTGATACCTAATTAGATTCTTTATGTCTGTTTCAGTCCAGGAAAAATCACTACATGTGATATTTTCAAGCCAAGTCTAAAGTGACACCTGCCTCAATTTTGTCATTAGAAATGTCTAATGACATTTAAAGTTATTTTTTTATCTCCCATAAGTATTGATGTTTTTGAAGGAAAGAATTTGCCCAAAGCATTGCTGTCATGAGGGTCTCTCTTACAAAAAGGTCAATTCATGAATACAACATCATTATCTATCTAATATAAGTGAACCCTGGAAAGTAAGTAGGAATAAAGACAGAAAGTGAATGCAAATTTTGAAATCAAGTTTTAGATTTTTGTTTTCAGTCCAGCATAAAAATTCATTATCCTAAAAAATGGAGTGTCTATAGATGGAAGAGTTTTCAGTGTTATTACTTGCGTCAAATGCAAATTCAGTCTATTAAACTTGGTAGGTCTGCTTTCGTTGTCTCAATTTTATTGTATTCTTAGTGCTTTGATAAAAGTTGCACAAAGAAAGAAAGCTGAATATATATCACCCAGCAACACATCCTTGGGGATCTGTAGTAGTGATTAAGCAAACTTAACAGGTTTGACAATGTTAAACTACTTCTGTTAATAACCCTGCTTCAGGGTTTTTCTAGGTTCTTTTCAACAATTTGGTCCCCTGCAAATTCTTACATCTCCTTTCTTGCCTCTTAAAGCATCCCATCCTTGCTCTCTTCTTAAGTCCTTAAATAACCAGGCATGTAGGTTTATTGTCTTGACATCAAAAATAGGTAACAGGCCTTTCATAAGCCCTAGCAAAGTTTTCATTCTCTGAACCACATGGTTGGCACTTGGCATGGTAAGGCTTCTCCCTAGCCTGTGAGTCACAAAATTCACCTTGCAGGGTCCAGGTAATGCACTGTTTCTCAAAGATAGGATGGTTGTCTGCCTGAACATCACACAGATCATTGCTTATTGCTGGGAGGCTGTTATTGTCACTGAGCCGTCTGAAGCACAGAAGAAAATTACAAAGGAATTACAGCTTATCAGTAGGTTTATGGAGAGCAATGACTATACCACCATCCCTTTAACTCTTGCTATTGAGAAGTTTGGATCCCCTGGCACCACAGAAGTTTCAGTCTCTCTGGTGCTTCCTTCATTATGACAACAATACTTTATTTTCCCAAGTGTTATTTTTGGATGGCTGTTTGACCTTGCCTTTTCCCCCTTCAGAAATAGATTCAGCAGCAGGGTAGGTCACGTGTATGTGAGGGTAATGCAAAGGAACGGTGTTCCACAGAGATCTTCTGATGTTCCAAAGCCAGTCTCTGACTTTGTGGGGGATTTCTGAGAAGTTTATTTAGGGAACAATACATCTCTCTCCTTTATGGTGTGCCCACAAGCCCTGATGGTCTATAAATTTTGACAGAAACACTTTGCCTCAAATGTTGAGTTTTCCCTACCTCTTGTTGTAGATGTCTCCTGGAATCAGCAGCTGCTGACAAAGCAATCTCCACAGTGCACAGAGGATGGTCGGCAGAGACTATTCCTGGGCCAGACTGTGGGACAGCAGCCGGGCTCCGCAGGGGAAGCAAGGAGGTGAGGATGTGAAAGTTACTGAAAAGATAGAGAAGTCCTGCTTGCTCTGTTCTCCCTTATACTCCTGCTCAGTGTTCTCTATTGGTTGGGTTTCATTAGTCCTGCAGTGTGGTGGCACCCTTCATGTCTGGCTTTCCCATCAAGACTCCTAACATTTATCTACTGTGTTGTTCATTACAGGCACCAGTTACTAATTTCATGAGGGAGCAAACCCCCTGCATGCCTCTCTCCTCTTTCTCCATAGCTCTTTTAGCATATATCTGCATAACTTTTCATATGCTTAATTTAAGTGCCTGAGACAAACATTTATAGCTAAAAAGTAGCTAAATATGAGGGTGGGAATGTCAGGTTATGTCTGCCTCTTTGAAGCTGGTATCCATTAGCTTCATTCCACATCTTCCAAACACATCGATTGCTGCTTTCTAGTCCTTTAAAGATTATACCTTTTAGGAGATGATACATGTGGAGTAGTATTTTCTGTCTGCTGTAAATTTTGGTGAGGTCTTCTTTCTTTGCTGCTTTGCCTTGTGCTTTTGAGTAAGCCTTACTGAACAGTAACACCAGTTCTTTTGGTAAATGTGGGAACTGTTTGCCTAATATTTACAAAAAGTAGCTGTGTAATGAGAAAGGAAAATCTGTTTTCATTAGCATATAAATTAACACATTTTTCTGCAGAACCTGTTACCTCTGTGAAGGTTGTATCCAGTCAAAACTAATGTAGATTGAGGTTTGATTACCTATTCTTCATAATAAACTGCCTGTGTGTGTGAGAAAATTGTTATTTAATCTGTAAACAGTTTTAAGCAGTTAGAGAGTGTAGTGTGGTGTGGTGTGACTTGACTGAACCCTCCTTCATCGTGGTGGGAGCTATGATGGATTGGTGGCGTGGGCAGGAGTCTCCACATGGCTGATTACCTTGTGAGTTCCTTGACTGAGCAGCAGCAAGCAGACAACGACTCAGAACCAAAAATCCTGAAATTCACTAGCACGACTTTCTCCATACAAAACCTGTTTTTATTTGTTTTTCAGCTGTAGTAATGCATCTTCTCTGCTGTATTATAGGGCAGGCTATCACGAGAACTTCCGATCTGGGCCGTCCTCTCCCTGCTCTCCTGCTGCTCTGAGTCAGTCACCCAACAGGTAATAAAGGTCAATAAGGAATTTTGCAGACCAAGCACTTCTTGTAGTTGATGGTGAACTGCCAGAATGAAAATCACATTAGTTTTATGTGGATGCACTATTAAGTCTGCTAAATGTTGTAATTCATAACTGTCCATGGGATAAACATGTAGCTCCCTCTCCCTTATTTCCTGCCTGCTCCAGTGGTATTATGTTTTCAAATAACACAGTTCAGAAAGCAGCTTTAGAACTCTGCTTGGCCTGCTCCAGTGGTATTATGTTTTCAAATAACACAGTTCAGAAAGCAGCTTTAGAACT
>JACBWW010000020.1:13645875-14009755 GCA_020086605.1 Lanius collurio | reverse complement strand
CTGTTTCAGCTTTCTTCACATCTTTCTCACTTGAAGCAGTTTCCTCTGAAGGGACAGGACTGGGAAGAAATTCTAATCGCTTCACAACAGGGCTGGCACAAGCTGCAGTTGACTTGAATTGCTTTTGATCTAAACCTAATCCACACATATAAGAGATAATGTTGAAAGGTTAAGATACATTTTCAAATAAAATGTTCACCTATTTCTTACAATCCAATTTCTTACTGGATATACTGTAATCCCATTTATTGGATGTTTTGAAAAAATAAACTTTTTCCTTCAACACAGGAAAAAATTATCTCTCAGAGAAGACAAGACTCAAATAATGAAACCCCCTATCAAAATGTGTGTGCTTACACTTGACTTGGGCTTCATGGGACACCCTTCATTGTCAACAAAACCAGAGAAGAAGTCCTTGGAAAAGAGTCACACAAACTATTTCAAACACTCCTCTGGCTGAGATGAGCTGTAACCTACCATGGCCCTATTGAGTTAAGATCCCTTTACTGAAGTTATGTGATGAGTCCTATCCTAAGATGTTACAAAGACAAGTAGCTATATGACATGGTCTCACTCTCTGTGCTGGAGGATATTTCAGCTTGCCTATTTTCACTAAACCTACCACTGCCACTGACAATAAGTTAAGCATCAGACAACAAACTGCTAACAGGCAGCCTTGGACTGGAATAATGTAGCTGTCATCTAATTCTTGACGAAACCCAACAAGTTGATGCTGGTTCCTGGGAGAAGGGACTAGAAGCACATAGGTCTAGAAGCACATGAGGACGGTGACAGCTGATATCACCACCGGAAGCAGAGAAGTTGCCAGCATCTCAAGCACTGAATAAGCACCCAGAGATCTCTCCAACCGCCTAAAGCAGAAACCTCAGATCCTGTCCCCTTTCCAACCACAGCAGCAGTGGCAGCTTCTGAATATACCTCTCTGACAGGCTGGGAGAGCGAGCTAAGAAAGAGAGGCAGCTTAAGACTCCACTAAGAACGTGCACACCAGCAGAGACAAGAGCTGCTCCCGCTTCCAAGGCAGATGCATCCTCCTTCGGAGCAGTTCCCCCACCATTAGAGGCATAGGAGCCACAGCATGGAAGTATTTGGTTTGTACTGAACAGCAAAGGAAGTTGTTTACTCTACAAGGTGTTCAGACTTGGACCTCATCTATCCCTCCACAGCAGACATAATGAAAACTCTATGTTACTTTTCCATTTTGATTTTTGCAATGCTAGCTCAGTTTTCCTTGCCAGATAATATTAAAATTTGCTCTCAATACTTAATATTTAGCATTTCTGACAGCTGGGCAGCTGGAGCCAAGGTGGCTTTGTGATTTGTACACAACACCAGCTCATCACTGTCGACTCTTAAGAAGAGAATTTGGTCATTACAAGATTGCACCTTCTACATTACTTGCCAGATGCAATTCAAAATTTTTAAACTATGTACTTGGGCATCTAGGAGCCAAAGTAATTAAGACAGCTAATGAGCCCTTGCTAACAGCCCATGTGCTTCTAATCTTTGGGGAATGGTACCTCATTGATGTTTGAGGGCAAAGCTCAATTGTTTAAGTCACATTTATCCCCAACAAATAGGAGCATTATGCTTACATACAAACTGCAGTCAGAGAACTCATTTAAATACCTATTTGATATAGTACGTTTTACTTAGCCATACCAAGCTGAACTTTGATAGACCCATTCAAAAAATTGAAAACCAAAAAAATACCATGAACTCAGTATAATAGCACACAGCAAATAAAGTGCCTACTCAAAGACAATGTTTCAGAAACACACTTTGGAAGAAAACAGCTTAAAATTCTATCAGCAAATTCCTTTCCCCAGATTAGGAATCATGCATAAAGGCTTTAAAGCAGAAAATCATGAGTCTACACAATACTGTCCATTTAAAGCCCCCATGGGGACTGAAGTGCCCCTTCTTACTCCTTCTCCCTACTCCTTAATGTCTTGGGGAAAAAAATGTGTCAAACAGAAGCTATTACTGACTGGTAGCTTCTGCCCCTGCTGCTTTCCGGTTACAGCATGGTGTGGCACTGACTTTTCACTTGCACAAAGGGCCAAGTGGACAACTCAGGTGTGTCGTTTCAGGCTGGAAGGGACCTCGACAGACTACCTAGTCCCACCTTTTGTAGGAAAGAGAGCCTAGAGGAGATTCTCTCGCACCCTGTCCAGCTGCACCAGATAAACCTCCTGCCACAGGGGGCTCTACCTCATCCCCACACAGAGGCCATTGCACTGAATGACTGTTTTGACTGCAAACAGTTTCATTTTACATCAAGATTACTGACATCTGCAGCAGTTTCTAATGAGCCCTGTTGGTGCTGCTGCTGATGCTTCTATCAGATTCCTGCCACAGGGTGTGCCTCAGCCCGGGTCCACAACAGGGGGCAGGGGTGAGGGCAGCAGCACACCCAGCTGGGGACAGCAAGGGGTGAGGGCAGCAGCACACCAACCTGGAGATGGGTAGGGGTGGCAGCAGCACACCAGCCTGGGGACAGGAAGGGGTGAGGACAGCAGCACACCCACCTGGGGATGGGCAGGGGCAGGGGTGAGAGCAGCAGCACACCCACCTGGGGATGGGCATGCCGGGGGGGCAGGTGCCGCACTGCTGGGGCTGGGCTCGGCTTGCAGGCTGTCAGCTCCATCCAGTTCCACCGGGGAGGCCTGGAGAGAGGAACACAGCATGGAGTGAGCGCAGTGGAAATAAAAGCATGTGCTAATTCCTCAGGGCAGTGCTTGCTGCTCCTTTGTAGTGTGTTTGAACCACATCAGTTTGGAGCTCAGCAGGGCGTTGGGGAGAATGTTTCAGAGCAATATGTGCCCGTTGGGGTATTGAATGGCTGCGCTTTAATCTCCTTTACAAATCGCTCATCATCAGCCATTAATGTGGTTGGTGGAATAGCTCCTACAAGCTTTAAAACTGTAGGATATCTCGGATTGTGTTAGCTGAAGATAAGCATACATTTCACCCCTAGTTTGCCCTTCCAGAATAACACAAAAATGTATGCATTAGTGAACAAATGGCACATACTAGGGTTTGGAAAGTGGCAAAGTAATTAAATACTTCCTTTATTTCACGGTTGTCTAAACAATCTGTTATCTGAGAGGAAAAGCCAGAGTTTATATTAAAGGTAATGAAATACTTGAAACACTATTAAGAGAGGACTGAAAAAATATGGTAAGACCATATCAAGCTGATAATTCAAATGCCTTTGAAAAGCAAGCTTCCCGAGCTGGACAGGGCTGTTGCAGAGTTAAAACCACACTGTCAAAACAAGCGTAACACTTGAGCTGATCTATCCAGCAGCTTCCACCATGAGCTTTTCCAGAAGGCAAATCAAGAAAAATCTGCAGCAAAGCTATCAGTCATTGCCCATAGCTAGTGTTTCTAATGCATCCAAGATCTTGAAAACGGCACATTCAATGGAGGAAAATAAAAAATGCAGACTACTTTTAGAAATAAAAAGTAACATACTTCAGAAATAGTCTATTGTAGTCTCTCTTTCCTGTCCTCCTCCCACTCCTACATCTTCTTAACAGCTGTGAAGGAGGAAATCTGATGAAATTTCCTCTTTTCTGCAGGCAGGAATCAGATCTCCACCTTCTTCATGGACCTTGTTTCCTACCCCTGCAGGCCTGCATGAGCCTGTGGCCCCTTATCTGAACATGCCCCATGGAAAACAGACATGGGCTCTCGCAGCTTGGTCATTGGGTACATCTGCTGGCAATGCCAACAGGATCTCAACACCTGAGGACACACCACAAAGCTCCAAGGAACTTTACTGCTGGCAAAGCTTGTGAATCCCTGCCTCATCTCCTCTCTGGAGGGAGGCATGCTCTCAAGAGGGGCAGGGAACACATCTGGGAAGATGCCCTGCAAGGAAATAGTGCAGATTGGTGGGGAGCCATGGCCAGGGCCAGTGACCCAGGAAAGCCCAGCAGGCAACCAGCAGTGCTGGGAACAAGAGAAGGGGCCTGCAGCTGCCAAGGGCTGTGCTGCCACCTCTCAGCAGGACGGGCGGCAGATCATGGCCACGAGTCTCTAGAGGCTGCATCACTTGCTGGGGCTGGCTGCCCGCCATCGTCCCCACTGCCGCCACTTCCCAGTGCACCTTCACCTCTGCCACCCTCAGCCTCTGCCCCAGGCAAGACAGGAAGATACATTCCGCACATGCCTAAATGCAGTTCTCAAACTGGATGAGGCAGAAAGTTACCTCTAAAAAGGTAACATGGAAAGCTTCAGGACATCCTCTCTACCATATCCACCTGTAAATGTGTCTATACCAAGTGTGAAGAAAGCACAGACCTCTCCCTCCATGTCTCACACACTCCCAGGAGGGACAGTTCTAAAGGTGAGACACAGGCTAAAACACCACCCCAGAGAAATGCTCCAAAGACTGCAAGTCCTGTGTCCCAGAGGTTTATCTCCTGCCATTTAGATGCTCTTTTCTTTCAAATAACCTACCTCTCTCTCCCCCAGTTCATCTGGATGCCAGCTTGGTGTGTCACTGAGAGCTTTCATCATAAAAGCCCCAGCAGAACACTACTGGAACTAAAGAAAATTTCCTCTTCAGCCTCAGTTCTGGCTCCTGATACAACAGTGGCAAGGGGAGAAGCCACTGGAGATCCTTCCCAACCTTGTTCAGAGCAGAAGCAACTATTTCTTTCCTGCATGACCACAGGCAGGCCAGTGCAACAGGCTAGCCAGATAGGTCGTGCCATTTCTGTCCTCTGAGGTTTTCAAGATTCACATGATAAAGCCCCTAACAGCCTGTTCTGATCTCATGTCTGATCCTGTTTTAAGCAGCAGACCCAGCTAGAGACCTGCAACCTGAATTATTCTGTCATTCTACAATCTACAAAATGCATTAAACCCAAACAAATGACTATTATTGAGAGCTCAGGATTTGCCCTAAACAAGGTAGTTTTCACATGCAAAAGCACGAGGCTCCAAACCCACTGCTCCAAACCACATGCCCTGCCAAAGAAATTGTTGTAGATTTCAATTATTAATATTTAGATTGATATTATTTTTGGTAAAATAATGGCATTCACCCTTCAATCTTAAAAAGCAACTGTCCAAATTGAAAAATTAAAATAAATAAATACATTCAACTTTAACTTACACCTCAGAGGCTTTAAAGCCATAAACTGTAATAATCCCAGGGCCAATACAAAAAGTGTTAAACTGTTATACCCAGGAAAGTCCGTTGCTGATGTCAGCTGGTGTTGGAGAAAGAGCACAGCCACAATGGCCTTTCAGAGGGGCTAAAACACTCTGTGAGTGCTGCAGTGATGCATGATGCACAGACATGATGCACTTGTATCACCTCTGGGTCTAGAGTTACCTCAGGAAGCTAAGCATGGTGCTGTCAGGCAGCTACCCTGCACAAGTGCAATAACTAAACCTACCCAGAACCTATACCCAGGAGGCTGAACCAGGTATAAACGTGTTATTTATAGAAAAAAGAGCTACTACGTGCTGCAGGAAAATTGACTTTCCAATGGCATTCTGCAATAGTTCTGCTCTTGCTCACGAGACTTGACTCTTTCTCCTCCCTCTGCTGAGCAATTAAATGCTAGTGACATGCAGCTAAAAATACAAAACTGATTAATAACTAATTTATAAAAAAATTAAGTCAACTTCACTGGGGAACTCTCTTATTTCCACTAAATTTAATTCTATTTATAATACCAAGTTAATGTAGTATTAGCTAGAATTTTATCCGCAGGTGCATAGTACACTTAAGAAAACTCTTCTGCTGATATAATTGATAAAATTATCTTTCCTGCCACAGACTATTATCCTTCACATTTCATAAATACTTGTAATCAAATGATGATGTTATCACTGAACATGAAAAAAGGCATACAAACTACATTTCACTACACCTCAGGCATTTCACTATGCCTAAGAGGACTGTATTTTGACATGGACACTGAAAGACTGAGTAACCTAGTGAGTGATGTTTCTGAGGTGCTTCAGTTGTGTGAGGAGCTCTCACGCCTCGGGATGAAGGACTGATGTAGCCTCTCAGCACTCCTCTGCCATACGTGTCTGTGTGGGCAGAGGTCTCTTCCTGCAGGGCAACAGAGCCATTCCAAACACCGGCTCTGCAGCAGATGCCTGTGAGGGAAGGTCATACACCACCACCACAGGCAATGCAGCCTTCCAGAGAAGTAGGAAAAACTTCAGTGTGTGGGGGCTGTGATTATCTCTGCCCACAGATCAGGCTGGTGTCAAGACCTTGTTCTATTAAAATTTCTAAAAAGTGAAGAATGCTGTCTACTTGGATGGGTGGTTTTGTCACCCCATGCATCTGGAAACCCAGGATTTAAAGCAAGCTTCCCCATTTATGACTTAGCCATAGTTCATGATGGAAAGTTAAATATTGTGATGGCAGTTGTGGTTATGAGCACATCGTTAACAGAGGACAAAGCAACACCAATGTTCTGCTAAACAAGGTATCCATTTAACAAGGACACAAGCACAGGTATATAGTGTTACCACACACCTGTTAGGCATGAAAATAAATTAGTTCAGTTTGTGACAGACAGGATTTTTATCACATAAACTAGGATATCAGTCCAAGTATTTCTTTAAGTAAGATCGTACAAGCCAGAAATGGCCACATTGGCTACTGCTATGGCAGAACTTTACACCCTTAATAAAACCCTAGAAATACAATATCCGATACCTTACACAACTTCTACAAGAATACAAACTCCAAAGGAAGTTGCAGCAGAACTTTATTAATCCTTCTTGTAAATTAAAACATAGCTCAGTTAACACTGCTTGCACACAAAATCATGTGAAATATTGTTGTTGTATTTTCTATGAAAACGTGACAAAACAAGCTGTCTGGAACCAGTGAGAATGCAGAGATACCAGAAAGAATCAGGTTGAAACTACAATTTAAATTCTGTAAAACCATTCAGGAATAAATTGGTTGCAACATCAATAGCTACATGTAGAAATTGTCTGACAAATCACAAAACTTCAGTGATTTGAATTCTGCACATATCACTGACTTCAAAATTTTCATACAAAGATTTCCTAATCAAAATTAATGATGTGAGTGGTAATGATGGCACAACCTTGGGCTGCCACAGCTAAGTTTTCTGCATGCTATGCAACATATAGTACTGCAGCCAGAACACTGTTTCAACAGGTTAAGTCATCTGCCAGCTATAAAATACTATAATCAGGCCAGCTATTTACAGCAAAAGTTCAGGGTAATCAGTAACCTGAAAATGTTGCAAAAAAGTGTGAAGGATTCCTGATAGTCATTAGAGTTATTACTGCTCAACTGGGGTGTAAAATTAGCTTCTTTCACTGGCAGACAGTGAAAAGTGCATCGCTATCTGAAGGACAGGAGACAGGCATGTTATGCTCATAACCAAATGCTGAACAGAGTTCCCTTCTAGCTACTTTGAAGCTTTGCTGCTCTCACTTCTCGTCCTACACCTTTTTCCCTTCGGTTGTCCAGCCCTCCATGCACCTTTTCATGTGTGGTTCAAGGCAAAGCTGTCAATCTGGAACAGACATACTTACTCCATGAGTGTTTCTTGTAATGAATCAAAGAACAAAGACTTGTCTTACTGGATATGTATAAACCAGGATTTCAGCTCTGCTCTCCTGTAGCTTGGCCAACAATCCTCAACCACAAGAAAGCCTATACTTTAATCTCAGTTCAATCAGTGAATTTTTCAACATGAAGGAGAGTGTTACTTGGATGTAGAAAACAAGTGTATTTTGTGCCAAGCATGCAGTGAGTAGAAATGGACAAGTTTAAGCTAGCTAGAGAAAAATTAAAAGAAAGCTGTCTCTCCCAACCATCACTACCTCACCCTGATCTTCTTTAGGTTGCTGCCTATATTTATTTTTATTTGATCAGAGCAAAGTTACAATTGGAGCTACAGGAAGTCAATAATTTCTAAATGCTCCTATAAAGATTGCTTAAAATAATGTTACTTAATTACTTAATTAATTCCCCTACACTAAAATCTGCACAAACACTGATTTAAAACAAACCATTTATTTTGCCAGCTTCTGATGCAAAGAGCTAGGGGATACAACTTCTCAGTATTAGTAGTGTCCATCACTATTCTGTACAATGGGAAGGATACACAGCCTAAATGGCTGACAGGTAGGACTGGAATGAGGAGATGATTCTCACATTATTGCTGGTATTGCCACTGACTGATCGGTCTTTGGGCTTGTGCCCCAGTTTTTCCAACTGCACTGCAAGGTATAGGTATGCTTTACCTACCACCCCTCTTAGCATCACATTGCTCCACAAACACCAGCAGGATATTTTCCTCCTGTTTGTAGGAAAAGTTTATCCTTTTTAGCCTTTAATCATAGGCAAAATTTCATAAGCTACTTTAAGTAAAGGTAAGTCTCATGTAAAATCCCTTATATACTACCTATACTCTACATAATACTCTACCTATACACTAGAGATATAAGTATACCTTTTGATAATATTTTTCTTTACTCTCCTGCCCACTTGCTGCAGTTTTTTGCATCTCATTTCATAGTAGATTTAGGCAGGATGTACATGATTCCCAGTCAGTCTCTGATTGCCAAACAATATTTAATTCACACATAGATGGGGTCCTTCTCTTGTCAAAAAGACAACTGACACTGAGGTCTCCCCCACAGGAAATGATCTCTGCACTTCCCTAGCTCCTCAAAAGCCTCAATAGTATTAGTGTTTTAAGTGGTGCAACTTAAAACAAACTTCAGACGAAAAGCGCTGTTGGAGTACAGTTGCACAGCATCTTCCCCTGCTGCAGACAATGCCTGAGGGCAGCCAGACAGATGCAAACTAGGACTACAGAGCTTCAAAGGGAAGCCTGCCAGGCTGAGGGAAGACAGACCAAGTCCATTTGACAAATGAACTGAAACAGCAGGGGAGCAACCCTATGAGAGATGGAGGAGGAGGAAAGGGCATGTAAAGAACAGGATTACAAGGTAAGGACAGGAGTGCTATAGGTAAGGCATACATGAAAAGAAATATATATTTCACAAAAGAGACTTGGAGCAGAAAATGAATGAATAAAACACAAAACCAAACCAAATCTACAAGCAATTAGAGGGGAAAACACAAACTCCTGAACCAGCATTTCCTAACACAGGAACTATTACCTGTGAGTCTTATTCAAAGCCTAGGAAGGACATAGCTAACAAGAACTGCATCAATAAAATATACAAATAAACACAGTGAAAGAAAGTTCAGAAATGGCTTTGAAAACATGCTTAATTTGTAGAAGTTTTCTCAAGGCATAAGAGCTTCAGTTATTTCTTCCACTCTAGACAGCTCTTCTTCATCTCAGCTGCTTTTCTATGCCTGTTTCTGTCATTTTCTCCTCCTCTTCTGGAAAGTCAGAAGGGTTAAGAACCAGAGAAAACCTAAAGCCATGTTTTTGCTTTGTGGGAGATGATAGTGGAGGCTTTCAGAAGGCTTCCTTACTTCTAAGAATGTCCCGCCCCTGGAGCAAAAATCAAACCTCTTTTTTCCCTTCTGGAATGCTGACAGTGACCACTAGATGCAGTATCCTACTGAGCAAGAGGTCACATCTTATGGGGAGTGGGACAAGCCCAGGAAGATCTTAGCTTTCCTAATTTGGATTCCCAACCCTCCTAGGAGGGGTTATATCCTTCAGAGAGGAGTTTAGCCTTTCAGGCTCTGCAGATGAGGCTGACATCGTGTTAGTTGTCCAAAGTCCAAAGTAAAGGGAGAAGGCTGAGTGAAGTGAGTCCAGCGTAGCTGCCCAGTTCTTGCAGATAAGGCCCCAGACCAATTACAACCATATCAAGCTGTCTATAGCAGTGCTTGTCTGTGTCCCAACACACACGGTGAAGAAGCCAAGCATCAGTACCATGCCCCATCTCTGTAACCTGGCATCTAAGCCCTTTCCATCAACAAAGGACTCTCCTGCATGCTCAACAGCTAAATTACTGCCCATGCCTTAGTCTGAGGCATGGAGACCTGGAAAATTACGAAGAAGCATCTGGGTAAAGAGAAGTAAACATCCAGAGGAAACAGAACCTGAAATCTTATTTTAGGCTGGCAAATTCCCTTCCAGTTACAGGCAGGTCTCCTCTTCTCTCTCATCATTCAGTTCCACTTGTTTCACCATGGAAGATCTCCTCAAAGCAGTCTGCGCTCCTTGCTCTGCCCTTGACATGTTTAATACACATACTTTTGCTTGAAGCTGAAGTGGCCAGAGTAATTATGATGGTTTGCACTACCCAGTCACACTACTAATGGAATTGTGAGGCTAGTGATATAAAATTTGTAGTTAGAGCATAGACACGCTGTCACTAGCACCATTTTGGTGCACACTCATTCTCTCTTGGTGGCTTCATAATTAAGTGCATTCAAGCTTACAAACCAGGAGCTAACTCTGCAAATGTCAAGAGTCACAAGGAGTCTGAGGAGTCGAGCTCTTCTGCCTCCTTTGCTAGTATCACCATAAAAGGTAAGAACTGGAAGGAGAAACCAGATGTGGAAAAATTTGTGTTCAGCTGGCCATAAGATCCTCAAAGCCGTAGAAAGGGGAGGATGAGAGGACATCAAACATATACCAGCACACTCAAGAACTAACAGTGACTTCTGCTGCTGAGTTTCCTCATAACTCTAAGTAGGCCTGAAAATCCTAAAAAAAAGGAGTGAGTAATATTTTCACCTGGCTCCTTTTCTGATTGTCATTGAGCTTCTAATCTCCAGCATGCTGAGGCTCTTCTCTATTCTCCAAACACTCCCACTACCTGCTCTTTCATACCAGATGCAATGCTTACTCAGCTTTTCCCCCACATTCAAATTTTTCTGACAGGAGCAGCCCCAGCTCTGCCTTCCCTGCATATCATTCACTTTTGACTCAATACCAGTTCCCTCTGACGGGACCAAGTCTGTGCTCCCAGCACATAGCAGTTCCCATGATTGCTGCAGCCTCCGTGGTTTGTGTCCGTAGCTAGAGACTGGCATTATGCAGGGGAGTAAAACACAACCCCTTTCTCATGAATGAGCCATCACACCCCAGCATAGATCCCTGTCTGCTCCCCATTATCCCTCTGGCCAATGCTTGGATGAAATCTAAGATGAAAGAAAAATTATCATACTCCCAACTCTCAACACATCTCCAATTCTCTTTGTTGTTACACAGAAAAAAATGGTGAGAATTCCCTCTCCTGTCACTTGCTTGCAACCCTTTTATATGCTCTCTTTGCAATCCTCTCCTTATTTCTTGTTTTGCTTTTACTATCTACTTTTATTACAGTTTTGTAGCATCTAGATGTCTGATGTGATACGCTCTAGTTTTACTCCTGCCTTTTTCTCTGGGGAGGAGAGGGAAAGATGAAAGGGTAAAATTAATTTGTTTCTCTGATAAGGCAGTTAAGAAGCATGTTGGCCCCTCTGAGCATTTCAATAGCTTATCCCCTCTTCTAACATTTCTGAGAGGGGAATGAAAACCAAATGTTCAAAACTGCCAGCACATCCACATCCTCTTTTGAAAACTGAAAACTGAGACTAATTACAATGGCTCACACAGTCCAATTGTGTTGCTGATCTAATCAGCTTACATTAGGAGAAGCGCTGAATAAACCTGCACAATGGCTGGGACAGTGAATCAATTTCTCCCCCAGCCCAGCATGTTTAAAGCATGCTTATCAGCTGCATGACATCTGGAAAAAAATCCCGAAACAACAAAAAAACAAAAACCAAAAAACAACCAATCAAACAACAACCAACAAAAAACCCACAAGAAACAAACAAACAAAACCAAAAAACAAATCTCAAAAAAAACCAACAAAACTTCCCCAACACCCCATTGGCTACAAAAAGTTTTTTTAATCTTATCCTCCTATTTCTCTACCCACATACAAAAGGAAGAAGCCTTTAATTTACAAAGGATTTGGGGTTTTGTTTATAGTTTTTTCCTGGTCTGGGCACATCCTTTTGAAATAAGACAAACATAGGCACTTGGGTATCATTAGTTAGTGATTAAACACATCATGAGACAGAAAATTGGCAAAGAAAGTAAGGCTGGTTTGTTCGTGTTGGTCTTACTGTTGGCTCTTTGTGCACACTCTGAGTGGCAGGCCTCTGTAAATTGAGCTCAACACTTGGGGGGTCCTTCTTCAACTCTACTGGGGGCCTGTCCCCTCTGGCTACTCCGTCAAATTTCAGAGATCTGGTTGGTGAAGGAGTAAATATTACTGTTGTACATTCTTTATCCTTTTCTTCCATGCCGTTGACGTTTTCTCCATTCATGCTGACTTTTCCATCTACCTGAGGAATACAGTTAAACAAACATGCTGAGACAAGTAGCATTCAAAGGAATTTAGGAAATTAGGAGTTCAACATTAATGACAATACAATCATTAACACAGTCTGTGTTATCAGTGAAGGATGGAGCCAAGCACATATTTCATTCAATAGGCCAAAACAGAAGAAGACCCTATGACCCTAGGGGGCTCATAAACAAAATACAGACACAAGGAAATAATTTTTCTGGATTTCCGGGTTTCCCACATTCCATTCTCCCAGTAACATACAGACACCCTTTGTGTGCATCACAGATCAAAGGAATGTTTTTAAAAAATCAATTTTTGTGTAAAAATTAGACCAAAACTCCTGGGTTTTGCATTGCCTTATGCAAGAGCCAGGCAGGTTCTCCAGGACTAATTATGCTGATGAACTGCTTATGTATCCCAATGACCTCACCACAGTATTAGCAGTCTGTGCTTTTTTGAAGCACTGTCGTGAACTTTGAAGGGACAGGTGTAGCAGAGTTCATCCACTTGTTTCTTTTTTGTTCATAACACTTAATCAAGGCACCAGCAAATAAAACTGGCGATTCCACCCTCTCCATAAGGCAATCAAATAGATTAGGTGCTTTCCCAAAAAATTACTTTAGACAATCTCCTTGAACAGGAGAGTGTGGAAACAGTTTAACTACCTTTTTTCTCAGGATCAAGCTAGCTCCTTGATGGCTGTATATTCCTGCTAAGGAACCTTTAAGCAAAGAATAAAGTACAAAGCATGCTTCGGCTTCTTCCGCTGCACTGATACAACTTCTCGGCGCTGTAAAACTGTAATTTCTGAAGCAAGGTGGCACATAAAGACTCCTTTCAGTTTGAAGGGCTCTCTGCAGAAGCAGACAGGAGAAGCCTTGCTGCAGAGAACTCACGGGCTGCTCACCATAAGAGGGCCCAGGTGGAGAGAAACCAGGAGAGGACCGGGTCTCAGTACCATCACATCGCTCCTGCCTGGCTACAGCATAGACGTTTATAGGCTTGTCAGCAGGGGTGAGGAGTAAGGAGGGCTTTGCTACTCTGTGCACAGACATCCTTCCTCACTTACTGAGTGAACAGCTTGGATACCTCAAGAGTAGCCCTCCACTTTAGTATATACCATCAGTACCAAGCTGAGGGCAAACTCTTCCCACTGACTTCCCGTACACATGCATCCACAGGCCTGTTCTTCAGGAGCATGTTTAACTAAGAGGCCACCTCTGAGCTGCTGGGCATCCTTAGCTCTGCCAGATGTGTGGGAAGGTGAAGGCAGTTAGCCCTTGCACAATCAGCTCCACCGCTGGTTTTCAGATGAAAATATTCCCTCCCTTTCTACACTGACCTCATCCACTTAACAAACACGGTACCTCTCTTAAGGTTTAGTGTGAGCAGGCACTGAGCCCCAAGTCTTCTGGGACTGTGTGCTGGATTATCCACTAGAGAAGCAGGTTATTAAAGATCTCAAAAATAAAAAGGCCAGGAAAACACTGGCAGGCCGCACCATCCATTTCAGTGTCTCTGTTTAGACTAAGACATTTCTCTATTTATACTAAGGAGGAAAAGCAAATGTTCGAATGAGCAGGACAGATGCCCTGGCTGCAGAGTTAAACAAACATGCTCCTTTCCTTCTGATCTGGAGGAAGTCAACACATTGTCACCAGGGCCAACAATCATTGACAAGCTGGTGTTCCAAGGGAAAATAATGCTACAGCTACATGTGCTAGGGAATGATTCCCACTGAGACAAAGCACATTTTTTCACATCATGTGAACAACATTCAGACAGATTTTTTTTGTGGTGGCTTGTAAGGGGTAGGAGCCTTCATGGGTTAGTTTTTTCCCACATATGTGAATTATATATGCAATAACATTATGGTGATACACACACCCATCTTGGTCCTCTGATGAAAAAGTGTCAGGGATCAGAAAAAAATCAAAGATCCACGACTGGCTGATATCTAAAAGGTAAACTCTAGGGGCATACCAACTGAGGTATTAAAAAACCCAGGAATTATCAGTTTCACATTTCAACTAGGAAACATGGTGGGGTGTGGTTTCCACAAGAGCTGGGACAGACTTCAATAAATTATACATCACAACATACTTTTTTCACTTGCTAGATAAAGCTGACTTATTTTTTAGAAAGTAAACAACCTAAAAATACATGGAAGCAGTGCTACTGGGATATCAGCAGGGCTTCAGGGACCCTTGAATGCCACTAGAAAAGTATGAACAATGGCAGACAGAAGGGAACCCAAACTCTAGAGGCTGGGGGCATGCATGCCAGTAGGCTTCACACTGCTCACATGACTACAATGAGACTTGGGTAAGCTCCTCTTTTGGTACAGGCACTGTGAACAGAAGATGTTTTCAAACTTGACTTATTCTGGTCTGTTCTTTTTAACACATCCCAGTTCTTTGCTTTTTCCATCACTGGTTCAGTATCTTACTCTCATTCTCCACAACTACCCAGTCAAAAGACACACTCCTCACATTTAATATTCTGGTTTCAGAATAATCTCTCCTGTTCTTCTCCTATCCTCTTCTCCCACAAATCTCATCCTTATTCCCAGCAGCTCTGCTTTCATCCAAATTCTCTTACATGTTTTACTCCCATAATCTTTGCACAGTTCTTGCAATCCACTCCAGCCACTCTCCCTCTCTCACCATCAATCTCCAGTTATTCTGCTACCCCAGTACCAATCTGTTTCCCTAAACCTCCAGGCACAACCTAAATCCTCTCTTTATGCCAGTGAAGCAGCTTTCCCCATTCATCCCTGGTGAGAAGCATGTTTAAGACAGAGAATATCTTCGGGCAAGCTGGCTCTTCACTCTGAAGGAGTAGGGACACACTTGTTTGGGTACGGCAAAAATCAGATCCCTGACGCAAAGGTCAGTTCAGGTCTTGCTTCAAAAGTCAAGGCCTCCACACTCCCTGCACCCTCCATTTTGTTTAAAAACAAAAAACATCACCATATGCTCTTTTCTAAAAACTTTCTGAGGAAACACCTTGCTTTTTTCTTAAATTCCCCTTTTCCCCAAACAAATTTCGCCTGAGGAAAAATGACCAGTGAAAATATTTCAGTGCAAAGAGGTCAAGTTTCTGTGAAGACTGGTAACCATGAAGCAATCATTAACCCAGGCAGCACAGAGCATGAAGCTGAATTTTGTAACATCACAATGCTTTCACCATTTTCTATGTAATTACATTAAACGTATGTTCAGATGATCTAATCAAGATCTTGCCTCCTGACTGACTTTGGGGCACATGATGTATCCTACCTTAAAGTTCTTTAAAACTTCCTGTGTATTTTTGGGTTGTGAGTAAGGCTTGGGTGTCAGCATAGGCACAGCCTTGGAGACACTTTTGCTGGGAGATGTGCGTCCTGTTGAACTGCTGGGTTCTAGTTCAGTGGTGGGAACAATGGTTGCTTCAATGGTGGCAGTGAATTTTGGAGCAGGAAGCGACTGTTGCCTTAAATATCTCAGAGGATTTGGGTCTTTCAGTGGGGAATTTGGTTCCACTGAATGGCTTCTTTCCAGAATTTTTGGCATCTGCAAACGCTCAAGGACAGCTTCACTGATAGTGAATCTTTCGATGTACTGCTGGAGGATGCTCTCAGCCTCCTCCTGTGTCTTTGCATTCTTGTATGCCTCATGAAGCTCCCGCTCCCTCCTCTCTCTGTAAGGAAAACAACACAAGAGAGACCTTCATATTAACACTGGAGATCACACTCATTTCCTCTGCTCCACCAACATCCTCCCCTCTCCCTCACTCAGGCTTGCAGGCATGGCTGCCCTCAGTTACTTATCACCTATGGTGCACACAGCATTTCAGACGTGCCACTACCCTCCAGGAAAACAACGTACTTCTCCTCCACAATTTCTCGGTAGGTTTTGATGCTTTTTCTGCGCTCATTCGTTCCGTCTCCAGCCAATAACCTCTCCATTTTCTTTCTCTCAGCTTCCTTTTTTATCAAATCCTGTGAAGCACTCCTTCGACGACTCTTCCATCGAGCCAGGTCCTGTGAGAGAAGGAAGGCACCTGAATGCAGAGTTGCAAATAACTAAAATGTGGCCACAGATAACAATGAACCCAATCAGCCAGTTGCAATGCTTGTTCTTGCTTGTGGACTAGGCTCCCATCACCTGCAGGCAGCATTGTTTATTTCAATGACAAAAGGAGATCATGCCATAAATGAAGATGTTCCCTGACTGAATTTTCTGCTACCAGGAGGTTACAGTAAGGATTTCATAGCTTCACTTTCCTTTTGGCAGGAAATTTGGCCTAAAAGGACCAGTCAGGACACTCATTTTCACTTGGGCCAACACTAGGGACAAAATCAAATTCCCCAGAGAGATTAAGTAAAAAAATTACGTTTGGTGAAGATTTGAATATATCAGATATATGGGAAGCAGGGGTTCATCAGAAGAATGGATGTTGTTTCCCCATGAGCTACAGCTGCACTGATAGTTCCATATTTTGCCCATGCTATCAGTCCGCTATATGCAAGTTGATCCATGATGTTGAGGTTTTTTGATAGAAAAATCCAGTGCAGCATCCAAATTTAAATTCTTTGTCATGGCCACCCAGCAGTATTTTGGATCCAGATGTGAGCAAGAGGGGTTAGGAGTGGCATGGCTCATACCTGGCAGGTGTGAGAGATGACTGAGTAAAAAGCCTACGGTTTGTATCCCATTGCTATACACCCAAGCTATACAGAGATGTCCTTGCTGAAGTAACAATCTCAGTCTTTTTGGAATCTGCCAGCCTGAAATTGTGCAGAAGAGTGACTGAATCCGGTTCTCTCCCTTTTCTGAAAAACCAGCCTGACACTAAACCAGAGAGTCACAGGAGGTACCTGTTATGGGCCCCAGTGTTCTCTTTGATCCTTTATGAATTCACCAGTCCTGGCAGATACAGAAGCAAGATCTTTTTCACAGTACAACTATTTTAGTAAAGAAGTTTCCTAAACTGTGAAATTTCTTTGCAGCCAACTAGTAAATGAACAAAATTTTGTATTAAAAAGTAACCACTATAGAACTTCTGCAAAGAAAAATAACTTCCTAGGAAACTGTAAGNTCCTCAGCTACTAATTATCCCCATTGAAGTACCAAAGCATTTCTTTAGTAATCTACTTCCACTATTGCCTATTGTTTGGAAATTAATTTTACATTAGCAAATTTTCTAACATAAGCCCTCCTCCTCTTTTCATAATTAAAAACCAGACATGTTTACCTTTTCCAGTTCTGATGCTTTAGAATAACAATAATTAAAAAAAGCCATGAAACTGTTAATTGTTGGCAAATTTACAGCATGGGCATATAAAAATATCAGATCATGAAATATGTCTCTATAAAGCCTTCAGAATGGCAAGCACATTCCAGTAAAGAAATTTTTAGTACCTCTTCAGAACTTTTAGTTCATGGTATAAGGTGCTGAGGGCCTGGAAAATGTATGAACTTTAGCTCAGAGGATTTTCAATTCAACAGCAGAGAGTTCTCAAACTTCTTGAATGCCTTTGGATTTATTCTTATCTCTACCGGGAAATTATGGCTTCCCACACATAAAGGCCTTTCAGCTAAAGTCCTTCATTGTTCTACTACAAAAAGTGACTTCTTAGCTGCATATACAATTTTTTATTTTTACTTTTCCTTGAATTTTCTACCAAAAACCTCTCTGAGCTGTTTCACAGAAGCTTTCCGTATAATGAGAAACTACCATACTTGAAAAGATATGTTTTACTGTGTTTTGGAGTTTTTTAAACTAAAAAAAATGTCCAAAATTCCTCATTTAAAATCAGTCTCTAGGAATGAATAGAATTAAAACTCCTGATAATAACTTAACTGCCTATCATGTTTTTCTGTCCTTGCTAATTTGCTGCAGACAATGTCAAAAGCCTGGACAGCTGAACAAAACACATTAAGAAAAGAGGGTTTGGAAAGGCCTTGTAAACCAACCAGGGTATAGCTAACAAGAAATGCCATTTGTTTGCTCGGACAAGATGGAAAACATTAATATTTTCTGTATCTATACAAATTTATTACAGACAAGTCTGACCCATTTATTCCCTGTCTGACTTAGTCTTGTATTTTGTCACTCTGGACATTGACTAATTAGAAAAGGTAGAGAAGTCAGCAGTTAGAAGTTGTTCTTCCATTTTTTACCTCATCACAGTTTCTTTACATGTTTTTTTAAAAAAGCAAAATACTTGGTGAACAAGCAGAGGAACTGGAATATCTTGTATTCTTTGATTTACATCAAATTATGAAGATTTTGTATTCTTTGATTTACATCAAATTACGAACTTCTTTTAGCAACAATCCACTGAGGAAGAAAAAAACCTCTCCTGATTATTTTAAGCACTTGACAGCAACTGCAGATTTAGCAGGTTGTCCTGTTTTTGCCTAGCTGGTGGACCTCAGTGCCTGCCAGCATTGCAGACAATGTCGTATACTCACATCTTGCCATCTGGTCTCATCCTCTTTCAGCTGGTTGTGTATGTTCTGCAGCTTCTCATGGCGAGCTTTGCTGTGAGGCTGAGCCACAGCTTCTTCTTCACATCTCATGTCAAACATACTCACACTCCTAAACAAGGGGGAAATAACAACAAGCCCAGTCTTATTTAGAGGCTTATATTCCTTCATCTTGTAAGAGCTGAAGCCACATGAGGGTGCTACAGCAGAATCAGACACCTGCTTTGTTACAAAGCTCCGAAAAGCAGCAGTCCCCTAGAAGGGCTTGTTAGGATCCCTATGACTCCCACAGGCACTACACTCCTCAACTTTTGATTTTGTTAGTTGACTGAAACTTTGTCTCTCACAAAGAAGCATTACTAACTTTACACTTCCACCAATAGCTCTTATTAAAATCATTCTATCATTCAGAACATTTTACCTTCTGCAGATTTGCCCAATGGGTTTTCAAGATCACTCTGATTAACACCACAGATGAAAGTCTCCATTTCTGGGTAAAAGAAGGCTTGAGAAGTATATCTAGCATTTAGCTAAATGGTGTTTAGCCATATATAGCCATGCTATATCTAGCATGGCTAGCTAAATGCTATTGCTACAAAACCAGGGGGAGCCTGCCCAGAGAAGTATGCTCAGTTCAAACTGCATGGTACTTCCTCCCCTCCCCTGTCTTCCCCTCCCCGCCTTGAAGAAATCCAGTGCTACCAGAACCAACTTATTAATACAGCTAACCTAACAAGGAAAAGATAACGTCCAGGACAAAAAAAAGGTTTTTTTCTATTTATGTCTCTGACCTTTGGAGAGTTAAAGGAAAAATAAAAGGTTATGGTTTGATATTATGCATCCCTTTATATTATATAAAGATCTTCACACAAAGATAACGTGCTTACTACTCCACCTCTGCTACCTATTATTAGTAAAACATGACCTCAGTTGTGCCATTCAAAGCAAAAAAAAAAAAAAAAAAACTTAAAAGAAAGCCATGCAGTTCCACATGAAGTGATTTCACAGCAGTCCTCAAATGATCACCTGCAGCTTTATGTGAGCCAATGAGCCAACTAGCAGGAGAAGCACCCAATGAAGATAAAATTGTGGGCAACTGTGCCCACAGTAATCAAGGTGAATAGTCACGGAAAGCAGTGCATATACTTATGAGCCAGCATTTGTATTCAGGCAAGCAAAGATAGGAATGCCACTCTCAAGGAAAAACATGAAAGGTCTGGACAGTGTATCAAAAAGGACATGCACAGATTCCATCTTGGTAAGTAGGTATTTACTCAGAAATGAAGGACAGAATCAACATCCTATTGCCTTTAAACATGAACATTGAAGTTAACATAATACTGTGCTTCATCCCTTAAACAGTGCTGAAGGGTACACTAATTCGTGTTTTTCTGTGGGTAGTTTAACAGTTGCATTTTTCAGGATTGGATTGGAACACTCCCAAATAAAATAATCTAAAGAGATGGCAAGTGTTGTTGTTTTTTAAAACTTATATATCAGTCATATTTGGTTGACTAGTGAGGTAGGTTGGGAGGTGCATAACTTGCAACAAAGTCACTCTTACAGGGTTTATTCCAGTTTAAGAGCTTTTGAAACTCACACTAAGAAAGCCTTAGGTGTTCATTATCTGCCACCTTTTGCCTTCTGGGTCAAACCGATTGTGCAGCTCCTCTCTTGTACTCCTCATGTCAAATAATTTTTCATTCACATGCAGTAGGAGAAAATGTAAGGCCTGAAATGGTGTGACTGGTCCTAGAAGAGTGCATGAGTACTCACTCTCTGCCATTTGGGATGGAAGAATCTTGCCTTTCTCGCAGGAGTAGCTGGATTTCCTAATGTAAGTCTAATGTATGTTCCCTGAATTTACGCAGGTCTCACAAGGTGCACAAAGACAGCAACAGGTTTTATTAAAAATGCAGTAACAAAGGTTGTCTGGAAAAGGCTTTAGCCTTGGCCAGGAGTCAAACTATACACTACAAGCCCAGATGCACCTCTCACTCCAGCTGTCATCTCCTGCTGCTGGGCCTTCATTGTCATGGATAAGCAACTATGTAGGTTCAAATATCAACTCTGCAGCAACACGTTGTTCCACAACAGTCTCTTCCCAAGACAATAACCTGAAGGAGTCCCATCTCAAAGCACTGTGCTCTGCTCTGACCAGCATGGAGTAATCGTGAAGGAGAAAAACCTCCTTTCTCAAGTACATGGACAAGGCCAACTGAAAGGTCTACATCATCTCCTCTGCCTGACAAGTTAGAAAGGAATCAAAGAGGCCAAAATTCTGAGCTTCTGTCAAAAGACAATTTCCACCATAAGTCCCACATAATTTCATCCTATTTCTGTCTTCTATAATCTACAAATGGCTCCAGACAATCACTAACACTTTCATGACCAGAACCAAATTTACTCCTTCCTTCAATCACATGCTGGGCCAGCAGGCACATAGCACACAACTAGACAGGGAATATGTAACTGCACCAAATTCAAGTTCATTAACTTTCTGCCATTGGCATAGCTCTGGAGATTGCATACAAACTCTGTCCTGAAGAAAGAGGGCCTTTCTGCTGACCAGTGTACCAGACCTGTTGTCCTAACAATCATCTGGGAAAAAGCACTGAGCAGAAAAACAGCGTATTTGGGATGTTGGGATTTTCAAGTTATACTGCTTTATTATCACAAATTACAGTTATTCTTGTCAGCAATATCATGCAGAAATTTAACAGGTTTAAAATAAATTTTGGAGTAAAAAAAGTTGTCAAGGACTTCAGTGTTTAGATTAATTAATTTGAAAGTGAGAGAAAAGATAACCTTTTATGAGAATATGTTAACAATCCTTACGTAAGGCATTTATTATGTGACTGCATTACCATTGTACGGTCATACTAAGACTTAAGACTTAAGAAAGCCCAACAAAATATAAAAAAAAGACAGACTGGCTCAAGAATCAGACTCTAGTAAAGAAACACTCAAAAATCTCAGCTCACTCTGAGCCTAAACTCACACTGTATCATGGTACCACCAGAATTCTCTCTCTTCAGGAGACAGGAATGGGCCTGATCAGCAGCAACACAATAAGTATTGCCTTTTCTGGACACTGAGACGGACCAGGACTAATGACAGTATCTAGTTTTTCCCTAACCAGCCAAGGGAACTTTGTCAGTCTAATAAAAGAGTTCCCAGTTTTGCTGCTGGAATAAACAGCATCTAGTCTAAGACTGAATTCAAGTTACAGTTTTCAATGGAGATGTGACAAATATTTTGGAAGTATTCTAAATGTCAGTTCAATTTATTTTTCCTACTTGAGGGTCAAGTTTTCTTAGAGTCTTCATAAATACTTTGTCTTCAAAAGGAAAAACACAATCTTACTTTTATAAGAACTTCAAAGACAGTTTAGGAAAATAGTTGCTCTGTAAACTATGGCACATCTGGAAAGGATGACAATAATTAATGAACATTAATTGCTCTGCCTTTTAAAACAAAATCAGAATCACCATGGAATAAGCAATATGATTTATTGATCTTTGCTACTCTCATGTTATACCACCAAGCCCATTGTAACTCCTAAGGCATCTCCATGTACCTTTTCTCATGTTTGCATTTAATACAGACATGCAAAGATGAAAAATCAATCCAATATGTGGGCCTTCTGAAATTGCAGGAGCATCCCCATTGTTAAGTATGGCACTTCTATGTTATACTGCTCTTTTTACTTCATCCCTTCCTTTGACTGGACAGATTCCTGCTGCTTGAAAATGATTGTATTTACTCTGTAGTCAGAGGACATAGGCTCTGTTCAGCATAAAGGTATTACAGAACTAGTAAATACTCCATGATTCTAAGCTTTATCGTTAGAGGAAAGGGTGAAAAATTGTACACAAGTCTCTGTGTATACTCATTATAAACCCCCCCCACAACTCTCCATACTGTTTCTATTTTGGGATTTAATCTGGGAGGCAGAGAAGGTCATATGCATTTCTGTGAACAGAAGGATATTAAGGGTATTTTTATGTGGGTAGTTCCCAACTATTTCTCTTCTAAATAGTGAATACTTTCAAGAGCTTTCTAAATGACATTGCATACTATTCTGTACTGAAGTTTGTATGCATACGTGAAAACTTAAAATTTTTGAGTGTAATAAATGTCAGTTCTACTCCTTCTATGAAAAGTAAAGCGTTGAGGTGAAGAGCTTAAAAGTTGAAATTTAATACATTATTAAATTAAACCTAACCAGGAAAGGATTGAATATAAAGTTTTTAAAGGAGAGTAAAGGCTCAGCTAAAGATGTATTCTCATGGTAATTATTCTGAAGATCACAATGACATTATTTTGCTTTGGGATTTCTTTATTTCTTCCTGTCCTCCTCATACTTCATTTTTTCCTTCAACACCCAGATTCAACCCAGCCCTCTTTACCTGTAGCTGATTAGAGGCAATGGAAATTCAGAAGAAAACCAAGACAAAATAAAAGAAAAAAAGAGGAAACAATACTTTAAGCAACAGCTGGAAATTAGTATTATGCTTAGTTTTTATGGGCTTTTACATAGAAATTATTTTTAACTGCAATGTAAGCCAGATTGCATTCCATTTTTCAGTGCTGTCTGAAAAATTCATTTGCTGAAACACTGCAAAATAATAATGATGCAGCAACTGCATTTTAAATTAGTAGAAAGATGGGAAAGCATGCAGTGTAAGTTGTTTAAAACAGAATCTTGTGAACACAAGACAACTTACTCTGCGTCATCAGACACAGGAGTTCTGGGGCCGAATCTACAAGACCAAATATAAAATTAGATCGTGGATAAATACATTAAGTAGTAATTGCAACTGGACCCATACAATTTGTGCATCTGTCACTTGTACTCGTAAAACTGACCAAAATAGAACCGTACTGTTCAGGGATTATGTATTCATCAAACAAGACTTACCTGATCATCCTGCAGTCTTATGTATAAGAACAGCACCCATCCCTCCTCAAACATATTTAAACATACTTATGCCCCACATTCTAAAAATCTGCTGAAGTATAACTAAAATGTGCGTAGAAAATAGTTATTGAAAACAGACAATGTCTTAGCATTTACATTGTGCCATACATGCAATGAATGGAGACAAAACTTAACAGTTACATTCCACAGCAGTGTTTAGTACCATTATTACTGAAGCATGAGAGACAAATATTATAGTCAGATAGTGAGTCACAGGATTTCCTTTTTCTTTTTGTAGGTCTTGTTTTTGTGTTTGGGTTTTTTTTTGTTGTTGTTGTTTTTTGTTGCTTTGGGGGTTTTTGTTGTTAGTTGGTTTTGGTTTTCTTTCCTCAGAGCGGGGGAGTATAGCTGAAAAAAGTTACTGGTAATACACAAACCAGAGACATCCACTAAAATGATGGTCTTGTTTAGAGCTATGCAAACCACATATTTATATCTGGGTTTTATCATAAAGGAGCATCAAATGCAAAAGTCAATACTGCAACATTTCTAATCATGGGAGAAATAGAATAAACATCTCTCAATGAGCAGAATCGATTTTAGCCTCTCCTCTTCATAAACTTTTCTTGCAAGTCAACATGTATACTGTAATCAGATATGCCTTTCACTTAGCATTCAATTAAACATTGTTTAAAAATCAAAATAAAATGCATTACACAATTATTCTTTTTGTTTCTAAAATGTGTATTACTGACATACAGTGTTTTAGTCTGGATTGAAAACACTCTAGGCAATGCACAATCTGAACTCCGAAGAGTGCACACAGGGCTCTACAAGCTGCGTGATTCACACCAGAAAGCTCACGTTTGCAGATGCTCATCCTTGGATGAAAGTGTTTCCATTTTGTTTTCCTCAGGAACCTCCTGAAGCTTAGATGTTCGACCAAGGTGGATTTCATTGAGACCATCTTCACCCACTTGGGCAATACTAATAATCTCATCTTGTCCTGTAGGTGGGAGACTATCCTCCTGCCCTTGCTGCAGTTCTTGTGGTGGTTCTATTGCAGGTTTTCCAGAACTGTTAGTGTAGACTTGTGGACATTTTTCAGGCCTGAGTGAGCCAAAGGCAGTAGTGCAAAGGGATGTATTAAGTAACATTTCAAAAATCACACATACACAATGAAAAGCATAACTATAAGTTAACAAAAACCAACCCCTACAAACCCAAACAGCTGACAGGGGACAAGCTAAGTGAGGCAGAAGCAAAAACCATCATTTTAAGAGTCAAATGCTTGTACCATTCTTTTAAGTCAGAAAATAAACTGTCCAGGACACCATGGAAAATTAAAGTATTAAGTCCAAAATTTAACCAAGATATTCAACTTAAGGTCTTTTCAACACTAAGCCACTGTTGAATTCTATGGTGGATGACAGGTTTGTTCTCTTCTGGCTGAGCTGTAAGCTAGTTTTTCATCCATGTCTGTACAGGCGCATGCATATCCCACTCCCCATGCACTCTGAAGAGGCTGATGAATAAGAACCTTTCCACTCTTGCTTGCATGTGGCTCAACCACCAAAGGATAACTCTTTTCAAAGGCTTCAACACTCACACAAACATCTGAACAAAGGTGCTTAGAAAGACATTGAGCATTATCAGAAACAAAGATCTTGGGATCTCTAGATTTCCTGTTAGGAAGTCACTGGCACTAATTAAGCCATAGAAAATCATCTAACCTACTACATGCAACATATCCATTTCTAGCTGGAAACATTTGTAATGACTACCTCATAATCTACCAGAAACCTCTGCAAGTGTAATGCAAATGTAATTGCTACGTAGATCTGTTTCCACAAGCTGTTAGAATTTTGCCTCTGGTAGAGCTCTGGTCTGTGTCTCTACATGGCTCTACTAAAAGGGCTAGAAACCTTCTATTGCCTTCTACTGCACAGAAAGAATCAGCACAGAACCAAGAACAAGCATGAAAAAAGCCACTACTGGGCCACCAGAAATCTCCCTGATAAAGAGATCCTGACAAACAGGCCACACGGCTAGCTAAAAGGCACAGAGAAAAACTTTCTTACCTCGTGGTTTTCTTCTCAAGTTCTGTAGCTGTGCCCTGCTTATTCTGCTGCTTTGAAAATGGCATGGGAAGGAACTGCTTAACACTGGGCCCAGGCTGTTTAAGAAAAGCTCCAGTTCTTCTGGCTAACATGTCATCTCTTTGTGGGTCTGGAAATTTCATGCTGTTTTCTGTTCCATCACTCTGCAGCTGAGGGATTTCAAGCTGTTCTTGGCTCTCTTCTCGTGTGACAGTACTGCTCAGAGAGACAAGTGACACTGTTCTATGATAATGCTCGCTTGTACAGCAAGTGGCTGCTCAGGCAATGTGAGGTACTGTTACTCAAAACAAAGTTCAGAGTGATGGACAACTAGGCAAACTAGGCATCTTTAGCCACAGCACAGGGAGTAAGAGGAAAATATGTTGAACCCCACACTTATGTAGGTGATTTGTTAGAAATTGGCAATTGCATACAAATCTATGCAACAAATTATTCACTTGGAAGCTGGCACAAAAATCTAGACAAAGCACCGTGGTTTGCAAAGGAAATACCCCCAAAAGATGAAAGACTATTTTCATGCTGAAAAGCAATTAACAACTGAAGCACTTAAATATTATGAAAGAAAACAGGCTGTTTTATATTCATAGGATACATTCTTGTAAGTAATTTTACAAAACAGAACACATGCCATGATGAATGAGTAAAACACATCTTTAAAGCCCATGTGAGGAATGGGACAACACTGCTGACTGATCCAAGCTAACACCACACACAAACCAGGCTCAGAGGGATCTGCTGTTCTCTGACCTTTCTCCTTCCTGCAGAGTCTTCAAATCCTTCTCACGAGCTACAGCCTCCTCTTGCTGCTGCTGCAGCAGATGAGGAGTTACTGATAGGGGAGGACAATGTGTGGGAATGGAACTAGTGGTACGCCTCAGAAAAGTTCCCATTCTTCTAACCAACATATCATCTCTTTCAATATCTGGTAAATTCCTGTCACATTCTTCCTTGGTGCTTTCTTGCTGATTGCTCAAACTCCATGAGGTTTGTTTCTCAGAGATGACATCAGAAGCCGGTACAGGGGATTGAATTCTCCTGCAAGAGTCATCTGTACCTGACTTGACTCCACTCTCACTAGCGATGAGAATAAGAGGAGGGATGAGACAGACAAAACATTCTCAGGTCAAATGAAAGGGAAGAAAAGGAGCTGTCTAACTCAGTTTGCCAGTGTTTTATTTACACACAAACACAGCTGAATGAATTGCTTGCTAAGAGTATTCATTACATATTCTTACTGCAGCCACAGACTAAGTGATTAAAGAAATGGCAAAGAAAGATCTGTTAATGTGTTAACGACCCAGATAATTCTTCTCCAGATAAATGCCAGAAACACAGAGCAGCAGTACACCATCTTCAAAAAGAAAGTAAATCCATCAGGTTTGAAAAAAAGCATTTTTTGAAGATCGGTAAGGCCAGCAAGCTGAATGACAAATTCATAATGTGCTGAAAGCAGGTAGAGTGAAGCTGCTGGAACTCAAGCAGCAGAAAGATCATGAATGATAGCTCAGCCTCTGAGATACCACTGACTTCACTGCCTATCAGAAATTTTGAGCAAGTGTTCAGAAGACCTGTGTGCAGCGTTTTGCTCAATCCTAAACATGCTAAGGTACTGTGAAGACATCAGACGTCTTCTGAACAAGGCCGTGCGTGTAAACAGCTCTTAGGCTCATGCTGCAGTGCACTCCCATGCAGATCAGCATCTGGCAAGAACAGGTCTCATTTACAGCACAGTAGCACTACCTAAGCCACACCAAATACCTGGACTCATTTTCTGGCTCAGATACTTCACTGCTGTGTTCAGCAAACCCAAAACTGACAACAGTGGTTGGAGGAGAGCTTTCAATACCAGGGTGACTCTCTACGCTGTCTTTCTTGCTTTCCTCTTCTGTTCCACTTTTGGATGAAGCTCTGCCAATAACAAGCTTGTCCCATTTCTGTTGATCAATCTCAGTTACTGGCCCAAAATGCACAAACTTCTGCTTGGGGCTACCAGCCTTTTTGTTTGCTCTGGCTTTGCGGACAGCAAAATCATCCTGGGCTGTTGCTTTCACCGTGGTATCAGTTGGTGGCAGAGTGTTGCTGGAACATTTGAAATCTTCTTCTCTGGTCATAATGAGGAATAAAAGAATGCCCCCAACATAAGACCCTCAGAATAAAACAAATTAAATGCTCCCGAGATTTTGAAGAGGTTTTATTTTAAAAGTTGAGAACACAGGTATAAACAGCTGTGGCATACTGAGTCCAAATGACATAAAAAATCCAAAGATACTGCAGATCGGTGGGGAAAAGTCTGGGAGTACATCCATGGAAGCCCTTCCTAACGGCAAGGAATGTAGCATATGGACCATTCCAAATTCAGTTGTTCACCCTAACAAAGCCACTGTTTCCTTATCTGCTCACATAAACCCAGGCCATGCACTATATGTAACTGTATGGAACTAGAACTCACTTTGGCAAGAGGGAGTTACAGTGGCATGGGAACACTAGCAAGGACAATTCACATACCCTAAACCAAGGACTGGTCCTGATTTTAATAAAGCACCTCAAAAGTAATGGAGAGACTACTAATATCTTTAGGATGAAAGAATGATTGAGTTTTGATTTATTAGAGCTAAAATTACATACAATAACCCCACTGTTAGAAGAATGCCAGAACAGACAGCCATCTTTAATTGCAAAACGGCATGCACCTAAACAGGAAGGCTAGGAGTTGTTATCCTTTCCTACTGGAGCCACAAATCATCTGCCCATGTTATAGTCCATCTCCATAGGGAAACAGAATAACTGGTTTATACTGGATCCCTTTGGAGAGGTTTTGTTAACAACAAGAGCATACAAACACTACACAACGAGGCTCCTGAAAGCCTTGCTGCAGTGAGAAACAGTGCTGGTGTATTTACACAGCACTGGAGCACATTGCTATGCTGATGTATCAGCTCAGGTCTCAAAATAGTATAGAGACATTAATGCAAAGATGCTGATCCTCAAGTAATACTCCCAAAGTAAAAAACCCCAAGTCCTGAAGACAGCTCGGTAAGGAGCAACGCAGTTGCTACTGTATTAGCGGTACCACTTGGAACCTTGTGCTGTTCAACTTCAAGCAGCTTCAAAGCAAATTCAGCCACAAGACAAGAGGGACCTTTCTGATATTGTATTGTGAGTGTCCACAAGAAAAGTGACCATGAAACTACTATGGTGCTCTAAGTGATGGACACACTTTCATTTCATGATAGACAGCATCTCTGTAGAGATTTTTTGGATTTCTCCTGAAAACTGAAATAGGTAAGGACTGGTTGTCGACAAGGCATTCTTCAAGTTTAAAATCACAAGCACACACAGCAGATTGTGGCAAACTAAACATGCTTGCCAGGCTGCCAATCCTGCCCATAAGCAGAAACCATACCTGGGCTCCCCTGAAAGTTTCAGTCTTTTCCAGGTCTCCATATCTGCTTTTGTTATAGAGGCACTGACAAAACTCACATCTTCTTGTAGCTGAGGAAGGATGCTTTGAGATTTCCGTTTCACCAAATCATCTCTCTCATTATCAGGCTCTTTCACCTGTTGTTCCTCCTCTGACTCAGTCTTCTCATTTTGCAGAAGTGGGTTCTCTTTGCTTGTAACTATTTGCCTTACTGATGTCATGTGAACCCGTCTTCTTCTATTTAATGCACATTGAAGTTCAGCAAGGAAAGATATTTTGGGGAAGCAATTATAAATCAGCATCAAAAGAAGAGGTTCAGAGCTCAAGAAGATAAAACTGAATTTGTAATACTAATTTACATTAATTTTAGGAAGTAAACATGAAATGAATCATTTGAAGTTCAAACCTCTCAGATATGCTACCCTACTTACGCACTACTGAGACCTCTACTTCACATGAATTTCTATTCCCAGCTCAAGTAAGAAAAATCTTCATGCTATTACTGTATTACGCATTTCTGCAATAAGATTTCTCTTAAATAGTCACAAATATCTCAATTGCATATTATTCACACAGTGAATTCAAGTTTGTTCTCAAACATACTACAGAATTTCTTTGATCTTAGAGTCATGTCAATAGCATTGGACTATTAAAATTTGGTTATGTGCTCCTCAGATGTCTTGCCAAAACAGTCATTAGAAAATGTTAACATAATCAAATTACCAGCAACAGAATGGCACATTTGATATTATTGAAAAGAGCTCCTAAATATTAAAAGAACTTTTCTGAACATATCATTTGTTACAGTCAAGGTTCCCCGTAATGTGTATATAGTGCATTTGTCTAGAATCACATCCCTCTGCCCGAATAAAACAAAGATATTTGTTTCCTGAAAAAGATCTCTACCCAGCAGATATTTGTGTTCAGCAACTTCTTAAAAGTCTGTATCACTGAACTGAAGAAAGAGGAGATTTTCTAGGCTGAAGCTTTGTAATCCATGCTCCATTTCCCAAACCAATGCTGCATAAGGCACATTAGGACCATGTGCAACATAATTCAATGCAGTATAGCAGGCATATATATTCAGTGCTTTAACTAAAGACTCATCTAGTCCATGCTTTATGCAGGGTATTAAAAGAGCATGAGATGAAAGAAATGCACCCAGAAACATGCACTGAAAGTGAACAGAAAAAGGGCTGAGATGCAAAACATGTTTTCTAAGTTTATTCTCCATTACTCATGCTCATGAGCTGTCTCATAAGCTTAGATAACAAAAGTGTCCTGCCTTTATCTTATTTACACATAGCCAATTAAAATTTCTCTTCATACTCAAACAAAAAATTAGTTTGGTTCACTTTATGATAAAACATTTGCATGTACTTTAACCTGCAAGTTTTTTCTGTAGCCAAGACAGCTTTAGGCCTATACAGCAATATGTCATGGTGAAATTAAGCATTATAATTGAAAAATAAGACCATGAATGCACACCTTGCATGTTCCTTTTTTTCCAGCTGCAATGGCTTTTTAACATCTTCCAGTTTACCTTTCTCTTTACTTGTATAGGGTCCAACTAAAAAGGAGCTAAATGGAACTATTTGTTTGGGTTGATTCATTCTGGCTCTCCGGGTGGCAAAGTCATCCTTTTCTAAATCAGGAACTCTGCTGGCTGCTTCATCTTCTGAACCAGAATCCTTTCCTTGATAATGTGTCATGAAGGGGTTGTCCTTGCGAAGGATGATGTCTGGGGTTCTTCTGTTGTCTTCACATACTGGTGTTTTACTGACACAGAGCAAAATTAAATAAAGCTCTTGATGCACCAGGGGCGGAGATGGCAGTGCAGCACTCATCTCCAGGTCAAAAAACAAGCACAGTTAATCAAAAATGCTCCAAGTTGCTGTTAGATTGCACAAAGCCTAGCTAGAAATAAAACTTATCATTTACAAGCAGCAAATCCACAAGGACTTCACATTAAAAATCAGAATGTTGGACCTTTACTTCTTTTAGCTATAGCTGGAAGAATCAGCAAGAAAAAAATTTAGCACACAAGATGCAGTGAATGTAGTACCATAACTGGCAGTATTAAACTTCTTGAAGACTTCAAACAAAGGAAGAAATGTGATACAAATACCTAATCCCTGGCAAATGTTGCCGAGTCCAGAAATATCAGATACTTGGCATTTTTCTTAATATCTCTATTCAAAACAACTTCATCTAAGCAATCACTGAGGCCGTCTACCCTAGTATTCTTAACTTCTTTCTTCTGACATGCATCTATGATTGATTCTTTTCCTAATTAACCTTTCCTTTCGCACAGAGTAAGCTCTCTATGCCAATGCTGACAGAGAGTAGCTGCAATGATAGCACCAGTACTCCAGTGATACCGGCATGCTGGAAAACATTGCCACCTGCCTTCATCAGAAACACAACTGCTATCAACACAGCCTTGCTGTTACTGAAGATTATGACAATAAAGACACTTGACAGCTGGTACCCATAAAGATTAAGCTTCTTTTAACTTGTAAGGGTCAATACTCTTAGGCAAACTGCAAAGACAGATGGCAGGAGCTAGGCAACTCTCCCATTTAAAAATCTAATTGTATGCATTGATATTTTAGGAAGTTGGGCAGCAAGGACTGTTTCATGCAGCACTTTTGTAGTGATTTGCTCTTTCATGTAGCACACCTTGCTATACAAAGCTAAATAGAGAGGATCACAAAGGATTAAACAGACTGGCATTAAGAAAGGAATAGCTCAGGGGTTTCTCCAAGTTTCTCTACTATTTTAAATTTAAGGAGTCCTATAATTATCTGCTTTTTAAAAGCATTTAAAACATTTTAAATCCCTGCAAGCCCACTACATACAACATTATTTTATGTTTTCAGCTGCCCTTTCAAAGTACTGCACCACAAAGTTTCTGGAGAAACTTACGGGGAAGCCATAAACCATCCCTGACAGACTAGCCTGTCTCAGGCTCAAAAGACTTATGAAACTGTCTGCTTTTGCCTTCTTATGCTGCAAAACACAGGATCCCCTGTTAGTGATGTGGAGAGTATGGTCTCAAATTAGCTAAAGTCAACTTTTTCCTTAGATCTCTCTGAAGGATCAAGATTTCATTTAAGGCAACAGAACAACACTGGCCAATAGCAATCCAAATGAGAACTGTTGTCCCTCTTCCTCATGAACATTTGTGTTCACAACAGCTTCAGAAACAGCTGCCTCACCAAGTGATTATTCAGTAAAAACTACTGGATTTTTCAGTCTCATGTCCACCAATGTTATTGAAGCTTGAGAGCATCAAATGTAGCATTTCTGAGAGCAGTGTTTTTGGCAACAAAGAAATAGTGAGTTATAGTACACAAAAGTACAACTGTGAGTCATTGCAATGAGAAATTTACAGCTTTTAGTATGCAACTAGACTTCAGTAATCAGCTTCTAGGCTGAGAATATTTTCCATTCATTTACATTAGCTATGACTTTTTGGGGTCCCCTGAAACAGTTTATGATGGTTTCGAGAGTGTTGTTTTTAGGCCAGTTTACCATGGTATAGATAGCAAAGACTCAAAACAGTAGATTTAGCCACAAATTTCCCTTGCACACCCAGCTCCAGCTGTTGCAGAAACAGTAAATGGGTCTATGCTGGTACAGTAAGTGCTTCCAAAGTGACTGCAAGCATTTGAACTCTGAAGCAAGGTCTCACACAGGCTTGTGGACCTTTATATTGCATTTCAGGACGATGGAAGGGTTTTGGATGCCTATGCTCTGTCAAGGTAAGAATCCATATTCCTTTTGCAACAAACGGATCATAAACGCTTGCTCACATTTCTCTCCTAAATTCTCCTCTCCATCAGCTCTTTCAACACACTTAATTATCCTCTTTTTAGGGTGTCTCCATGAATGTGACCCTTACCTTTCATATACAATACAGTAAATAAGAGACAGATGTGCAGGCAAAAAGCAAGCAAGGAGGATCATATATCAATAAAACAACATGCAATACAGACAATACGCTCTTTTGGGAAGGGGAATTGCTTTTTGGCATGCATTTGTAGAGCATCTAATTCAGCTAACTGAAGGTGCCCTTTCATAGAACATGCTACAGCAGTGGAGATAAGCACTTAGACTCCAAGCAAAAAATACATTTGCCTACAAGTTCAAATCCTTCCTGTTCAGGACTCAGAAAGGTCCCCTACTGAGTTAAAGGTTTAGGAACAATTAGATGCCTTGTAGAACTCCAAAGTCACAGTGGGTGTCCTCTAGAGGTCAATAAGTTGAGAGGAAACAGCCTGTAAACAACTCAAAGAAACTAAAATAAAACGGACAACCTCAGGTGAAAAAAAAAAAAGAAAGGCTGGTATCAGAGAAAGATGAGGGAATAAGAGGGACAAAAGGAAAAAAAATCAGAATACAGGAACAAGAGGGACTTAGAATTGCTAAGTGCCATTAGTGCAAGGAAAATTCAACTTGATACCAAGAAGAGAGATAAAATAGAGATATTCAAAGAAAAGAGAAGAATAATAAGACATTAAGAAATATGATTAAACACTCCCCTGTATCCTAAAGTGCAAATACTAAATTCTTCCCTTCTCCTCACCAACTATTCTTCCATTTTTACATACAATGAATGAATTTTCCTAACAGACTGCTGCCCCCAGTGCCTTTTCTGCTGTGTCTTCCTACAATCCCCAGAAGCAGGCTCCCACTTCACTGCAGTGAAGCTTGGGTTACAAACTTCTGCTCTTTGACCCTTAGCTGGGACAGAAAACTATCATCTCCTCCTTCTTCCAGCTGCCAAATTCCACAAGTTGCTTCCACTGAGAGCAAGGAAGAAAAATTACTTGTTATTTCTCCTCCCTTCTCCATAAGCCCTGTCAGAACAACAGATTGTTCAAGAAAAGAACCACACATTTGTTCACACATCCTTCCTTTGTGGACATCAAAACAGCAGATCAAGCACAGAGTTGGAAAAGGATCTCCCAATGTAGTGACCATCCTCCAAATGCAAACAGAGCTATTTGTCATGCACTGCACTGCTAAGCACAAGCAATTACTGCATTTTACTACATATTGCTACATTACCACCATTAATCCTGCAGCCTTGGACTTGGAGCACGATTATGCTAATACCTCACTGGTTTGTGGGTTCCCAATCAACTAGCACACTAAGTGAGACTGAGGAACTAATTGGTGCCAAATAGGTCCTCGACATTAGTACTGGGCTTTGTCAGAAGTAATGCCTCACAACTAGACACAAACCCTGGTTTAGCTCAACAACAGCGAACCAGACCTGAGAAGAAGACATATATTATATGACAGCAGATATTCTGTGTTTATTTCATCTGCATATGGCCCATCTGTATGTGGCAAAACACAAGCTTCACTGTGCTATGAATAAACTACCACATATGAGCTGCATTTCTTCCTACTACATTTCAAAGCCCAGACTGTGGACCAGCATCTGCTAAACTAGTCACTGTTAGGATTTCACCCCACAACCCAAAACAAAATATTTTGAGCAGGAGGACATTTGGACACTTACTCTTCAGCCAAACCATTTAGATCATTTATAAGTGCCTAATCTTCTGAAATGTTAGCTAAAACTCTACTTTGCATACTATCCCCATGAGTAGAAGAGATTGAGATGATGGAAAGGCATGGGCTGTGAACCTAGCCATCATTCGGCTCTCAAGTTAAAGAATAGGAAATATCCAAACCGAACAACATCCAAAAATAAATACCACAGGTAATAGGCGAATAACTACCAATATTCCATTGTAAAGTCAGTCAAATTATGTCTGCTGAACTATGCCTCCATACTTTAACTGGTACATGTGTTAACAAGCACTGTGCTTTTATAGTTCTTGACAAGAAAAATAAATGTATCATTTATTAACACAGCTAAAAATGCCAACCACCTAAAAAGTGTGTTTCAGTAAACAAACCATTCCACCAGCAATAAGTAATGGAAATTCCTGAAACTTTTACCTATTCTAGGTATTTTTAATGTAGTTTCTATATATTTTGATTTTAATAAAAATAAAGAATTTAATACAAGGAAGCATCAAGTGGAAGGTGACAAGTAGTAGTAGTTTTCCTGGAGCCTGTTTACATTATGCTGTAAGACAATAAAATTTTGCAACACAAATGCAGTTAGCATCATACAACTCTGCACACCACAGCTGCCACATCACAAGCTTTTTCAGACCAAGACCTTCATTAGCAATTGTGAGTACTTAGCAAATCGGATTTTTGTTAGGAGATGTGAAATCACAGTGGATCAAGGAAGCCCACACTTCAGCCAATCCTAAAATTGTGACTCGTGCACGATTTCCCACACCATTCGGCTAACCTGCCATAGCGCTGGGCTGCTGACATGACCTTAATACCAGCTTGTTCGAGTCTTCTTAACTTTCTGATCTCTTCTTCATCTTTCCCCTTGGGTGCTGATGTTTCTTTTACACTACATGAAGGAGACTGGTCTATGGAGTTTTCTTCACTTTGATTCAAACCTAATTGATTTTTAAGGGAGCTTGCTTCAGGAGCCATGGAGGCCACTTTCTCCCTTTCACGCAGTCCTGATGCTTCATTCAGTTCTTCTTCTATGGTTTCAGGGTGTGGTTTGCTATTGAATTATACAAGGTAGTTTAATGGAGGCTGTGCATAAAACACACACTCCTATAAGCACATTTTGCTGAAATCATGATGCCAAAGGATGAATTCTGATGAATAATCAGGGAAATTAATTACGCTCTTTAGTGGAAGTTCTTAGTCCAAATCAAAAGTGAAGTCTTAGTTGACAAAACCAACACACAGAAACAGAGAGTCACAGCTATACAAACCATACTGGTGTATAAAATAAAACATACAAATAAATTGATTTTACAAAAAACACAGCAAAAAAATTAACTATTTTGATTGAATATATCAAACATTACTTTTAAGTATCATTTGTCCATAATTGTCTTGAGAACTGAAAGAGATTGTCCAGAACAGTTTTTTTCCAGCCTTGGGGTTTGATTCAACATCCATGTTACCTACATTAACCAACATCTTGCCAAACACAAGCTATACATCACATTGTATGGTAAATAATGACATCATGACAATGATTTCCCCCTTGTTGCTTTTCTACTAGCTTCACCAATTGCTAAAAACTACTTGTCTGTACCATACCAGCAAGAGATTCATTACAGTATCATACACCTTGTGAAAAGAATGAAAATTGGGCAGGTGTTAAAGCATCATCCCTGAGGAAAGGAGTAGGTGGACAGGCCAGTCTTACCTGAAAGGTCTGTCTCCTAGAGGTGAAGTCGCTGTGCTCCAGCTCTTTCGGTACTCCTCTCGTTCAGCTTTCTTTTTCCTAAGTGGAGCAGGTACATAGAAAGTCTGATTACTCTTGTTTGGGAGGTACTGGTTAAAAGGCACAGCTGATTTAGGTTCACCATGTGAGGTCCGCCTCGCCAACATGTCATCTTTTTTCACATCTGGCATCTTTCTGTGTGGCAGGTCAGTTTCTGAGTCACTTCCTCTCCCTAGTGAGGAAGGAGAAAAAAAAATTCTTTTTATTTTCACTTTCATCCAGTTACATTTTTTTAGAAGTATAAATCAGAGAAAACATCACCCAAAAAATTACATTTAGCCGCTTCTACCTGCATTTGTATTTTAAAATAACTCGCTGAAGGTAGTAGCAGTAACACAGACAGTAAACTTTTTTCCATCATCCCCTGAAAAGCTCGTCTTCAGCCACAGGCCACATCAAAAAATCTTAGGTTCAAACTAAGCCAGACTTGTCAATCACATAGGATAGAAGTTTATCTGCATAAAGCCCAGATAACTCCTAGTTGTGCATAAGGGCATGCCTGACGTGACTCACACTCTTGATCCAAGACTTATTTGTGCCTAGCTCAAGCAAAAGCAAGAAAGGGTTCCATGTTGTACAGCTACAGAATGGCAGGAATATGGCAGGTGGGTGGTTCTGCTCACACACACATTAACACGGCAGTTTGAACACAGACAGCATCAGCTTCCGTCAAGACCTGAGAACAGCATCAGCTGCTACGAACCAGAAGGCTCGATGATCTCTCTCCAGTCTCATTTGTTGCCTAGTCAATCAGTCTAGCACACTGCAAAGTAGACAGAGACTGGATCCCCTGGTGGAAAGGTGTAAGGAGAGAGGGAAGTGATCTCAGGAATTAGAGGTTAGATCAGTACAATGAAGAAATAAAGTGGGAGAAAAAAATTGAAAGTTGGAGAGAATAAGATAAGAGGTTAACAGAGCTGAGTGGCTATTTGAGTTCATTCAAATGAACACAGCTTCCTAATACTTACAACCCATTTAAAATGCTGAAACTTAGGTAAGTTTCTGACTTGAAACTCCCAAACAGTAGGACAAACACCCTAAAGAACAATTGCAGTGTGGAACTGCTCTCATAGCCATTTTAGAAGCCACTTCTTAGACATTCACTAGATTCCCTGCATCATCATCATGAGGCTTTTAAGATAATTTCACAAAGAAGTTCTGCAAACACTTTTCTCCCAGCAGTGTAACCTCATCATGGGCTGTGGTTTGAAGAGTGAAAAGGATTGTGTTCAGCCATTTGTCCCATCAACATTTGTGTGTTCTTCCAGCTTTGGACAGTTAGATGTCTTTGGTCCTCCGCCTCTTTGCAACACTTGCATATGCAATTAGCTGCCCCCCTTTTGGGGATGAAGGGAAGCCACCCAAGTTGTGTCCTCTTGTCAGTTCAACACACTAATAAATTAATAGCTAATTCACTGTGTTACATCCTGAACAACTGAAAACAATGAAGTCATAAAAATCACAAATAGCTTGTGTATAATTCAAAGTGGGGGAAGAAAAAGAGGTCTAAATATGCTAGGAATGTTATTTGCAAAGAGCTTTTGCAGTAGATTGAGTTATTCATGATTTGCTTGGAGAGAGATGAAGAAGAGTGAAAAGGAACAGTAAGAAAAGACAGGACACAATGGAAATGAATGTTAGACAAAAATCACAATGCACTTTTTTGTCAGAAATCTTTTGCTTGAACAGTTCTTGTTAAGAACTTATGACAACTAGCGTCACAATTGGTACTCTGTGTCTAAACAAAAGGTGGGAATATGATCACAGAATCATGGGTATCTGAGGACAGCTGAGGTTTGAAGAACTGTAGTGTCATTAGACAGGGAAGGGCACAGAGTAACTAAAAGATAAGAAAAAGATCCTTTACTGTTATTTGATATTCTGTTTGCTTTTGAGTTTCCTCTATTTTTGTAACACATGAAAACCAGTCTTGAACTGGCAGAGAGAAATGTTGGAATTGATAACCACAGTAGCAGAGGAATTGGAACACATTCCTCTCCCTCATTACTGATGTGCCTACCAGCATCCCCAAGCTGAGTACTTCAAAGGAAAACAGCTTCTTTAATTATTCATATTTTACTTGTGAAATTATTTTCAGCTCAAATTTGAAAAAAAAAGTACTTGAAGCCAAAGTACTGAATGGAAGATGCAGCTGTGCTCTACATTTATAACCCTAAGTTTGTTGTTCTGCATTTCCAAGTAGAAGCAGCAGCAGTTTCCACAACTAGTAATAAGCAATTACACACTACAGACATGCATAGATCCTTCTTAAAAGGATCTATGCCCAGCTGCTGGCCAAGCAGAGGATTTTATTCACTGGCAACTCTAAAGGCAGTTCAGTCTGCAATTCTACTGTATTTTAAATATCTGTTCTACTCTACCACTGGTTTTTTTTTGCTTTTTGCTAAGGGACAGGCTCTACATGGAACATCAGAGCAGTTCCTCAACAGGGAGACTAATCATAGATGGCATTTTTGAAGGTAGTAGTACTTACTGCTTCCACCTAAACTAATCACCTTAGGATCACTTAAATAGCATCCATTCTTTTTTTTTTCCTCCTAGGAGTGGAAGGAATCATAGTATTAGTTCACAATAATATGATTTGGTTTACAAAGCTCCTATTTGAATGGAGAAAGAAGTAATGAAAGCAAAATGTTTTCCTCCATCCAACTTTGCATATAGAATCACAGAATCGCTTAGGTTGGAAAAGACTTCTAACATTATCAAGTCCAATATATACTATTTCTATCAAAAATTACTCACAGCTGAGTAAAACACTGGCCTGCTGGGACCACATGAAGAGGTTCAACATAAAAGAGGTCAGCCAAGTTACACCTCACCTGCAACTGTTGGAGGAGACAGCTGGGAAGTTATGGCAGTAGTAAGCAGGGAAAATAGGATACACTAGAAAGTGTTGGCTGGACAAGTCATATATGTGCACACAGCATTTGCATGCACCCTGGTTGAAACTTATTTTTAAGACCAAACTTTATGTGCTTTCATTTTACTTTGTATTTGTTACAGACTCACGAATGTGACAAGATAGTATGCCTTAGGAAACAATCTGTGGCAAACAATCACAAAACCTTTCTAAAATCTGATAATACAGCAGAAGTTGACAGGAAGCAGCTACAGGACATATGTAACTGGCTACCTACCAGCTCCAGGTAAGCAGGGACACTGGAAATCCCTTGAGCACCTAGGACAGAGCTACACTTTTAGATTAGGACATGTGGGTTGCTCCAATTTGCCAACACCATTCTTGTCTCATTTGAGAAGGCAGAAAAACATTTTATAATGTGAAGCCTGTGTTCTGCTCAGTGTCTGAGAGGTCATGAGGCTGTTTCAGGGAATCAGCTCCAGTAGCTGTTTCTGGATGGTCAACCAGTAACAGCCCAAACACCACAGGCCACTCAGAGCAGCAGCAGAGCAGATCTTAGCTCTGATTTTTCATAATTCTACTGTGATACGAGCTCTCCTTGCCAGCTTTCCAGTTCTAAGGAGTTCCCCATCAACTCAGGAAATCTCTCATGTGTCCGGTTATGATTAGCACCAGTTTCTTCCACACTGCCAAAAGCAGTATGAACATCTGGTTCCCACCAAAACATCTTCCTGCCTTTCCTTTTTAAATTAAATAAACAACTCTTCTAAGGAGAATTGATTCATGTGTGCAACATAACTTCATCTGATGATGAAGTTTGACTTACTTATGTGTTCATCAGGAATGTACCTGTGCAGATAGAGCCTCAATCATACATCTTTTTGTCCTAAACCAGAATCCTGCTCATGACAGGTAACCTAAGTGGCATGCTCCACACCTATCCCTAGCAAATCCTTCTTCATCCATCATGCTGTGTTTACAAGCCTCTGAAAACCTCCTGAAATCAGAAAAGACACACAGAGAAGCAGCATCCCTTCTGTATGCCTTGAGCTGCATGTCCTCTCACAAATGTGTACAAAGCTCTGATGCTGGGAAGTACTAATGTACCCAGTTTTCTAAATGCCATAAAAACAACTATGATATTTGGTAAAGTGCTGTACATCGAACTTTAAAACTCTGTCAAGTATCAGACATTCTCAAGATACTTCTATGTCATTTATCTGCCCTGCATTTAATTAAGCAAACATTTTATTCACTACAATTCACTATACTCTGTTCCTGCAACTTTGTTTCTTGTTTCAGCCTAGTTTGTAAGTTAAAATGAGTCTGCAAAACATCCTCTTACACCAAAACCCAGAAAAGCACTCTTCCCATCATAAACTTATTCCGCAATGATGTAACTCATTTCCCAACGCTACACTATCTTGAGGGAAACTGCAGGTAAGTTGTTGGCAAAGTCATCTACACCTCAGGAGCACAGATCAGCATTCACAGAGTTCTCCCACGGGATTAGCCCTATTCCGAGGCTGTGTCCAGCTCCTGAATGGCGCATTTATTACAGAAACATTACTTCTGTGTCACAATGTTACGCATGTGCCGCACTGTGACTGGTACTTACCATCACTGCTCCCTCTGAGCACTACATCTGGAGACGGCGTCTGCTGCGAGCGGGAGCCAAAGGAGTCCAGACTGTCAAAGGAATCATCTCTGCCGTGGCGAGGCGGGGAGAGGGAGTCACTGCGCTCCGAGTCCCAGCAGTCTATATAGCCGCTGTCACGAATGCTGCGCTTGGGGCTCTCAATATCCTCTGTTTCCTACGTGGAAATACAGCAGGAACCACTGCATAAAGAAGGCACTGACATACTCGTGAGATGCATTACACATCAGAAAGCAAAGCATCTTCCCAAATACTAAAAATCTCCTCCTAAAAAAAAAGGGTTTCCTTGTTCTTTGCCCCTTCTTCCCTTCAAAACAAAGTGCAAGATTGCAATAAACCAAAATTTTATGCTGTTTAAGAAGAAACTACTCTCATTAGATTAGTACAATGAACTGAGAAAAAGTTCCAATAGACCGGTTAATAAACTGATCAAAAGTGAAAGTAACCTGAAACTTGACTTGTCGTCCACAGTCCATAGCCCAGCCAAAAGCACTATAATTTTAACATTGTGCCTGCATCAGGTTTAAGTTTGCTGCTTTTCAAAAGATCCCCCCACTCTCCTTGCCCATCTATTTTATCTGGCCAGGACCCCAGCAGGCAACATTTGTTGTTGCTGCTTCAGCTCGGCAAAATAATAAAGCAGTGTGCCCCAGCCTCCGTCTACCTTGAAGAGAAATTCCTGTTATGAAAGAGGGATGTCTTTCTCGAGCAATCAGCAATGAAAAATATGCAAAATGCTTTTCCCGATGCCTCAGAAGAATTCAGTTGTGCTCTTTACTCTTTGCCAGCTCCTGGCTCTGGGGGATATGAAAGCACTTGTAGCTGACCCACATGTTCAGAGTAGGGAGAACAATGGTTGTCTTTGACAGCCCTGTGATTATAAATTCTTTCCAGTGCAAGCAGCACATACTAAAACACTGAAACTCCAGCAGAGGGAAAGGTCAATAGAAGCCATCCTCACCCTTGCATTATAATAAATCCCTTGTTTTAGAGAGTGCCTTAACATTAATTACAATCGCACAGACTGAGAAAAAACAAAAATAACTAAGTTTGTTCAGAGATAAATCTGGTTTTTTCTCCCCTGACAGTAAGACAAGTTAGAGATGTGGGTGCCATTATCAGACTGACATTTTGTGACCCAAAGAGTTTGGAATGTGATTTTTTTTCCCAGAAGCACTTGAATATTAATTCCTAATTAAGAAGCACCCCCTGCTTACCACTAGCTGAAGCACAATGGCTATATTGAGCAGAGCTCCCACTGTCCCTGACTGCTAAGGTTTTACCCGTCACTAGTATTGCCAATGAGAAGATCAATCAGGAATATCACAGAATGCTATGGTGGGCCACCTTCACAAAAAAATTGTGTTTGCTGGGAAAGTGATGGAGAGTGGAGAGCCCTACAGTACTACCCCAACACTCCCCTGCTGAAAAAGAGGGAGACTTGAAGTGGGACTGAGACATCAGAGCAAACGCCCTGCAAACTTTTCAGGAAGAGGGCTTAATTAGTGCCACTCACTACTAATCTGCCAAAATACCACATTAAGGGCAGCGGCAAAGGTCACCTAAGGCCAAACTAAACTGTGGTAATGCCATTAAGTAACCTCACTGTAAATAGAAGTGAAAATAATTTCTAAAAACAGAAAAAATGCACCTAAAAAAGTTGTAATGAATCCAATGTAATTTCCTTTCCCAGTTCTGCTTAGTGAGCTAAAATACTGATAGAAACAATAGACAACAAAAATCTGTCTCCTTGAAATCTGCATGACTTACACACAGGCAAGAACAAATGTACAAATTCTATCAAAATCCCGTTTGTGATACGATCCAAAAATCTTTAAAAAAATCTAAATTCTCTAAATCCGCTCATCCTTTCATACCAATCAGCTATTTTCAATCTTTAGGCACACTTCCATTTTCCTAAATTACTGTATTTGAATGACACAGAACTGCTCAGCAGTTACAGGGACTTACACTGGGCAAAAAGCCCCAGCCTGTATTCACCATCTCCCAGAGTTTGAAAACAGTCCAATTGTGAACTAATGAGTTCTGCAGAACCTACTTTCAATGGCCTGTTTATGTTAATTTTGCATGCTGCTCACTAAGAATTAGGAGGCAGGCACCAGGACAGGATCCTAGACTTCTGTAAACATGTTCTTTACAGCCTTCCCCTTGGCAAAGACACTCTCCCAACACAATGCCGTCACACAGACGGGTACTTGTCCCGCCTTGAGCAAAACGTCATCTCCCAAGTGCTATCAGTGGGAATGTGGTTATCTGTGGGACTGATAACATACAACAGCACATTAGTCTTTCATATTATCTAATTAAAAACACCGTATATCACCAAGCGGCAGTTAAAGTGTGATTGCCAAGCACAAGATGCATTTGTCCAGGAAGTTCCACCCACTGCATATAATCAAAAAGCCATGGATATTTTGTCACTGAGAATTTCTCATTTAAAGGTAAAGAAGAATGAGTACGCAAATAGTTAATGAAATTAAAAACAGAGTAGCAGAAATAAAATTAGAAATTAATATCCCCTTCAGCAAGAGAAGTCAAAAAAGATGAGTCCAAGACAACTTACATCAGAGCTGTCTTTTTATTTGCTTATTAAAAAAGGAGGACAGAGAGGATTTACAACAGAGAAACTAAACCAGACTGAATTTATGGTCGATTTAGTTATTAAATTCTGTGGAAAAAATGCCAATAGAGAATGTGATAAAGTGTCTTTTCATCACTCGAGCTCAGCTATAAAGAACATCAGAGCGTTGCACAGCATGATTAACATGTTATATTTTACAACCAAATCCTCTTCAAATGCAGTAATATATGAGCCCACAATTGCCAGTGGGAAATACTGCAGGGCTGCAAGAGTACGGATGTGATAAAAGAAGTCGCCAGCAGCCCTTACAACAGCATCACCCTAAGTTAGACTTTTCAGGACTGCAAAGTGCTCTGTTTATGCATTAAAGGTATATACAGTGTTCAGCTTTCATGAGACTTCTAGTCTTCTCCAGCTTCAACATTTCCAACAAATCAAGTGCCAGCCACTTGCTTTTGTCCTTATTTTGCAGCACTCTGCAATACCCAGCCAGGCCCTTCATGACCACTAGCTCCATGTAGAATGCTTCCTTTTTCCCCTAGCCTATTTCATCCCACAAAGGGGGTCAAGATAGGACCTCCAAAATGCTCTGATGATTAGTTTCATGGGTCAGTATCACCCAGAAAAAGAGGAGCCTCGTGCTGTGAGATTAAACATTAAAAATTAAATCATGATACCATGTAGCACTAACATTGTGACAACCTGCATTTTGGCAATTTTTCTGGGCTACCTCCCTTGTTTTGGGTTTGCTTCACCTTCCAGACTCTCTGGAGGGCGAACTGCTCCTTCCCCCACATCTTAAACAACTCAAGTACTAACTTCATCATTTTATTGCTTTGGCTCAGTCATATCACTCATGAGTGCCAAAGTCCCAAGTGATAAGCACAGGTCACTAAAATGAAGACTAAAATAAATGTTCTCTTTTTCTCTCCATTTTCACCTGCTTGTTCACAGGAGCTGGGCTCACAAACAGGAATTTTACCCATCTAGTTGAGGTTCTCATCACACCAGGGTGTAGGAACTGCTATCAGTCAGATAAGCATTTCTACCTCTCCATCAGTGCTGGCCCTGTGAGATCCCAGAATGAAGAGCTGCAGCTGGCACAGTTGCAGCAGCACAGAGCTCAAGGAGAGTTAAGTCCAGAGAGTCTCCCATGGTCCCCAGACCCTACTGCCTGTGGTGACATGGATGTTTCATGAGGTGGAGAGGGAACAGCAGGCACGAAGCTCTTTTGTGGACTGCAGAATGTATCTGCACAGCCTTTCTTGAACAGTATGTGCAATGCACACAGTGCCAGCACATGGTACTGCCATCTCCTTCCATGCCTGCTCCTTGCCCCTTCCCCCCTCCATCCCAAAGAAAGGCAGGTTTGGTTACCAACGCTAAGCATTCACATTAACCATGAGGTTAAGTGTCCGCTGCCAAGGTTCAAGGCATGCTGGAATGCTCAACCAAAAGTCCCCAAAGCACCCCACAGCAATCACAACTTTTCCCTTCTGACAGAGATCAGCTCATCATAAACCACCAAATATGACTTCAGCCAGAATTCAGAACTTGGCAAAAACAGATTTATTGTAATGATGCCCTTGGTGAAACATAATCTCCTTCTCCACTTCAGCTTTATTTAGATCCTTTGGTTTGCTGCTTTGTGTTGCAACATAAAAAAAAACTTTCCATGAGACTGAATGTTTTAAAGAAGAAAAAACTATTCTCTTGTGAGTCCTGCCACGTTACTTTTGAGTCTCAGCTCTTCTAGCTGAAACTTGGTGTCATAAATGAAAATAATTTACATCAAAACACATGGAAATTAGGATGACAGAGCCACATGACAATTCTATAGCCCTATTTGACATCACTTGCTGTATCACTGATACCACCACAAAGCTGGCTGCCAAAGTGGTTTTCACAGTTTGGTAGAATGAGAAACATTTTTGATGTAGGTAAAGGTTCACTAAGCAATTTGTACTCCAGCCCTCTTCTCTCATATTTAGCAAGAAACAGTTAATTTATTGGAGTAATAATTTGAAGTAAATTTCCATTCCCAAAACATAACAAAAAGATACCTTTCTCATTTGTGCCAGGAAGCCTTCAAACTCCTTCAGGTTCAGGGTTGATCCACTGTATGACGTGCAGCTGTTTGCTGCTTTCCCTAGCCAATAAATGGTGACTAATACCTGCAGAAGTTAATAAGAATTAATTTAAGCCATCTACACAGTCCTGCAGCTAAACTTACTTCCCTGCATCATCCCTCATTGATTCTAAACTGCACAGAAGCACAAGATTTTGTTATAAGTGAGACCTGAAAGGAAAGTGTCTGTCAAAGGTTAAACGTAAATACATCAGGCAACTATGAAAATTTAAACAGTTCTACAAAATATGTAACTTAACATATTATCTCCCTGGTATTTTTAATAAAAATAATAAAACTGTTACATCTGCCAGGGAAAATAAAGAGAAAAAATGGATCTAAGTAGAAAAACTAGACAAATATATTTGAAACTTCTAGAAGACATGCACAAATATATTGTTTTTAAATTCAAAATGAAAAAATCCCTAACGAGTACTAATATTAGTAGTCATTAATGAAAACCATTAAGAGCAAGGAAATAAACAAAACACCTAGAATGTCTGCCTGCCTAAAGGCATTTTGAATATGTGTCAATTTCAAGGGCAGATATGGGAGTTCCATTTTTAATCACCTTAATGTAAGTAACCAGATGACAGAGGAACATTTACTTCCAGGCTTCTGCTAGTTTAAGAAATGCTTAGCCCAAGATTAATCAAAAGCCATGATTGTAGTTTTTATCAGACTACAGGGTAAAGGTTAGTGATTTCATTAAAATTCTGACTTGATACCTCTCTGGAACCCAAATATCACTTCAAAACTAGTGAGGGAAAAAGACCAAGAATTGCTCTTGCAAGTAGCAAAAAAGTCTGACCAGACACTGCTGATGTTGCCTTTGTTTTAGAAAATGAGAAATTAAGCTGCTTAGGATACTCAGATCCAGTACCTCCAAAAACGCTGACATTTATACCATGCAGCGAAAGGCCTTCTCTGCACCCACATATGTCTCCACTTGGAGCAATGTCTTTAACGATACCTGTGCAGCAGTTATTTGGACTGGAAATTGCTCATCAAGGCAATTCAATTCAGTGTTTTGCACTAAGGTGATAGTTTGTTAAAAATGACAAACTATCACCTTAGAACTTAGGGCTTTTTCTCATTTAATGCTCATTATTTTGGCATATTCCATGACATCGCAAAGTATTTAACTGCAGAACAAACAGGAAATATTTTGATGTGGAAACAATATGCAACCAATAATAAACAATAGGTGCCATTAACTGTATCAAAAAAGTTACATAAACTGAAATATAGTATTTTATGTTTTGATGGGACAGGGCCATGTACTTGATACTATATAGTGAACTAAAGGAAACAAGACTAGCAGAAATCCCAAGGGGGGATTTCACTGGGAACAGACATCTCTCAGACTCTTCTTCCCTAAAACATGCATTCACATTCCTGCAGTGCTTCCTCCTCAGCAATGTATGCTAGGTTTTTCTTATCAACTTGCTCCAGCATTCTCATTTTTCATTTAAGTGTAATGTCCAAAATTATGCAGCACTGCAGCTGAGGCCCTGTCAGAAAAGCACAGAGTGTCATACAGATCTTCTGTTTAAAATCAACTGTGATACATAAGGTAAAAGATGTATTTTATATATAAACACAGTTTATATTTTTTCAGTTTACAAATAGCATACATGTCATGAAATAACTGAGTAACATTTATAATAAAGTTCAAAAATTTTTCCTCTGTTATTAAAATTGTATCCAAATCAATATTACTGTGCTGAGTGAAAGGAGGTGGTGTAGCTAGTACTGATTTTTTTCTTGAAACAACCTTTATCTGAACTGTTTTCAGAAGCACTTGACAAATTAAATGCAAAAAAATCTTATAGTATACATTCTCAAGTTAATGAAAATATTTGCAAATAAGAGTGTTTCTAGCAACCAGAAAATAGTCCAATTCATTTTGCCGTTCAGTTCATTGATGAAGGTTATGGTATTTTTATTTATTTCTGCTAGCATTTAATAACTTTATATCTTCTTCCTTTCTTTACTAAAAAAAAAAAAAAAGGCAGATAATTTCACATTTGCAAGCAATTCTGGCTGGCTGCCAGCCAAGGCTGCAGAATCTTGCACCTGGAAAGTGCATATTGCCTACAAGATTGTTAAAATACCAAAGCTGAACTCCTCCCCTAAAACTTTGTGTGCTGGATGCACAAGACACTACTCTACTGATGATGAGAAAGATAGGATGAAATAATTTGGAGGAGGGAGAGGTTTTGGCGTCATTTGTTCGTTTGTTTTTTTTTTTTTTACCTGCAGTCATGATTACTGGCTTTCAAAGTTATTAGAAAAGATTCTGGCATTTCCTATCAGATTAAAGGGATGTGACCAAACAAAAATTATACGAATTTACAGCTAACTAAGGACAGACAGCTTGCTAGGCTGTAAGAACATAACTGAGACCAGCAAAGTTTAGACATTTTCTTTTCTAGTAAACAATTATAGGACCCAACACCATTGCCCTTAATTTAAATTAACAGGAAATTGAAGTTAAACAGAAATAGTCTTTCTGGGGAAACACTAATTTATTTGGCAAGCGAGCAAAGCTGATAGTAAGGCCTTGCATTCCAATCTAATGGTCATTTTGCTTCATTTTAAATGTTTTGTGCAACTGAACTCTAAGCCTATATATTTGTGAAGGGCTACGAAAGAGTGGCTTCATGGGTGCGTCAGACTGCTCCCAGCAAACACCACACTGGACAGCACAGAAATCACATTGTTTATCACTTATCTAAGAGTACCTAAGAAGAGACAAATGTTCTCCATTTTATTTCTATTGTAAGGCTGCTTTGCCATAGCAGCTCCACCTAAATTTCCAGCAGAACCCAGTTAGGCTTGTATTCAGAAGGACTTTTCAGAGGATGCAATACTCATGTGTACTCAGTTTTTACTGACATAATTCTTGCTCAGGCCAATTACAGGATTAACCAGACAAAAAAAACCCAAACTCCAAGAGATGTACTTACATTTTTCAGCTTCCTACTATAGTCAATGTTCCTGGTTGCGCACACAAACACATACACAAAAAAAAAAAAGAAGGAAAAAAAATCAGAAAGTAGACACACTTTCCAAGAGGCTGTATGTAGCAGATCTCACACTTTCCCTAACAAAAGCCTGCTGAATGCCTCTGCTGTCTGGAAACACATGAAAGCTAAGAAGATGTAGTTCACACATTCATTTATTCATAACATGGGAGTATTTTGTCACCATTATTTCAATCATTAAATTAGAATTCTGGAAGTACAAAAAGAAAATGTGTTTATAATGGTCCCACAGTAAAGTAGGACAATGCCAAAATATTTTCTTTAAACAGACTTGCTGATTTCTTGAAAAAGGAAGACAGAAGTCCTCACTGCTATAATACATTCTGCAGTTATCCAACAGTCAGATTCTGCTCTGCAACCCATACAGATTCTGGAAGCAACTGAACAAGCATAAGAAGCATCAACAAACATTAAGGAAATATTGCGGGTGCTTCTGTGGAAACAAACATTACAAAGAACAAAGAGAATGGAGAAAGCAAGAAAGACCCTGCCATTTAAAACAGAACCCGCCATGGAAAACATTTATTTTTTAAATGTATACTTGAGCACTCAGACTGAACACTGGCATCATCCTTCTCAATTAATTTTTTTCTCTTATGTTCATGGAAGAGTGGGAGTTTTATGTTAAAAACAACATAGTACAAAGTTTGTGCAAACATAAACAACATTTTGAAATCCAGCAAAGAAAGCATTAAGAAATGAAGGAAATATGTATCACATTTAGGTGGTGAAAAATAAACAAGACCACTTTAGATTTATTAAAGATTGTGTCCTGGTTATTTATAGTGGAATTGTCTTCTACTGTAACAGTAAGACCACTCCAGCATTAAAATTTATCTGACAAAACCAAAAATAAATGTACTTAAATCTGTTAGAACAACAAAAGCCTAAATATAGGCAATGGTAAACAAAGCATTTTTGATAACATCTTTTTAAGCCAAAATTTTGTCCACCAATACCCACACAATAAGAAAAATAGAACAGTACTGTTTTTTTTCCTAGTAAAATAACAGTGAAAAGAGTCTTGTTTAACAAGTCACAGAAAAATTCCTTACAGCATTAGCTCATAACTTTTGTAAGTAGAATGATCCAAAAAATAGATCTAATGCATGCCTCAATTAATATCTGTATGAAAAAAAAATTGTTAAATTGTCATTATCTTAATCATGTGCAATAATGTCATACTCATCCGTTACCAAAGAACAAGTAACATTTTCACCAAGTTTAAAAAAATCACCCAAAAGTCTACAAAGAGGGAAAAAATCACCTTCATTCTTTGGGAACTAGCTAGCAGAAGACAGCCTTCAACATATTTCTCTACAACAGTCATGGACTTGGCTTGTACACCTCAACTCAGCTCCTCAGCGTGAACTTGGAGAGTGCTCAGGAAACGTTTGGCTCATTTCCTCAGCTGCTTTCTCTGAAGCCCTCATGTGCAGCACAGGGCCAGGCCAGCTCTAGGGGGTTTATGATGCCAGGTTTAACTTGGTGACACACCAAACAGCTCTCCTTGGAGCTCCACCCGAGTCAAAGCCTCTCAACCTGCCTCCACCAAGGTACTCCATCCATCCTCAACCCCAAAAGATGAAGGTTTTTATCAGAAAGACTCTTTCTATCTGGTTTCATAGGAGATAAGGGTTTTATAAGGAGACTATGGATTTGCAATTCTCTCCAGTCACTCATTGTAATGATTTTACAGGACAACATGAAGAACCTATTTGATTGAAGTATTATCAGATTTAGGAGAAATACATCACAAAGCCCCCACTCACAGCCATGTAGAGGGCAAGAAGAACCTCGTGTAAGAGTCAGAAACTTGGGAAGGAACAAAAAATGGTATTCCTTAAAGCAAGGCCAGGAGCCAACTTGATTTTCAGAGCCTTTGAATTTTCCCAGACAATGCCTGAACACCATGAAAACTTGCCCAGCTTCCATTGCCAGAAAGGAATAATAAAAAAAAAAAAAAGCTACTGAAATTTAGTAAATTGTTTCCACATACTTCTCTAAAATGGATATGTCTGACCAAGATCTTTAGTGATCTTTTTGGCCAAATGAAATGAGGCCACTCAATCAACTCAGCAGCATCTGCTTGTCTATAGAGCAATTAATTCTGTTATAACTGTAATATTACAATAGACCCAAAACTTTCAGGAAAACATCTGAATAACACCAATTACAAATTTTGTTAATTTCAGGAAAGTGTGGGTTGCATTTGCTTTTAGATGGTGGGGAGCCTATGCAATTTGTGTGGTAGTGGGTGTGTGCCTTTGTAGAAAAACTATCTAAATTGTGGCATTTCCAGTCCACACACACTTCCTCAGCCCAATTACTGTGTGTCCCAAGCTATAGCTCTTGCAGGAAAATGAAGAGACTATGCTTATGTCTGCATCTCATAAAGTCTGAGAGGCCTCTAAATGTCCTGTATTGCACCATCAGAACAGTTTAATCTGAAATAACAGAGCTGTAATTTTTTTCCCCAGACTACACTGTTATATTAGTTGGACAGACAAAAAAAGAATGCCATCAATTTAGATTAGGAAAACCCCTAAATCCCTCAGAATCTCATTGCCTAACTAAGACATTATTTTCACAAAATCACAGACTAAGCTGAGTTGGAAGGGACCCACAAGGATCATCAAGTCCAACTCCTAGCCCTGCACAGGACATCCCCAAGAGTCACACCACAGGCCTGAGAGCATTGTCCAAGCGTTTGTCCTTTTTTACAGAGCTGTGGTTGATGTCTCTGGGACAAAATCTGTTGAACAGAACAATCTATTTGTCCCAGCACTGAAAGTTTCTCAGATCTCTGCTTCCTACTTACTCCGCCTTATGCTAATTACATTACTATATTTAGCGGTTTTGCTCCTTCTTAAATATTTACTACTGTATCACATGCACCTGAGGCTGTACTACACTAGTCACAAACTGCTGCTGTACTTACTTGACGGTTACTCTGTTTGATGTGTCCTGCAGATCACCAGGATCAAAAAGCTGAGATTCTTTAAGTCCCAATTCTTTGCAGCCTCTTAAGAATAATATTATATTATCCTGAAAAGAGACAAAGAACATAAAACCTCAACACTTTAAATTTTCCTTAACTGAAAAACAAATCTTACCAAACCAACTTCTCCCTAACTCCGTAACTGGTCATGAACAGTCATACCATTAGCTAAATGAAGAACCAAAAGCATTTCCACTCACATAATTTAAGAAGTCAGTGTAGATTTTGTCTGGAAACCAGATACATATGAAACTTTTTATTTTTCTTTTTTTTTCCAAGATATGTAACTACAACAAGCTTGTTGACTTGCTTCTTTTCAAACCCAGATGTTGGCACTTTTTTAACTGAAAAAGGCCCACCAATTTCGCCACCGGCCGCAGGAGGCTGCCACACAACCTCAGCACAATACAATGTAGAAAAGGCAGGATTTTTGAAGAGAGCAGAAAGAGTAGATATGAAAAAGCTCACCACCATTTAAGCAAGCAAATTGTTCAGAAAACAGCTTGCATGTCAGATATGAACAAGCCAGTTAACACAAGGGTTCTCTTGCCTCTCCAACTGTAACCAGTCAGAAGCCACTGAGAAGAGAGATAGGTGCTTTCTCCTGAAATAAAAACCTTGAAGCTACAATTCACATGGCCACTGTTTCTAAGAAGAAACAACACTGATTTCTTAACACTTCTTATGGAGGATTTATTCTTTGCAAAGTGTAAAAATTAAAAGTCAATAACTTAGAGAGACTAAATAAAAACTGGTGTGTCATTCAAACCAAGTACCAGCAATGACACTTATGTTTGTATTAAGGAGATTAAATCTGCATGTGTGCATATACAGTTATTATGGGCTTTATACTTATACAAACGCATGTACAACACTCCCCTTTTACAGAACCAGTGAATTTGTTTTACATGGATAAATCTTGAAGGCCAGTAGAGAATAAGTTTTTAGATATATATGTTTCTAGATCATCAACTGCAATGGTAGATGTGTGGACAAATAAAGATATAATGTACAGCTTGATTTTTTTTGAGGCTTCTCATCTCAACCCAAAAGCTAAGCTGCCACACGAAGAGTTATAGAGGAGCAGAAGCACAGTGTGCTGTGGAGACCTGTTTTCTTAAGAACTGGGAAGCAGAGGAGCCTGGTGGTGGTTAGCTCTTACCCAGTCTGCATGACAGAGCAGGACTGGTGAGTAGGGCTCTCCCCACATCTGCTCCCAGGCCTTTCTTTGGGCTCGGGGAATGCAGCCCTGTTTGTTCTGTAAGCAGCATGCTAATTGCCGTGGCGCTGGGCATGCCAACACTCTCACACACAAAGCTCGCCAGCCACACCACAGAAAACACAGACTTGGAAATTCAGAGGAGTTCAAATCTCCCTTTCTTCCCTGGCTGAAACTTAACAGCTCTGGAGAGGAGCCAGTGGGGGGAAGCAACAGCAGTTGAGAGAGAAGAGAGCCCATAACCCAGGGAGACAGCATCATTCATGACATGAAAAGATGCCTGTAAAATTTTCCATCTGGCTTACTGTTTGCATTATATTTCTTCCAACTGCATCATGAATAACTCTTATGTTTAGTCTTTGATGAAGGACAGTTCTGGTCACTCTCAAATGGCTGGTGGAGCAATGTGTGAATCTAATAAATCTAATGAATGCAAAAGCATCGCAAAAGAAGTTCCTAACAGTATTTCTAAATTTAACAAAAATATATAGGACATAGAGTTCATCGTAACCTAACAGACTTAGAAAACAATCTGAGGAGGAGGAATGCTGAAGATAACTAATTGCACCCATCTCTATGCCAGAAGTTCACATCCGAGTTATGATAAGCAGTAACAAAAATACCAGTTACTGGCAGCCACGTAGTTTGGAAACTCTTTTCTTCTGCCTGCTTCTCAAAAAAACCAGTGTCACCTACTCCTGTTTGGCTACATGCTTTTATTTTGATGGTCATCATATGAATAACACTTTCCAACAGTCACTAACGTTATCCCTCAAACAATTCCTCAGAAAGCTGCTATCTTGTATGGGCACAAATAAACACCCATGCCAACAAGATGAAATGAGTGAGCCCTGAAAGAAGTTCCTGCTTTTGCTAACAATCTCAATTTTTACTTTCCAATGGTCCTAAAAATGGCAATTTGTTTAAAAAGATTGAAGAAAAATCCAACAAAGAAAATTCTTTCAAGTGACATGTTTACTCAAGGACACCTGTCTAGGCTGTCCTACCCTAAGCCAAAAATGTATCTCATACTACTGCAAAACTAAACTTTTCCTATTAGCTCTAGTACAGATGAAATTCACATTTGTTAGTTCCATTGAGTCACTGGAGAAAAGCACTCCTAAGCCATTAAAGGGAAAAAGGAGTCTTAAAGTTAAGACCCAGCTCCCAGCAAAGGTTTCTCTCAAGATTACTACACCTTGTACTGACCAGGTCCTGATTTCTTCAGTTCTCAGAAAATTTTGCTTTTATCTTCTGAGAGGATTTATTGTTTAGTATCTGCTAGCTCCAACTATGCATATTTTTTTTGTAGCCACTAAAATATTGCTCTTTGTCATTGCTGAAGAAACTAAAAAAAGCAGAAAAACTACACTTACAAGTAGTAACATATAAAAAACAACTTTACTTTAAATAGGTGACTGAAAAGACACATTTAATGTGCCTGCCCAGCTCCTTACAACTCGGCAGAGTTAAATAGGTCATGCAAATGGGTCACACTGCAGTGGCAAGGATCTCAGGGTGGCCAGCTGCCGTGCCTCAGCTAACAGAGTAGTATCTTTTACAGTGGTCTCAGAAGACACAACCAGAACTTGGTCCCTCTGGCAGCCCCTACGAGGCACTATCACACAATTTTGTTAATACATTAAATTGAGATGATACTGCTTTTCTCTCAGCCATTACTTTCTGCAGCTGCAGTGTTGGAATAGACAGAGAATTGGTCACTTGGTCAGCACATCATTTCCTACAGTCCCAGAGGACCTGCAACTGTCTCATACTGGCTCCACTTGCTTTTATTCCACACCACAGTACAATCAAAACTCTTCTTCTGGCTTTTGTCCTTCACACACACAGCGGAAGAACAAGCTGATAGGTTACATCCTGAAATTATTTTGCAAATTTTCTCTATTATTTTAATACATAAAATTTTATGTCCATAAATATCTACATTTATATAGATCTATAAATTATAAATCTGCAACCTATAGATATCGCAGATAGCTATACAATTTTATCTATGCTTGACCTATAAAATGGCAGAAAGTCGAAATAGGCTGCATACAGAAGACAAACACTTCAGTGAGGTGACAGACACAGGACACAAACACAGGATACACTAGTAGGTTAAATCCCAACCCTTTTCTGCTTGCCTCAGCAAAGTCCAGACAGTTACTTTTACATCAGCACTATAAGCACTGTCATTTACTTGTAAGTATAGAAAACCAAATATTATTAATGTAAATATTTCACTATACTGAATTCCAGAAACAAAAAATTAACCAACACACAAAACTAAAACTCCTAGGCAAAGCCAGCCATGAATCAGTAAGAAAGGTGATGGGCAGATAAGGGTATAGAGCACTGACTCCCTAAGAACTTAGTCAGAAGGATGCATGGGAAAGAAGGGAAAAATGCTCCTGCTCTCACAGTTCATTTCAACACCATCACCTTTTCATCCTTTCTGGTGTGTAATCTGACAGACTCACCTCTACAAATTCACTTTGCCAGGACAATCATCTGAAGATAATGCAGAGAGAGCAGGTGGCAGAGGGGTTACACCTTCACGAAGGTGGAGGGAGGAAATGGGGAAAAGATAACACACTGCTCACTTGTCATTATTTCTTTGTTTTAAACTGCGTGTTATAAATATGAAAAAATGTTCACCATATAGCATTAAGTCATTTTCCTCATGCACAAAGTGGAGCCCAAAATCCTGAACCCTGTAAAAAAAAACCCCAGAAATTGGCAGTTGAGTAGGACAGACACCCTGGAAAGCCACCGCAAATTCACACAGTAGCACTGCCAACACACAACATAGTTCAAGCTAGCGAGAATTAAATATTCACAGCAGGCAAATTCTCTCCATAGGATCTGCTGATCAGATGCAATGGCAAGCAGCTTGAATTTGGCCCACTTCCATTCCTTTCATCCGCCACAATACATACAAAACAGTCTCACTGTATTCGCACTGCAAATAGGTCCTACAGCTTATCACTGTGGGGCCATCGTTTGTCAGATGTGCTACAGCATGGCCCAGACGAGATATTCAGATAAACTTGGGGAAAATAAAAGCAAGCCAAGCTGTATGTCTGCACAGTACACTGAATAAAATGCCAAATACACACCACTTCGGCAAGCTGGAGATATTATTAGCTGCCAGTAGCACTGCTCTGCTTTGCAGGACAGCTGCAGACAAACAGGTGGCCTTTTTCATTTCTGGAATGCTGATATTTTCCCTGCTCCAGAATAAATTAGAAGATCTCTAAAACAAAAAAAATAAATTAAAGAAAAAAAGAAAAATTCCAAACTGCTCTTCTGAGCAATTTCCAATAGACTCTTAAAAGCCTTTTGTCTTCCCTCAAAATTTCTTCCTACTTCCCTTATTTTTCTTTTTTATGTAAGTAATTAGTGATCATAATTTACCTCTATAAAAGCAGTGGATCTTGCCTGATTCACAGGTTCATAGAAATACTGAAATATTCAGTTCAAGTCCACCAGAAGAAAACTTCTATAAGAAAGGCTGGGAACTTTTCATACATACATATATACATACATACATACATACATACATACATACATACATACATACACATGAGTATGTATATGTGTGTTACAATTTCTCCAATATGCTTTTTTGTGTATGTTTAACTATATACATATGTTTAACAATATATATATGTGGTTTTGTGTTTGTGTGTTTATGTGTGTGTTTTACTGTTCATCCAACATGATTTACTGTATATATATATAACAAAACTACACAAAAGCTTGTTTTCTGTTGCAGACTCCAAATCAGTAGGTTTGGAAGGAAATGGATCATAGTCAGGACACATTCACTGAGAAGCTGAGGATGGCTAACCTCCAGGAGAGGAAGGCTGACAGCACACCACAACTGAAGCACCCCCCAGAACAGCAAGGGGAGACAGGGCTGCTTACACTCCAAAAGGATTCTGGCCCACAATAGCCTCACCCACGAAAATTAAACGGTAGTGGGAAAAAAAAAAAAAAAAAAACACAGAAAGAGATGGTCCCTGGGAGCAGGGATGGGAAGCAGGACTTACCAGCCCGTCGGCCGGACCGATGCTCGCCTCCCCAGGGCCGCGACCCCGCGGCGGGGCGGCAGCGGGGCTGGCGGGAGCCGCAGCCCCGGGCTCCACCCACCGCAGCGGCCCGGCCCGGCCCGGAAAGGCAAGGCCCGGCCCGGCCCGGCCCGGCCCGGCAAGGCACGGCCCCGCAGACGAGGAGAGGGAGCACCGGGCGCGGGTCGTGCAAGCCGCGAAGGCAAGAGTCAGGTGCAGAGAATGATCACCGCGATGATCAGATTGAAGCAGGAGGAGTAGGGCACACCAGGCGGGCACGGCACTGCCCGGCTCCACAGGTAGAGCCTTCCAGCGCGCCTCTGGGAAGCTGGTGAAGGCTGCCTTTGCCAAGAAAGCCCGGCTTTTTCCTGCTTCTTTTTGGGCAGTCAAGAAGGAAAAGATTTGTCTCCTCCAATAACAGCCTTGCTTTCTTGTCAAAAAGGCAAAAAAAACACCTTTAAAATGGTGTGGAGAAATAAACCAGTTGGTACCATTCAACTGTGCAAAACACACCAAAAACCCCAAATGTGGCTCTAAGTGACCTTCAGCTTATATTTAAGAATGGTGAAGATAAAATGATAGAATCATAAAATCATCACGGTTGGAAGAGACTTTCAAGATCGTCCAGTCCAATCATGCACCCAGCACTGCCCCTGTAACCCCTGAACCCCTAAACCACATCACCCAGTGCCAGATCCAGATGCCTCTTGAACACCTCCAGGGATGTGACTCTGCCACATCCATGGGCAACCTATTCCAATGCCTCATCATCCTACAGTGATTTTTTTTTTCCTGATACCCAATCTGAATCTCCCATCTCACCTTAAAATCATTTCCTTTAGTCCTCTCACTGTAGGCACAGCAGAAGAGACCAGCCCCCACCTCCCTACAACCTCCTTTCAGGTACTTGTAGAGAGCAATGACATCCATCCTGAGCCTCCTCTTCTCTGGGTAAACAACCCCAACTCCCTTTGGGTGTCTCAGTACCTGAGCCCAAAGAGAACTTGGCTGGAAGTGCCCAGGTGCTTAGATCCTGCTGCACCCAACCAGGCTCACTATGGCAAAAACCTGCAAGTGCCTAGAACAAGAAGACAGAGCACAACTTTGATGCTACTATTGATTGTATAAAAACTTATCTTTTTTCAATAACGTGAATGGAAGCTGGGATAAAAAGAGAGAACATGAGCAAGAGCAGACTTAAACTCAACAGGCAAAAGCAAACCACGGGAGGGTAGGAGGGGTGCACACAGCAAGAGCACAAGGCTAACACCATGACTTCACTAGTTAAGTAGGTCCTGATATTACCCCTTGCTACATCAGGTCATTATCCCTGAAGGCACAAATAAAACATTTAAACAAATGGGGGCCACAGTCAACATCCATGTCTTTGGGGGAGAGAGCAGATGATGATCAGATGATGTGAACTCCCTCAGATTTGCCAAACACAAGATACACCCTAAGATGTCTTTGTTTACAGCACTGAAAACAGAACATAGGCAGACAGGGAAAATAACCCAAAACATTTCCAGGCTATTAACTGGCTCTGATGCTGATGAAATCACAGCCAGCTGTCAACCAGATGTTAGATTTCACCAGGTCTTGAAGAGGGGGTGCCTATCTGATGCCATATTCTGCGGTAACAGCCAACTATGGCCAAGGAAGAGAATAACATTTCTTTTCCACCTCTTCTCTGCAGCTCACTCTCTCAGCTTTGCAGTACCAGATGATAGCGCTTGGCTTGTGAGGGATTTGGTCTCAGTTTTATGACTTCTCCTTTCACCTTTTTTTTTGGTTTTTTGGGGTTTTTTTTTGTTTGTTTGTTTGTTTGTTTTTGTTTTGGTTGGTTGGTTGGTTTTTTGGGTTTTTTTTTTTTTTTGGTGAATCAAGCTCACGATGAGCAGGGTTAAAGACTAGCTCTCATACAGTGAATTGTAGCCAAGCACTCCTAGAAGCCGCTGGGAATTCACCTTGCAAATCCAGAGCCATATGGGTAAAAACACAAAACCAGAAAAAAAGTAAGGCATGGTTCCTTTTGCTGTGATGGAAAAGAATGTTATTTATCTCACTCTGCCTTCTTGGTGGGCCTGTGAAGTGGATCAATACAACAGTTAAGTCAAAGTGGGTTGGGGAAAGAGCTACAAAAGAGACAAGAATGAAAGAAATACCACAATATGATGCTCTGAGGACAACCTCAGCTCCCATCTGTGGCAGCTACTTTTTATCCATCCTGCTGGCAATAGTTGTGCTGTCTTGAAGGAAAGGAAGAAAGGTCCTGAAGACAAATGTGACCTTTATTTGCACTCACATTATGAGTGCAGGAGTATGACTAACCTAAACACAGATTTCAAGGATTTCAACCCTGAAACCACAGCTAGTGCCACAATGGTTCCCTTTGGACATCTTCTGGGGAAACTGGACACTTTCTTTTCTCAGCACGTCCCTGCAGCTGCTGTCCCCACAAATGAGCTCTACAGCAAAATATAAAAATGGGCAAGAAATTCACAACTAAGGGCAACATGCTGTCTCCTAAGTTTGGTTTATTTGTGTGTTATTATCCAGACCCAATGAAGTGTTAAGGAAAGTACGGCTTTATAAGAACTCAAAAGACAGCCATCCCAAACAAACTGCTTAAAGAAAACAAAAATACATAAACTTTAAATCTAGAGTTGTTAAGTCATAAGAACCACTACATCAGATATTGTGAAAACAAAATTTAAGTAAAGGAGACCAACAAAGAAAATAACCTGAGCATTAAATAGGGAAAAGCAATTTTTTTGCTTGACATACTGTTAAAGCTTATCATCCTGCATTAAAAAAAAAAAAAAGTTGAATTACCTCATGAGCAATACACCCTAAAGGTATAGCCCTTGGGTAGTCCAAAGGAACACCATGAATAGCTTAATCTCCAACACAACTAAGTCCTACATGAGTTATTTATAGTTGTCAATTAAACGAAGCAGTGCTGAATAAACCTGTGCCTTTTCAGACTGGTGTCAGGGCAATTGTGTGTTAAGCCATGGCACAACAGATACCTTTTAAAAACTATTTATGTGTTCCTGCTAAGAAGGGTACTTTGGTGGTAAAGATGATTATGTATGCAAAGCAAATTTATGTGCTAAGATTTATTCCACGTTTTCCTTAATTATACTAGCAGGTCTACAGAAGATAATACCTTTTTTTCACATAACCTGCCTTATTTTCTCTGCTGGCAGACTCCAAGCTTCATGGGATCCCTCTGAGCACATTTGATATCCCAGGGCACATTTGATATCCCAATGCCTGCTTTCTATATTTTGATTTGACTGTAGAGAAAATAACCTCATTTTCCAGGAAGAGCAGTGTTGGCTATTCAAGGGACCCAGCTCCAGGAAACCATCAGATTCAACTTGCAAAACAACCTTTGGGATGGAGAGGGTCTTGCAGAGAAGAAAATGAGGAAAAACTCTGTGCATCACAATCCTGTCCACCTGAAAAGGTGTGTCTGAGTGTATTATTAATTAATTATCTGGCCACCATCATCTATTATAAGCCAGTACAGGTAACACAAAGCATAATCAGTGCATCGGCATGCAGCTTCAGAGATTACTATCTGAAAAAATACTTCTCAACCTGTGATCACAACTGACTGCTTTTATTTGTCTCTGTCACTATATCCAAAGCAGAGGACAAGGACAGAAAAATAAAGGAATCAGAAATGAGCAACAGTCAGAATTATACATAATGCTTTTCTGATACACAAGAACCTGAAACAAAACTGTGTTGGAGGTATAGCCTCAATTCTTACCTTCCCCATGTAATTTATCAGCTGTCTTCCCAGTCAGGCACAGAAACAGATTTCATCACAGCTGTACAATCCCCCAAAATACAGGATTTTAATGAAAATATGTGCATGATGAACATAATCTGAAGGTTTGTGACCTCCAGCTGTATTGAACCAGCTGAACATTCAGGGCCAGAGAAGAGCTGAAATTTTCTGAAGTTTATTTTTAAGGTTTGAAACTGTAAAGGTACAAAAGAAATTGGTACCTTAATTTAAAATCAACATGACATCAAACCTCTAAAACTGAACGTATGCCCACCACCTGGCAGCTTCATAACACTATCTAATTGCAGTAACTACTCACTTCTAGTGTGACTTTACTTTCTTGCCCCTTTTCTTTTATGTGGTATTTTCCCTTTTGCTTACTATATTAAGTAAAGCTGTCTTCCATTTAAGGCCAGAAAATTTTAAGACTTGTCAATACTCAGACTTCTCTCAGTAGACAGCAATCCACTGCAGGGACACTGTGCATCCCGAGCTGTTGGAGGGCCTCTTCACCCCTCTGTCCAAGTACAGCTGCTGTAGGTGGGCCTCAAAAGATGCAAGAAAGCTGCCTGTGGGGCCAGGAGCCTGGCAGTAGCTGTTAAAATCAGACCAAATCTCTATCCCCCAAGGCAAACAGCAAAATAGTGAAACCGCCAAGGAGGACTCATTCCTGTTCAGTTCGTGACCTCTGCAAAAAAAGTAACAAATTCCATTTCTCCTTTCAAACTAAACATCTACTGTTTATTGCCAAGGAATATGTTTTAATAATCTGTGGTGTTCAAGGTTTGATAAACATCAGAAATCTTTTTGCTGCTGTTACATGATACCTGACATACATTTTCCCCCCACTTACAACCTTGCATTTTCATGCCAACATTACATAAAACATACTGGACTTCTTTAATTTACAGGTTGGGGTCTCCCTGAAAACACTTCTAAAAGAAGTTGTTCAAGTCCAAAAACCACAATTTTTTTTTTTAATTGGCTGTTTCTACTGAATGAAGTTCCAGCACGTTCCCCGTGAAAAACCTACCTTATTGTTTTTACTTCCACTAAAAATAAATAGAAAGCTTTCATATTTAGGTGTCTAGAATTACTTTGGTGAGGAAAAGGAAGGGGAAGAAAATGAATAATTTTCAACTTTTTGCAAGTGAATTTTACAGACAATCAAAATATCTGTGCAAAAATATGCTAAGTAAATCAGTGCCCATTTGTGACTTTGACCACATAAAGCATAATAGCTTGAATTATTGAATATCCCAATACTACATCCATTTAGCTGTTGTTTCTTTCCCAGATTTGAAAACATACATTTGATGTCTAGATGGCATGGCCATAATTCTCAGTGATCTTGAATATCTCCAGCTTTGGTGGGGCTTTTTTATGGCAAATATTCATGGCAAGATGAGCTACCAAACAGTCTGGCAGTGATTTCTTTTCCATTCCTTTTCAACCATCAATAAGCAGTTTCTAGATATAATTCAAGAAATAGCATGACTATTCCTGAAGCTATTGTAGTTGCAAACCTAGATTGACTACACAGAATAGCTTACTTAAATTACTTAGATTGCTACTCTTCATTAAGTCTATAGTGGTCATGGAAGCATGCCTTTGAAGAGCCATTTGGAAATCAGGATTCATGGATTACATCTGGATGCTAATTTGCAGTTGTGAAGACTAAGCTTTCAGGAGGAATAAAGCATAGGACAATAATATATTGCATATAAGAAGCAGAATTTCCTTAAATTAATTGAATAAAGTCAATAATTAAACCAAGAGAGAAAGAACAGAACACGTCTTTTATATGGTGCATTCCTATTTCAAAGCTTTTTCCCAGCTCTTTCACAGTGTCTTGGGTCTAGTTCCTCTGGACAGCAGAGCAGAGGACAGGAAAGGACCTCTCCTAAAGGACTGATATCCCCGTTGTCCAGTTTTCTTCAACACATTAGAGGTGTATTACCACAACAGCCTCTCTCCCCTCAGAATACACAAAGCAACAAGGGGAGGAAGATGAGTTCATCACATGGATCACACCAAGTCTTTAGAAACAGGAGCTAAGCAGCAAAGATGGCAGAAACAGCTTGTCTCATTTGTTGGTAAAGGGAACAGAAAAGGAAAACAAATTAGCTATCACTGATAATTTATTCTTAAAACTTCAGTTAATACCCTACTTCTGTCCTTGCCAGACTTGAGATAAACTTCTGTTTGTTAGAGGAAAAGAGATGACCATGCTTATAATTCAGCTTACCTGGGTATAACCAGTGGCTCCTGCTCACAACAGTCACAAATAAGGCCAGAAGAGATGTTCATGCACCATCAAATAACAAACTTCCAACTCCTCACCTGCTACTTCTGAAAACTATTTCAATTTAAAGCCACATAATAAACTTAGTAAAACTAAGCTAATGAGACTGTATAAAAGAAAAATGGTAAATTTAAATTTGATTTTTTCCTTTCCTCAGCAAAGAGACAGGGCTCAGAGTTGATCAGAGAGAGGTGTATCTAGACAGCAGAACCAGAAGAGTCTGGCAAGATTATTAGGCCAGGCTCCAGAATCAATAAGAAGCTCCCAGCAAACTAGCTGATTTAAAGCACTGCAGAGTCCCAGTGCCCAGCCAGTTCACATCTCCAAACCACTCCCATAGGCATAGATTTCTGGAGAATGCAAAAGTTACACATGGCTACCCAAAATCAGCTGAAGGCCAGCAGGACTTACTGGCTTTGGCAAGCACCTCCACACTGCCCTTCCTAGCGACTGGGGAATACATTCATCAGACACAGGACTGCCATGCTTGAATGCACTGACTCAGCTGATGCTCAGCACTGTGCTGAAGCAAATCAACCCTTAAATCTGGAAATACTGAGAGCTACTTGGGGTTTACAAGGTCAACAGATGTAGCCCCATCCAAATACAGGGGCTACAGAGCTATGCAACCACTGGGAGGTGATGCAGGAACACTGCCCAAACTGCAGCACAGGAGCCACCCAGGAGGCACCAGACCCTGGTCACACATGCCCTGCATGCCCTTCATGTACATGCCAGCCAGCCCAGAGCTGCACAGGGGATTCAGCATGCCTGTGACTGTAGAGACCATGGAGACTCAGCTAGTACCTGAGCAGCACCTGCCTTCTGGGGCATTTTGGCTACCTGTAAATCCTTAAATGTGCTGTGCTGCACTCCTAAACTGATTTCATGCCTTTGGGCCATTTGCCCCAAAATGGGAAAGGCACTGGCATAAAGCCACTCTTCTGCAAGAGCTGATTTGGCTGTCCTGAACAAGGGTGAGAGATGACAAACCCAAGTAGGCTGTTCAGTCAGTTGCCTACACCCACACCACAGAGGTTATCCAGGGTTCTGCATTCTCTGGCATATCCTAAACTCCACCTTCCATTATCCTGAATAGAGTAGTTGACTCTTTTTTCCTCTTACTTACTTCCCATTTTCATTCTAGCTTTTTTTTCTCCAAATTGCAAAGTTATACAAGACAAGAATTTTTCTATGCTGCTTTAAAAAGAGAATAAATTATATTGGCAGCTGTGATGGAGAATACTGACCACACTCTTTGAAGTTCTTGGTGTGTAATTTGCTTATATAATAGTTTGTATTAAGGTTTAAGTGCTGGATTTCTAGTATTGCTCATCAAATTTCAGGCAAATGAAAAAGAATAAGCAAGCTGAACTACTCTCAGGAAGATAAACTATCTGCAAGAATTTTTGATGCAAGTGTGAGATCACCAAGAATTCTCAGTTCTTCAAAAAATATGCAAAGGTCTGGAATTCAAGGAGTTTCAGTTCTCCAGGATCATATTTTAGAAAGTACATTTTAATCAGGATTGGGTGGCTCAAGAGATTGGGCAATAGTATTTAAAAAAGCAAGTGATTAATCTCTGATCAACCAGAGGGTAAGGACTAAAGAGCATTTAAGGTCTCAAAGACCCCTGGGAACTAGCCAACTTAGTGTAATACTGTGGGTGCTGACTCTCGGCAGATTTTGGATTTTCTCACGCACAGTCCTCAATGCTTATGAGTGGCCTCCTCTAAATTTCATTAGAACTATGCCATCATCTTCCCCAAAATCCTGTGTTAGTTGTGCCTTTGAAATGCCAATGGCACATAGATACTGAGATTGCTGATAACTTGTGCTGACAAATACCTTATTTCTCTCTGTCCCTTTTACCTACATCTATGTGTTGTTTCTTAATTACAAACTCCTAAATGCAGAGACTTGGGGTGCCATATAGCATAACAGGGAAGAGGAGATTCGTATCAGCAAGTTGATACTTGGCAGGAAAACAGATTTTGGTCAGTGCTGACTGTATCATTCAAAGATCTGGGACACACAAAAAGGGAGCCCAGGCATGTCTGAAGATACAGATCCTAAACTCCCATCAAACTAATCATAGTATTGGATTGAATTTTGCCCTTAGGTTTTTTTTCAGATAGAATGAAAGAATAAGGAAAAACTGGTGCAATATTGCTGAAGATAAAGCATCACCCATTCTAAAACAATTCTGCTATACCTTGTTAACTCAAATTGTTGGACTGCAGCAGTTCTCCAAGAGGATGTAATTATCTTGCTTCTTTTCCTTGTCTAAAATTCTAGTCCACTGCCATTCCAGATTCCATCCAGTCACTATTCAGCAGTGTAAAAATAAATTACAGGCATGTGCACTAAGGGGAAAGATCAATCCAGCCTGACTTCTCAAAAAATACAGAGCAGAACAAAACCCAGCCTCCTGTGACAAAATTTATGACATGTTACTTTTTTACATGTCTGTCACTAAACACTGACTTCAGTTACAAATTTTATGTGTTCTTTTGGCCCACAACATTTATTTATGCATTTCTCTTTACTTCTTTAGAAGCTTTTGGAAGAGGTCTGACAGCACTCCCTGGGAACCATTCTGTTTTACTTATCAGTGTGCAACTAGTTTTGCCAATGACTGATGCAATTCCTGCATTTATTCATAATTTGTTTTTTGAAATATCAGAAAATACACTGTTTCAAATATGTAGTATATGTAGTGATTTTAATTTTTAAAATTAAGTTTTTAAAACCTACTTGTATTTTTTTTAAGAGAAACAAGCAGTACAGTAGAACAGTCTATATGTGTTTGGTGCATATGGCACTCACAGAACATTTCAAGTTTTCCTTTTCATGCCATTGATATAGTTTAAGAAGCAACTACTATCTGACCTCCTTAGGGGTAACAGGAGAAACTTAATGAAAGAAAACATCCGGAATTGTACAAAAATAAAGGGGTTTTTCTGCTTCTGCATATGTCAAGTGAAAGTTGCATGAAATATTTTTCTAGATCAAAAGCTGAGAGATTTTATTAGCTGGTGCTACCCACCTGTGCAGACAGTCTTCTGGCACAATTTTCACAACTTGTTTACTGTATCACCTCAGTTATCCAGAAGTTCGTGTTATCCCCACAAGGGTCAAATTCCTGACGTGTATCAATTACACTGAAAATTGCCCTGGATTACTTGAAACCTCATATAACTGAACCTATCCACTGTCCTCCCTTTTAAATAACAGAGGACATACTGTATAGTGGTGCTGATACTTTGCAGCTGATCCCTGTAACTCCAGAAATTAATACATAAACGTAACACTTCTTATCTAGCAGGTCTGCCAGCTTTGGTCTGAAAACCAGGCTCGAGAGGGAGAGAGCATTTATAGTATGGTCCTAGTCACGGCTGTGGGCTGCGGGACAGGAGGAGATAGGAAGGACAGGAAGGTTAAAACCAAAAAACCACTGACCAGCGTTCCTGATCCATGCACTGCTGGCCAAGGAAATGGACCTGCTTCACAGTTCAGCTCTCTTAGTTGCCAAAATAACCTTGCATCCCTCCTGTAGTTAGCCAAAGACTGGGTGCTGCCTGCACAGTAAGCCAGTGTCCCACTGACACCTGAGCTTTTACAGTTGTGGTTATTGTGCTGCATCTTCTTGTGCCCATCACCAGCAAGTCAGGCCTGCAGCTTCCCCCCCAAAGGCACTCACCAAGCAGCTTCACAGGAACCTCTATAACTGCATTATATCAGGGCTTGACTGCAAAGATGACAATGCAAGGACTATTGACAACTCAGGTTATTTAGCCAACAGCAAGTATTACCTCTAAGACCCCTAATGCTGTTGCTAGGCAGGAGTGGTAAAGTTAGGATTGATTTTGGAAAAAACAGCAAGCCTCTTTCCAACCAAGCTATAAATGGTATTAAAGGACAACAGCAACGAGGCAGCTTTCATTAAGAAAAGGTATGAGAAATATCCAGGAACACTTGGTAACACCCTTAGGATTTGTTGGCTGTGCAACCAAGCTACACAGCACCCAACCAACCCAACAGTTATAAAAGGCAAGCAGCAAGAGCATCAGCAGCCTATCAGTTAAAGGCCTGAAATTTGTTTCTCCACAACAGGTGCAAGGGTGAGAGTCACAATCTGGCACTCAGTCCAACATGCCTCCCAACACACCGATACTACTTTGCAACATCAAATAACATCTCCCTAGCAGTAAAAGGAGACCAAATAATACCAACATTATGACTAAAAAAGAAAAGAAAGGGGAATGGGGGAAAGCATCATGTTTACCATTGGCCTTATGGGGTAACAGAAGCTTGGTTCTAAATTGTGCATTGAGAACTACCACAATTCAAAGGAGAAAAGCCAAGGTAATGAAATAGTGTAACAGAATGGACTGAAAAAAGCTGAGCTGAACTCAGTACACACTTGGATGCATGCACACATTTAGCAAGTTCAATACTCTCTCCTTATTGAAAAGGCTGAGAAGAAAACTCCCTTTCACACATCATGCAGTAATAAATCAGTGGGCACTATTGCCCCAAAGAAAAACAGACATTTGCCATCTAAGTAATAGCGCTTCCCACATAAAGATGAGGAGGCAGACATAAACAAATACATGGAAATAGTGAGGCCTTTAACAGAAGGACACCACTCCAAAGAGCTGAGGATTGCCTCTGTATTGCAATATTAATTTTCTAGACCATTAGTTACATTGCTTGTCCATAAATGAATATGTAATTCTCCTACTAATCTGTGGAGCAGATTTTCAAATGATATCACAAGAGTTTTCAGCCTTCAGAAGGTTAATAGTTAATGGTTTTGATGTCCCTCAGTCAGATAGTTCAGCCTATCACTGTATTTTCCACAAGCAATTAACTAAGCTGTTTCCTCTGCAGCATTAATTTTAACAGGTTTACAATAGTATCATTAGACCTCTGGACATTTAAGAGGAAATGCATTACAATTGGAAAGTACCATGCCAAACAGGAAGCAAGTGGCTTTAATCCAGGAGCACTGAGGAATGCAGAGACAAGGAGAATTCAGTGTCAGGTATTTCAGCCTCTGTGAACTCTTGACCACAGCACCAGACTACAGAATTTTACTGGGCTCTTAAACTAAAGAAATCACTGTGCACAGATCTTTAAGGCACCAGTTTTCCATTAGTTTGCCTTTTTGCTTATTTGCTTTAAGTCAGGGAAACAACTGCAATGTGATCTTTGGAGCGAGACACGTTCCATCATCTGCATTCAGCACGTAGGCTCCTGCTAGCAACATGCACATTATCTAAAATAAATCCATTTAAGAGTGCCCAGAAAGGTTTTCAGCATAGAAACAGTGCGAACAGTTGCTAGCAGACATTAACTGCAACAGACTTCACCAAGTTGATTTGCAGCCAGGGAGGGGATTAGAGACAGCATTCTTCTGCCACCATCTTCAGCCCAAGGGCCAGGGTCATGACAGATTGTTGCTTGCTCTCTTTTCACAAGAGAAGGTCAAGGAAGCTTGAGCTTCCCTGGACCATTTTGAGGTGGCTGATCTGTTGGTCTGACCAACACTGTGAAAACTCTTCCTGCTTGCCACCCAAGGACTCCCAGCTTTTGGGAAGATATCCTCCCTTTTCACACTTCCAGTGCTGCTGTTATCTGGTTATCAACATTGATCTAGCTGTTCCCTGCAGCAGAGGCTGCATGTCACTGAAAAAGACAGTTGGGGATCAGAGATGGTATTTATAGCGCAGACCTACAGACTCCAACCTGTGAGAGGCTTTCCAGAATTAGGGAGTGAGAATACTACTAAGTATAATTTTAAACACAGACAACCTTTAAATCAAGGCTTTAAGGTTGAGACTTTCCTGGGTTCCTGTGTCCCTTACTTTTGGTCAACACTTTAAGGAGTGCATCTAAGTTTAAACTCTGTAGCTGCAGTTTCAGAACTATTTTAAACTGATGGAATGACACCTCTTTTCCCAACTTGGTGAGCCTCCTCCTTCCCTCCTGCCTGCATTTCTGTTCATGTTGTAAGATGAAGGGAATTTTTTAGCCAGATCAGTTGCCCATTCCAGCTAGTATAAGGGCTAGTGCTGTCATTTGCGGGAAAGCCAAATTCAGAGTAGCTAAAAGCAACCATAACATCAGTTTTTTTCTTGCTAAGGACAAAAGCTGATACTCCGCTTCTAAACATGGATAGTTGTAGCTCTGCATATTTTATGTGTGTTGGCCTAAACACCTGCAGTATACCAGCTCAGTGCTTCTTTTTATATTCTCATTGCAAACTAATCAATTTCGCAACAGAAGACACACAAAAATTGCAGGTGCCTGGATAGAACTGTAACAATGCCACACTCCCCACAGGACACAGGAGACATACTCGCAGACTCAGGGCATCCAGCTCCTTCACTGAAACCTCCTGAAGATGGTACACGTCTCCAGAGCATGTGGTATTTGCCCAACTATTAAGAGAAGTCATAAGCTTCAACATTGGGATTTGTTTTGAAGAGTATAAATCATTGCTCAGGAGGCTCTTTGTTTCTAACGCAGCAGGTGAAGGAAGACACTGATCCTTCACTTCATTAAGTGCAAATTTAAGCTATGTGGTTAATGGCATTTTGTTTATTAAACTATTATTTTTTATACTTACAGATACTTAGAGATTATTCTTCAAAAGTTTGCAATTTCTGAAATACTCACTCAACTCAGTGTCATTAAACCAATGCAAAGCAAGTCATGGCTGATCTTGCAGAAGGACTCTTGCATCTGAAAGCAATTCTAACAATTTTTCCCGTGGGTAACCTACATTTTTCATGGGTACAAAACGAGCTCCTCCTGGAAGCCAGATGCCCTCTCCAAGCCAAGGAAAAGACTCTGTCATTTATAGTAAAGGTTAATGCCATGATAAAGGCAAGTTTACATTTCAGCTGCTGAGCATTATTGCTTCAGCAGTAGCGTTGCTTTTCTTTTTGCCATTTTCAAATGTTATCCCTGGAATCCTTCAGTTTCTTACACTTTGTATGCAAAAAAAAAAAAGAGGCAAACAATCATTACAATATTTTATAAATGACATCTTTGAGAAGTCACTTGACAGCTCTAAACTCAAACAAACGTGTTTTTAATCAAACTCCTTTTTCTAAAGTATGTTAAGGCTGGGCAAGAAAAATGTGTCTCCATACAGCAAAAAAACATTCAGAAACAGACATCCTCTGCATTGACCATCCTCACAGTTGTTGGGAGGCCAGTCTAAAATGAGACTGTGAATGACACAGGAATGTCTGTGATATTTTTGTGACTGTTATTTATTATTTGTATTAACATACTGTTTAGGAGTCCTGGCCATGGAGCAGGACTCATGGGGTGAGGTGTTAGACAAAAACAGACCAGCAGATGATCCTTGCCCCAAAGAGCTTACACATATTATTAGCATTTGGCCAAACCAAGTCTTGACATTCTCAGCAGCAGAGCTCAGCAGGCTCAGGGCACAGACTAAGCTGACTGTGAAAATGCTGCACCTTTGAATCCCAACCAGTCTAGTTTGGGAAGAGGTCTCAACAACATGACAAAGTTTGCATACGTCCACAGCAGCCATGGATCACAGCTATCCTTCACATGTGTTCTACAAATATTTACCCATCTTGGCTGGTGCTGTTCTGACCCAAATGAAAATTTTTCAGGGTACTCTGGGTACTAAATGAGAGACTTCAGCCTATAACAAGGGACAAACTCCTGGACACTGGCAGAAAGGGACAAGGAGTGGTCCCAGCCAACTAAAGGTTTAGCTTATTGAGTGCACTGTAAGCACTCCAGCCAAGGAAGCATCCAGAAGAATGGACTTTAGGGCCAGCAGTGAGGTTGGTCTGCCAAAGTCCTGGCTGAGTTCCGGCTGGGGCCAGTGGCACAGGAAGCACACAAAAATTGCTGAGGGATCAAACGGGCAGCTTGGAAACAAACAAGGTTCTTCACTTCAAGTTTCACCTCCAGCCATCATAAACACAACACTGCAGCTGGTAGCTGAGGAAAGAAGTGATTGCTCATGGATGTTAGGGACAACCTATGAGCCATACAGATGGTGAACATGAAGACTAATAGGAGTTGGCTGAACTCACTTCTCTGAGAGCGTGTATTACAGCTAAATGAAGCTCAGACCATCCCAAGCAAATAAATAAGGTGGGGTCATTTACATCCTTTCATTTTGTTGTTCATTTTTCTATAGTTCATGCCTTTTTATTAATTTCCTATTATTTCAGCCCCTCCTGCATGCATACATCAGATTATAGTACAACTTGGAAGCCTTACAGGCTTGGAAGGCAACACAGGCTAAACCCAAGAGCAGCAGTGGAATATGTCTCCAGCACATTTGCTGTCAGATCAATGATTAGTTTCCAGCATCAAATGTTGGAGAGTTTTGGAACCGAACCAAATGCACCAGAGTAAGCACATCCATTTCAATCACTAAAATAGTAAATGAGATGCCAGCATTGTATTTTGCATTTGTATTACTAGTTTAAATGGCAGGAGAGCAATGCTTTCTGGACAGCATTTGTATGGTTAATTGGAAGCAACAAAAACCTTCAATCCACTTTAAAAAAGACAAACAGCTGAATTTCCATATAAAGTTTTAGGTTTTATTTGTTTGCATCTCATTTTCCCCCAATACTGCTTTCTCTGTGCTTCCTGCCAAATTTGAACTGATGGCTGTTTTCCTCTTCTGCACTGAATCAACTAGAGCTTCACTGCAGATTGTTCCACACAGACTGTTTACAAACAATGTGGTTAAGAAACACCTGTAAGTTTGCTTTTATATTCTTTGTGCAACCTAGAAATGTTTACGAATACAACATACAGCTAAATTCATTAAATAGAAATTTTATAAGGTAACTCTGTCCGGCTCAGGTGACACCCAAACAAATAGGCAGGAAAACCTAAATGAAAAATCAGTTTGAAAGCAGTCTAGAAAGCTAGAGGAATAAAAAACCCAAACAACACAAAGCACACAAGGTTATGATACTATCCATTAATTTTTTTTAAGGATACTCTTGTTTTAGTGAAGAGATTCATTATATATTACAGTATGTGATGAGCCAAAGCACACAGTGCTGCTCTGAACCACTGGCCACACCCTAAATATTGCACTAGTCAAACATTCAGATTTCAGAACTGAAAGCAGGCACAAGATGTGTAGAGAAACCAATTATTATTTAGCAAGGAAGATCCCCAGAAAACATGGCAGAATGTTTGCACAGTATTTTGCTACGCTGTTGACACTGTTTTCCGTCAACATTCACAAAAATGCTCTTCGAATGTGAGTGCCAAGAACTTATTGTTTTTAGATAGTCAGGAAATTTTGCTTCTGTTTACTTCACATGTACCACAACTTACCCAGCAAGACTTTTTTATGAATACAATTGTGCAGGGAAATGAATATGTTCAGCAGAGAATAGTAGCGCAAAACAAGGAAACAGAAATTATAATATATTATGAATCTACATATCACAATAGGAGCAGGCTCTTTCCAGAAAGTACTAGAATTAAAGGGAGAGTGAAAAATTTTAAAGAAAAAACAAGAAGATAATTTTTTAAGAAAAAAAACAGTAACAAGGAGGTATGAATGAAAAGAGTGATAAAAATAATGCACATCTGTTAAATTTCTGTGTATTTCTCTATCTTTGCTAATTATTTTTAGCTGTATGAAACACACTACACTTTATTTGAGTCTTGTAATTTTATTCTGAAGTTCATACCTGCATGGAGAAACGAGATCTCATTTGATTAATTTAGTCAGTAGCACAAACCCCTGAAAGCTAACATAATGATGACTTTTCTTTGAAATAATACATAAGATAAAAACCCCTCAAATTTATAATTTGTGCAATATTCCAGCATAAGAACAAACTACCAGCACCAGCTGGAACAGACAGGTAGCTGTTCTTAATAAGGGTAATAGCAAGTTCTCAGAGAATCCTTTGCCAAAAGAAATTTCCTGGGAAAATAATGAGAGTAAAAACCCCAGCCTTGCTTTGAAAGGAACAAACTTTCTTAAGCAGCCCATTATGGTTCTGTTCACCTTGGTGCAATAACCATGCAACCAGGTGACTTCTGCAGAGCTATTTTTTTCCAGTGCTATATCATACGTGTGTCACAAAGTTAAGGACCATAAACAAACTGAAAACTGGATGCCACAGTAAACAGATTTTTATTCAGTAGTGCTGAAACATGAGCCAAGATCCAAGTTAAAGTTCATCTCTCCATCTTTGTCTTGACTACTTCCTAGTATTATATGTGAGAATCGTTCACACAGCCTCTGAAGTAAGTGTCTGAGCTCCTGTGGGGATTGTTCAAGGAACTGAAGTAATGCTATAAACTCCACTAAACGCTGTCAAACAAAAGATAAGGCAGAAACCTTTTCTTTTCTCACAGAGTGACATTATTCAGGGACAGGAAGCAAAAGCTGGAATCTTTTTAAGGGAAAAAGAAAGTCAACATACAGTGGTTAGCCTTGTAGAGCAAAGCTTATCTATGGTGATGCTGGTAATTTTTTATAGAATAGATAATACGGTATAGAGGTATAAAACTGCAAATAGTAGAAACCTTAAAAGTTAGTTGTATTCACTATAAATGTCATACAAAATGAAAGAAACCAACAGCAATCCACTGAAAAAATTGCCAGTTTCGTAAAAATCACTTAATTATATTCATTGTACTCTAATACATCTTTGTAAGTCTTCTGCAGCTCCAGATGGTTTTTTAATTAATAACTCAGGAAAAATACTTCTCCAGCCTTCTACAATTAAATACATGAAATGATGATGCTGGAAAGCTGACAGTCCTAAAAAAAAGATGCCCATAATCAATTTCTCGCATGAGAAAATTTCTTCTGGCAACAAGGCTTTTAATAAAGCCTGTTACTCCTACCTAGGCCTAACATGCTCTTTGAATGTTTTGTGAATTTGCTTTTTGGTGGGAGCATTAGCTTCCAGGATTAATGAATACTGAACAAGAATGAGAAAACATTTCATCAAATTTAATACTGTAGGTCTGAATCCCAAACCAGTGGTCCTACATTTTCTTTCATTGAAGCAATGTATCATTTCTGCTGTGATAACAGAAGCAGTCGGCACTTCTGGAGATCAAAGCAAATTACAAACAAGCCTGCCAAGCTGAACATATGTAATTCTATATGTAATGCTGCATACAATCCACATCCTGACTTAAGACCTGCAACTAGACAAAGATCATCTTTGTGTATTATTATGGCCTGTGCTTAGTATGGTGGTGTTCAGATCCTTGAGGTCTTACTTTAACACCACAGCACTATAACCAATAAATTTTATTTAAATGTTTGGTGTTCTGGTACACAAGATCTACAAACAAACTATTCCCTCTTAAACTACACATGAGCAAGTCACTGGTGAGAATTTCAGAGTAACCGTAGAGTCATCTAGTTTTAAATGCCAGGAAAAGTTTGAAGAATTCAGTCTGTCAACAGACCAGTTATACATAATACTTCACAGAAGTGTTGTGAGAAGGCACTCAAACATGAAATATAGGCAAAATTTTGACACCTGATGATACTCCCAAGTGAATACATCAGCATGTGTCTGATATGGGCTTCAAGTTCACTGTTATTTTCCTTCAATAAAGGACACTTCTTAATTCTTACCATAACAAAAGAGAAAAACAGACTATCACCTGGAGAATTAGACTCAAGTCAACATTTTGTAGAGCTACATAGTATATGACTGTTTATGTCTCCAGAGGTTAAAGATGAAACAAAAGGCACTTTGAATGCTCTACAACTACTTGTAAGTTTTAGCTCCCATTGTGTAAAAAAGAAAACACACCTATTGTCTCTCCTAGTGAAATAAATACTTATTCTATCAGCTACAGGAAAGAAATTAATTCTGTTACAATAATTAGGTTACCCTCTTTAGACAGAAGCAGTATCTGGGAGTTAAAAGCATATATCTCATGCAAGGCAGAAAAGGTACTGAGGCTTTCACAGCATTTCTACTTGTACTTGAGGAAATCACACCCACTGGAGTGAAGCAACTGGAAAAAAGTAACTATTTAGCATGCCAAGCCAACCAAACCTAAGATAATAAAGAAAAATAGGCAATTAATAAAGGAATGTCTCTCATATATGGTTATACCTAGGAAGTATAACTACTTCTGGACCATAGTGTTAATATTTTAATTTTTTTTTCAGACACATAGGCATGGTACAGGTAAGTGAAAAGGAAGGGATACACCCTCTGCTCAAACATACCCCTGATGGCTGTACTTTTAAATAATAAACATAACAGGCTAGATAGAACACTTGATCTTTTAAATTCACATACAATACTTAAAACAGCCACTTACACACCACTGTAACTAAAAATGGCAACAAAAGTCAGCAGGTATGGAACCAGACATCTTGGAAAGCAAGGGGAAATTCTGATTGTTTTGTTTGGAGCAATTTATTCACAGAAGAGTAGATTGAAACATCCATTAGTAATGTCCAAGAACTCAAAAACAGTGAACTTTTTAAATAGCCTAATTATTTATTAGGAAAAAGATTTAAAGAAGTAGTTACTAAAGATAATCAGAGGACACAGGTACAGGTAATAAAAGGACTTTACAACACAAAAAAGATCTGCTGTATCATTAGTAGCCTGAAAACTGCTTTTCATAATGCTTTGAAGATACACATCATGCAAGAGAGATTTATCTCAAGGAATGAGAAAAATACACACACATAATGACTTTTTTCTATGTCCTTCCCACTACAACCACCTTACCATTGGGATTTTACATATGAATAAGGAAAGAAACCAATGTAATTCAATATCATCTTCTTAAAACAGTCATAACAAAAATTGAGTCTTTCCTGAAAGCAAGCCAAGGAAAAGAAAACTGCACTACTGGTACTTTTTGCAGCTGTTTATATCAAATATTCCTTTCAAGAAGGACTGCAAAGGAATAAAACTAGATGGGTTTTAGAGGCAAAAGAAAGGCACACAAGGAAACTTTAAAGAAAGGGTCGTGGGGATCAAAAATTAGATTCTAAACCCAGGCAGTATTCATGAAGAAATATCCATGTGAATCTACAGGTAGAAAGACCCAGCCTTAAAGGCTATGTAACAATATTATAGAACCAATTCAACAGCAAATGTAACATGGTTTCTGAGACACTGAAACTATTTAATGCTGTTTATACAAAGGAATGTTAACCTCAGCTAACAACAAGTAATATGTTCTGAATCTTGCATAACTCAGCTACAACGTGAGCAGTGCCAGAATGCAAAGGAGTCATGTATATATGATGAGTCTAAATCAAGGATGGCACCTTTCACATGATCAAAGACCTTTTTATTCCCAATTACAACTGAAGGTAAAGTCAATACAGCCATATTTGTATGTGGCTAGTCCTGTTAGAGCCAACATCCACTCACACCCCCACCTTCTGCCCCAAGAGCAAGCACAGGACTGTGCCACCACTTGATGTGACCCCCTGAGCACCCAGCACTTTTGACAGCCCATGAGCTGTCAGCACATCCTCTGTGGTCTTCCTTGCTTACAACAGAGTATGGCAACTTTTGCTCTGCCCTTAAAGTCAACATGAAACAGTTCCCTAGACAGTCCCACAATGAATGATATCTGCAGACTGTGGTATTTTGGGGAAAGGGAAATTGAGACAAAATATACAATTACAGTTTTCTTCCTTTCCAAAAACTATTTTCTTGTGGTGATGGCTTCTAATGCATGCATTCCAGTTTTTATAAAGCTAGTGCCACAACTGGAAGGTGATATATAACCAAGAAGATCATCTTCCTCTAAAAATACACCCTGCCACTTAAATACTGCCTCCTTCTGGAAAAAAAAGACTGAAAGATCTTAAGGTGACTACACAGAGCATTCCGATTTCAGAGGGACTGTCTGAGTTTTCTAGGCCAGAAGAGTTTCAAATTACAAAAATAATTGCTATCTGAATCACATAGTCAATATCAAGGTGCAAAGAGCAGCACTGAAATATTTTCATCCACTTGATATACTCACCAAACCTGCAATGGGGGTCGGTAGTCTATTGATCTTTTTTACCAATCCTGGCTTTATTGCATTCAGCAACCTGTTAGGAGAAATGAGTGTTTTATGAGTTGTAAGTCACAAAACCTGAATTATCAAACCCTTTTCCCCAGCACATAAGGATTTCAGTGTGGCTGGAAAAGAAGAATATCCCCTTTCTCCCTTCTGAAAACCCTCTTGGACACCCAAATTTCATCACTTAAATGAAGAAAGACTAGGATGAATATCCATGGCACGATAACTCAACAGTATTTATTTTATATTCTAAATTGATCTAGACCATATCAGTGACCCAGACAGATTCTGGGTGAATTTTGTCACATTAGTCTGCCTTCCCTGTGTACAGGTAGATCATGCCTGGAAGGGCCTGAGAGCAGAAACCCAGAAGGCATCTGGGTCTGGCAGTTTCTGCACTGCAGGAAAGTGATAAAGGATGCACACTTTATAGGTGGCCTGTCTATTGTTCTTCATCTTGACTTGAAATTAAATGCCATCCTTGCATATATTGTGTAGAATGGAGGGCCCCATAAATCATAAATGAGAGAAGACAAATAAAAAGGGAATCTGAAAAACCCCCAATTCATCATGAAAAACACAATTAGGCCAGTGATACCACAGTTGAACACTGTTCAGTGCCCAAGGATTAGAAACCCCCCAAATCCAAGTTCCTCACCACCCATGAGCATGCTATGAGATGTGCTGACATGGCTCATTGTTAGAATATTCAAAAAAAATGACCAAGCCTCTAAAAGTGGGGAATTTTAATTATAAAATCCTGTTGCAACAAACACTGTGTCTTCACCACCCTTCCCTCAAGAGAAAACCATAATGCCTTTTATCCAAAGAAAAATTCAACCAGTTCCATCCACTACAAAGAAAATCATCAGGTCAAGACATGGACTTAAAATTCAAGATCTTTGAAGAGAAAAAAAAGATGTCTGCTTAAATCTGGAACTCTCTGAAAATTAGAATAGCCACTAAGGAAGAGAGAAATCTCATTCTGGGCTGACATGGTCCCCATTCAAGAGCAGACTCCTCTGGCAGCTTACTGTGGTGTATACACTTACCTATTTAATATTTGAGAGGCCTAGCTGAGAAGTTTATCCAAACTAAAAGAATACTCCTTTCAACTAAAAGCTATCAGTCTGTGATGGTTTCTAGCTCCCTGCTTCTGAACTAGGATAACAGGTGGTGTGCCACTGCTCAAAGCTCCACCAAGAACCATAGTGGGTCACTATTTTGCTGCTTGATTCCTTATGACTGTGGCAGTTTGCATGAAGGAGTTCATCCGTCCTGGAGTGAACACCCGGCTTTATGAACATTGAAATGATCACTTTTCCTCACCTCTTTCCCTTTGTGTCTCCCTGAAACAGTAGGTAGGGTCTCTCACGTGGAGAGAACAGGGGAGCAGAGTGGGAGATGCTATTCTCAGTTTTCTATGATTATAGTTAGTAAAGCTTCTGTTCCACTTGTCCTAAACTGTACTCATGCTATTACGTTCTTGAAGTTCCCACATCTCCAACACCATCATGTACTGGGAGTAGCAACAAAACCAATATAAATGATACTTTTGGGAGTTGGTCTTATTTTTTTAATATTCCTTAAGTTAAAAACTCTATAACTCAAGCTGCTGTACTATTCCTCCCTTCTGCTTAAGGTAGAATCTAACAGTAATGTCCTAAAAACAAATTAATTAATATACTTTTATTTACAAAAAATTCACTTTTTGCCATTAGATGAAGAGAATGCCAAGAAAAGAACAACTTCACAGATGGAAGAAAAAAATTTCTTTTTTTCCTCCAAAAGATACTATGGTACTTTTTAATCTCACACAGCAACAACCTTGTAAAACTAGTATTTTCTATTTAGCCGCTACACCAGGCAATTTAAGTTTTGGGGTTTTTTTTGCCAGAGGACTTCTTTCCAAATACTGGAGCTCTCCTGTGACTTCAATCCTCAGTCTGCCTATTCTGTCTCAGGAAAAAAAGAATATATTAGCTAAAGCATGCCATTTTCTTTATTACTCAAATGTGCATACATCAGGCACCATAACCAAATTGCAGGTGTCGATTAAAAATCACAGACAATAACAGAAGGCAAAATAAAGAGTTCTTAAGGGAAACCTCAAATGCCAAAACTTATTTTAAAGAAATCTTCAAAACAGCTTGCACAGACTTCCCTGTGAAATATGGGAGAAGGATAAATTGGGAGGAAGGAAAGGAGTAGGGAACAAACAACATTTTAGGACACTGTTTGGAGGCTGAAGAGAGAGGAAATGGGATGGGGCAAGATGGAAAACCCTGAGGAAGAAATTAAAATAATTATTAAAAAGTTTGTCTCCTGTTGGAAACATTTCTAAGCAGTCTGGCACCAAAACCCCCAGGACTTACTTGCTGCAGAACATGTCAAAGGGAGGTTTCTTCCAGAGCAGACTGACTGCTTCTGAATTGTTGCCTCATCTAGAGCAACAATTCAGATGCCAAAAGTGGTTTTAAGCTTGCTGTGCTACCAACCCAGCTGAAAAGTTGTGCTGTTTGTGCAGTGCCTCAGTGGTCACCTCAAATCACACAGTTACTGTCCACCCCTGCTTCTCAAAAATCCACTAACTACACCTCTTCTTACATGGGCCTGTATATACAAACTAAATTTTCTGTGCCAATTTAGACTTGCATAGAGCACATCTTGATATGTAAAGTTTTATCAGCTCTGGTAGGTCTCTGTTGAAACACGGGGCAAACAAGACCCTTCACCATTTTGCATTGGTGACCTGGCACAAGACCCTTGGCCATGGCCCAAGGGAAAGACTCTGCAGGTGAGAAAAAACACTAACCCACACCTTCTCCTAGCAGCCCCTGACAACTGCAGTCCCAGACTTTCTTGCCCCAGTCCTAACCAAAGGACTTGGCTGCCCTGGGCCTCCTGTCCCCAGCCATGTCCTAGTCTGAAGAGTTGTCAGGGGAGAAAACCTGCAGCACGTATCTTCCTCTGGCAGCCCCAACTGCATCTGCAGCTCCAGTCTGTGCCCCCTTCCCCAGTCCTAATCCTGATCCTTGGTTCATTCTGAGTGATCCTGACAATCCCACCAAACATCCAAAAGACAATAACCCAAATCAGGATACAACTAAGAATTTTCAGGCTCCATCCACAAAACCTGAGTCTCTACATGCACGTGACCTACTTTCAGACCTTTCACACTCTCTGTGGGGATTTCTGCCCACCACCCCTAGCATTTATGTACCTGTCCTGAGTCAGAACAATCCCCCGTTCTTCTCAAAGTTGTCTTGTCACTTTCAGTCCAACACAGAATCATGAAGTTTAGAAAAGACCTCAAACATCACCAAGGCCAATCGTTAATCCAGCACTGCCAAATCCACCACTAAACCAGGTCCCTACAAACACCTACACATCTTTTAAATACCTCCAGGGATGGTAACTCGACCACTTTCCTGGGCAGCCTGTTCCAATGCCTTACAACCCTTTCAGTGAGAAAATTTTTTCTAATATCTAATCTAAATCTCCCGTGGTGCAACCAGACACTCATCCTCCCTTTCCCCTGTGCCAGGTGCTGGCTTGGGCTCTCCTGTAGCTACCTGTTAAATGAAGCACATTAAGACACAGCACAGAAGCTAAAACCTTAGACCTGTCTTACCTTACAGGAACAAAAGGGCACGGTGGAAATGGAAAGCTCCTCTATCCCCACTCACAGGGAGAAGCTAGGTCACTTCCTTCCCCCAGTAAAAAACAGCTCTCTTAGCTATGGGAAGAATCAATTGCTCTATTTGTGCTGTCCCCAAGGCTTGGCATTCCAGGAGATAGGGTATCTCCACAGTTAGACAGACAAGCTGAAATCAGTACTAGCCACTGAGTGACTAACCTATTAGACCATCCTGGGGTTTTTATCGTTAGTTAAGAATTTGAAAAACTTCTACCAGGAAGAGGAGGCGTTTCAGGCAACAGTTGATAAAAGATCTAATGAAAAGCACCAATAAACTGCCCATGAAATTCTTGCAAGAAAGCGTCAGTTAAAAAAATATTCAAAGGATGACTGCCAAAACCCAGCCTCCAAAAAGAGCTTGTTTCTAGGAGGAAATGGAAGAGAAGCATTTTCAGAGAATAAACTTCAGAAATGGAGAAAAGAAAGGTTAAAGTGATGTGTTCACAGATCAATCCAGTCTGGAGGAGAGATATCCAACAGAGCTCTTTGCTCAAGTAACAGATCATGTTCTTAAAAAGAAAAGCTTACTAATGATCTCAACTAAAAGTAAAAGGGCATTTCGTAATTGAGAGTTCAGGAAATTCTATCCACAGTAAACCTTCACAGAGACATTTCTCTCTTCAAATTAAGTTTTACAGACTTACATTCAAACAAGCAGCCTTTCAGCACTTGATAATTATTAGCCTAGACAGCTTCAGTATCCACATATTTTTAACTCATGCTCTAGTGGCAGCTCCAAAATGCTCCCAAATATTTGAAAAGGACAGAAAAATCCACTGCTAGCCTTAAAGATGAACAAATCACATTGAAATAGTGCACAATGAAAAGTCAAAATATTTTGTTGCAAAAGACATGGTTAAGAAGTTTCAAAATATAAACATGTTCCTGAGGTCACAAAAATATTTTTGGGAAAACATTCTTGAGTGATTGCTAATGATGCCCCTGACCTCATTTATTTAGAATCAGATGAACAAGGTGCTTTTTTAACAAACAGGACAGAACTGACTTTGTCCCATAAAGGGCTCACAGTCCAGTCTAAGATGTATGAAGTGAATAAAGACCCATGCAAATATGCAGCATTGAGAAAACAATATTACAAACATAGGACTGCATGAGTCTTGCTCTGCCAAACACTGAAAATATGAACAAAATAGAGGCCTTGCAAACAATTCAAGAAAGGCAACAAGGAAGATCGTGAGTAAGTAACTTCACAAGTTATTTACACAGAACCTATAATCACAAGGTGATGACTTAAAGAGCATCTCATGCACCTATAAATTTACAATTCATGCATAGCTTTTACACTGAGTAGCAATGGCCATGGATAATTTCCCATACTAACTATGCTTTCTTAAACATACACTCTTGAAAAGCTGAAACTTCTTACAGGATTACCTTGCCTTGCATTTGAGCAACACTGCTTTTGAGTGGGTGAGTGTTCCACAGCCTCCTGCCCTGTCAATAACCAAGCATCAATTAAAAAGCTGTACTTTTTAGTCTGATGAAATTCACTTTTTTAAAAACATAAATACAAAGACAGGTCATTCTGTCTGTACTCAAGCACGACCCTCACTGGCTATTCCCCTCTTCTCATCATGGACTTAGCATTAGGGTTTATGTTGCCTTTGACCCCTGATCTAAACCACATTAATAAATAGCTCTTCATTATAAAACAGCAATACAACCTAAAGATTAAAAACTCTGTAGTCATACAAAACTGTTTCAAATGTCCTCACATGAACCTAAATCCTAATGCTTAATGAGCCTTGGGGCCCATCTCTCAAACCTGGAGACATGCCAAATTCACGACGCTGATAATGTTTTGGCTTTACAGCACAGAGCCTGAAAACCACAGAACACCAATTCCTTCTCACCTCAAAGCATGGGTCACATTCAAGACTTCAAATATTCCCATTAAACTCGAATACCTTCTTAGTTAACAAGAATAGGAAAGTCAAGCAAAATAGTAATTAAGCATAAGGGCTGGGCATCCACTGACTTCTCCACTGTTCACTACACAGCCAAGTGCTGAGCTGATCCCCGGCCCATACCACTGACAGACAATCAGAATGACATATGTGAAAAATCCTATAATCTACAAAGAGTATTTGTTTTCCCCTACAGGATGACATAAGTGACATTAACTTGCAAGAAGAATGACTGAAACACCATATATACAGCGAAGGCTGTTCTTCATATCTCCCGGTATCACTGACTTGGAGCACAGAAGGATTATTATTCCTTAGCATTACACTTGTACCGCTCTGGCACATAGCCAGCCCTTGTTGAAAACTGCATTCATGTCAGCCCAAAGCTTGGTCAGATGCACTAGAACCAGGATGCACAACCAAAGAAACTGCCCTCTGAGAAAATGCAGCTCATTCATCACTAGCGACATGAAGAACACAAACTATGGGAATTTCTTATCTTGGAAGAAAATCATTCTCATGACAGAATAAATGATAAATTCCATTAAGTAATCCTTGGTCATAATCACTTTCAGCTCACTCAGATTTGCAGTCACACTTTACATTTTCTTTAAACACTATTAAAATAATCTATGTGCATGACTAACCTCTCACCTTTTTTAGAAAACCTAAAAACTTTCTTGTACTTTTTAAGAGGATATATTCGTAGTCTGCACAGCAGAAGAGAACTGCTTTTTCTATATGTTGTCCTGCAAGAGCAAAAGTGTAAAACTTTTTTTTTCTAGTTCACTGTACATATACAACTTTACCAAGATTACTTAAAAGCAGTGAAACATCTTCATATCTCCTCTTTCAAAAAAACCAAAAAAGCTAAAGAGTCAAAGAGTCCCGGTTTCAAAGAATACGCGTAGTTTCTGCATATTTTACTAAGCTACATAACTCCAAATACAAAATAACAGTCTTTAAAAAACAAAGAAGACCTTGGGAAAGTGCTCATAAGTTTTTTCTAATATCTAATCTAAATCTCTTCTAATATCTAATCTAATCTAAAACTGAATCGGCAAGTGACATCCATCTTTAACCACATTTAGTTAGTCCTCTTTCATTTTTATATGTGTATGCCATTGCTTCTCAGGGTATGCAGTTAAATATTTGTTAGAACTCACATGTTTAAGAAAAATCAAAGATTTATTATGCCTGCATGTACTGCCATAAACTGATTTTAATACATACATAAACCAGACATGCAGCGAAACTGTTCTACATACAGAACTCATGCTATTACACACAATCATGATGTTGTTGGACTCCACCACAAGGCCAAATAACTTTTGTCAATATCCAAACTGGACTCAGTTCATTGTTTGAGGTTTTTTGCCCAGGATCCATATCCCAATTGTTGTTGTCATTCTTCTTTATGGTCTAATCCTGTTCCTGGCATTAGAGTCTCACTACTATGAACACAAACATTCAGGGTGACTGGATTGCTTGATTTCAGCTTGAAAGAAAATACAATGCCAAGTGCATGTCAGAAGTTCATACAGATATACTGGATATATATCCTGTTTGGATAATCATATCAAAGCAAGTAATTAACTCAGATTTTTGAAGTCTCACATCCCTACCGAGACCTCTCTCACTATCGAATGCCCAGCGTGAAAGAAGGAATCCTGCAGGAGCAGAGCTGGACAAGGGGCGGTGGGCAGCAAGGGGAAGGGGAAATAAATTGAAAACACATTTGCAAGGATATTAGAGCAGTAACAACTGGGCAAAGTTGCACCAAGACATATGCTTTTTTTTCTCCTGTAATAATTTTTTAAATTATTAATAGCAATTGTTGCATGATTAGAAATAAAAGCAACCTTGATGTCCTTACCTGCTGTTTCAAAAAACCCAAGAGAACCACCCAAACCAGCAGGGCAGACAAAGAGACAGGATATGCACTTTTTTTGGCAGTCAACCTTCATTCAGATGCCTGAATCCATAGAATAGGAACACCTAAGCATTGCAATAACCAGATCTAATTTATTTCTGATTAATCCTCTAGCTTCTTATGATATCTAGGTCAAACCTAAACATCAAAGCTATGTAACAAGGGAGGAAAAAAAACCTGAACGTGTGCTGGAGCAGCAATAGGGGATTTCCAGTGATATTTCCTGCTACTGGTGTTGTATTCCTGCATCATATAGCTTTCAGCCACGACCCCAGGAAGGCACATCTGCCCACCCATGCAGAACTCCTCAGTCTTTTCATACAATAATTTAATTCACAAAGCAAGAACAGAGCAAGAACTGCCTCCGCCTATATAGCTATTATATCCCTTGCTGAAATCACCATCTGCACTGATGTCAGACAGCTATGCTAAAAAAAACATGAACTCATTTCAGACAAACAGAAGTCGTAGTCACTGGTTTCTCAGCACAGCTGGGTGAACAATTAGAGCCACCACTGTCTGGGCAACTGCACAAGTGGGCTTTCAAACAGCCAGAAAGAAGAAAGGGCTTGTGTTGCTCTCATCTGTCGACTTGTTGCTTTATGGCATCCTGCATTGTTTAAATATGCCCCTCAGCTCCTCAGCTGAGTGCGTCAAGCTATAAAGTTCGTACTGAGGCCAGATCGAGGCTCCAGCCACAGCAGAAACACTACCAGAGAGGAAGATGCAAGGCTGGTGGGTTCCTGTGGCAAGCATATGCGTCAGGACTGCTCTGCTAGTCAGGATGGTGCTCCACAACACGTTCATCCCGAGAGTCTGAGCTTTTGGCATTTATTTTTATTTATTAAAATATGTGGATTGTTGCTGGATGTGAATGAAACATTTATAACCAGTATAGTGATGTCTGCTTGTGTCTGTAGGCTGTGTAGGATGTAGAGACTGGGATCAAGTGGAGGCGGGCCTGGCATTACAGTGTATAAGGGTCAAACAATTCTCCTACAGACAGGGAAAGAGATTTCCCCCTGCACTGTTTTGCACAAGACCAGTCTCTTTGGGGAATGGACCCTGGCATGGTAACTTCCCTGTTCCCTTCTGCAAAACACTAGCAAAGTCAGAAGGCAGCTTGAGATATGCTTGGGACATTCAAGGCATGCAGATTGTGTCCCCCCTCCTGACAGCAGTTTCCAGTCAACTAGCTTCTGGGATCCCTCAGAACCCAAGCTCACTTTCAGTCTTCCTTACAAAATACAATAGGCAAGCAACTTCCTGAAACAGTCACGTGGAAGTTAAGCACAACCATTCCACACTCATGTGGACACCACCCACATAAGTATCTGCCTAGGAGTTTCCACTTAATGCCACTGTCAGCGAGGACTTTGCTGTGGATATAAAGTGAGGTTTGCTTTTCCCTAAAACTTCAACAAATCAGATAAAATCTGACCAAAAGCAATGAGTTCTTCCATCTTCAGAAATCAAGATAGCCATAACTTCTTTCTTATCTTCTGAAGTTGTCAGATACTTAGATCAGGTTTTCATCTACTTGCTGAGGTCAGCTGCAATGAAAGCCCAACAGATTGAAGGAAGTTAAGAGAAAGCTTGTAAACCACTACATTTTTTTTTCATTAGGTACCCTGGTAGGTTTCTGACGTATCACAAAACTCCTGTCTAGAAAGACAATATTGCTTGCGGCAGCTTTACAATGCTTCTTCACTGGGCAACAGATAAAAAATTAACTATCAGTGCTTCACCTGCCAAAGTACTTTCTGAAGATGCTCTAAGAGTTCTCAGACACAAAAATTTCTGTTGAGTTCTCTGTTTTACATAGGACTTGGAACCAGTGAAGAGTACACTTCTGCTAGCGCTATAGTTTGTTCGTCATCAAGAAACCAAACTTGAAGGCCAAATCGGTGGCTTTCTCATTAATGCTCTGTAGCCTAATAGGGTTTTACACATCAGCCAAGAGCGGGATGCAATACAAACATCATGGCTTCTAAGATTTCAGGCTGAGGAGATAGGTTCCTTCAGGCTGATTTGCACTAATCCACAGGTGGAAAATGAGGACAAGCAATTTGCCAAGTATCACAGAACAATTTCGTAGGATAACCAAGCGTCGTCCCTTGACCCGGTTATTACTGGAGCGTGCAAACTTCTAAGAAATACATATTTATTAGTCTCAGTAGCAAAACATTAGTTAGTTAAGCCTTCCATCTTAAAGATTTACAGCCTTTAAATCAGACTACCTCTGCTTACTTGCAGATAAGATTACAATCTAATCTTGAAATACACAGCCCTTGCTTTTCATGCAACACAATTCAACCTCAACATTTAAAGAGCACTGTGAAGTGATTCAGCACACAGCACTTCCCTTCAACACACAGAGGGGAGAGATCCTGTGTGAGAAGCAACCCTTAAATACAAAGAGGGTATGCTCCTACTGAGTTACACAACTTTGGATCAACAATAACAACTACTTCCCTCCTCCCAAAGCCACTCCTCAGCAAAGACACGCAACTACAATCAAAATAGATCACATCATTTCCTTTGTGTTTTTTCACCTTTAAAAGCTAAAGTTCAAGCTGTCCGATTAATGACACCAGTGAGACATATAACAGTACTTAGACAAGTAGGTTTTGGATCTATGGTAAACTACCTAGAGCTGAGTTACAGGATATTAGCTCAACTCTACTGCTGAAAACAGCTTCCAAATTCCAGTACCTGGAATAGTATAAAACTTTACCAATAGCTGCAATTGTCCAGCTACACATTCAGGAGATCTCCTTTATAAAAATGGATTCAGTTCTGCACAAGCTTCATCATTCTGGTGTGAAAAGACAGATTTTATCAACCTCAGTGACAGCCCTGCACATCCAGGGAAAGAAATTGGTCCATACAGGCAATTCAGATCAGCAGGTTCTCCCAAATGCCTGGCAACCTGTTTTTCAAAGAACTAAGGGCATTAGGGCCCATTTCCATATTGCTCTTAGAAGTCACCAGCTTTGGCATGTAAACCTATAACAAGGTTTTGGAAGGCTCTTCCTAAAAACTAGCTATTAGAACCACAGAGAGAATGTGTAAAAGCTAACTTGTGTCTCTTGTCCAAAAATTACAAAACACGTCATTGAAACACACCTTTAAGCAAATTTAGAGGATGCCTAACCTTTCCAGAAACTATTAAAGCAGCTGTGTATTGATGGTATTCAGATGGCTAACTCCTGACAGCATCCAGACTTGGAGTTGGTCCAAAACGCCTCATTGTAGCAGAGAAGTCCACAAGCAGGTGTGGAACATGGTTTGCCAATCTGTGGTTAACAACATTAAATAAAAGGAAACCAAAAAACAAACATAATTTTTTTTTTTTTACTCAGCTAAGGAGCTGGGGTGGAGTAAGGGAAACACTTCGCAAAACCTGTTTTCTTTAAGCCACATTTCAATCCTCACCATAACAAGAGTTTTGGCACTGAAATGAAACTGCAGTGAAATACCACTGTGCAATGTCAAAACTCTCAAAAGGAAATCAACAATTGGACATACTAGCTAAAGCTGTCTTCTACTTTAGTCAGGATTGTATTCAAGGCTCAAAACTGTAAGCATTACTTACTCACACAGAAGAATGCCGTTTTCTAATCCGGAACGAAAATCTTTCTCACCAAAACTTCTGCCTGTCACTTGCTGCAAAAGAGTAGGGGGAAACAAAAGAGTGACATCTATTAGAAAGTGAACTTTACAAGAGCAATTAATATTATAAAGTTAGAGCATCTGCTGCATAAGGAACATTTGAGTTTTACAGGCTTGCAAAGGACTAAGTCATGTCCATTTCTCCTTTCCATTTCATCAAGCTATTTAACATATATGACAAAGTATTTTCTCTGGCCAGTGCATTGGCAGATTATGAAAGAACTGTTTTCTAAAAGTAGAAACAAAAAATGATAAAATAAAACCTACAATGTAATCTTCAGAATATTTTAAAAGGGTTTTTTAATACTGCTTTGAAATTTAAAACTATTGCATTTAGACAAACTATGAATTTTTATTGCTTTTTTTGCACCACATTAAAAGTTTTGTACTGGACTTGAGCTTTAGTGCTTAGCTTATGATCTTTACAGAATAAGCAAAGGCATTTAAAAACACTGGCATAAGTTATAGCCCTTCAGACACATGCCTCAACACTCCTGGTCATATTAAAAGATATTTCACATCAGCAGTTCAACCGCGAGTGTTGAGAGAACACAAACTCAGTGCAAGCTACGGATTAGGCACCTTCTCACAGTCCCCCCAGGTACACTTTGCCCCACAAGCTCTTAAGCCAGTCTGTGCTGCTTAGGGATGGACCATCTGGAAACCTTCTAGGAATCCCAATCTTGCCTGATTGGGATTCTTAGATGCTACAAGCATGACTGAACCCCCATTTATGACTAACTACTGTGTTGACAATGATTTGCCATTCATCCTCATATCATTCTCAACAGATGACATGTTCAGTTAAAAGTAAAGAATACCTTTTATTACCATCACAAAAGATATAAAAATAGTTGCTATGTTTAGAAAGCACTGAACAGAAACAATACAAAGCAAAAAAAGGTTTTAATTGTCCCACAGGAGGTCTTCTCTTTACCCAGGCAAAACATTTACCGGATGCTTATAGAGTTCTCATGGCTTTCATCCAATCTTTCAGCAAGACCCTTGCTCTGGGTGTTGCTTCCACCATAGGGAACGGTGACTTGGGGACACATCTGTCATTATGTCCCTGCTTTCTCTTTGCTGTTATATTCAGATATAAGACCCTTCCCCTCCTAGTTTCCTGTCATAAAGACAGCAATTTATAAAAACTGACAATTTTGGCACTTTCCCACAGGATTAGCGAATGTATCAGTTCCAGAAATGCTAGTTATAGCTATGCGGTCTTAGACAGAGAACAACACTTTTTTAAAAACTGAAATGCAAATGCAAAGCCTAAAATCTAATTCTTCACGAAATTATGAACATATTGTTTTGTTTAATGTGAAGGAAGTTGTTCCATACTCTGAAACATGTACCATTAGGGCATCATCGGACAATCATATTTATGCAAATGCATAAAGTAGTACAAGGCACTGGGTTGCACTCCTACCTCTGAAGAAACCACATGTAATTTGACAGTAGTAAATGACCTTTAATTATTTAAACTATATCTAGTTATAGTAAATCATCTCTAATCTTGATCTGCTAGGACAAGGGGAAATTATGACAATAAAACCATTAGCATTTAGGATGGATTATAGGCAGAGCATATGAAAACTGACTTTTTTTTCATCCACAGAATACAGTACAGAAAGAAATAGGAAGAGCTACTTCATAGCAGCCTGACTCGAAGTGATTTTTTCTGTGAAAAAATTAAAGAAAAATTATAGTAATCTTATTTCACTCCTCAACACCAAATGTCCCAGATATGGAAATCAGATTTCTTATGCATTTGTTGAAGACCCTTATTTAGCACGGAGCAGTACTGAAACTGTTACCACAATTCAGGTAGGAATCTACCTGCCAAAAGTTGTCACGAGTATTGCCGTCATCACTGATGACATAGGAAGGCTTCATACATAACTTCTGACTGCCCAAATAAAATCATTAAATACAGATGCACAGCTGGCACACACATTCATCCAGTGAGAGGTACAATACACATTGACAGGAGGTGAGGAAAGACAGGAAGGTCCAGGAACAGTGCATGTCTGTTTAAAAAGGAACTAAACGTAAATGAGGCATGGCAAGGTTTATGCCTGTTCTAGATGATGCAGCTGCAGAGGGAAAACATTAATCACCTACAAGTCTCCTGATTTAGTCAATTAAAATGTAAAAACAGTTCAACAGAGAAAGGCTAGAAATTAAAAATATGCATGAAGATGACATTATAAATGACAAAGATAAACCCAAAAGGGGACTGAGAGAAGCAAGAAGCTGGATCCACCTTTTCCAGAGGAAATGAGAACTCAGTTGCTTGGTGTACACACAAACACATACATCTCCCTCTCTGCAGGGGCCACTTTGGGCCATACCCTCATGAACAACTACTACAGGCCCACAGGCCAACCTGGTGCACATTGCTGAGATAACCTCTGCTCAGCACACCTACAGTGGGAGGAGACAAAGGGGCTTCAAGCAAAAGGAATGGCGCTCTCATACTTGCAATCGCAGACCCCCACACAGCAAAGTGCATACTTTACCCACACCTCAGTAAAAATCAAAGTGCATGTATTAGCCATGGTATCACAAAAATGCTGCACGCATCACAGGACTGTGTTCCTGTTATTGATATGAGCAGTGGTCTGCTCTTTTTAGCTTATCTTCCATCTCTGGAAATAAAAGCCTTCAGTTTGCTGGATGAAACTCTGAAAACACTGACACACAAGGACTAAAGGGTACCGTTTGCAGCACTTCTACTGAGCTTCACTGGAGAAAAAGAAAATTGTTCATCTGCTGTAGGGTTGACAGGCCCCGGTCTTGTTTAGATAGAGACAGCTGCAACATCTCCAAAATGTAGGGGTCTGACAAACTCCCTGCCCTGGCAGGGAGGCCTGGAGATAAGGAAGTAACACTATCTCCCTCCAGGCCCCTCTGGGGAAACAAAGAGCCTTTTTAGTTAGAAAAGATAGATCTAAGATCCTCTAGGAAACTGTATGTAAAATACCTTAATACCCATTGGTTTCTTACCCTTATACGCCCACCTCTGTACCCCATAAAAGAGACCCCCTTGCCCCGAGTTGGGGAGGATTCCGTCCCTGGTCACCCCTTCGTGGAAGATGCGATAATAAAGCTGCTTCTGCGGAACCACCAGAGAGTTTCCTCCTCTCTCTCTATCCGGGCCTGGCCAAAAGGGGGTTTCTGCCTTGCAGAGCCAAGCTGAAATTACTGCACTAAGAGCTGACAGCCTGCTGAGCCAGGCATCCTCTGCAGGCAACCCCGGCCGAAGGCTGAGAGAAGCCACAACCCCCTGGGAGACGGTTCCTCACGGGATCACCTCTCTGGGTTCGCTACGGCTTCTTGGGTCTGAGCCTCTGACCCCATCCAGCCGGGCCGGGGGAAACCCCCCAACCCAAATAACAACTTTAATCTGCAACAAGGTAAAGAAAACTGAAAAATGGAAGAACAGATCTTTAGCCCATCAGGTTTCATATTACAGATAAATGGTGTTCAGAACTGAATCTGCACAAAACCAGTCATGAACAGTCTGTAGCCTGGACTGCTGTCTTCAGGAAAGGAGAAAAGAAGTAACACCAAAATCCAAGATGTTAACTGAGAGAACTTTTGAGACCTGGCTTTTCTTTGCAAGGCCAGGTTTCCAGATGTGCCACATCTTATATGCTTTGGAGACACAACTCCGCCTTCTACCTTGCACTCTCCTCGCCTCACTGGTACAGACCAGCACTCTTAGGCAGTGCAGAGGAAGCAGGACAGGAGGAAGAGTTCCCTATTCAATGTAATTCTGCAGTGCTGGAGTGCCAAAGTTAGAACAAAGTACCATAAAGACAAAACACAAGCTGTATCCTGTTAATGATTAGTAGAAAAGCCTTCCAATTCTTTCTTAAGTTCTATAAAGCTGAGTGGAAAAAAGCTGCATTTCCCTGTCATACTGTAAATTAAAAATAGAGAACAGAAGCAAAACAGTATCATTTATTATTGTGTGCTTCATTTATGTGAGGAGGCATTGTTTTTATTCATCATCTGGATGATATTTTCTTCTCTGTAAAAAGCTACAAGCATCGCAACCAGGGCAATTATATGAGTGTCGGGTGCATTTCTCAGTTTCCCTGTCACTTAACAACATAAAATGAACCTAAAATGAGTAATAAAACTTTTTCATGGCAACAACTTTAATACATATTTGCATGCAGTAACAGTATATATGGTATTGTTGCTGATTAAGTTTTTTTTCTTTGCAGTTACACATGCTACTAAATTTATGTCATCAAGGATGGCTGTCATCCAGCCACTAACTAGTGCCATATTATACAACTTTATTTTCCCAAAGCTTCAGTTTACATTGTTTTCCTTGCATTTTATATTGCTGCTAGTGCTCCCTGAGATGGAGCTTGCAAAGCCTCTCATGTCAAAACAGCTTAGGGGCATGAAAAGGAAAAGGTGACAAATTAGTGAACAGATGCTGGCCTCAGGTGAAATTTATCTAGGCCAACAAGATATAAGTAGTTGAATAAACACTTGGTCATCAGGGATAACACACTGAAAATACTTAGTTTCATTTTCTAAGTGCACATCTGAAAATGCCATGTTGGGCAGTGAAAAAAAAATAAGGACACAGCAAAGAGAGGTCTTTGTTTCTCATTATGCATTTTTGAGAGCTTATGAAGCATGACAATAAAGAGAGAAAGATTTTCAAAGAGTTTCATAAGCTGTTCATTTCTTTGTATGTGAGTATGCTGCCTCTCCATTTTGTGTAAGCATTAGTTTTCCCTAAATATGTTTCTTACTTAAATGAAAAAATCATGCCCTGCTACTTAACTAGGGAGATATAAAAATACAGCTTAAACTGCAATAATCAGGTATCTGTATAGAAAGCATTGGATATTACAAGCAACAGGAACACAAACCACCAAAAGAAGCATGACAGTTTTTAGGGCATCAGGATTTGGCTCCTCTAAAGTAATGAATTCCTACTTCCATGTTTCTGAGTTCTAATCTGAGCTAGTAAGATGAATATGCAAGTTAAATTCCATTTTCCTATAGCATAGGCAAGAGATTTCTGAACTAAACAACCCTAACCAGTTAAAACCAGCTTCACCTTTGCAGCCCAGATTTGCTGCATGTTGTTATAACAGCGCAATGGAATGTGGCCACCCTTCACTGGCGCCTGGTTCAGCCACATATGCATCATGAGATGCCTCTGTCTGCAAAAGTGGACACAACATACCATTCATGTATGAGTTTCCTCTCTCTTATGTCACAGAGGGATTTAAATTGCTAAAATCATAGCAATGTAAACCAGTTCTTTAATAGTTTTATTTCAAATATTAGGAAGCTAGCTCATTTAGTACAGGGAAACTTGAACTCTGCATGAATGGAGTTTTCCACAGGCAACAAACACTGGTCTAACAAACCTGTCTTCCAGGAAAGCTAAATGGTGGCAAGCACTCTGCTCAAAGCCTTCCAAGGCTTTACAGTATTGAGGTAATTTACTACTGAAATCAATAAAAGAGCAAACAACTTAAATATCTGTAGAGTCTAATTCTACTCTCAAGGACAAAACCAGCATGAGCTCAGAATGCCTAATGTGGCCAGCAATGAATCACCTGAAATTCTGTGGTATGGAACTTGAAAAATTAAAGAATATATGGGAGGATGAGGCAAGATTTCACACTCGGGCAGCAAGATTAATCTGCAAAGAAAGCACTTAACATTATTTTTAGGTCTTCCACTTGCTGCTCACCTAAATTTAACTGTAATTTGCAAAGTTAACTACATGTGCTGAGTCCCCTTTGTTCTTTTCCTCTGACTATTCACCCTCATTCTTTAATGAGACAGAAAGCTGACTCACTCCATTTATATTTCATAGAATCCTCATTTTTTCCTAGCAGCAATAAAATAAAACAACATATTCTGTGCCATTTGCTTTAAATTCCCTTCTGCCACACTGCTGACTGGGTCAGCTACTGTTTGGTGTCAACATATGGCACAGGAAAACCATACCCATTGATACAAACACATTCCCAACCCCTTTGGTAGGCCCAGTTCTAAGTCCTCACTAAAGGAATAACTTATATATTAAGGGATGCTAGTCGCTGCCTTTTGTTTTCCATGAAGGAAGCAACAACTAAAAAAAGCCGCAACAGCTGGGGTTTTTTCCTGATCCTTTGCATAGATTAATGAGGACATGCTTCTATGAATGGACACCTATATTTAAAGTGCAGACTAAACTGGCTCTGTTAGTACTCTGTTTAGGAAACATAGCACAAGAAATATTGAAAAAGTAGTACATACCACCACCACCAGCAGCTATTACCCTACCTGAGGCTTTAATGCTAAGACTGGGAAGATTCTGTCCTTGCTAAATCCTGCCCACACCAGAGCTTTCTACACTGAAATTCTGCATTGCTAACAGTAGTATTAAATATGCAGGGTTGCCATACGTTGCTTGGATTTATGATCTTGCAGAGCCATGCACATTTCTGCCAGGACATCTGGTAGGATAATCCCGTTTGGCTGGCAAGCTGCTAAAGAGTGTTAACATTTCATGATAGAGTAAAATCAGCTTCCTTTTCATCTCCCCTCCCTAATTCTGTTTGTATACATTTCCAGGTGCAATGCCACACATTGCAGCCTTCCCTCTTCGGTGGGGCAGAAAACATTTCATTCAAACATTTGAACATTTTGTGAAGAAAGAGAGCAAATAGCAGGAAGGGAACTTCAAAGTGATTTCTGTCAGATTTCTCTCGGCTGTAGCAAAAGCCCTGAAAGCCTCACCTAGCATCAGGTCATCTGTTACATCCAATTTGTATTTGACAGTCAGTAGACTGTCATTGCATTGTTGTTTTATGGACAACCAGATTCTTATCTCTGGTGTTATCGAAATGAGGTACCAGATAACAGACATGACAGACCCCCCTAGGGTGTTTTTAATCACATGTTCAATGTAGGGCTCTTTATATTGTTAAAAAACCCTAAAATAATGCATAAAAAAAATATAATCCCTTATTTCCTATACTGTGGGATGCATCATCCCTTTCTTAGTTTTAATGGGAATTAAAGAAAGGGGAAATTGTGGGATTTTGCCACAGATTTATCAGTAAAGTATTCATCCCTCTTCTTGAGTGGGGATAAGGAGCATGAAGCACTGTTTCAGGAAAATAAGTTGTATTTGGTGGAAGGTACATCTTACCATAATGACACATTCTTTAGCTGTGTACTCTTTTCTGTAAAAACAAGGCTCCATGCAGATGGTCAGAGGAGCAGAGATCAGGATCAACATATATGATGTGAAGTCAACAGGTACAACAGATCAGAAGACAAGCATGCACCCCCTCAGTCCAAGGCCCTCATTTAAGTCCTGCCTGTGTGGAGAGTTTGGCCTTACCCTGGAGAGCACTCCCTGTTCAGTTGTCCCTTTCACTTCTGCAAACCTATCCCACTTTGGGGTGAACCAGTACACAGTGGCAGCTCCTGCACCTTTGAAGGAAAGAGGAGCAGAAGAGTAGCAACTACTAACTATAATGAACACCATTTCCCAAGGTCTGACTTGCTTACCCAACCAGGCTAAACAAGCAGCCTGCTCACTGAAAAATGAAAGGCTGATTAAAGTTATTATGAATTTTTCATAATCTTTTTGTGTGATTCCCTGGGGCTTTCCATGGACAGACAAGCATTCACACTGCCTTTTTTTGTGCCTCTTCAGTTACATATGGAAAGAAAAGTGTATACTCTCAAAAGCAGAAACTGTTGATTTAGCCCTTTTTTTTTCCCCCAACTAATCCTTCTTGAAGCTGGAATCAGTGCTGATGGAGGGAAATTACTCAAGCTCTGGCTATTGAACACAGAGTAGCTGCCCCACCAATACCTATTTGCCTCACATTTTATCACCAAGTCAAAGATGTTTTTTAGCAAAGGCCTGGGAGAATTTTTTCCTTTGTCTCAGGTTGATTACACTAGCAACTGTCCAGCAGAACAGGAAACTGAGTTTCTGGCCATTTCTAGAAGAGCAAAGAATTAAAACAGACTTTTTTTTTTATCCTTTGACTCCTTTTCTAGCTTTAGTATCCCATACTCTTAAAAAACTGTTCCTCCAAAATTTATGCTATGCGGTATCATCTACATGTCAAAACTGAAGCATCTGCTAATAAACCCCTCTATTTTGTCTCCTCCAGCTTTAGAAAGTTTAGGTAGTCCTGGACCAGAACTGCTTACAGCTCTGAAAATTACAGCTGCAGAGGCAGAGCAAAACACAACACAGGCAGCAGACTCCTCGTTGAGCTCAACATCTTGTCTCACCCTCAAAGCAATGAAGAGATCAACAGCTCTGTAGGAGATGATAGGATCGCTGCAGTATCTAGATTTGCTAATCCCCACTTTACACTGCTTTAACCTATTTTACGTTAATCACTGCATTTATATTTTACAAGACCACTGCACTACTTCTTGGACAAGCAGTTTTTGATGCCAGTGTGTAGCTTTCTGCCAGGAATGCGCATCTTGGCAGACAGCTTTAAAACTCCACACATTTAAAGCTGCACAGAGACAGGAATACAAAAATAAGAGATATTCTGAGCTAGAGAGGCCCAGCACTAGAAGCATTTCAGCCTGTCATTAACCACTGTCAGAGAGACTACCAAAGCTCAGTACTATTACTGAGATTTTGCAATGAAAAACATCTGGTAGGATACATCAGCTTCCCTTTTTGAAGAAATTAAGTGCTCACTTGAGCAAAACACTGACAAATTTAACCAGCCGTTTAAACATGACACTCAATTTCTTAGGTCTCTGTGAAGCCTCTGAAATGCCAATGATGAGCATCAGTAGGCACCAGTCTACCTTGAAGCTTTTAAATTTAATACCATCAAGTTGTTTCAAGGCAAGTCCACATGTAAAGTGTCCCATTTACAGTCTGTGCAATTTAAATATATATATATAATATATAAAAAAAAAAAAATATATTTATAAAAGTATAGCTCAGCAAGACATTTAAGATTTGATTTTCCAGACAATAAGCCTGGAAGCCCAGAGCAAGCAAAGCAGGAAACTGTCCATGGGGAATAAAGACATGTCATACAAATACTGCTGAAAAGCATAATTCTATCTGCTACCAATACAACTTGACAAAACTTAGCTCCTTTCAAATAAAAAGGAAAGAGGTAAACCACAACACTTTTGAGAGCTATAACTGAGCTTCTTGGATGTTCCTTCTGTACTCTGGGTCCTCCTCTGGCACATTCTCCAGCAGGAATAGGGCTGCGTGCCATGGTTTGGCAGCCACTTGCAAACAAGCTGCAGAATTACCAGCAGGTAGTTCTAAACAGGAAAAAATGTGCATTTCAAAAGTCACAGACTGAAGAAAAATTTTCCTGCAGAAAGGAGACTAACCTTAATTCAGTCATATGCTTTTGAGACCTTTATTAATAACCCTTTGGAAGTGATCTACTTTGTCCCTGCCTCTGTAGAGACAGTCAAGGAAAAGCATTCCCACTTTGAGTGTTTTTCCAGCTAAGCCAGTTTTTAAACAACATCTGGCTACCAAGCATGGATAAAACTAGACTCTGTAAAAACAAGGCTCCATGCAGATGGTCAGAGGAGCAGAGATCAGGATCAACATATATGATGTGAAGTCAACAGGTACAACAGATCAGAAGACAAGCATGCACCCCCTCAGTCCAAGGCCCTCATTTAAGTCCTGTCTGTGTGGAGAGTTTGGCCTCACCCTCTACACTGCCGGGAGAACACTCCGGGCATTTAGGAGGGCACACAATCAGGACAGCTGATCTGAACAGACCCAAGGGATATCCCATACCATATGGATCATGCTCAGCAACAAAACCACAGGGAAGATTGGTGGAGGAGCTGCTGCTGGGGGACTGGCTGGGCATTGACCAGTCATTGGTGAGAAATTTTCTATTGCAACACTTGCCTTTCTTGGATTTTATTTACCACTCTTTGTTATTTTCCTATTCATTACAATGCAGGATTATTTTGTTTCAATTATTAAAGTATTCTTTTCTCAGCCCATGAGTTTTCTCACTTTTACCTCCCCAATTCTCTTCCCCTCATCTTCCTGGAGGGGAGGAGTGAGTGAGCAGCTGTGTGGTGCTTAGCTGCCAGCTGGTATTAAAACACAACACACCCACAAAAAGAACGCTGCCACATAAGCGATAAAACCCCCAGAAACTAAGTAAGAAGTCAGGGTGAAACAGAACAACTATTTCTCTCTAAATTGTGATGACATTACAAGCAGATAGAAAGCCCACTGCAGCCTCTACTGGATTAAACTGGTTCTCTGTTGTCCCTGACTCTTCTCCATGACTCCTTTGACCCAAATCCTGAAGGATGAGCAATAGCCCTGCAAAAGGGAATACTGACTGCCATTAATACTCCAGACAAGGGAAACACTGCAGAATATCTGGAACTGACTGATGTCTTAGAGCAAGTGGACATGAGATGTTCATAGATTTGACTGCCTATAAGTAGAAAAGGAGTACTTCTGTAAGATTTCAAACCACAGCTTGCTCTTGAAAAGACACTTCCAAGAGCAGTGAGCGTCTTAAACAGAAATAAGAGCCTCTGTTTACTTCTCTCTCCTTCTACCAAAAATCACAATTTTCCCCAATTAAAGAATGTTTAGACCTATCTTTCAACAGATTACTCCCATAGGAGCTAGGAATCCTGCAATGTATTATGAGTTCTAGAGTGAAAGCCATTTTTCATTCATCTGATTTAGCTGGAATAGGGCAGTTACACACAGTAACCAGTAAGAGTTTTCTGCTAAACAGAATCCATAAATCAATACTGTTGTCCCCTGCAATGATAAACATGCCACTCAGATCCAGAGCATCAAATCAAGACCTATTTACAAGGCTGCCCCTGAGACAAAAACCAGCAATGTTACTCAGGGTAAGTTGTTGCTCTTTTCTCCCCTGCTGCTGCAGATACAGGGAGCCTTTGTTTGGAGGACACAGAAAGCAGAGGGATAAAGGGAGGAGGATTGATGATGCATACAACAATAATAAACACTGCTCTTTTCTATTACTAGAGCACCTGCTGCCTCCATCAGTTCAGGCTCATCCATTATGCAGCACACCAGCCCTGACAGTTCAGAAGCAGCAGCTCGGAAGACATCACAGACCTGACCAGGAAGCAAGACACAGAATGAGCACCTCTCATTTTCAGATCAATGAGCTGCACTGGCACCCATTCTCTGCCCTGTTTATTGCTGGGTGAAACAAATACAAGGAACAATTACATTAAGTATCTTGTTCAAATACAGCCAGAGCAATAAAAGAGATTAGCCTTCTACAAAATTTAACAATTTAGCCTTGTAGAAAATAAATTCCTAAGAGAAAAAAAACCCCTAATAATTATTTTAACTACTGTTACTTTATTTTTTATTTAGAGTGGAAATCATGTAAGGTCTAAAATGGATTGAAAGGAATGTAATTATTTCATTATAATGCTTTAATAGTAGAAAAGGAGACTATTAAAAATATGCTTAACATTTCCAATCTAAACAATAAGAACTGCAAGTTTCAAAACATTTGCTACATTTCTACAATTCCAAGAAATCTTTTCAGTCAGTCACTTCCCTGACAGAATCAGATCTGTCCCAAGGACATTTTCACTCTCTCTGGATTTGGTAAATCCAGACTACCCTACTAATGTCAAGAGGACAACTCAAATGCCACATCAAACATGGAGCACTGGCAGGAATCAACACTGAAGAGCATATTTAAATATCATCAGAGTTGGATTGTAAAACACTTCTAAGAAATAGAAAATTTACAATTTTCAGATGTCAAAATGAGAGGAAAAAGTATGATTGATTGAAGTCCTTTATAAGCATATTGGTTTTCCAGGTACCTCCTGACATTCATGTACACTCAGCAACCTTCTTCTGATTTGAAATAAATAAAAAAAAATCCATAGATTCTTGAAACTCATCATTAATTAATGATACAACTATATAAGAAAGGGAATTATTTTCTTTAAGTTACTTTCCTAAATAGGTTGTTTTCAAATTTCCCATATTATTCAAATACATTAAATTAAAGGCAAATAAATATCATCAACTTTCTCTGTTCTTTTTTAAAAGCATATAGTACTGACAATGTCATGTAGCACTCATCACTACTATTTTACATGCAACCATGGAAGAACACTGCTGTCATACAAATTGGAAAATGAACCAGAACTGTCAGAACAAGAATACCTGCCTAATCTACAAGCAAAATTATACATACACAGAGGAAAAAAGAAAAATCAAACAAACCCTACAATTTATTTAAATAATCCAGATAGTCTGTGTAACAACCACAACGCTCTTTGGAGAGGCATTCACTTACAGGAACTGTATTTCTCTCCTGTTGTTTTTTAATGTGACAACATACCTGCATGACAGCATGAGCTTTGTTGTTGAGTTCACATGCTCATACAGTTTTTCAATCCTGTCTGTCTGCAAGTGCACCCTGGCCATATTAAAGCCTAAGATAACCCCTGTGATGTTTTAAAAGGGAAAGCTCAGGAAGAACCCAAAGCTTCTTTCTCTGGCTAAAATTAAAAGTGTCTCTTGCAATCAGCTGACTTTATTAAGGTGCAAATTCTAACCCTCTTGTGCTAAATATTGCCCAGCTTAGGCTGGAAGAAGCAGTCACCTACAGCAAGCTACCAGGAACAGCTGTTTGATAACAACCTGTCATCGGGAATTAAGGGCAAGTGTTTCAGACTTCCCATGGGAGGGGGAAAAAGAATAGGAAAAACACAAAAAAGAAACTGACACAGGTTTATTTTCTATAAAAGCATCATTGACACCTCTCTGAAATGTGGACAGTTTCACCTTCATAGTCAATCCAGCTTCTGAATGTTTACTCATTTTTCATTCCATGACTAGGGGCTCAGCAGAATATGAAAAGGTTTATATGGAGTTGGAGACGCTGCTGGAAACTCAATGTTATTTTGGCAAGACTGATCTGCTGAGACTTTTGTGACCACCACATGATTTAACCATGCCAGTCAGTCTGTCTTAAAGCTAATTTGTCTCCTGGTATCAAGCCTAACACTGCTAGTTTTGTACGTGATGATAGGCACCAGGTATCTGGGTATGTGCTGGCTCATTTTAGCCAACACAAGAATATGAGCACATTCTCCAACCATCTGTTTTTACCATACCCTGCAAAGTTGTCCAAATAATTTTAAATCCAGTACTTTTGTGGTGTTTTGCATACTCTGCACTCTGACTCCACATTTTAAAAAACTGATAGAAAATAAAGCAAGAAAACAAGATATTTTTATGTTAAAAGAGAGAAAGTTAATTCTCCTGCTGCCTCAAAACTTGGTGGAATACAGAGGCAAGGGAGTAGAAGGAAGAGAAGGGCAACCAGTGCTAGATGCCTTAATTGCATAGCTTTGCATCCCATAAATTTTTGTTCATATCACTTTCAGATAAGTCTGATGAATTTGTCTGGTTTCTCAAAGCTTTAACTTGGGCAAAAATAAAAGACACATGAGGATAAAAATAAAGTTACAGACAGAAAGTAATTTATGCATTAGGAGCTACACATAAGTCCATTTGATGAAGGTTAACTCCTACAGAAAAGCACACCTGCTGTCTCCAAGAGTTAGAAATCCCACGTTCATACAAACTCTAGCAACATAAGAAGAGGCCTCACATCATTTATTCAAGTGATTTCATTTTTATCTTGATGAGCTGACACCATATAATGCAAAGGCATTTGCATTAGTACAAAATTATCAAGTTAAATAAACTATGTCTCAAGAGCTAATTGTCTCTTACTGTCTGTCTGAAGAATCATTATATAATGGAACAAAATTGGATGTCTACTAATATGAAAAAAACAGATTTGACATCAGAAAAAATAACACTATTTTTGTATGTTTCACATCCAAACCACAAGCCAGCAAGTATTCGAATTTTTTCCAAGACTAATAAAAGTTAAATTACTTTGTGGTCTTTGGTTACTGGGTTAAAACCAGATATGCTGCTTCAAAACTTTGTATTTACGTAGCAGGGTTTACAATTTAAACCAGACAGCAAACACAAATGAACATTTAGACATCTGAAGTGGTTTCTGAACACTGTTCAGCACCCCTCTACCTAGGTCTGAACCGTCTCTTGAGCCACTTCACAAAAGCACATTCTCTCCATGATTCAGTTATGCCATTTTGTCCCACTTCCTCTCCAGTTTAACTCCGTCCAAGAAGACCCATTTTGGCCACTTGCTACAGCAACTGAAGCAGGATTGTCTAGACAAACTTCAGATTAAATGATCTTGTATTTTCACAGTTTAGTGGCTTTCTCTTGTGCTTCAGATAGCAGGGGAAGATGGAATGCCTCTGTAAAATCAAGCAGGCAAATAACAAATATACTATCCCTTGCCACATCATCAACAGACAGTGATGTCTTTTGCAGAACTTGTAGGTAGAAGCAGGCCACTGTGTCTGGATGCACAAGCCTGCCATTGTGTCTTCTATAACATTTCACAAGATAACCTTTGCAGAGCTGAGCAGAGTTGCTTACTAAGATGAAAGGCAAGGTCTTTTTCCACACTTGTCCGGGGAAAGTCAGTGGCCCACATGATCACACAGCACCCATTACTCTTGTGATTTATTTTTATGAAATAAACTCCATGTGGATAATGAGAAAAAATCCAGAAAAGAGAAAGACCAGAAATCCAAACTGATGCATTTAGATGAGCTGTCACAACACTGTGTGGAGGAGATAAAACCAAAACTGAAAATGCAAAGCTTATTTCAATCTATTCCCAATGCTAACTCATGATCCCTCTACCAACATTGCTGTGACTCTCTTCAAACCCCTCCAGCTTGCTTTGCTACCCATGTACAATTTTAATCATTTCGCTTGTAAATATAGTCACAGTAATGCATTTCCTCTAGTTTATCCAGTTTTCTACTATAAGAATAGAAAAGAAGTACTTCCCCTCAGCAGAGAAAACTAATGTCTAGATAAATACCCCTCGAGCTTCCAGTTTGGCTTCTCGTTAATTTTGAGTTAGGCATCCAGTATTTGATCCCAAGGTAATAACAACTATTCCAACTTCTATTAAGATTAGTGAAAACTAAGCCATTCAGTTTTCAACAGAAAAACAAATTGTGCCTTGACCAGTTCAGCCATTTGCAAACCATTTCTGTACAAGAGTTACAGAAGGTGCTACCTCTGCAGCTAATAACTCCCACACAGGGCAAGAAGGTTGAGATTTGCTGCTTCTTTCAAATGCCCTAAAATAAACAAACCCCTTTGTTCCTTCCCCTTGTAGTAACAGAAGTGACCAGATGGGAAAAATCAAACAAAGCTTTTCCTGATTATATCCACTTTATTATAAACAGCTGTTTTTCTCCAAGTCATTGTTAGATCTTACACAATTTCTCGAAGGTCTTATGAACAAAAGTCTATCAACAATCATTTTTATATCTATGGCTTTTAAGTCTTCATATTGCTCATTTGCATTCATTCATCAGCTACATTCAACTAACAATTCAGCAGACAAGATGATCTCTACAACTAACACATTTTACAGGTTTTATCAGTTTGCAAATTCACAGAGCAACCTCCCAGGGACCAACACTTACATGTCTCACAATCAAAACAAACAACATCTGCAGTCCTCAGAAGATACTTAGTAAACAAAACAAGGTGTGTGCTGACTGCAGCATTAGCACAAACAAATACCACTAAAATAATTTTTTCCCATACTTTAGAAGTCAGAACTATTTCCAGATTCTCAGGAACACACCACAACCTGAATCTCTGCTCAGAGTCACCTTAATGCTGGGAGATCAACCCCTAAATAAGGACTCTGAACCAGTACCTTTCAGAATAAAAAAGGGCAATTTGACATAGTCACCAAACAAGATATTAATGAGGCTGTTTGCAATTAGCTTGGAAAAAAGAAACATCAGCAATAAACCTGCCAGATCTTAGGCTGACTGCAACCCCAGAGACTAGGAGAGAGCTGAGAAATACTGGCAGAGCCTCCCAGCATAAAGGCTGAGGGTGTGAGAAAGCAGAGGAAGTGGAAAGCGAAAAGGTGATGGTTTCCCAGCCCATTCCAAGATTTTTTGTCTGCAGAGTGTGTGTAGGTGTTAGTGCACCCCGAGGTTACGCTGCTAACAAACCAACCGCGTGCAGCTCCTGTCCATGTGTGCCACGTGTGGGACTAAACAGGCCCTGGTGCACCACGGCGGGCAGCTGACTTGAATCAGAAACTTCAGTCTCACCACTACCAGTGGCTGCCACATCTAAGCTGTGCTAAGTAAATTACAAACGTTTAATTCCACTTTTATATTCACTTAATCTTTAAAAACCAAGTAGCAAATTAAAACAGTCTGAAGAACTTAACTGGTTTTGAACATTAAACATAACCTGTACTGAAGATTTTTGAAGGAAACTGCAAAATAAAAACAAATTTAAATTTTAAAAATGTGTTTGGAAACATTTCAGCTGCTTTTCTTTCTCGTATTTCACGTGTAACTCTTTGTGGTTTAGCTAAGAATTTTTTAATATTCATTTGATTCAATGAACAGATGCCAAAGCTTCATCTCAAAATTCTCTCTAAGAGTTTAATTTATTTTTGTAAAGGAGCTAATAGGTTTTAAATATCTAACTCTTCTTCAAAGAAAAACCCCGAAACAAAACTCAGCCAAAGGTCAGGCTTGTTGAACACATATTTGTATGAAATTCAGATCAAAACACTGCTTCCTGCAATTAAAACATTTGCCACATTTCCTACTGGGCTCAAAATTCAGTCCTTTTGCTCTTGGGACAGAGAGCAAAAATGAACTCTTTGCTAAAACTGAAAGTTTAGAAACATCCAGCTGTGCAACTTCTGAACTACACAGAGCCACACCAAATATACGTGTGCTCTGGAGAGGTCATCCCCCCCTCCCATATCCTTGTTACTCACATTACCAAGGCATGAGATAAAAACAGTTATCTGATCCAAAAGACCAGAAATGCAATTCCCTGTGACACTCCAAGCCCAAACCCACATTCCAGCAGCTCCCTCAGCCACTGCCAGACCAGCCCAGCACCACCCAGAGCTCTGCTGGACACCTCCCTGAGCATCTGTCACGGCACCTCCCACACCATCAGCTCCTGCCAGTGCTCCCCTTCCCAATGCCACCACCAAATGCCAAAAGGAACTTTGCAGCCACTCCCAACCTCACTGTGAGGTAATCAAGGAATCCTAGAGAAAACTGGTACTCAGCAGGAGGAGGGCAAACATTGCAGCCAAACAAGGTCCCCTGGAGTTATGATGCCTAAAACACGGTAATCCAGGTCCACTTAGCTTCTCAGCCACAAGTTGTTTGGTTAGACAAAAATCTCAATATATCTATTGAATTACACAAACCCAGCTTCTTGGCCAGGAGCTTCAATCTCTCTTTGCATGGGGACATCTTTTTGTTGGTTGGTTGTTTTTTTTTAATATTATATTTGAGGTTAGCTATTTAATCAGCATATTGTTCAACAAAGCAATGCACCTCTCACCAGCTTTTAAAATCTAATTCTTTATCTGGACCAGTTTCTCATGTAGTACAGTTACTTTACATAAATCAGGCCACCCAATTTGCAGGTATAAGCACTTATTATAGACATGGAGGCACTCTTGACAACAAAATAACCTGTTCAATCTGTCAGACTAAGCAGAAAATACAAAGAAAGGAATGTAGGAACCTTGGACTAGTAGTTCTGTAAAAACAAATGCTAAATCTCCTCAAATGTGCTATTAATTAAAAATAAAGTCACTTCTGAAAACTGAGCATTTATTTGGAAGTTCCCTAAAACTACAGAAACAAATAGAAAGCTTTGTCTACAGTTAAAAGCTAAAATTTCTTTCCCTACATAGATTACAGTGATCATTTTGTTTCAAGAAATCAAACTATGGTTTAAAACAAACTACTCTCAGTTCCTGGAGCTCCCACTAGTTGTGCAGCTAAAAAACAGGCATGCAAACAGCATGAAAAACATTTCACGTATCAATTTGCATTTGCCACCTCAGTTACTCTCTCTGGAGATGAGCTGCTCTCCACTTCTCAAATCAGAGACACCAGTAACGAGCTTTTTTCCTCACGTTTTTCTTCCTCTCTCCTCTCAGAACAATTCTCACCTTCTGCAATAGCATTTTTCCTTCAGAAAACTATACAGAATTCAATTCAATAGATTCTTAGACCAAGTCACAGCTGACTACAGCAACTTATTTATCCTAGTGTGTCTGAATACAGAGAATACTGTGGTTAAACTGCTACTCAAAATGCACTAAGCTGGAACCAAGAGATGTAATGGCAATCTGCACATTACCTTTTGAAGTAAATTCTGTTCCAAAGAGTGAAAAAGAACATTAATATATGCATCTCCTCCTCCACTATCATGCCAATATTGCTTTATCTTGCATTATTCCCAGGTGGCCACTTGTGTCATTTAGAGGCTCTACTGGAAAAAAAATCCCTCATGTTTGGAAAGACCCTTAGAGGCCAAATAATTTCTATCGCAAAGTGAAATCAAAGATCTGAAATTCAAAATATTTGTAGTTTATTTAAAATCAAATTCAATAATATTCAAATATTTTTACATTACCCATTGCTTAGAACACCCCTCAACAGCAGTGGTCATTCTTCCCTTAGTAAATCCAAAGAAAAGTACTCCAAAATAATAATTCAAAATATAAAGAAATATGCAACTTTTTCTGTAATTCTGCTCTAAGCTTCTGTCCCCTCAGGGAACTAGCCCTGACATGTATTGACGCTTTGTTTTATCAACCTAAAAACCCCACACTGATGCAGAATAGCTGAAATCACTTTACACTGTCTTTGAAGGAGACCACAGGAGGATGCATCACAAGCACAGGCCACTGAAGACCATGATTCCTTGCTTGTTCAATGACATGAAAATCAATAAACAGCCTCTTTCTGTATGAACATTAGAAATGGATTTATTATTGAGTCTCTTAAGAATTGGCTTCTATTCTACTTGAATATTCTACTTCTCACACTGAACTAAACGAGCTTTTTTTATAAAAAATTCCTGTTATGCAATAAATAATTTAGTCTGCCATATGTGTGAATGAAAAACCAGCAGCCATCTAAACCAAGTGCTACATGCAAAGATGGCTATCAGCAAAATGCCAAGGCCACTAAGCCACAGGATCAAAACTCACGCATTTCTACTACAGCATGAAAAAACACCCCCAAAACTCCTTGAGCTTTGAAACACTACAAATTAATAGATGATATAGCAGAAAGCATCATCTATGAAAGTCTATTTGCATAACACAGGATTTTACAGGTTTAAAAAAAACCAAACAATGTAACACCAACAAACCAACAACCAAAAAACCCCCAAACAGTATGCTATGAAAATTTAGGAGGTCCAGAGGATTAGCACACCCTTGAATTTCCTAGTGGTGCTATAAAATCATGCTGCCATGACTAGTAAGAGGCCACATGCCTGATGCTAACTGTGCCTCATGCTGCCTTTGCAGCACCCTGGTTCTGGCCTCTTAGGCTGGTTACCAACGGGGAAACACCAGAGGCCCTGAAATGTGGGCACAGGTTGACCACAAACACCTCAGGAATGTCCACAACTTACTGATGGTCAGCTGTTGGTCAATGAAGAAAAGCAACCTTGAGAGCCTGGAAGAGAGTGCTTTAAGCTGACAGCAAGACAAGGAACAGGAAAAGGCACTTGATCCAGCCTAGGAAAGAAACATCATCCATATCACACAGTACACAGGCCAGGGTCTGCAGGCCAAAGGACAAAACCCATCTCCAGGCTCCACATCTAATGAAAGGACAAGATCCCCAGAGCAAGTGGGGGACTGACATGAAGGAGTTGTCATGGGAGTACTGGAGCTGTGCACGTGCTTTCCCTCCAGCCCCAAGGACCTGCTCCTACACACTCAGAGAAGCTGTCCCGTTCTCCTGCCAGCCCTGCCACACCAAGGACAAAGGACCAGCTCACTAGCCATCCAGAACCACACACAAGAGTGTGGAGGGGTGTTTTCCTCAAAATCTCTGGACTGGAGTCAACTGAAGTTTAACTTTGAGACCTTCCTGTTCAGGAACAGCATCTAAAATGGTCCTTCTGAAAGCAGATTTTAAAAATTGAGGTACATACAAATTGCTCTACCTTCCTGCGTATCCCTTATACATCTTTAGTAGCTGAATTTAGCTAGTCTGTGCTTCCAACTGGAGTAATAAAAACCTTGTGCTGCAAACCCCCATGGTAAGGGAGAACAGTTCTTACAGCTGTATATACTCTTGCCAGTTTACTTGTAAAAGATATACAAAAATAGACAAAAAAAAAAGGAAAAAAAAGGCCAAATTGCTCTTTTTGTATCTCATACAATTCTAATTTCTCCCTCAACTTCTTAGATGACCAATGAACTCTGCAAAAAGTTCTGGTGGCTACTTTACCCCTCTATTCAAGCCCATAACTTTCAATTTACTAAAGCAATTATAATTAGCTTTGGGAGATATGAAGTGTTTACCATGTGTATCTGAAGGACTCGCTATTTGTCCCAGTGAAAGAATAGTAGGATAGCAGAATGTAGTACAAATGAAGTACATGTAGTACAAATGAAAATGAAAGAATATCTGTTTAGCAGTCAAATACATCAGAGATCCATGTTTTTCACATGACAACCTCGGTGTAAAGTAGATTATTAACAAAAACCCAACAACGCAACAAACAAACCTATGCACTTTTCTCTTTTACTTACCCTTCAGAAAATGTTCACTAATTAATTCTGTTTATTCCATGTCAGACAAAATCCAAGTACATAAAGACAAATATCTACATTTTCATTGTCTTTGTTCATGAAAATCTTATTCTTTTGTTCATCCCAAATAGGTAAGTAATTCCTCCACCTTAAAATCATTTATATTTATTCAAGTGTTCTCAGTCCTATTCTCTCCATCTTAAATGGTGAGCTTCAGAGCTTTTATTCAATTTTTTTCTCACCAATATTTTCCACTTAGTTATGATACTCTAAATATTACCCGAAGCCAAACCAGCATTTACTTCACTCACGTTCATTTAGTGCTAGCTTTCCCAAATTCATGAAGGTGGTTGTCTGATAAAACAGACAGGGCTCCTTAACAGAGGCCCACCGAGCATTTACCTGCAGACCATGGAAGTCACAGGGAGATTTCCAATGCCAGGCCAAAAAGAAGTATCTTTGCACCCTCTTGTCAAACTATCAGGTTAGTAGGCTGCATATTTTGTGAACAATGTTACATAACTGGTATGTCACCAGCACCCTTTTGTTCTGTTACTTGAGGGGCAGTACAAAAGATTTCTAAATTTCAAATTGTCCAGCAATATCTCAGCCTGGCTAGGCTGGATTCTCCAAAGTGTTTTATTTAGAAGGCAGTGTTGTAAAATGTACTCTGGCACCTTCAACCTACTTTTCACACTACAGAGCAACAGTAAAAGGATTAGAGGATTTTACTAGGATGCAGAGATGTTTACCTAGGAATCAGCAGCAGTAGTATAGAAAGACTAAAGCTGTGCTTTGTGTCTGTGTGTGTTTTCATCCTTCTGAGCTTCCTTTATTTATGAAATTAATTGCCTCTAATAATAACTTACTAGTGAATGCAAGCTGGTCTTGTCAACATGGGAAAGACTAGTGTCTTAAAGATCTGTGATACTCCACACTAAGAGGATGCCCTTTTACTAATGACTAACTCTTCCCTTCACCACACAGACTGGGGGTGGAGGGTGGAATGTGTTGCTCTTTTCTTCTGCATTCAGGCTGTTCTGCTGAAGGAATGCTAAAGAAACACCATCATTCTCATCAAGTCCTCAGTCCCATCCTTCTCTCGGACAAAGTCAATTGTCTACACATGCTTTAGCTCGCAAGATAAACACTGAACAAACCTCAGGTAAGGATGTCATCTAAAACTAGTAGTCTCTGTAAAAAAATGGAATTGATTCTGAGTATTATCAGCCTCATTTTGTATCACATGTTTACACTACAACTCTGTTGATGCATATAAAGGACAAGTTATACTTCCAGGATAAATTCTGTCATTTGGCATGTAGCACCAACTACTTTGTTCATTTTTCTCCAATTTGCAGTGTTATTATCCATCCAATTAAAAGAACAGGGTATGTTAATTTAGGGACCATTCTAGCATACCAAACAAAAATTTTTTGTGACCTGTGAGAAGATTCACAGAGAATGCATACAGCATAATCATTTTGCATTATGTGTGAAATTCCAGATCATTAACCTCTTAAGAAGCAAGTCTTCCACACAGCTCCCCTGGACAGAGCTTCAGACAGGTCTTTCTTATCCACACTAAGAGCAATTGGCTCATCCCTTCAGGAAGCAGCTTGCCTACTAGGGAAACAAGTTGCCAACCACACATATGAGCTTCAGCCTATTAATAGACAAAAGCACAGTTGCAAGGAAATAAATACTGTTCTTTACAATTCAGGCTGATTACAAGTAAATATAAAGACAAAGATAACTTCCCAGCAATTCAAAAGCCAGTTCACTGGCTGTTGAAAAGTCTTGCTGTATGAAGAGCCAGAAACTAAACGGGTTGGTATCCATGAGCAAGATAAAATGAAAAGCAAATGCCCTTGAAATATAATTTCAGAAGAAATGAAAATATATTCTGAATTGCAATTGGGTATGTAATCATTTTTTACATATACATGAAGTCTTTAATAGCAGTCTATTTTCAATTATGTTTCAGAGATGGCCTATTTCTGGTTTCCCATTACAACCTGTGTTAATAATACTCCAGTGAGCCTGGGGCCGAGACACCACCTCTTCCTACATGGAGTACGTTACTGTAATAATTATGCATTCACTCATCAGTTCTGTTTTGTACTATTTCCCCACCACCATTCTTTATCAAAAGATTTCCAAGGAAGAACTAACTACTAGCTCACTCAGAGAAATTGTTTCCACTCTTAACTCATTCAACCTCCTGTTCTTGAGACTGTTCAGTTACATGATTTCTAAACAATAAGGTGCATTTGGAACCAGGAGTGTTATTTTAAGTCAAAGGACAACACTGACACAGGAATAGGCACAGCTGTAGATGCAGTGACTGATATGTGTTTAAAATATGTGTTGAGTGTTTCATCCTCTCTAGCCCTGCATAATGAGGTCTCTTCACAAGAACTATCCTAGTGCTGACAGCAGCCAAGATTTTGGCCACATCCATAAACAGCAAGTTTCCTTTCACAACCACTGTAGACCTGTGAATTTGTGCAGTACACCTAAGCAAACTCTGAACTGCAACACACTGGGTTTTGCTGGTAGTATCTCAAGGCTGGAATAGACTTGTGCTGCGATTAGGTTCTCCAGAAGTGAATGAAGACAGTCATGCTTTATGTTGGGAAGCACAGTCAACCTCACTGCAGAGGAAGGTCTAACAGGATAGATAAGCTAAAAATAGGATCAATACAAGGTAAGTAGTTATTTTTCTCCTATCTGAACTCACATAACTGCTCAGGGGTACTGAAATATAATAAAAAAGACAAGGATGAAAACTCAAAACAATAAATTAACAAAGCTGTTTTCAGCAACGTGTTTAGATATTAAGCAATAATCCTGAAGTGAATACACACACCAAGTAAAGATCAGTACTGACCAGCTGCCCTAGCTCTATGCACCTTATACATTGAAAGAGAAAAAGGCTGCTGGATAAAGAGAGCCCATGATTATATAGTTAAAGATCACAGTTTATGCTGCATCTTAGAAGTGAGTCCAGAGAGGCAGACTAAATACTAACACCAGCTTATGAGTGCTTACCTTCAAATTCACTCTACTTTTTTACTACTGCAATGAAAGTTATGTAGAAATATTAAATATAAATTTAAAGGCGTCTTATGAATGTAACACCCATATTAGAATGTTCATTAGAAGTTAATATTGGTAGATCTTGTTTGAACCATGGGAGAATTTGCACACAGAAATGTAAAGTATTCAATAAGCCCTAACAACTGCAAGAAATTCGTTAAGCTCTAAAACCCACAAGCTAAATTAGGCAAATGATTAATTCTTTGTAGGGCCTTTGAGAGCAGCTCCTACATACACATGGCCTCCTGAATTACTTCTGTATGAAGTACTTGTAATTCTAAGAAAAAATTTCTGAAATAAGCACACATTTCCGAGAGTTGCTCCGAAATGACAAGTGGACAGCCCATGTCTAGAACAGGTAGTTTAGATATTTAGAAAAGTAAGTATTAGCTACCAAAGAAATCCTCAATTCTACAGCAGTTTTGCTCCATGAAGAACAGAAGTGTTAATTGAAAGATGATGTGAAAACACAAGCTGGACTGCCAGATCTTAGATATCTGTGTTTCTTAGAACAGGTGTTTCAAACAAATTCTGCTACAGGCAACTCTAAAAGTTGATTTAGGCTTTAGGTAAAAGAAATGGTGTGCACAAATAATGAACTTCAAATGCTTTACAAGTCACAAAAAACAAAGCTGTGCTTCAGGCAAATGGCAGAACAGCTGACAAAGTACATACCTTCAATGCATTTTATGTCCCACTTTGTAGCAAACAGAAATCAGTATGTGACATTACTGTGGATCAGTTTTATATGAAATCACTAAATGATCAGTTGTGGATCAGTTTACACACAAAAGTGTGAAATCACTTTTCTGTTTTATCAAAACAGATTACAGTTGGCACCACATTCCCTCTGATTTCACATGTTTTGGTGCTGATTCACATTAGAGAAAAGTGGAGAATCACAACCTCTAGAAAATTTTTACATGAAGATGATCACATAGGCCAAAAAGGTCCTAACCAAGCAGGCCGGTATAGCTGGATAATCCAAAGTCTTTGTTGCAAAACTCCACAATCCAGATTGCATAAGGATGCTTGGCCTCATCTCTCAGATTCTGAAGCTCACAGACTGAATGCCCTGCTCTGCTTTTTGAAGACTGCTAAAGAAATCTTGCATCTTTCACTAGTTCATTCTTTTGCACTAGTCATCATCCAACGTGTGCAGCAGCTGGATAAACAGAGGTTTGCACTGAACATAAAGATTTCTTTTGATGTGCAATGAAAACCATTACTGGCCATCACAGCTCACCTGATATGGAACCAATAATAGTTTTAAATGTCAGGCATCAAAGGAGTCTAAGCATGGAATCCAGCCTGAGTTCTGGCACTTATGCCTCTCAAGACACATATTCAACAGAGAAATACTTCCCACTTTTGCACATGTAAGACTTCTCATACCTGTGTTGCAGTCCTGACTAAAACAGGATCCAAAAACAATACTAGCCCTAAACAAAGAGTTAGGGAAATTTTTTTGTTTGTTTGTTTGATTTGGGTTTTTCCATGAGGAAGCAATAATCCTCCTTAAAATGAATGCATTCTCTTCCCATTTCTTTTTTTCTAGGGTTTTATTAAATACCTAATGAACAACTATGGGCACTTGACATCTTCAGCCACCTCATTCTCAATTCCTCCTTAAAGGCTGCTTGTGGACAGAAACCAGAGAAACCATGTTCTAGTCTTTATGATCTTTCTTACCATCTCTTTCTGCCTCACAAAACAGGTGTCCCTAACAGAAGCAAGATGTGTAAAGTAGCTGTGAACCTATACAAGCCCAGCTAATGACAACTACATAAAGTCAATCAAAGAAATTAGTCTGGATGCAACTCCTTTTGGCTTTCTGTATAGCATGGCACAATCAATCAGATGCATTATGTACATCTTCCTCTGTATTTCAGCAAAAAAAATTTTAAATCCACACAACCAAACTGAGCTCAGAAAAACACACTAGGTCCTGTCACTGTGTATAAGGATTAAAATGCAATGTAAGGCCACTGCAAAGCACAGGGCTGTGGACACTTGAAAGATGTACAGTGAAGCAGAAAGCAAAATCCAAAGCACTTGCATGGCTCATGTAGAGGAAGCTGGGTGACTGCCAACAGGAGTAAGGAAAGAGGAGCAAGCATGGGATCTCAGATGAACCAGTGTTAAGTATATCTGTATCTATATCTATATACTGATGTACCAGCCAGGAAGTCCACAAACTTCCTGACAGAGAGCTACATAGCCATAAATCCAGGCAGATGCCTACAGAAAGACACAAAGAATGGAAGGACCAACCTTGGTCACAACATGGATCTGCTGAAGAACACCAGTAGTAAAAGGCCACCTACTGAACTTAACAGTTACTAAGCAGTGGTCCTTCTGTCCAGTCTGTTTTCCACCTATCCAGCAGACTTCAGTCAATTGCTTTCTAACTTGTCTTAAAGAACGCTATGGAAGACGACATCAAAAATCAGGGACAAGAACATTCACTGCACTGCCCTCAGCCACTGAGCCAGTTATCTCACCACATAAGGTAAGCAAGTTGGTCAGCCAAAATCTACCTTTGAAAATTCAGGCTTACTATTCCTAATCACCTCCTTCTTCTTCATATAGCCTCAAACAGCTTCCAAGATAATCTGTTTCTGCCATAATCTTCCTGCAGACAAAGGTTAGGCCAGTCCTCCTGTGTCATTCTCCCTCAGATCAGCCTCTTACAGGATCACTCCTACCAGTTTCCTGAGCAACTTGAAGTCTGCTCTCCTGAAGTCCAGTTGGTTCTATTATTATCTTTCTTTTCACTGACAATTCTAAATGTCATCATTTCACAGTTGCAGCTGCCAAATCTGTCATCAACCCAAAATCCATTCCTAATTACTCAGGAGTAGTGGGTCTGATGGAACAGCTCTGCTAGTCAGCTTGCTCAGCACCAGTGTCAAAAGACTCAGGGACAATGATCAGGGGTATGGGCTGCAGCTTCCAGCCAACAGTTTCATCATATGGAAAACCATAGATGTGGGAAACAGAAAAATACAGACTTCTGTTGCTGACAGAGGATTCGATTTACAGCCCTGGAAGAGATTAGGCTTGGCTTAATTGGCAGAGATTTATAACCCTTAAGTAAGAGAACTACAAGCCTATATTTTCATACTCATAAGTGAAAATATACACTGGGTGTATTGGTGGACAGTTTTTATATATAATAATGTGATTTTATATAGTTTAAGTTAACACTTTAGATGTTGTAATAGAAGTACCTGTGTCTACGTGACATAACAGGCTATTGGACAGAACACCACTGCATTGCAGTGACAAAGGTCACAAATGATAGGTCGTAAAGTCAAAACAAAGTGTCATTTTAATATCTTATTGGACTAGAAAGTTATAAATTGTCCTGTGTCATCGAAACTTGTGACTACCCTTGTTATGGCGACTTGTTACCAAACCTCATGCCACTGAGACTGATGCCTTAGTTGTTATTTTAGTAATAAATCCCTTGTAACTGCCATAGTCTCATCTCTCAAACTTATTTTCTCCGACAAGTGAGCGACCGACACATAGGATTACATCTGCTCTGTGTAAGATCTGGTGAGCTGACAGTCAGAAAGCACACTGCTCTGGCTTTGCACTCCTCTCGTGATGCACAGAGGAACCAGTTATGTGGAATACAGAGGATCCAACACAGAATATTTCCCAGACACAACTTCAGGCATGACTTCCATAAGGGTTCAATATACCTTTAGCAACCATCTGAATTCTTTGGAGGCTGAAGACCTTAATTTAAGTGCACCAGGAACACACACTTATGTCAGTCTAGCTATTCAGTATTCTTAAGAAAATGGAAAGAGAAGAAATGAAAGAGGCAATCACAGAATTTAGCAACATAGTCTTTGTTCATCTTTTTGAAGAACTCAATCTCCGGCACACAAAGAGAATTTTCAGAAGGATTTGACTCTCACAAAAGAAAACAGGGTCCAGATGTCCACTACTCAAATAACAGAGCCAGTGTAGAGTTGTTGGGGGGACAGAGTGAAAGAAGTCTGGTATATTTATGTTCTGTTTTGAGCATTAAAATATGATTGTCTAATGAGAAAGCTGAATGTCTGGATTTTGACAACAGAAAGAAGGACTTTGAAAAACTGGAGACTGCTAAAAATTACACTTTGTCTAGACTAATGTTCAAGTACTTTTTTTTTAAGGCCAAGCGTAGATCAAGAAAGGATAAAATATGGAGGTCATTTTCCATAAGAAGATCTTCATCAGGAATCCTTTCCTCAAGCTTTTCAAGTGGCAGAGTTCTGAAATCACTTAGTAGGCCCTCTTCTCTGCTTGGACAGACACTTGTGCTGCCATGGGTCACAGGATCGTGTTTAAAGATCCTACAGAAGCTGCAGCATCTTACACAGTTAGCTGGCTTCAGCCTTTGTGGACATCATGCTTCAGCTTCTTAGGGCTTCTGCTCCCTTCTGACATGCACACTCCTTTTCCAAAGTGGCTTCATGTCTGCTCCTTCGATAGTCTACAGTACAGACCATTCAGCTGAAGAGAGAAATTTGCCAATATTATTTTTCAGTCAATACCTTTCCCAACTAAATGCTGGCAGCCTTAACCATACTTGGAGCTTACTTTCCAAAGCAAGAGAGTTGTATGAGAGGCTAAGGTAAGAAATAAAACTTCACACCCAACTCAGTATGAAACATCGTATGAAAACACTGAATCATCCAGTTTGAAGAAGTAGACCCAACAGAGACATGCACACCTCCAAGAGGACTTCCTGAGCAGTTATGCACAGAAATACTCTTTAGTATTTCCCAAGCTGGCTTCCTGCTTCTAAAAGTCACTCCACACTTAAGGTCCAAGTTAGAAGTTCAAAGCAGACTGCACAGCTATCAGGAACAATTACTGAGAATCTCAAGAATGCATAATCTTTACTGATACCTGGCAAAATAGTTGTTAATGCTAAGACCTAGAAATCCTTGCCAAAGAGGCTTAAAATTAAATAAATAAGGAACTTCAGTCATCTGACGTGCATTTGCAAAATTGCTGTGGAAATAACAGGGTTGTCCCTGTGTTCTGTCCTCACAATGCCTACTACAGCTTTGTAAGAGCTGTATCGGGCCCATGGAATCACTGCAGTTTGGGTGCAGCTCAGGAAAAGAAGTGTAAGACGGAGAAAACACTGAATGAACAGAAGGAAGGACTGGAAAGCTTAATGATAATGCCAAATAATTCAGCTAGGTTGTAGCAGAGCTCTGCATCAACATAATTAGTGAGCAGAAATGGCAATATTTTTCATACAGACACCTCACCTGACCCCCAGCATGTGATAACAGTTCCACATGCCCTTAGTCTTTGCTCTGTGAAACAAATAACACTTTCCTTAAGGACAGAGTAAGTCTGCAATTTATTCTCCTCCTTTCCCTTCCTAGACTGCACATATTTGGCCATTAATGTAATAGATGATAAGAGACAAAGCTCTGTACATTTATGAAGATCTATCTATAATCATGAGGACACAATTCTGTTCAAAAAATATGCAACACCCCTCATATAGTTTTCCTCAATAGCATCCCTTCACAAGGAGGGACAGAAGGACATGGGCTTACTTCTGCCCAGTGACTGTCCTTCATCCCTTATCTCACACAACCACCTCTAGCACGCAGTATTAGTAAACAGGTTTTGAAATTTTCCAGATCCATTTACAAGCAAAAATATTCTTAATAAATAGTTACAAATGTGTGGTCATAAAACTGACAGGGAATATGGTATGAAGGGATTGAAACAAAGGCATCAAAACAAGATTAAAAGCTACCAAATATAAAGGAACTTGAGAAAAACTTTCCTTTCATGCAAAAAAAGGGAGGACTTTTGCAACAGCTGTTATCATGACTTACTGAAAGTCAGATAAATAACATAATGGTATTTCATCTTACAGATTATGTTCTATCTGTTCAACATCATCTGAATTTGCCTTGTATTAAACCAGGTGTATGTTTGTGTCAAAAAGTGTTCACAAACCTGAGAAAGAGAACCGGTTCTATTTAAACTACGCAATATTGAAAACGCCTTCCACTATTGTGGAAAGCCTACTAGGACTTGAGATTTTTAAAACAAGAAACAATAACGTTGCAGTTTCCTTTATTAGGAAAAAGAATAGAATTTTCTGAGAGCATCTTTTCAACTTAGTTATGATTGTAACATTTTCCTGGCTTATATAGGCATTCTGATGTCATTACACAGCCAGCTGCCTGTTTATTTTCATAACCAACCAAAATGTCTTGAGGGTGTTACGGTACCAAAATGCACACACAGCACAGGAGAAGGCTTCATGTGTCTTCATTAAGACTGCAGGAAAATTAAAATAATTGATAGTTTAAAAATTCATGCAATACCATTCAGAAATTAAAAGTCTAAATCTCCTGGTTACTAAGCCATCAGTACAGGGGACAAAAATAAAACACCAAAGTTCAAACACATTTTGAATGCAGCACCTGAGAACTATCTGAGCTATACTCATTAAATTATGTAAACTATATAGAGAAAATGTTGTTAAAAATATTTTGATGGCTAGTTAGCAATATAAATAATGCATCTGTCTCATAGACACAACTTCTATAAAATGGCAGAAACAAGCTATACCAACATCTTCCCAACTTCAAACAGCCTAAGCTCAAATCAATGGAAAGTCAAAATAGAACATATTTATTTGGATTTAGTAGGACAAGACTAAAATATCCACTTTACAGTGAAATATAGTTCCTTATTTTTACCCCCTGTGAAGATGTAAGGTGACTGTAAAAAACCCCAAAACCAAAAGTGCTGTCAATAAGGTCTTTGCTCCCACATCCTTTCTGTTCCTGCTAGGCCCAAGGCACAAAGTCTTTCACAACATCATGCATGCAGCCTGATAGATCCCAGAAAACTAACCTCTTCATAAGATTTTTCCAGGAAAGGTATTTGGCATGCTAGTGATCATTTCCTTTTCCTGACAAGCACCCCCTACCCAACAAAAACTCTTGTTTGGCACACAACTCCCGAGAACACCTGTGTTTTTTGCTCCATCCAGCAGATCCAACACTGTCTCACTGATCCAGTTACCCAAGCTGTACTCAGATGACAAAACGGGTATTCCATGCTTTTCTTCCATGCTTTTCTTCTTCTCTTCTTTTGTCAGATGACAAAACAGGTATTCCATGCTTTTCTTCCATGTTGTTTCAGGTAAAATACCCAAGAATCAGCAAATGTGCATTGCAGATTAAAAAACTCAAGAACGGGGTTTTAATGAACCTCCAATATCCCTACTGCCCCAAAAATGGGATGCTCTGCTCAATTTAAAACAAGTACTAGGCGTGTCTGCTATCTCAATCTTAAAACTTGATTTAGGAATAACAAACCATGCCTTTCAAAAAACATCTGACACCAAAACACAGGATTCAAGTGTGGACAAAGGCTTGCCCCTTTCACGATGCAAAAACAATGAGCAAGCTGCAGAGAAAATAGGTTTGCCTCAGTGATGTTGTAACCTTTAACAAGTTAACTCAGACAACAAAATGAAAATGTTTCAATTTGACCAAGACTTCCTGATGCCCATATAACAATCTCAGCTCATGCTAGCTCAAAGTTGAGAGACTTGAAGACATGCTACACATCAAGACATATGTGAACTAAGACTTCCATAAAGTTTTTCATTGTTTATACAGTTGGTAACCATTTACTGCTAAAGGCAATATGCAGTAAAGGGGTTTTTGTTGAGGTTTTCCTTTTTCTTTTTTTTTTTTTTTTATGAGTTGATACCACATGTTTTCACAGACAAAAGAAAAAAAATTCTTTAAAAGCCAATGCAGCCAGATTCATTTTGGAACGAAGCTTGCAAAACCCAATGAACCACATCTGCAGAGTAACTGCAGCAATGATATTAAGTGATTCCCACTCATTCACAGTTCCTGTGTACTAATGTAAAAGTTTATCCCTTTGTTTTAACACAGCACTGTCTCTGCAAAAGGCTCTTCCTGCCTTGGATACCATCTAATTAGTTTACTCCACACCCTACAAAAACTGGTTAAACATTCCCACTGCATCCACCAAACCAGAGTCTACATCCCATGAGATTCTCTGTTGACACCTCTACAAAATTTAGTAAATTGTATGAAACTGGGCGGGCAAATGAATCACAAATAACCTGCAACTCTTGCAGTAAATTTCACTGGCTTGGAAAATTAAGTATCTTGGACTAAAGCAGTTCCACAATGACTTCAAGGAGTTGCACAAAAGTGTAACTGACTCCATCTCCCAGCTCTGAGCAGTTAAGCTGTCTCATTTCAAAGCAATTCCACAAGCTGGCTCTAGCTCCAAGCATTCCACATTTTAAGAAGTGTTGGATTTTTCTAACACAAGCCTGCAATAGGAAGCCACACATCTTCAGAAACTGAACTCTGAAAGCAAGTCACAGACTTGACCACAGACTACTCTGTACCAAAACATGGAAGTTTGACAGGAAAGCGCAGTCTATCCCTACAAAAGAAGGGTTTCAGTGTCTTACCAAAGAAATCCCTTGGGAAATCCAAGAAGCCTGTTTTGTCTCTCACTTCATCTGTTCATTGTAGGGGGGAAAAATTCCATCTGTGCACAGAAAGTTCTCAAATCCGGCACTACAGACTGCGTGCTGTTAAATTAGTGCATTCATTAGCAGTGTTTTGGAAATGTGCCTATACATTGTGTGGGGAGGAGGAAGGATCTTTCATATTTAAAAACAAAAAAGAGAGACAGAAAAATTGCCCCAAGCTGGTCAATCCTAACATCTCAGCACCACCAAAAATTATCATAGAACTACTTATGAGCTTTTACAAAAAACATATGATCTCAGGCATCAGAGTAACTGGTAGCACAGTTAAAACTTTATGATATGGGGTATATCTCCTGAAAAAAAGAGTGTGTGTTACACATCTTTCGCATATTGTTGACTTCTTTGATTTCCTCTGGGATCTCTATTTAGCCTGTCACAAGTATGGACAGCTTTCCTTGCACACAGCTATGGATACATCACAAAAAATAAAGCTAGCTAGCTTTTCCATTTTCAAAAGTAACACAAGAAAGTCCCTTTCTCAGCACTGCCACAGGTACCTGACCCTAGCAGCCTTTCCTATTGCATTTTACCTACTGTCAAAAACTTGTACCTTTTACGCTTATTTGAGTATGATCATCTGTCACAAGAAGTCATTTCCCCATTTTTACTCATGCTTATGAACAATTACTGGCTAGTTTCTCATACAGCCATTTAAAGTAATTACTGAACTTGGGTTTTGCCATCCCTGGGAGTTGCATCCTCTTAGTGTTGACTACACTGGCTGTGTTTTGACACTTGGCAAGGAAGGTGATTCCTACCAACTAACTTTGCCACCCAACTTTAAAGGGTTTTCCAACAGGAGATCAACCTAAGGAGCCCAACTCCATTGACTTACAACCTCCTAAGAAAACTCAGTACTACCTTTTCTTGATGCACCGTATAACCTAAGGCACCTAATATTACTTAGCTTTCATTCCTCTCTCCCCAGTTTCAGACCTGACACTACTGATGTCCCTATTTTCACATGCATAAATATGTTCAAGATCTAGTTTTTACATTATTTGTATTTAAGCCTCCGCCTTTCCCATAGATTAAAAACTCTTGCCTACACGTCTTCCATCTGTGGATCTAAGCTTAAAGAACATGAGGCTCATCAGCAAAGTGCTACTCAAGCCTGAATCTGCAAGCACTAAAGCGCAACAGCAGTTTTCCATATAGAGACAGAAGTCCTCTGAGTGCAGCAGAACTACTCGGGTGTGTAAAGTTTCTTATGCACTTAAGCACTTTAGGATCTGTCCTCAGTTTTAAAGCAAGTTTTGTGCCAAAATGGCAAGGAGTTTCACAACAATCAGCAGTTCTTGGGAGATTTCCTCTTCTTGTTCTAAATCTTATAAGAACAGCTGTTCTGGAGAAAACTTGGCCATATCTAAATGTCCAGACAGGCTCCAAAACCACAGGTGCAGGCTGCAAGCCAAGGATGCATATGTTAAGTCTTTCTGAAATTCAATGAGATTCAGGTTTCCTCCCTTCTCCAAGTACAAAGCCACCCACTGCAGAAGGCACAGTGATCAGCAATGGACGTATTTGCTGCTCACATGGTACAGCCAACACTATTAATGAGATTTAGAGTTGAGACAATTTAGCAAGACTTTTTGCACTGTTCTCACTACTGACTTGTCCTGTTGTATTAAGCTTAGAGTGTTTTAGTATTGCAGGTCAGTAGGGAAACAGGAAAACTAGACCATGCATTGTGAGGGCGGAGTTCTCGAGGGCAGAGGGCTACCTTGCTATATCACTAAAAAAGACATTTTTTCAAAGCATGATTACAGTGTTACACACGCTGTAATCAGCAAATACTGGCTGGAATAGCACCGAGAGTAATTTCTACTGAAGGTTTTGTTCTTTGTAAGCTTCACCCATTAGCACTAGACATGAAGCAGACACTAAACTAACATCAAGATAAGATGTGTAAGATCTACACAGCTTTCTCAGTTAAAAAACTTGGCTTTAAAAAGAAGTGTTCTCACCTACAGCTGTAGCAATTCTTGCACCATTTTTCAGCATACCTGTCTTTGATCTCCTCCAACAGAAAGTTTGCCAGACATCTTTTTCCTGCCATCTACCACTGAGAGTAAATCTGGATGGAGTTCTTTAAGTCTTTCTTAATCCATTTATATTAATTTGGCAAAAAGCATATTAATTTGTTCATATTACCCTACTCATGTGTTGTAAGACTTGAAACCACATACTTAGTTACTTAATTTGAGTTTTGTACCACAAACACCATTTCTAGAGGTCACCACAAATGTACATACACAGACATGATGTAGGAAATGGAAAAGGTAAAACAATTTTAGATACTAAAGTTTATGTTCTGACATAACATAAACTAAATTGTGACTAAATTGTTCCTTTGGCCGTTTTTTGCTCAATCATCTCGAGACCAAATTTGCACTGGAGGTTGATCTTTATAGTCTTACGTTATTACAAAACCTCTCAACCGTGTTCATAACACTAAACATCACCAACTGTGTTTTATTAAAGGCTAAAAGAATATTCTATTTTATGCAATATGACCTGAGTCCAACAAACAGTAGTTATGAAAATGGCTTCATTTGAGATAACCATTCAAAAATAAACCCTGAAAAACTGTTTATTCTAAATTTGAAACAGTCTGGATTCGACAACAAGAAAAAACTTCAAATTTATCAGAAAAATAAATTTCAAATACTCTCTAAGTCACAATCCAACAGCTATGGATTATTCACTCCTACATACAAACCATTTTGAAGGTAGCACCAAAGTCCAGTACTACAGCAGTGCTGTCTTCACAACAAGAGAAGCAATTCCCAGAATTTTTCAGCTTGTAGGGTGCAGCTGGAGAACATAAAGTGGTCTCTAAGGCGCAAACATCCACTTTAAATTTCTTGTCTGTTGTTTGCTTGTTTGAAGAGTTCAGTAATCTTTAAGGGAACAGCTTCAGTAAGGAACAAAAAACTCGAATAAAACCTATGACAGTTTTTCATGTTCTTAATTGTACTTTGTCTCCCTTAAGGTACAAATTGAAATGTATTATAAGATTATTAAAAGTCAAGAAAAAACAACTCTCTAGAGTTAATGTGTTGAAATAAAAGCTCAGGGTTCATGGATTAATATAGAAGCAGCAGCAATAAATGGATTTACTGACACCTCTATCCCTTGATATCTCCCAGTCACTCGTGACCGGGAATGGACAGCAGCTTTGTGCTAAATATGGATGGATTTGTCATTCCTAATTGCAGTGGGTTTCTGCAGTCATCTTGTAGGTGGAAGCTAGCAAGGAGACCCTACATGATATGACTAATTAAATTAAAAGGTGTCCAAATATCCAAACTATTTGTCATGGTCATTACCCACACCAAAGTCTGAAGCTGATTTTCAATCAGCAGTTTCTTGGCTTGCAGTTTTCTTCCTCTGCTTCACAGAAGAACTGATAATGGCAAAGAGCACAACCCACACAGCACGAGAGTAGCACAGGTACTGCAGGTAGGAATGCCTACTTGCTTTCTAAAGGATAAAGGTTCTTCAGGAGGTGCAGGTGTGCATTTCTAACAAAGCCTTCACCATAAAACTGACATGGACTTGAGAACTCATGAAGAATTATAGGAGCCGGTTAGAAATCAAATGTCTTAGAAGTCAAGAAAGAAGCTTCGTTTTCCTCTCTTTGCCGAACAGGGGAGCACAATTTGCTATCCCAACACAGCCCCCAGTTATTTGTCTATAGGAAGAGCACTACGTAAAAGATGAATCTGATAGAAATAAATTATACAGAAGATTATGTCATCTTTAAGCTTTACTGCTAGGGAGCCTGATTTCATCTCCATAAAGAACTCCAAACACTCCACTCTTTCAGAGCATTGATTCCAAGCATTTCTCTGCTTAAGTCTTCCATGTTAGAAACAAAACAATGCCACCCACCAAAACTCAGGCATTGGTCTAATTCTAGACCACAATGAAATGCTGTGGAGAGGCAATGCTAATGGGGTGAAAATCAGTCAGCATCTTTCCAATTTTTGGAGGGAAAACATATTAAGAATCCAGACAGAATTGCTCTAAACTTTCTTAGGAGTCACAAAATTTAAAAAATATGTTCCTTCTAGCATTCCCAAGGGTTATCCCAAAATGTCTTTTGTTTAAATACAAGAAATATTGGCGAAGGAGAGAGCAAAAAGGAAAGTGGACATACCATATGCATATATCTACAAGTGGCAACAATCCCAAATCTGCCATATAGATTTATTGCATCATCTGTGGCTCAGTCAAAATTCATTAGCTCCATATGACCATATGTGAGCATGGGAGGGTGTGCGTGTGCATATTCACACATCTGCTTTCAATCGTTCCACTGAGGAAATCCTACACAGTAGACACATGAAATGTCTTTACAACCTGTACCAAAGTGTGAAAGAGACAGAAAGAATGTAAGAGAGGGAGAATTTTTTTCTCCCAAAAGGAGGACTGAGCTGCAAAAATGAGTCACTGCATACCAAGATTGTTTCACATTTCTACTAAAGTGTCAGAAAAATTTTCGTTTAGGGACTGAAACCAGTATGTTAGGATGAGGTATACAAAAGATAAGTGGTTTTTTTGTAGGAATTAGCAATTACTATCATACCAGCTTCTTGGGAAACAATGCAAAGGAAGTTCAGTTCTGTTAAACAAGGCTCCAGTGAAGACAAGTGTGACATGTGACGCTATGTTCCATTGTCATAAGCAAGAAGATTATATTTTCTATATTCAGCTATGACTATAATAAGCAAACAGAAGGTGTAAGGGAGTGGGAGAAGCCAAATACATAGCTCAAAATGTTAAGACCTAGAAAAAGCTCCAAAGGACTCTTTGCACTCTCCTTTTGGTGAATCTTGTGCCACGTAATGGGCCAATTCAAGTTCAAGTGGCAGGTACCCCAAGGACCTAATGAAGACAGTAGTTTCCAGCTCCAATCCACCTGGCCGGACTCTGCTCTACATGATGCCCCACCAGAGGCACTAAGTCATTCTAATTCAAAGAACTGTTAAATGAAGAAGGTCCTAATAGTGCCTACAAATGTTGTCTTTCACACCAGACTGAAAAAGAAATTACTACTTTCATCACAAGCAACCTGCAAGTCGGAGACAGTATTTAACTTCACTCCCAACCTTGGTGGCAAGAGCATCCTACCTACAATTATTACAGAAAAGTTTGGGTACATAAAATGAAAGACAGCCACTTTCATCTCTGTAAGTCAAATAAAAAGGGGGACTCCTCCTTAGCTGTATGTCTCCATAATATTAATTTTGTAGTTAGAAGAAGGTCAGAGAGCTGTCCTAGCTCCATGTACACTTCACAAACTTTCACACTTCTGCCCCAGTTCTGCTTTTGAAGCAACACACATGGGTCTGAAGAAGAATACAACATATGCAAGTGGTACTGAGAAATATAAAGTTGTAAAAGAAAAATAAGATTCTACAAAAGAGTAGCTTGTATCTATGGATATCCACGTGTCTCTTTGCTGGTTGTTCCTTATGCTGTGTATTTAGCATTGCCAAATTTCACATTTGTAGGTTTTTTTGGAGAGCTTCTATGCCAATTCAGTCTGAAGATAAACATCATAAACTACTTGGGAGGGAATTTTTAAAGGAAACCAAGCAAGAAACAGTAGACATTTTCAAAGCTACTAGAATTCTACAGGCACAGAACAATATTCATACAAACATCTTCTCAGTCATTTGCTCTTGTGAAATAGCTTTAATTATTAAAATTTTCCTGGCAGAACAACACTCCTCCTCTAGATGTTTTCCTGTCTCATAAAAGTCTTTCAGGACAGTAACTACAACAACTATAAATAGTGTATATTAAATTCTAAGAGTCAGGTGACAGTTATTTGCCACTGTGCTTTCTTTTGTATTTTTCCAAACACTTTTCCATGTCATATAGAGATACATTTTCATACAAAACACTTAAAATACTGAAGAAGAAACATAGTAAAGCTGCTGAAAGCCAGATACTTCCTAATATCCTTGATACACACTGTTAGTAGTTACAGACAGCGATAATATCATCTAAAAAATGTTATCCTCATAATAAGAAGCTGTCATATTTTTCCATATCACAGTGTTTTGTTTTGCATCATTAAAAAAATGTCTTTGACCTTTGTTTCCATTTATTCTTTGAAGATGCTAATCAGTATAACAGAGAAGAGAGAAAAAATATATACACGTGTATGTATTTACTGTATTACAGATATTTTAGAAGTGTGCAAATAAGAGTAATTTTTATAGTAAAGAAAAATAAGTTGGCAGTTTTAACCTACCACTTGAAAAGTTCTCCCACAAAATACTCAACTCCACAGGGAAGTAATTTTGCTTGACTACTCTAAATGGGATATTCTTGTCCAGGTCTTCTGTCATAACACCATTCAACATAAAACAAAGGCTACTTTTCCAACCTGATACTTGTCAACCACAACTTAGGCCAAAATCACAGTTTTATCAGCAGTGCTATTTTTCCTGTCCAGTGCAATTTCCTGTCTCTCCCATAAACCTGGGACCCTTCCTGCCAACATGTACTCTGACTTGTAGAGCTGAGCAAAACTAATACACCAGCATAAATTTGATGATGGCATTTCATAGCAGTCATTAAAAGATGGAGTATCCAAGTACATAAAGCCTCCAAATTTTTTTTCAGAGGATTTAAACCATTGTGTTACAGCTGATCAGAAATGCTGGTAGATGCTGCTAAGATTTATGGAAAGTCAAACATCAGCACTACTCCAAATTAAAAAAATTGCTTTAATTTATAGTCAGACACCAAACATAAATCTATCATTTACTGTTTGGCTGCCCCTTCCCCAGCAGGAGATTGTGCCATGCACTGCAAGAGATCATTCATGGTAGGGTCATGAAGAGCAACAGAGAATTTTTTTTCAATTTTTGAAAAATTAAAAAGAGACAGATCCATAAGATTTTGTGAGAACTTTTTTCAGAACTTCCATTCTCAACCTGTGTCTTCTCCATGCTCTTGGCAGGGCAAATGTCTCTGAAAGAGAATGGTTACTTTCCATTGAATTTCCAATGTCTCCCTCCCTTAAAGTCTAGTGACTTTGTTGCAAAGTTGGGAATACATAAAATTTTCTTGGGAAATGATGTTCTTTGATGTTAGATCTTTGTGTTTTCGGGTCTGATCAGCAGGAAGGGAGATTTAACCCTTGAAACAGAGAGCAAGCAGGTAACAAGCAAACTCTAAGTGATGCCTAGGTGTTAGAAAGAAAAATTACTTGTTGGTAAATTGCCTTGTTAAGGTTTAAGCCTTGACGTTTCAGTGATTTCAGACCTAGTGGGAGGTTAAAAAAGCTTGGGAAGGATGCCCACAGATAGTGGACACAAAGAATTTATGGGCCACAAGGATATTTGGCAGAACTCCCAAGATAAGGAAGAAACTAATAAAGCCAACTCAGCAATTGTGCTGAAATCAACTCTGACTTGGTAAAAGATAATTCTGGCAGGGGGAGATTGTCACCACAGATGTGACCACCAACCCAAGAAACTCACTGACTCAAAAGAGGAGAAAGACTGAGCATGGGGACTAAATATCATGAGAAGCAAGTAGCCAATGAACACTAATTCCTTTGTTTGCTAAAATGTATAAATAATACGAAGTTTAGACAGTTGGTGTGCTTGATTTGTGGGAATACCCAGACTTGCACAACTCTGAAAGAAATAACCAATATCTCTCTCAAATGTGTAATTACTGACTTGTTGCACACCAGGTAACAAATCTGATTTCTGTGGACAATACTTTGAAAAGCCACTCAAAGCCTGTCCTTGTGTTAGCACAAACCTGCTTCTCAAATCAATCACCCTCTACCTGCTGCTGGCTTACAGCTTGCCTTTGGTCACTGTAATACAGAGCAGAAGTCACCATGATCTGCGTGAGGCAACCAGCAATGCCAGGACTCAGCCCTGCCTGGGGGTGCCACAGGTGGGCTGGATCACCTGCTCACCACTGAGAAGGCTGCAACTCTCACCTCTACAGTGAGACTCAATGCCAAGAGCAAGGTTGCTAGGTAGATTCTGTTTAATAAATACAGCAACCTTCAGGTTTAAAACAAGGAGAAAATTCCACAGCAGCAGGGCTGTCCCAAAGCCCATCCAACCTTCATTAATAATGCAAATGCTTTAACAGTATGGTTTGAAAAAATACAGTAAAACTTGGTTGCTAGGAATACCCCTTAATTGATGAGCAAAGCTGAGTAAAAACTGTCTATTACCAATTTCTAAATTCATCAGTGACAACCCTTGTGTGAGACGGCTGGCACCTGTATTTCCTACAGCTAAAAGTTAGAAGAACTCTTCCAATAAATTGCTAATACTGAACAGTAAAGAAAAAAGCCCAAAATAATTCTTTGGGTCAGTAATCTGTGAACAAGAGCTTTTATTTCCCTCTTGCTTAAGTAACAGGAGTTAGAAAGCAAAAGGATCATAGCATCAGCCACAGAAAGAAAAACTGCATAGCAATGAAAGCTTTCAGCATCCCACAAGAAAGCAAGCCAGGAGAGCACAGGAGGGTTTAAGTAATTGCAGTTTAAGAGTGCTTTTTACATCACAGGCTCAACACACATGCTCACTAAGAATGCCACTTAGCTCCAAAAACCTGATTTACTGCTAGACTTTTTAAATTTCTGAAGGGCTTGATGTTTTCTGTTTGTGGTAATAAAGACTTTAACATCATGTTCTGCAAATAGGAAACTTTTGCTATCTCAATCTTCCAGTACAGTACGTGCATGATTTTGTTGTTTTGGGAACTGGCAGAATATTAAAACATTAGACAGGTTCATAGGAGTGAGGGGGTTGAAAAATAGAGAAAAAACTTGGGGGATGGGGGTGGAGTGTAGCATTCCATAGATCAAATGGTATCAAATATTTCATTGTGCAGCCATTTGTTCCCAGTTCTACTGCATGCCACAAGCTACAAGCAACATGATAGCAGTTGCTAAATTTGTCCAAAAAGAAGATGCCATTTGGACTTGAGGCAAAAGCTTAAGGATAAAGGACAGAAAAAACACCCTCAAAACAATAGAGTTGAGACCTGAACTATTTTGAAGACCTCCCTGGTAAAATTTAAACAATACCCTTTGCTACCAGATTAATTCCACAACTAATTGAGACAGTTCAGCCCAGCAGCTGTAAGCAATGTCACAAGAGCACACCACTGGACTTGGCACAAGGCAGGACTACCTCAGCTGCCCTCTCTGCCACTGACAAAATAGTTTAGTGAACATATATATGTATGCCAACAGGCATCAGAGATTTGAGGTACCTTTATTTTACCCATAGAAATTCAAAGACAAGCAATGCTTGGGGTTTTTTTCAGTAAATTTAGGCAGACTGCTACAGGAACACTAACCTATCATTCTCCTTTGCCATTCAGTGATGAAAATGAATCACATACATCAACTGCAAATAAGAATGCCCAGAAATGTCAAGAATTTCATAACTGCCCCTTGAAGGGGGGGAAAGGAAAGGAGAAGGAAAAAAAAAGAAAGACAAAGCCACATGTAAACACAACTTGAAAAAGCCACATACAATACAGCTTCCAGAAGGGATGGGGAGGGGAAGGTGCTGATTAAAAAATGTAGAAAAATACAAGACCAAACCCAGGAATTCCAAAATGCTCTGACTTGGGAGAGCGTCTCTTGAGCCCATTACAGGAGCTCACTTCATTGCAAAATTTGATTCCCTGAACATACATCACCTCTAAGTTACTGATGTGCAGAAGAAAAGGATGGAGACATCTTTACCTTCCCTGAAAGAACATGGGTTGTTTTGTGAAGACAAAACTGTAGTTTTCAAACTCTGTTTTCCTTAAAATCTGTGTTTCACAATCATCATCCCACAGTTCTTTAAGTTTTGGGTTTGGGTTTTATTTTTCTCACACAACTAATTTTTTCCCATCTTTGCACTAAACAGGAAAATCCTGAGAGCCCACTTGTGGCCCCAGGAGCCCTGCACAGAGCTGAGCACACCAGCAGTGGTCCAAGGTGAACCTCAGGCACTGAGAGGCTGGGCTGAAGCAGCACCTGACAGCCCATTTGAGAGCAGCCACTCTCCTTTTAACCAGGCTGCCACTGCAGCACAACCTTCACCTCATAGCTCTGAGAACAGCAAGGGCACAACATTTTTCTGGCTTAACTTAAACACAAAAACACTCAAAAAATATAAATTTATGCGCCCTTTATTTGAGCCCATTGCCCCTGGGAAACCCAGAGGCTTGGCCAATAATCCTGTCCACCATGTTCCCTCCTTGATAGATAACATTACAGCAGTGGAAACAATCAAACTAAGTATCAGCTGCAATGGAATCAGGCATTAAATACACATTCTGGTGTATTCTGACCTATTACATTCCCAGTTGACATTCCTTCAAGGATAAAGTACTGCCTAGAGGGTGTTGCAGGGCCTGCTTAGCATTTGAGTGGACCAGCCCATCTCTAGGATGGGTTTTGGCTGGGCTAAAAAGGTACATAAGAGAGCAAGCCATCTCCATGGCATCGATTCCGATGGCAGAGTGTGGTCAGCACTTAAAAACAGAGGGGAAACGCTGCAAGTCTCATGGCCTTGTGAGGAGCCAATTCAGTTTTGTTATTCCTCAACAATGGTTGTCACAGGCATGTGGAGGAGGGGTGCACATGTGCCACATGCAGGAGGCAACTAGAAGAAGCCTTGTCTCTTGGAGGACTTGGCCGGGCAACACCCCACAGGGGGCAGCCAGTAGGAGACACACTGTGGAGGGGCTTCTCCCATCAGGTAGTGAAAAGGTCTCCATCGATGGACAGAAAAGAAAGGTTGGACTGGGTCAATGGTTCCCTGTAAGGGGGCAGACTTTGGGAGGGGCCAGGGGGTATAAAAACCGACTGTGTTGGTGCTCACTGGGGTTTGCTACTGCTCGCTGCTCCCGCTCGCTCCCTCCTCTGCCCTGGCCCCACCCTGCCTTCTGGCTGTGCTGCCCTCGCTGGTTCGCGCTCACACCTCTCCTGCCTTCCTGTGCCCCTGACCTCTGCCTTGCCACCTGGCCCCACATCCTTGCCTGGGCTGCCTGCTTCCAACCCTCCCGCCCCAATCCAGCCGGTCGCTGTGACCTTCGCCGCGACCCTGCCCAGGGTCCCGCTCCTCCTGTCCGAGCGCCCGCTCCCGCCGTGTCCGGGACCGCGCCCGTGGAGCCGCGCAGGCTCGGTCGGACCCGGCCCATCTGCAGGTGGGCAGCAGGCACATTCCCCCGGCCTGGACACCGACAGCACTGCCCTGACTCACTCGTGGGAATGCCCTCTTTTTCCCTCCGTCTCCTCTCTCTCGCTCTGCTCCTCCATTCCTTTTCAATTTTCACTTCTTCTTTCCTGTCTCTTCTAGCCCTTTTTCATTTGGGCAACTCCTTTTCCTTCTCCTTTTCATTATCAGTAAATAGTTTTTCAGATACAACGTTGGCCTCGTTTGGCTAATTTCGTTCCCATCTATCTATTTCTAAAAGAACTCTCTGCAGTTGCCCCTAGCAGAACGCAACAGCCAGGAAGAGTGGCTGACATTAAGTCTTTTTAGAGGCCAGCAAACCATTTGGATGAGACAGAAGAGGAGGGAGAGAATCAGGATCTGGGTGGAGAGGGAGGAGGAGGAGGGAATTCCAGGAACAGTTGGACATGACAGGATATTTGGTTTCAGTGTATGTTTTAGAAAAGGAATGGCAGGCTTGAAGATGGCCACGGGCATCACTCAAGCTGTGCTCTTGATATAGCCTTCCCCTTCCAGAGTATTCCCCCTTGAGCAGCTGTATCAGTGATACAGCTGGATGAGTCTTGTCACCAAACTGACAAGGCAGGCTCTTCTCTGCAGGCACGCAAATGTCCCCATTTATTACAGAACATTTTATGGGCACCATAGCTGGCTAGCAATACCCTGTCTCACCTTAAATGCTCTAGCTGAAAACGCACATTCCTAGGTCCAGCTGGAGACAATACCCATTTACCTGTCTGCCTGCATGCCCATTTACCTGTGCGCCTGCCCTAGAGGCAGATTTTACACAGAATGCTGGAGAAGTGCAGCTCTTCCCATGCATTATGCTATTAGTGCTGTTCATGTCAGCTAGGTACAAGTGTTTCATACTGATTATCTGGTTAGATTCTGTTTACATACACCATGGGGTAACAGTTACCAAGAATTAAAGGACTCAGCTGTGCACTAGGTCCTGTTTCCACTCTAATATAAGCTAAAATCTACCAAGCGAGAGATAAGGAGAGGGTGGGAAAGAGGTGTGATTATCAAACCAGAGAAAATTACCTCCCAGAGGAACATGCCTAATAACACTCTTAGGGGTCACACAAAACTGACAGCGTAGAAGTAGGGAAATACTGCCAAGGGGGCTCAGTAGCTAGGGTGGAAGAGCTGCATGCAACAGATACCCTTAGCCTTGCTGAAGCATCAAGGCTCTTAAATGTGCTATTCAGCAACAGCAGCTGGGGGCCTTTCGAAAGCCAGGCTAGGTCAGAAATCGGGCAGGTGCCCCTGTTAGAAGCTAAGTGTGTACCCAGGCTCAGCAATGATGAGATCTCTGCTACAGAGAGTTAAAAAAGAAAATCCACAAACAGGCTATTTTCCAGGATGCCAGCCAAGTACAATGGAACAGGATGCTGGCTGTGCTCAGACAGCCTCACCTCACTGCAAAGGCCATCTCTGAGGTCAGCCCTCAGAGACAGGTGGTCTTTTGGCTAGAGCTGAGGGCCAGCCTACATCAGGTGACACGAGCTGCCTCCAGCTGTGTGAAGCTGGTCACCCTCTTCATTCCTCAAAACTGCAAGCCCTTAAATGAATCTAAGGGGGGGGGGGGGGGGGGGGTGTGTGTGAAATGGGCAGCTGTCCTGCACCTACATATATTCAACACTGTATACATGGCTAGATGGAATAAAACCCAGCTGAAGACTGACAAGCAAAATCCTACATCAGTCCCTGTGTGTCATCCTGCCTTGACTCATAAATGCATGTGAACAGTTGTAAATTGAACTTCAACTCTGTCATAACATTGTTATGTTGAAATTCATTTTCCCCTGAAATAGAGATGGTGATGCTCCTCGTGCTGGCAGTCACAATAATCTCCACAGGAGCTGAATTTACAGAATAAATTTAAACTTCAACACCATCTTGCAGAGTCAAAAATTAATATGCCAAGCAAATAGTTTACATAAAGTTCAGATATTCAGTTCACGTGAGACATTCTAGTTTTTGACAAAGGCAATTAAGAAACATTTTAGCTTTAGAATTTTCATTCACTGCCTTTACTTAAGTACTGGGAAAAAACCCATCAAGTTTTTTAAGAGGTGGTAAGACATGACAAAGTTCTGAATCAACTTTGTTTACTCAAATCTATCACTAAGAGTTTCTTAGCAAATTGTAATGTATGAATGATGCATGGTTTCCAGTTGTGGTATTAATGAAAACAGTTATTAAAAGTGTACATAGTTTTTATAATATTTTCACTATCAGATTAGAATAACATGAACCTGGATAGTCAATAGTATAAATGTTCAGATGTCTGTTAATTGATAATATACATGATCAAATCTTTCATAGTAACATCAAGTTTTTCTCCCTAAGACAAGTGTTCGCTTAACGGTTTCTTCTACACAACTACTGTGTTTCTACTACTTATTACATTTTAGAAACTTTGTTATTTCTCTCCTGCCTTGACAGAAGTCTTTTCTAACTAGAAAGTCTTTATTCTCTTATTACAAGTTTTCTTTGTTTTCTTTCCCCACAGAAACTCTTTTTTTTTTTTTTTTTTTTTTTTTTTTTTTAATGTGTATATATCTGCTTGTTTATTTCCAGCCCAATTTATGTTTGTTTTCAGAATCTGGGTTTTCAGAATCTGGGTTCTCAGTAGCATCTAATGAGTGAACTGAGTATCAAAAAAACACAGATTTTAACTCAAAATGCTTCATGTTGTCCTAATACCACATTAAACCAAACCACAACAGGACTTATAAGAGTCATAAGACTCTGAGGCAAATGCTGAGAGACCCGATTCAGAGAAATCAAAGGAAAAAAAGCTATGAATGAGTCCACATATTCCACATATCATATGAGGGATACACAAATATATCCCACTGCCCAAAACCTCAGCCCTCAGGTTTTAGAGTAACTAGATAAATGGTAAATTGTGGCTATCTTCCATAAGGCTTTCTGCAAGGGCACCCAAGAAAGCACTTGGGGAGTTAGCCAGCTGCCCACTTCCACCCTTTGCAGAATACACAGCCTGATTTTCAAAGATGGCAAAGATGGTGCTCACACATAATTAAGGAATAGGAAAAACAAACAAGCTCCAGATATGATGATCATGCTCTTGACAGTAGGATATAAGTACCTTCTTGACTTTATTTGGGGCTTTATCTAGAGACCCATAAGATAATATCTGAATCAAATTAGTGCAACAGGCACACTCCAGCTTCAAAAATCCTCTTTTAGATCCATTCTGCCAGCTTCTACCCTTACTTCAAGGTCAGCTACTTTGGGGAAAAGGGTATATTTTCAGTTTTTCAGAGACCACCTGGACCTACAGGATTTAACATCAAAAGGCATTTTTCTTGGTGCCTGTTTATCAAGTGTCTGCCATGCAACTTTCCACATTCTCTTTGCCATCAACAGAAACCTGCACAAAGCTACCTTGTGCTAAAATCTCAAGTTTCTTCTCTTTTTCCACAAGAGACACTAGCTGCAAGCATTTTCCCAGGGCTCCAGCCAAAACTTTTATTCTGCTTACCTGTGTCCCCATTTGGGAGCCTATCCTCCACCTCTACCCACTGTCATAGTGCAACTATTGTTCTGAGAGATGATTTCATGCCAACACACCAAAAGAGACTTGTATGATGTAGATCCTGTGCTTCAAAGACAGACAGATAAGGTTTCCTTTCTGATCAACACTTATCTTGTAAAAATGGTAATAGGAGCCTTACAAATGGCATCCTAAAACTTAACTTAAATATATAGCTTTCTGATTCCCTGGGGCTTTTATATGAGATAAATCAGCTCATGTTACGGTGACAGCACAAAATTAGACAAAAACTAGATGCAAACTCCAAGCTTTTATCGTAACAGTTAAAGGGTTACCATGTCCTTTGCAAATAGACATTTTTTTTAAAAACCTGAAGGGTCTCCAAGGCATGAGTGATTCACCAGGATGAGCCAGAAATTTCCCTTCTACCTGAGTGTGGTACTGTCACTTTGCTGTCCCTAGGGCCTTCCAAGTACAGAGAAACGTGACATCCCTTTAACTGCATGGCTGGTGTGCCTGTGTGCACACACTTTTTCTTTAAGTCTCTCAGTTTCATGAAGAATCACCACCTAGCAGGACCTGAGCTTACTGAGAGTTAGCCTCAAAAACAGTTGGCATATTTTACAACTGAAGGGTTGTATGGTCAGACAGTGCTGTCTCTACAACTGCATTGACCCTTCTGGGTTGTAACAGGACTTGTGCATGCCCAAAGAAGTCCTATGAGGTCAGAAAAGCAAAACAGCCAACTAGAGTTGTTTGGATTATTTTGCACAATATTCCTTTAGGGATCCTTTATTTTTCCAAGTACCCGCTACCTATGAACATTTAACACATTAAGCTCAAAACATTATTGCATTGTGGCTTATACCAGACATACCACTTACACTCTAGATCATCCTACTTCTATGCCACCTAATTGATTTATTGATTACCAAGATTAAGTCAAATTTATTATGGTTCCTAGTCAAATTTATTATGGATCATTTATTATGGTGCACTCTCCATTATTACAGAGAAATTAATTATTTTTTCCTTTAACCACTATAAAAAATTACATGCATCTACTTATAAAAGCACAAAACGGCCTTAGGTAGTTTTTACACCTCATAGCTTGATCAAAATAATTAAATGTTTCGATTTTAAAATTTAAAAATAAAGATCCCTACTTTAAATCTGCCACAAGACAGACATTTTAGATGCCAGAGAGTTCCAAATGAATACTATTATATGATACTAATGGGCATAGTGGGTATTAAATTAATAATTTCAATTTGAATTTTCATTCTAATTACCTATGCTGTTACTGAGATAAACCAGATTTGGAAAAGCACAGCGATAGCAAGCAGATTCACTACCAAGACAAACTGGCAAAATAAGCTTCCCCAGCCTTTGTGACAGAAAAATTTTGATCTAATAACCTTCACATGTTGCATTTCAGCCAGAAATTCAGACAACCTGAATACCAAGGAACAGATGACGCTACACAGTAAGACAGATGTTATGGGCTGGCCTCCCCAGCCCTCTCCCCTACCATGTCATTTCAAAACTCCTAATATATGAACTACTAATTCATCATGATTTCTTATTTCCAAAAAGTGATCATAAGCATGAAAAATGTTATATTCCAGTTATATAGCATGCCAGAAAATTTGTGCTGGACAAGGTCTTTAATAGTCTTTATCGAGGGAGGTGAAGACAGAAGATCTGCAATGCCAGTCAGAAAAGTACTTAAAATTACAGCAGTTTATCATCTATTAGCAAGGGAAATAAGTCATCACTATTGTATCCTGATAGAATAAAAAAAGGTTTCCTAGGTAGGGGAATTTCAGCCACACTTCTTCCCTTTAGAACAGTCCCAAACCTTGAGATTTGCCAGCAGCCACCACACTGCCCCCTCACTTAGGCTGGTGCTAACTTTAAAGCACACAGTCCAGCGAGGTATGAAAGTGAGGGAAGTGAGAAGACAGGAGAAAGGAAACTTTCTGAGAATGATTAAGAGTAAAGAACTGGTATTAAAACAAGACAAATTTATTATATCACTTATATCACAGAAGACTGAGATTGAAAGCCTTAGAGACCAACATTTCAGGCAAGGACAATGATATTTCCTTGCCTGTGTAATTTGTATGTAGGCAGCAAAAGCAGGAAAGAATTGCAGGGAGCTGAAGAGATGATCTTGTATTTCAGCCAGCCACATGCTTGATCTGAGATGTGAATACTGTCCTGGCTTATGCCCCTGTACTCAGTGGAGTCACCAGTCCAATCAGTGATACCAGGATTTGACAGGATTTGACTGATTAGTAGTCACCCACTGCTCATTTGCTGTGAGTGCCTGGCAGCCCAGCACATGGAAGAGAGCCATAGCTGTGCCTCTACAATGCTACGGAATGCTAAGTACACGGCAAAGAATACAAGGTCTTAAGAGTCTCAGATTAGCATATAGCCTTGAATCAGTTTCTCTGCAGCACAATTCTGGTACTCACACTGAAGGCATGAAATAAAGTTCATGTTTGCATAGAACTTTTTTGCAAAGATACTTCAGTGATGAGCACCACAAAAGTCTGAGAAAATAATTCCCTCCTCAGAATTTGGTTTGAACTGCACACAAAGAACATGGCATAGGACTGCATGTTGAACAGTGAGGAGAGAATGAAACACTGAATAGCTGTTCATTGAGAGCTGTGCTATTCATTCTGTGCACTAAAGAGATACTCAGAAGAAACACAGCAGTGACCACGTATTTAATATGCATGCCCATGAAGGAGAACTGAGCTTGCAGAGACAACACTATTGTGTTATTTTAGCTGGCCTGACCTTGCAAATTTCATCACGTTCTCCAAGACTGAAGACAGAAACATATTACTCAGATAATTCTTATTTCACTTGCATTTAGCAGTCTTTAGCAAGATCAGGCTCTGAGATGCTGGGTACTGTATGAGGAGAGCAAAAACCTGCCTATTTTCCCAAGGAGAATACAGCACACCGCTTGATAGTTTAACATTTTTACGTTTGTACCTGCAATTCAGTCTAACAAATGCACCAAGTACAGGTCAGGAGATGAAGTGCCAAAAGAGTGAACAGTCAGACAAAGTATATGTTCAAATGAAAAGTAGTAGCAAGAAAAAAATTTTAAAAGCCCAGTGGAAGTTGGTTTGTCGTGCTCTCCTGAAGTCAAACAGTTTGCCTATGATTTAGCGGAGGCTAAGCCTCCAGCATTAGCCCAGAAATATCCTACATAGACAGGAAACATCATTTGCATTAGTATTCACTTGTCTTCTTACCAGCTCTGCTGTTCATGGTGGTGTGAAGCTGGATTTTCTGGTACTTTGTACATGAAAGCTCTACTGGTGGTAGAAAATAAGGTATTCTTGGAGGAATGCACAGGGCCTTCCTCAGCTCTCTGCAATGTTATACCAATCAACCTCTGCGGTATCAAAAGCTATCATAATGGATTTTTAAAAAGTCATCAGTGTACTTCAAATGCAAATAATTTTGCTTCCCATTTGGATGAGGAAATTTACTTCTGCTACCCTACCTTGAAGCCTCAACAAAAGATAGCAAACTGACAACTGCCAAGCTACTCTTAGCACATTAAATTTCTAATGCAAAATTATAAGTCTGTAAAAATTTAGGTATATAATCTTATGGTAACAACAACTACCAAAAAACCAAAAGGACTCACACTATCTAAAGTTACAAAACTTATCCTAAAATCAGAGTGTTAGAGAATAGAACTAGTAAACATCTGGACTCAATAAGGAAATAAGGCACTATCACCAAGGGTGAAAATATACACAATATGGTCTTTCAAGACACACAATTATGCAATCTCCCAACCAGGAACTAAGTAACGAGATCATCTTGAGCTACAATCTCAACTCCAGACTGGGCCACTTTCAAAGGCTACCAAATTCCAAGCAGTATCTGTAGTACAAGTATTACATAGGAATCTCTGTAGGCTGCTTTATAAAAATTAAAATGAAAGCCAGCTGATGGGATTTTGGGCACCAGTGGGCTTTGGCATTGTAGGGCAGGACTCGCAGTTTTTATCCAGATTTTAATTGCAAAAACAACAAAGGCCTAGAAAGTTCTGTTCCACTCTGTAACCAACAAGGTTAGCTGGATCATCTGCTTGGTCTGCAATGTGGCCCTAAACCTACCCTCGGGATAACAAAAGTACAAGACAGTTCACAAAGAAGGAATGGGATTTAAATTATTTGGTCTTTGAGAGAAAGATGGATATATAGATTGATTCTATTATTTCAGGAAAAAAAAAAAGTATTTCTCAGTCCTTATGTAGTAAATCTTTCTGCTGATGATATTCAAGTAAGCAGTCATTTTTCACAGTCGTGAGTTTTAAGAAGAAGAACCCTCTGATTACAGACATGATATAATGGAATTTTATAATTTTTCAGTACTATTTAACACTATTGTGTCTTTCCAGAGAGAGAATTCTGTTATGCCAGTTCATACTCATGAAAACCCCTACTTTTCCAAATATTTTCAAATATAAATTGGGCTGGTATTTGAAATTAGTAGTGTCTTAAACCAAAGTCAGTTAAGTCTAAAAATATAACACACATCGCCTGAACAGAGTGTTGGAATTTTATCTCCAGTTGAAAGGGACATAATTCCTTTTGCCCTTTTATTTAAGACTGTTCTTTTTAATAATAATGAAAACTACTTTTTTTCTCCTTTCATGCCCATGGTTAGCCCACAAGAAAGCTCTCACCAGAAGCACACCAAATTCATTCAATGCCCTCTGGCAGCAGGATAAATAAGATGAGCCAAGGGAAAAGGTATTGATATGATAAAAACTAAGGGGTATCACTATTCTTTCTAGAATTACACCAAATATTACAGATACAATGTGTGAGTAGGTGACCCTAGAGCTGAAATTGGATGCAGACCATGAGAGAGTAACACATAGGCTTAACATTTCTTCATTTTGCAATAGATCCAAGGCCAGTAAGAAACATATTAGTAAAGAAACAGATGTTCTGAGAGCATGCAACCCAATCAGAGTTCTTCCTTTTACCTGCTTAGCAGCAGTAAAGCAGCCTGCAGAGGGAAACAGCTTCTCCATCCAGCCTGGACCAGTGCCAGGATAAACTAAGCTACAGATCCAAAAGAGAACTGATCCTTGATTTTAATTACAGGAGAAATGCTTACACATTTGCTTAAAACTGTGACTCCCAAAGCATAAGCAGCAGAGAAGTGAAAAAAAAGGCCATTCAAGCACCAAGTAGCCCCAAAACACGAAGCCCTCTCCTCTAGCTACACCCAGCCCATCTGTGCTGGCAAGAACCACTGTTGTCACCTCCTTGAGAGATAAGGACATCAGGTTGGAGGGACACCACCTGTACCACCAGCACTGGCAGAAGGAGGTAACACCAGTGTCCTCATCACCACCATTCCAAGTACTCTCTTCCCAGGATCATGCTATCCATGGGGCCAAATCTGGAAACAAAGGCTGAGTGACCTTCTTGTTGCTTATGGACTTCACCCATAAGTGAAAAGTGTTCAAGGAACAGTCGAATACAGAGCCTCAAGCCCACACATGGTACCTGTGCTACCTCAGGAAAAAGCAACTCTTATACACATCTGGCTCTTAAGGGTTTTGCTTAAAAATATTATTGGGAAGGGGAACAGGTAAAAAAAATGAGGGTATTTATAGTAAATTTTTACTCTTTGCCCACAGGGCAATTAAGCTGGAACTCCAATATGAAGGATGTAGGGCAAAATACAATTTTTAAGCACTGTAGAATTAGTAATTTAATGGTCTGCCAAATGACAGCACACTACCAGCAAAGGGTTCTGGCTGCAGAAAGCCCTTAATCCCAATGAATAACTAACTGGGAATAATGTCAGCAAAACAGCTGTCAGGATGAAATGCTGTTCAAGTCGACTAGAGGAACAACTGCCTAGAGCTGGAAAGCCCAACCTCAAAGCAAAAGCAGGAGCTCACACCACAGTTTAGCTAAAATCTGCCTCCATCACCTTCTATTTTAAAAATGGGTTTTATGTATGAAAAAGACAGAAGCAGTAAAGGAATGAAGCAACTATTCTCTTCAGAAACACAGCAGGGTAAATTTGGAATTAATTTCAGAGTTGAGTCCAAGTGTCTTCTGAAGAGATGATCTGGCAAATTGATGTCTGTCTGTACTCATGCTTCTCACTTTCTGCTGTGATAGAATGGAATACTAAATGCTAGCACAAAACCGTTGAAGAAACAGCTTCAAAAAACAATGTACCAGACAATCTCTATTAAGCCCTGCTGAGCAACTTGCTCTAGTCAGAATCGCTAACAAATATTTCCAGTAGAAAGAGCCACCTGCAGCATGATGAGGGCCTGAGATCCACACGTCAACCAGGACTTCCCAGGGAAAATGGAGATTTTACAGTGGATTAGTCATGCCTGATCTAGCTTATATTCACTGAAGTGCCTGTTACAGGGTGTGTTCTCTTGAAGCTCTTTATCCGGACTCTGTTACTTCCCATTTCTTCTCTTTTCTCAACTAAATTTCTTACATTTCTTTATTTCTGTGCACGTTTAGAAATTATATGCACCAGGGTACGAAGATACAAGAGGCGTGGATGACCACCTGCACATAAATCACTCAAGTAAGCTTGCAATAACCACTATTCTATATAAAGTTATTTTAAACCTTTAAGGCACATAGGATGCAGAAAGCTGGCAGAATCCATGTAAAAATGTAAAAATGCCTTTTGTGTGCATTAACAGACGGATTACTGGGCAGTCATTTACAGACAAAAAATCCCCCAACGTCGCCCACACAAGCACCAAGTAAAGTAGTCCAAAGCCCTTCAGTCAAAAGCCATATCTAAGTTAGATGGGCTGTTGATGAGCAAGAAAAAGGCATTTTGCTTTAATAGTAAGAACAAAGTTGTAGTTCTCCTAACTTGTATTAGTTCAAATACTCTGTCACTGCACTGGGAGTTAAAGAGCTATAGTTATCACACTCTAGAAGTGTGCTCTTTCGCTCCAACAGCCTTATTAGACTTCTGGCAGACAGAAATCATGGCTCTGAGGAGTAGGACAAGTGCACAGGTCAACACATACGGCTTCCAGCTCAGTCGTTCACAAGATGTTGTAAGGTGTTTTGAATCATGACAGTGTTGCCCAGCCAAACTATCTTTAGTTATTCCTATTGGAGCCCTCAGAGAGAGACCAGACCGGAATTACCCTCACCAGCTTCACCTGGCCCTCCACCTTCAGGTGTAGCAGGTCAGATCCTGGAGGGTTCTTAAGCCTAGCCAGAAAGGTCAGTAAGGAAGAGAAGAAAAGGAGAGAGAGGTAAGAGGGGCTATAGAGCCTCTCTGTCCTGTCTTGTTTGGATTTCCTGGCCTAACTTGGCTGCTGATCACTGGATAGGTTTTGTTGCTGCCCTCATCTTGATTCTGCTTGCCTGGATCTGGAGCTTCAAGGACTGAAAGGTACTGAAAGATAAACTGTACTAAATTGGAGTTGGGAAAGGAGAAGCTGAAAGGCTAAGCACCAAGACAGCTAGGACTAGATAAAGAGGACTGTGCTGCACTGGATTAAGAACCAATTGTATTATCTGAAAAGTGTGTGTGGAGCTCTTGAACAAAGTAAAGGGATCAATCAAGTAATGTGTAATCTCATACACAGAAGTTGCAAAATGTATATGGGCTGTATTACAGATAAGTTAGTAAAATGCATGAGTACTGTGTTAAGTATAAATACTGTGTTAAGTAAGTAAAATGTGAATTGCTGTACCATAGATAAATTAGTAAATGTATAAATACTGTGTTAGCTATAAGTACTGTGTTAAGTAAGTATAATGTGAATTGCTGTATTATAGATAAGTTAGTAAATGCAAAAGTACTGTGTTAAGTAAGCATAAGTAAATGAACTATATAGGTTATGTATAAATATGTAAAAGTAATATAATGTGTAAGTATAGGATAAGTAAGCCTAATACACAAAAGACGTGATGAGTAGCTATCATTGTACAATTTAGATGTGAGAGTTCCCACGAGGCCCAAAGAGGTGATGCATATTTTAAAAAATAAGAAGCTTCTGCATGATTGCATTGATTTGTTGAACAGAAGTGCTGAGTTCCCGCAACAAGACATTTTCATGGCAACCCATAAATGCAGTTAGTTGTGGAAGAATTGTCAGACAGCAGCTCTTTTCATCTCATGCCATTGTCCTGAGGAATTCTGCTATGATACACCTCTGGACAACAAAGGACACAAGTGTGCACGTTTGAAGTGACCTTCTGCCCTTGCCAGCAGCTTTCTGCATTGTAGAAGGGCCATTTCTCTAACTTACTTCTTGTTGAAGAAATAAAAGCTTATCCTCAATAGAGTACCAGCAAGAGTTTTTGACATGTGGAAGCATCTCAACTCTATCACATCTGCTTCACCAACCATTTACAGCTCTCAGGCTGTTGCAGTTCTAAGTGTAAAGCACTCTCCCTCCCCACCAAACACAAAAATAGGAGCTTATATTTTGCTCTCGTCATATATTTTTGTGTAGACGATGCTTAAGTTTTCCCTCTCAACCCTAAAAGAAAAATTCAACCTGGTTGAAGTTGCATGCACTGGAAAGTGTTCACTGCTCATAGTTAACACTGACAGTCCTCTCTCCATGAGCACTTTTTCCAACAGCACCTATTTCCTGGGTGTACTGGATCCCAGGTCAAACCATGGGAAACTGTTGCTTTGATGCTTCATACTGGAGTTTCTTGTCCTGTGCAAAGCCTCCCCCCACTGCTGTTTCTGAAAATCAGCACCTTTTAGTCCCCCTGCCCTGTACCCAAGCATGCAATGATGGGATACTCCCCTTTCCCTACACAGAGACCCCCCCTTATGGTCTTCATCCTCTTGGGAGATACCAAGAGACAGGAAAAAGGCAGAAAACAAAAGCTTTCAACACAGTTTGAGATTGCACCACTTCCAACAAGTCTGCTCTGGCTTTGATCTATTGATTTCAAGGCCCTTAATGTGGGAAGCTGAAATGCAAGTTTTTTTCCACACAATAAAGAAAAAGAAAACCCAGTATGGCAATGGAGCACTGCACTGAAAAACTAACAAATATTGAGGGTGGATGTAAAAACCACAAATACCAAATCTGCCTATAACCAGAATATGGACTCAAGAATCTTGGTTGAAATCCAAAACTAAGAAGTATAGAATCAAAGCTATTGCTCAGCAATGCAACAGCAGAGACACTAGTGAACTACATTGAATGGAAATTATTGGATAAAATCCCACAAGCACTGGTAGACAACTTTTTTGTTATATCTTACTGGAATGTTATCTCAGAGCTACCCCTGTGAATTTTCATTAAATTGTCCCATAGCTATCTATAACAGCTTTCCTTACTTTCTCCCCTGAAGCTACTAACAAGAAGAAAAATGAGGGAAAGGAATGAAGTTACAAAGCATTTATTACTGAGATGTGTTTTTAAATAAAAATAGGGATCTTTTCCTGTTTAGGGTACTCCAAGAAGGCTGTCCCACCACGTGCAGTGCATTCTTCATAAACTGCATATCCTTCATTGATCCAGTTTGATGTTTATCTTTGGAGCAAATTAACACCTGCAAATCTAACTGAGGACTGCTTCCTGGGAGAAAATAATTCCTGAAAGACAAGCAAGGGAGGTAGAATTAATTTGCAACTTCATCAGCTTTATTTTTAACACGCTGTGCTACCTGTATGCTCATCTCTTCACAGGACATATCTCACCCTCAGCTGTGCTGTGCTGGTCTGAGAGTCTCTGGGTGTCAGCTGCCTGTGCTGGAACCACCAGCTGGAACCACCACACCACCACCTCCACTTTGAGCAGTGGCCACACACCTGGGCCATCCTGAGAGATCAGGGGAATGCTGCCTACAGCCCACACCACCAGCAGGCAGAAGTACCTGCCTTGACAGAAAGTGCCCTTCAGCCCAGCACCTTCAGCAGAGGAGTGGCATGGACAGAGTGGCTCTGAACTGAGGGAAGGAAAAAACAGTGTCCCAGCAAGACTGAAGATCTGCATGATCATAATTAAAATGTTTAGAGGGTACTTTTGCTTCCCTTTAGGAGAGGCAAGCTGTTTCTAATAAAGGATCATTTGAGTCACTTAAACTTTGTTGATTTTTGGTTTTTTTAACATGTTATTCCAAAACTGAAGGCCCCTTTGTTGAAATAAAAATTGGTTTGGGGAGAGGTAGGATATTAAGCTAAGGTTTTATATAATTTTTCTGAACTCAGGCAAGACTCACTTTTGTGACTCACTGATTATGACACCTTCTTTTCCTTGCAAGCATAATTTTTTCTGGAAAACAAATTATTTTCTTGTCTATCTTTAATTGATCTAAACACTGACAGAAGACAGACAGTGCACGTACATACTTCTAAATCTGTACCTTCCTTTTTCCAAACTACAACTTTAAAAAACAACTCATCAGAATCAGGAAAAGGACAAACAGAAAAAAAAATACTTACATGGTTATTCTCTCTCTCTTTTTTTTTTTTTCCTGTTTAGATTACATAGTTACATTTAAGCCTCTGGACCGAAAAAATTCCCAGAGTTGTTTCTGTTGCAACAATATATGTGAGTTAGTGCACTGAAATGAATCACAACAATCGCACAGAAACAAAGCCAAAGGATTCAGTGCTGAACATCCTGGCACATTGGGCATCCCTGCCTGCACCAGTCTGACAGAGACAAGGCAGTCACTTCTGCCTCTTCTCATTCCTCCCCCTTTCCCAAACACAGTCAGAAAATGCTCACTGACAAACAGCAGACTCCAGCTAACACACCATGACTCTTTTGAAATTGGAAAAAAAGAAACTGGAAAATGCAAGCAAAATTGTCATCAAAGGCATGAAGTTAATATTCAAAACCAGGAATTCTGGAAAAATAAAAAGACTTCAGTGCTTTTCCTCAGATCCAGAATATTCCCTTCTCTCACAGCAGACTTAAGAAAAATCTCCTACTTAAGAATTTTCTAGATTATTAAAGCTGATATTTGGACAAAGGATTTTCAGTGTCTGTTGGAAGTNGAGAATACATTTGCTCACATTAATAAATTCATTCCCAGTACATTACATAAAGTATACAGGTAAGACACTCTTCCAGCAGAAGAAAAAGAACTAAAAAGAAAGGCTAAACTCTGAGAAATTTGAATGGCAAACATTGCTTGGAGGCTTATTCAGCAACTATACTGCAATATTTGATTACTAAAACCATTCAGTTTTAGAGCTTGGTGCAACATTCTACACTGAAGTGGTTGTATAGAAATACTCTCATAAAGTAGTTAAACTGAATTCTCCAGAAATGGTTGCTGGAGAGGATGTCTGTGGGATTTAATCCATTCCTATCCAAATAATGGCATGACTGTAGTGGTATCCAAAGGTCCCAGTTTGGCTATAGGCACCACCATTCTAGGAACTGTATCAATATTCAAAGGAACTGAAGTCCCTATTCAAGGATCTTAGCTTTGCAGCAAAGGAAGAGTAGATGTCTACACATATTTGTAAATATGTGTAGGACACAGAGCACTCATATACTCAGTGAAATCAGTTAGCTTCCCCAATGCATTTCACCAAAAGAGCTTTATCTCTGATGTCCCTCAAAGGTCATACCATATTCTGAAGGTCATATAAACAAACTTGCATATTACTCAAGTTGCAGGCCCCCACTGCAGATACTCCAAACAAGTCCCTCACCATCAGGAAAGATGTGGTCAATTAACTACCTTCAACTCCTTTTAACTCCTAAATTTTTTCAGGGGAAGTGGAAACTTCAGCTCTCTGGCTGAGAGAGACACCCTATAGAAACCTTGTTTCTAGACTCCCTGCCTCAAGCAAATCACATGAAGTTTATTTGCCTGCATCACTTCCCTCAATTTATGCCTCTCAAACTATTCCATAGATAAAGTAGTGCAGAAGTGGCCTGCCTATTCTGCTGTATGATGTGACACATTCCAAAGCATTAGGAAATGGTCCTACAGCTTCTTCTAGAAGTAGCACCACTGTTACCAACTGAAAATGTCACCTTAATTACAAAAATCTAAGAGGTGCTTTGCTAGAAGGCAAAAAGAAGCCACAAAACACACAACAAACTTCTCTGGCTGGCAAATTTCTCCTTAACATGAGAATTCTCATAGGGAATGTACACAGGAAAAAAGCAGCAGATTCATCAGAAGTTGATGGGGTTCAGCCTACACTCATCTAGTGGGAATGATGAAGTCAAGCACTGGTCACAGCGGACAGAAAAACACAACCTGTTTACTATTGCCATAACACTATAAAGGAAGTATTCTTATCAGCTGGCAAAGTTTCTGAGGAATATAAATCTATGGAAAAGCCATCCCTAATTGAACCAAGTCTCAGCAATGAGGAGAGAGCATATTAATGAGGCAAGGCTAGGAGGCACGATGAGAAGATAACAATACCCTTAGGAGTTACACTGGTATTAAATGTGACTTTATTACAGTATTATTCTCCTATGAGTCTTTACAGAAAGAATAACTCTGTTTATACAGATGTTCTTTCCACCATCAGCTATTCTAGATTAAACACATACAGAGAACCTTGATATTTTAAGATTAGAGACCAGTAGATTAAATTAGATGTGTTATTTTGCTGTAGTATGCCACTAGGCCTTACAAGGCAGATACACTCTTTCAGTGAAACTGAGATGCATTAATTGAAATGAGATACCACACCTTTAATAATGCAGACTGATGTAGCTCTCTCGCAGGGTTTTTCATTCAGTGGCTTTATTTTAATTCCTCTGAGTGCTACTTATAAGGTGCATTTTATCATTAAGAGGGCATTCTTCACTTAAGTAATACATGCCAAGCTAAACTAAAATAATAGTTTATAGTTTTGTTGGCACAATAGGGATACAGTTGATATTTATGCAAAATTAAGCAAGCCTGAACTCTGGTTTCCTACCCAAAGGGATTCACAATCAAAATTCCACAGAATTCCAAAATCCCATCTTCTGCAATGCAAAGAAGAAACTAAATCTATCATCACTCGAAATGCTCTCTTACAAAACAGATTGTCAAATACACAAGCAGCCTTGGCAGTAGGAGTCAGAGCTCTGGCCTTTTTTGCTGCTCAGGTGAACACCTCAGTGCTACTGGGTCAGAGGTCTAGGGAGAGACAAGAGGATAAGCACAAGAATCCACCAAAACTTCAGTGCAATTTAGACCACCCCACATTGCACCATGCAGATTAAAGAAATGCTGGCAGAGAAAAAAGGAAGGGTTCTGGCACCCAAAAGACCAGTTCTGGTAAAAGGTGACAGACCCAAGGAGTGAAGACAAGACCTCTAAGACTTCTGGAGCAGTGGAATGGAAGTTCCTTGATCCTTGCAGATCTAAACATTCTTCACTTAATGTCTTGGCTGCCCATCCACAGGAAGAGGAGAAGCCTCCCTTTCCAGTCCCACCAGAGGAGAAATGTACTGCAGACCACAGGGTGGATTTTTGTCAATCCTACAACAATGGTGACAGCATTCACCCAAGGATGTAAACCAGACGAGAATCCAACAACTTAATCATTAAAAGTAAAAATGCACAGTAAGCTCATAGAGTTTTCAGACTGTCCATTTCTACTTTATTTTCCTTGCATGGCACTGTTTTACAGCCTTAGACAGGTTTTAAGCTGTCTTACACTGCTAACATTCTCACTAGCTTGTCTGCTCCATACTACATGTTCAACTGCCCTGCTTGCAACCATAACAATTTCTTTTATTTTCATGTGAGAGAGATGTAATTTTAAATGGTCAGAAGGGAGCTGGAATGTACAACACACTGGACATTTGCTAACATCTCTAGGCCAGAGAATAAAATGGTGAGAGACAAGTACAGAGCCAGCTGAAGCAGATGGACCTAGTAGCCAGACACAGCATGACCCCCATTCCTGGTTTTCATGCAAATCAATAGGGCTTGGCACACTGAATGTTGATAGCTGGATAATTTCTTATTTTTTAATTTTCTTTCTTTTTAGGAGTGACATTGCTTTTCAATAACTTTGCACTAGCAGATCAAATTCTGTATAATTCAGTCAGTTCAAACCATCCAGATTTAGAAGAGTGAATGTTGACCAGATTTTTGGAAGAGGTAAAAACTCTCATGCTCCAGATCTTAAGCCAAACTGGGATTAAAAGGAAATACAATGTGTTAGGCAAATTAAGCCACATTTGCTTCACTGGCAGCTTCTTCCTTCTTTCTCTTAGTGGGAGCATCAGCTCTGGGTATTGCTGGAAAGGCAGCTGCTTCCCTCTCACACCACAGCCATGGCAATGCTCCAGGCTCCTGACACACTCCCCTCAGGCAAGGGGACAGCTACAAAATTAGCAGTATATTACAGTTCTGTCATTCATGCATCAAGCAGATTTTAAAAGTGGAGGACGCACAAGAAGTTACTGACAGCTTCCTCTGTACATAAGGAACTCTTGGGCTTGCTTGGAGGACACAGACGCTAAGGAGCCCTCCTGCTCTGCTCAGCAGGTCCTGGATAGCACAAGAGACAGGCATGAGACCTCCTGCCCCAGTGAACTGTGGAATAAACTGCCCAAGAGAGAAGTTTCTGCCTGACCCACAAGGTTCTGTTCTAATACAGGAAGACTTACAGCCCATTAATTATTGTCAGGCCTGGAGTCGCTGATGACAGCTTCGTTATCTACAGAGAACTGCTCCACCATTGAGTTCTTGGCTTCACTAGCAGTCAGCAGGACTCACGGTCACAAGATATTTTTATACCGTATGTATGATGGAGTCACGTGCCTCTCTCTCGGTCCTCTGTCATAAAGAAGGCTATATGGAAACTGCAGTATTAACCTTCCCAAGACAAACAGTGTTTATGTGCACTTCACTTTTCCAAGTTGTATGTTCACCTTTCCTTGGCAGAAAAGCCCTTCTTTTCACATTCATCGTTGTTCCTCTCCCTCTGGTCCTACACCAGCCAGAGCTACATCATGTCAGGGCCAATTCCCTGAAGACTGACACAGCACTACTTTTGCAGTCGATACAGTGAAACATTACAGTCCGAAATTCCCAGGGCTTCACAGAATCTTAAAAGTCACAACAATTTTTACAACCTTTTGCCTAATCACTTTCAGAGAACAGAATCCACTGAGGCTTTCTAAAAGCTGCAGACTAAATTCAAAGCCGACAGCTGAAGGGAGCAGCTACCCTGGTATCTGGGTTTATGCCACCTTCACGCATGTTCTGTACCGGAAATCAGATGGAGATCTATTTTAAGCGTCTCTATTGGCACATGCCAAAATATTTAACTATTAAATTTGACCCACCACCTGTCCATCTTTCCGTTTTACGGCGCGAGCAAACAGCAATCTATTTTTTCTGCCCTGCTTGAACAGCGAGACTAAATATCTCTCCTTGGTCGGCTGAGGGACGGGGACAGGGGCAGCAGGGCTGTCCCCGGCCTCGCAGCTGTGACGGCCCGCCCCTCCGCGCACTGCGGAGCGCTACCTGCGCGGCGGCCGCCGCCACCCGAGGCCCGGGCAGCCGGCGGGGCGCAGGGCCGGACGCCTCCCGGCAGGGCGGGGGCCCCTTGCGGCCCCCGGGAGCCCCGCGGGGGACGGGGAAGCATCCGCGTCCGCTCCGCAGCTCCGCGCACCTGCCCGGCTCGTGTTTACAGCCGCCCCGTTCATCCCAGCGCCGGGGGCGGGGAGGAGAAATGCGATTAACAGATTAAGTTTGGAAGAGACGGAAGGGGGGCGGGGGCCCATCCAGAGGCGCGTACTCTGCGCGGGGGCTGAGCGGCGGCTCTGTCGGCCTCCGTTGCTTTCTCCGGAGCGAGGAAAGCTGGGGAGGGTTGCGGGGAGGCCGGGACAGAGCTCAGAGTGGAATAAAACGCCTACAGTCCCTAGGGGCACAGCGACCGGGGGGAAGAAGGGAAGGACACCGGGTCGTCCCGCGGGGTGTCCCCGATGGGGTCGGACGCCCGCACCCTGCCATCCCGCGGGCTTACCTCGATCCACTTCTGAGCCTCGGTGAAGGCCAGCTCAGGCTGGGGGGGCTCGGGAGGAGGCTGAACCTCTCCCACCTCCAGTCCAGGACTGGCCATCTGCAGGGCCCCGGCGCGCCGCGACTGCGGCGGGGGAGAAGCCAGGCACCGAGTCGCCAGCCCGGGGTGAACCGCGGCCGCAGCGAGGGGACGCCGGAGGCCGCTGCCTGTCTCTCCCTGCCTCTCCCTGCTCGCAGCCGCCGGGGCGGGAGCCGGGAGCGGCGGCGCTCCACAGCCTGGCTGGCTGCAGCTCGCCTGCGGTGACCTCTCTCCGCCGGTGCCCCGTCCGTCCGCCCGCCCTGCCGGCTCGGTCCTCCTTCGCCTGCCGCCCCGCCCGCCCCGCCGGCAGAGCGGAGCTGCGCTGTCCTGAGCTGCCAGCTAAAAATAAAACAGACGGGCGAAGCCGCTTTGCCTTCAGCCCATGCAAATGCCCGCGCCGCCGCCTCCCCGCCGCGAGCATCGCATCGCGGGCGGCGCTGCGACCGGGGGGGAGGGTGGGCGGGGGACTCGGGCACCCCGCGTGGGGGACGGGGACGATGATGGCAAGGCACTCCCTGCTTGGGGAAGAGTCGCTCTCTTCACCCCGCCGCTCTCGGGTAGGGGGGGACTCGTTGGCAAGGCACCCCCTGCTTTGGGGGGCAGCGTGTCCCGCACGCTCAGCTCCCGGAGGGCTCCGAGCCGCACAGTGAATTGCAGTTTGCGGCTGATGCCTTAAACACCTCATTAATCGATGTTGCTACGCGGAGCACCCGAGAATGCCCGGTCCCCGCAGCGGGAAAGCGCGCTGCTCCTCGCCCGACCCTCACCCTCCTGCCTGAGGGCCGGGGGCTTCTGCACCAGCAGGGGAGCACGGCAGGTGCCTCTGACGGCACTGCGGAACATCTCCTCGGGCTGCTGAGGGGCGAGACTGCCCTTGCAAACGTGTGAGGGTCGGCACAGGGCCGGACTGTGTTAGTCTTCCTTGAAAACCAGAGCAGGCATCAAGGTGTGCTTAAAAATATATATACATATATATACCATGAGTGAATACTTATTTTTCTGTTTATGCAGAGGAAGAAACTCAACTCTGTCCTGCAGAGACTTGCATGCCTAACTTATATGGTGTGAGTAGTTCTAGCTCAAGCAGATGCCTTTTAGCCTAAGGTTAAGCACAGAAGTTTCTAGAAATAGAAGGACATATTTTTTACCAGGCCTTTTAAAAGACAAATCCTAAAAATCTCCTCTCACAGGTGTTCAAAAGATGAGGCAAAGTTACTTGCTTATATTTATGCAAGCATAGGAAGGCATCTGTGTGCTGGAAATGCAGGTGTGCGAACCTTAACCCCTACTACTAAGGTTTTTTTGAAAGGGGTCATAACTGGCTACTTCTTCAGCTTGTGACATTTGTCAACAAGCTTTAACAAGAAGCAAACTGTAGGCTCTACTTTTCAACGTGCCCTTAGTTTGGGCCTCAATTCCCCTCAGTTCAGTAGCTGGGATTTTGAATCTTGTTTATTGTGTTAGTCAACGAAAAATTACTAACTCTTAAAATGTAAATATATCACAAGAGTGCGTATATTTAACTCTACTTCCATTCTAGGAATTTGTCTTTATTGTCCTCTACTTTTGTTTTGGTCTTTGTTTATTACTTCAAATTTTCTGGGGTAACGAAGGGCCTAAAAACAGGATATAAGGTTTACAAGGATTTTTCTGAGAACTGCAGCTAGACAAAAACTAGATGAATGGGTAATCTAATCTCAAACATTTAAAGATAAATAGTAAGTGTATTTTGAAATACTTATGTTAACATAAACTATTTTCTGATTCTTGTAATATTTAAATAACACTGATGTTTATCAGACAACAATTAGATTCATTCTCCTGGGGCAGTGAAAGACTAACAATTTAAAATAATTATCCTACCTCTTCTTTTTTATTACTGCGCAATAGCAAATGCATGATTTTCCTGTCTGGTGATCTCAACATCGCCTCTTGGAGAACTAGAAGAGCTGGATTGGGCTGGGGTAAGCACCATATCACACAGAGCAGCATCCAAGACAAAGACCACCACCCTAGACCTTGTCTAGAAGTGAGGGGTGGATTTTCATTTCCCATTTATACGTTCAATTTTCATGGATTATTAAAGAAAATGTGCTCTAATATACACTTCTGTTTATATGCTTTCAGTCAAGCATACACAACTTTTAAAATTTATTAAATCCTCACAACAGCACATGGATATAGAGTTAGTGCAGACTTTAAAGAGCCCTGTTATGTATTTCGGAATGTAAAAGACACTCTGACTGGCAGTAGGAATCTGGCCACTTCTTTTCTAATCCTAATCCTGAACCAGCTTCCCATTCGGTCAAGTACGAGGCAGCATCCCTACCTCCCTGTTCCCATGGAAACACACTTCTAGCATCAGCCCAGCCTGCTTTTTTTTTTTAAATCTCCATCTGCCTGGGGAGTTGTAGGGCTTGCTCTAAGCCCCTTGAATATCAGTCATAGGTTTTTCAATTATTTTCTCTTCTGTATTACAACCACCCTGACAACTACAGGAGACAGAATATGAAGACTAGCATGTTAGAAACTCCAGCAAGGTTTTCCCAAAGTCACTCTGATGCTCCTAACCAAAAACACTGCTAGAAACTTAGTGGTGGAATTTGTAGCATCAACAAAATAGAAAATTTTTCTTTTCTTGAAGTTCTTTCCAAAACTCTCTTGTTTAAAAGCAAGTGCTTCAGTTTAACTTCTTTTTTCTTTCCAGAAAAAAATGAAGCCAGCACTTCAACAATCCCTATCAACACACATATGTATATGTGTGTTTAGTAGACAGGGGAAAACCTATGGAGGTGCAGGTATCAATGCCAAGCTGCATATTTTTGTCCAGGTGCAGTTGCCCTTCCCAAATGCAGACTGTGCCTATGCATAAGTAAAGCAACTGTGGAAAAATGCATAGTATAGTGGTTATAGGAGAAAGCAGAAGCAGAGAAACAGGGTCTTCACTGGTTTGCAGGGAGCTTTCTGCTGCTATGCACAAATGGAAAAAGAGAGGCTTTTAGGAAGGATTCAGTTTGTATTAATTGGTTTGGTCTTCTACCTTGGTTGGTTTTCTCTGCTGTTTCTTTTTGTCTTCAACCTAACATCTAATATTGTTAAGCCTCTTGAGTAGTGGGAGCAGAGGTTTAGTAAGGCTTGTTATGACAGGCCTGATCTTATCCCTTGGCAGCAGTGAACAGCTTGCTTCAAGGAAGCTGTGTCCTGAACAGCTTCTGCCACTGTGATCTGTCTCCCTGGATAAAGAGGTCTGGTGTCCAAGACCAAGTTCTCAGCAAAACTACTCCTAGATAGCATCTTTATACTCTTACTACTTTTTCTGGTTATATTAGCCTGCAATAAACCTTTTTCTGCAAAGCCAATCTGTCACAAATGATTCCAAGTAACATGCATAACCTCCATTTGAAAAACATTTCTTTTACCAAAAAGCATGGCACAGAGAACAAATGGGTGAAACACCCAAAGATCATATATTTCTATTCTATTTTACCTTGCTCATTAATCTTTTCTTTGTGACCTTTTACAAATGTGCCTTAAACCAGCAGGGCTACTGGGCTTTTAAGAAGGGAAGTTATCCTGCTGGCATCAGGGCTTTGCTGTTTCCTTGTCTCCTTCACAATCTGCCACTTGGGCTGAAATTCTCTGAGCAGCACTTCTTTTTTTCTCCAGATCATACTGGTGATACATCAGGAGGCTGCCCAGTCCTGGGCCAGATCTCAGAGAAATTTGAGCTGAGCCATAAGCCTACTGTTCTGGCTAAGTGTCTTCCCTGTTGTTTGCTCAAAGACTTCTACACATTTTTTTTGTTTGCTTGTCTTTTATCGTGCCTTTAACAAATCTCTAAATATCATGCAGAGAACTTGAGGTTGTATGGTATTTACTGTAAAAATTCTGCTTGGAATTCCTTCATTTTCCAAAGCATAAGCCAAGGGTAGGCACACCCAGCACAGCTCTGTTTAACCCCCAGAACATTTCAGAGCTGCAGGGTGTGAAGTGCCCCAGGCCTCACACTGTTGCAAAGAGCAGCACGGCTGCCTGGTGATGCTGCAGGAGTTGGACAGCTCAGGCATAAAGATACTGGTATTAATACTTCTCAACAGGTATTAATCCTGCCAGAGAATATTTGGAGATTTTTTTTCTGGCTTTACTGATTTGACTTTACTGCCTTTACTGACAAAGGCAGGTTGTGCATTTTCACAGCCTGTCCTGGATGGAAGGGTGAGTTGAAAGGTGAGCTGAGTGAGCAGATGAGAAGAGCCCTTAAAGCAGCATAAACCAAGGCAGGGAAGGGTGGTGGAGGAGATGGTTACCAGGAGTTTAGAATTCTTTTCCTTGATAAAACTAGATTTAAAGACACTTCTACTCTCAATGACATGCAAGCTATCTTGGGGAGAAGGCTGGTAACAATATACACTTGGAAGCAAGACACAGAAAATCCCTACTTTTGAAAAATCACTCTTTAAATGAGCTTTAGTTATTTTAATTCTCATGAAAAATCAATGAATCTGTGACCATGAGAGCATGTTGACTTTTTTCAATCACTCAGACAAATGTTGTGACTTCACATTTTATTTAATCAGGGCATCTGCTGTGGTAAATTTGCAGTGTTCAGCATTTGGCTGACAGCATCTGTTTGTTTATCCCGGCCATGCTGTCTTCTGTCACAGTCACTTTCTCTCTGGTACCACTCATTCAGCAGCATATTGTCAGGCTTGGCATTGATGTTCTGCGTCATTCTGGGAATTACAGGAGTAGATGGATCATCTGAATTTGCTTTTTCCTGGGAGAAAAGCAGGATTATCCCTTCTCACACTGTCCTGGAAGAGTGTGAAGCCCTTTTGTGAAGCAGTTTTTCTCTATTTTGGACTTCTATGTTGATTTTTGAAAGCTAGCATAGCCAATTGTCATGTGGTAGCTGAGCACCATTGCATATTTTCCTATTTTTCTGTCTTTGCGTTTAATTAAATTTTTAGACTTTAAAAGCTGTTGACTATCCAGGATCGGATATACCACATGTTGCTATTTAATGAGCTATAAGCCTAATGAGTCAGAGTGCAGGTGATTCAAAATGAGTGCTCACATGCATAAATGCATGTAAATGTTCAATGTCATTTACAAGGTATAATTTTGAGGGAGTTCACCATCCTCTCTGTTCCCTGCCTAACAAATATCTGATCAATATCTCTTTGTTTTAAATGCTGCTGTGACTTTAGTTGTGAGGTTTTCCTGCCTGGCCTTCCTTTCTGGCTTTGAGACTTGCTTCTGCCTCTCCTGGAGGCCTCCAGATCCCAGGCTGATAGCTCTGCTAGTGGCACAGAGCCTGGCTTAGCTTCTCCTTTCATCCACAGCCACGGTCAATTCTCCTAGTCACCCAAACAACCATTTCCTTCCTTCTTTTTATTGTTTTCATCAAGACCTGCCTTTCCTCTGGTATAGGAAATTCCTGTATCCAGCCTCCTCTTTAACAAGCATCTTTTTTTTTTTTTCTCCGCCAGCCTGCTTTATTTTGTCCCATCTTGCCATAATCTCATGTCTTTCACCTCCAGTATGTACCTCTGGTACTTTCTCACTTCCTCTTGTTCATATGTAGTATGTGGATGGAAAACCCAACACATATAAACCATGGAAGCCACTGGGGAAAAAAAGCAGAGAGAAGGCCAGTGAAAGGAGAACGATCACAAATAAGTGATAAGTTACACAAGGTTAAAAAGACGTAAATTGGATTGACAAGTGAGCAGTAATATAAAAAAGAAGTGGAGGAGTGGTGAAAGGGAAGTGAAGCAATCAGATATAAACAGGTACCAAGGTAAAGAAAAGAGTAAATCTGAGCACAGAATCAGTGAGCTTGTCAGGCCAGAGTATCCCTCCATTCTGCATTCATAGCTACCAAGGATCGCAAGGTTCAGGTCTGTATATGTTCTTTCCAGATAAAATATATGCCAGATTACAAGAGGAAAATGTCCACATGCCCAGACCAGCAACTGGAAGGGTACTCTGAAGGAATGTTTGGCTCTTCCTCTCTACTCTCAGAGCTGCATAATTACCCTCTTGACAGGTCAAACCTGGAAAAGGATGTGGCAGGACAATGGGTCTTTCACCAGCTGTTATCAAGGATCTTTTTAGCCCATTAAAACAAAAGTGCATTTATGGGGAGCGGATGCTCGTAGGTTTGTATACCTGCCAATATGACATCCTGTTTCTTTAATGTAAAGACAACAAACAGCCTTCACTCCTCTGCTGAACTGGAAATGGCACAGAAGCTCAAAACAGTATTTCTCCTCCAGCTTTCTTTCAAGAGTGACTGCTTTTCAGCTACTTTCTTAAAATTTCCTTCATTCAAGACTGGAAGTGGAAGTGGAGTGTTCTTTCAAACACAGTGGGGTCCAGAGGACTCTCCACTTCCAGTGTGTATCTACAATAACCTTCCAGCTGATTCCACACTCTGCTCATTTAAATGCAGCATCTTCCCCTGCTGCCACACACCCAATATACCTATTACTTACTCCCTTTTACCAACCAGAGTAAATTGGCAAGCACATGGAGTTACTCAATTTTTTTCTTAGTGAGGAACATGGTTAGAGAGGTTTTAGTACCCTCAGAAAGGTGTTGCTCAACACTTCTTTTATAGTGCCACCACCAAGGAAGGGGGTCTTTTAAGTCAGCTAACATGCTCAGAGAGCACATGCCAGCTTCAAGTTCCGTAAGTGCAGCTGAGTATGACTAGGCTCAGTCAGACAAGGAAAGACAAGGAGCCAGAGCAGATGGGTCAATGGTCTACAAACCTTTGCAGCAAGCTGTGGCTTCAAACAAGTGCTACAGAGTTGTGGTATTTGGGGGAACAGAGGGGGTGTCATGTATGAGGCAGCATGCAAAGGAGGCAGTTAGAAACTTCTGCCAAATTGGTGAAAAACAGGATGAAAATAAAAACTGTATGTGGAAAAAAAGGTGATTTGGAAACGAAGTCTTAGCTTCCAAAGTAAATTCCTGGGTTCTTATATTCATTTTGTTGGTGTATAATAAGTTTTGTATAGTGGTGGCATAAACATGTAGTTCACCAAACCACATTACTTTTATCAAATTTTTGAACAGCTATTTGCTAGGTAGCTGCTTGTGAAAGTTTGAGAAATGTGGGACAAGTCACATCACATTCAGCCTTTAATTTTAGCAATGACTTGCATCACACAGAAAGAACTGGTGAATAATATCTTCCCTTTCCTTTTCTTAGTAAATATTCCTGTGGAGAAGATCAAAAGGCAAAACCTGTACCTGGAATTAACACAGGACTTTATCCAAATTTGTTTGGAGTTTAGCTGGTTCACAGTAAATTGGAATATTCATTTACTCACGACAAAGAAGTAGGCAAACAAAGGTGGAAAGTGGAAAGAGAGAAGGAGGGTCAGAAAATAAGAAAAGCTATAAAAGACTTGCCCCCATGCTGCAGAGCAGCAATATATCTTATTTAGCATCATTATGATTTAGTTCCATGACACAGGAATATTAGGGGTGTTTTTTTCTTATTTGATTGAACATTTAAAGGACAATATTTAGCAGAGGATTGTGTTCAGCTAGAAGCAAGAAAAAGCAGTTCAGTGTAGGATATAGGTGAGTTTTTTCTCTGTAAACAGGCTCTCTTGTTCAGTGATCTCCTCTGTCATGACAATCCTTGCAGAACAAGACACTCATCAAAGCCTGGGAAGGTACCTTTGTACCACAGGTACAATTTCTGGGACAGATGGCATCTGCTGTGTCATCACAGACATGGATTGCCACATATTCATAAGAGTCAGGACATTAAAATCAGCCTCTATTATGTTTTCTTTATCATGTTTTCTTTGTTTTGTTCTACACATAATTTCAAAGGAAGGAGTATGATTTGTAGCCCTGCCTAAATTACTACTGTGAGCTGTGAGATAATTTCACCACTTACACACACCTACCTGCTAAAAACTCATTCACCAGAGATACTGATGGTGAAAGATGTAAATCTAAGTCTGACTGCAGATACAGAATGCTTCTTGATAAAAATGTCCAACACTTACCCTTAAAGAAACAAGCAATACTGTTAATAGCTGTTGGACCTCCCTAATACCTTTCAGTGCTCCGAGGCAATAACTTCCTCTGCTGTCTCCTGGACCTCTTAGGGATCATATTGGACCTCACTGAAATCCACAGAAACCTTTCTGAATTCAAAGACCCTATCCTGCAAGAGTGGGGATCCATCACAGACTTCCACACTTCTCAGTGCTGGAAGGGTTCATGTAAATTTTCCACTTTGCTCCTTTGAAGGCAGCCATAAGATGATTCTGCTCCCAGCTGGCCAGATGTGAGCCATCACCAAACCAGCAGCACCTTTACTGTACCACTGGCTATGGCTTAACAAATTGAGCTTATGCACTCAACCCCAAGTACCATGGAGCACATTTTGGGGCAGAGTTTGCTCTTTTCCAGCCTGCTTTAGGTCATCTGTTGGGCCATAGTGCATGTTGACGAAGTGTCAGGGAAGAGAAAGATATTACCCTGTTGAGTCACTGTCTGAGCTGCTAAATGATTTATTATATGGGGGCTGCCCACCCATATGAAAGTAGAACTAACAAGATTGCCAAGAAATCATGGCTATTGAGTGTGCAGCCAAAAAGGATTATAAGTATGGTCCTTAAAACAGCAAAACTGGTGTGTGGCAGGGAACTCCTTGAAAGTAATTTTCATAACTTTCTTTTATTATTACTTCTTTAATTATGCCTTTCTGTCAGGCCAGAAAAAGTGCCTGGAGTTTTTCCCCAGTTTGGAAGCCCCAGTGCTGTTCTATGGACCGCCAAAAGAAGCCCAAAGGTCAAGAAAATCTCAAATGATCAGTCAAGGGAACAGAAAACACTTTCTGATAATCCACATTTACTGAAATGTTTGCTGATACCTGTTGACTCTTATTTTCAGGCACTTTTTGGCTTCTTGTGAGACTGTCTATCACAGGAGCTCCCGATCAAGTCAGAAGTAAGGACAGACAATCCACAGGTTGCAGAACTGTCAATATTTGTGGCTGATCCAAGCTACATGTTTTCATTAATCATTGCTTTTTAAAAGGGCCATATTTACTGAGTATTTTTTCTTCTTGAAATATAGTACTCATTGAATGTATCCTCATTGGTCCATTCTCTTCAGGGTTGGACTTCATGCTCCTTGTGGGTCCCCTTCAACTCAGGATATTCTGTGATCTGTGTCTGTGTTGATGAACCATGTCCAGGAAACTGAATAGGGATTTTTATAAGATGCTAAAGGAGTTAAGATGCTCAAATCTCAAAAAAATTAATGGGGTCAAGCATCTAAGTCCCATCCATACCTTAAAAATTTCTAGTCTTAAGACACCAGTGACCCCATGTTTGTGTAGCACGCTAGTAAGTGAGCAGAAGATCAAAATGAGGGCATATCTCTAAGTGACTGGAGTATCACCACCAAGCAAACACTTTAGAAGTCATGGCTGAAAGATCAGGTCAGGCAGCACAGGGAACACTGAGTAATTAATCATTTGGCAGAATCAAGTTTTTCTAAGGAACAAGGGACCTTCAGTTAACTTTAGACAGTGTCCAGGGTGATGCTTCTCTGAAAATTAGTACTTAATCAGGTTTCAGTGCTGAATTAGAATATGCCAAATTTGTGTCTGTGAGCTACTTCCAGGCTTTTCAATCAAGCTTGGAAATATTTCCCTTTATAGACCATTTTGCCAATCACAGTATAGCAAAGATTGTGCAGGAAGAGATGATCAATCACTGGAGCATCTTGGTCAACATCTCACAGGCCTTAGTGAAACTGGGAAGTCATGAGCCTGTCTAGAATAAAGACTCTCAAACCTTGTTGACAATCAAGACCTGTGGGATCTTCATCCCAGTGTGTAAGGGGAGTCATGCAAGTGGTTCCACAGAGTGAAAGATTTTCCATCTGTAGAGGGGGACTGGGCTATCAGCTGTGGGAGCTCTTGTAACATAAAACTAATTCTACTTTGAGGGGGGTGGTGTCAGCACAGCACTCAACTATTCATTATCTAAACCTAGAGGAGGGAGAAATGTCTGCAAGGAAAATGGAGGCTCGTGCAGAGTGTATGACATTTCAGAGGAGCAGTGGTTCTTCAAGGCATGTGCTATGTCAGTCTGTGGGTGTGTTCCAGCACCATCAGGTGGCTATAGTCTTCCACTTCCTACAGCAGTTAATTTCTCCAGCTTCTGAAACGCTGTGAAAGATTTTGAGTAGAAAGCACTGAAATTGGCTGAATAGGAGTAGCCAGCTGAAACCATAGCAGTGTGCATAGACACATGCTGGAGGTGCTGTGCAGAAGAGCTGTACGTATGCTCCATTAAGCCTGCCACTTCTTAGGGCTGCTTCCTTGCAAACACTGTGATGGCTCTTATTTTCTGAGGACTTGAAGCTGCTGGGGCCTCCAGGAGCAATGCAAGGGAAAGAATAAGCTGTGAAGAAACTCCAGCCCTGGGGCAAGTGAGAAGGAGCTGAGAGGGAGGGAGAGGGTCTGTTTTTCTGTATATAGATATGGACCTCTGTTGTTTTTTAGTAGTTCTGCTGCACTCTACTTGTGAACATGGCAAGAGCATTATTGTATTTTTCTGTGCCCCTGACTGTGAAATTCACAGAAGACAGAGAAATGAGGTTTCTGCACCCCTTCCCAGAGAGGAGGCTGGACAGTGGGGAGATTGCATCCTAACTTCCAGGATCAATGTCTTATGTCCCTCTAAAACTTCTGGTCTTCCATGCCTGAATTGAAATGACTTAATTGAAACCCTCTGCATTTAAAACTTGTGATAATACAAAAGCCATCCCCCTGACTCATCTCTTCTTACAGAAACACGTTGCAGAAGTATGGAGGGAGATGTTTACATCAACAGATATCCCCAGTTTATAACATGGTGAATGATTATGAAGCTTAGGACTGACTTTCCAAACCTGTTTCAGTTATTGTAATACAGCTAACACATCCTTTACAGAAAACATGCACAAAAATAAGGAAATGAATGGTTAAACACATAATAAATCTCTTGCTCTCCACCAAATAAATACACTGTGCTTATCAAATATAAACCAAGGCCTATTTCTTCATAATTGTAACTATAAATCTGGCTCAGTTACTGCATACATCTGTTTATTTCATTTTGAAGAATACTACTGTAAATTTACTGGAAAGATAAAGGATTTTTTTTCATAGATATTTACAAGTTATTAGTCTGGGTAATAACAGCAGGAGAACTGTCAGAAAGGAAGTTATATAATGACAATTCTCCTAAAATTACATGTGCAACTAAAGCTTCACCAGAGATTGAAAATACAATTTGATAATGCTTTTATAACATATATATACGTATGTATATGTATTGAGGTTATTGAAAAAGGAACATGAATTTGGGGGGGGGGGGGGTGGAGCATGACTGAAAGAGTTATGTAGAAATATTTCTTATTTCTTTCATTAGAGTTTAAAAGTGAATGGTGTGAATGTGTAGCTACTTGTTACTGTGCTCTCAGTGGTGCAGTGGTTGTTGGTGCCGCAGTAGCTCTGCAGTTGTAACACTTAAAAAGGCCACTTTGCTGTAATGTGAGCCCCATGTCCTGAGGAAAAGCCAGGCTGTTGGGCTGTCCCTGTGGATTTCATGAAATATTTTGACTCTGAATTGAGCTAATTTGTCGATACCCCTGTAAATTTGATGAGCAAATCTTTCTATCTTTCTATCTTTCTATCTTTCTTTCTATCTTTCTATCTTTCTATGGAGGTTGTTTTCATTCAATTATATATTTGGAAATGTTTTGTAGTTACAGAGTTAATTGAATTGGTGTATTTGCCCTGGTTTTATTGACAATGATGTTTGCTAGACTACCAATGAGCACTAAGGATGCTGACAGTGCCATTAAGTTAAGGCAGTGTGAGACAGAAGAGTCCCTATCATGAAGTTATACGCAAAGAGAAAGATAAGAGGGAATCACATATGACTTGTCACATGTGAGCAGTTGTTTTTAGTTAGCTCCTGTTTGGAATGATAATCCTTTGCACGTTAATTGCTTCAAATGTCTTACAATGCATTTGGATTTCTGTTCACCCTGGAAAGAAGTCAGAAGTTATGTTTCAACCAGGACCATATGATTTGCTGTGGAATTTTAAAGCTTAGGTGGGTTGCAAAAGCAATTGAAAAAAATCACTGAAGAAAAATCTGTCTAACATCCCTACATGTTTAGGCTCCTCTGACATTCTACCCCAAATTCCTGTTCCTGACCATTCAGAGATCCCGAATGAGGATGCTTTTTGATCAGATCCTGTAAAATGTTATAATGCTCTTGAGACTAGAAATCACACCCATGATCTGAGGTATCATATCAGTGTTAGTGATGGTTTTGAGGGATTTTTTCACCCTCAATGTGCTTTTTGAGATGGCATAACACTGACAGCTGCAGAAGAATTTTGGGTAGGGAAACAAAGCATTCGGTAAGTTACAGCGCCATCTATAGAAAGAATAGAGCATGAGCCTGCAAACGGAGGGCTCACTGCCTTCAAAAACCCTGTTTTGTACCTTCAGCAACCAGGCCGCTGTTTTAACCATCAGGTGGAATTAAATATTAAATCCAACAGGAAACTTTGAGCACTGCACTCAGTCTTTAGATACTATTAAAATCCTCAGAAAACTTGTTCAGCTTTCCTGCCTAGTTCTCTTAGGCCATATTTTTCAACCAGTTTTGTCGCAGTTTGGCATTTTTTTCCAGTGGACCTCCATCTCCTGGTAACACAGAATTGCTTGGTGATCTGCATTAAGGGCCAGGGCACTCCTGAACTCAGCCTTCCCCTTGCCAAGGGGGTAGGCCAGTAAGGTACTTAGATGAGGCTTTGCACAGGACAGAATTGAGCAAAGTCTTGTAATTCTCAGAGTGCACATCTATTAGCACCTTGTGGGAAAGGCTCTGATGGGAAGTCAGGGGTCTGCCTCCAGCTTCCTATTTTTTCCGTGGCTGATGCTTCTGTATTTTAGGAGCTCTATACCAGTCTGCACCAGCAGACTGTTACATGGTACAGTAACTTGTATAGATCTCTGAAATACGTTTTGCATAAAGAAACTGGATATACATTAAGGCAAGCAGAGATGTTGAGATGTTGCCTTCATGGTAACAAGTTAGAAACTGGCATGAAAGAGTCAGAGTCAAATCCCTATTCCAGTGACTGTTCATTGCTTTCAAAGTAGGGCACCACTGCAGGAAGAGAGAACCATTCGCCATGATGTGCCAGAGAGCTTAGTAGCTAAACTTAGTTGAACACAGAGGGCTTCAGTGTATGTTTTGGCAGTAGAGCAAGAGAAAACACCTAGCCAGAGAAGTGACATAACCCAGGACAGCCTGTCATATTGGTTTCTCTCATCAAAAGAGCACCTAGCATTAGCACACTATTCACTGTAAGAGTACTAAGCAGGGATAAATACCTACTTCTTGCCATTACAACGTGTTTAGCTCCTTTTGGGGTAAAACTGTGTCTAGACTCAGTATTCCCACCACCTGGTTTAAGCAATGCCCCCCTCTAGGTTTACAGCTCTGTGCTCCCCAGCCATAAGCCCCTTGTTCCTCCCACTGGTTTTGTAGAGGATCATGCTTCAGTTGAAGGCTGAGGTTTCCCTGAGTGATGAAGTGTGTGGGAGAAGGGCTTTGCTTTGTGCACTTTGCTTGAGAACACTGGTGGCAGAGCAGGGTGTTGAATGTAAGACTCTGGTGACCTGGTCTGACTGTCCAGCCCTCCGGCTTTTTGTCCACAGTACTGTGGCTTGTCAGGGAGCATCCTCGTTGCTTTGGACAGTAATGGCTTTCTGCCTCTTATAGGCCTGTAGGCTTTGGTTAGGTGAGTAAAAGAAGACTCAGGATCTAAGCAGTACAATGTGCCATCCCTGGGTGCCTTGCCACCAACTTCAGCTGGCTTGGGAATTGGGTTTATGACCCTGAAGGAAGCAGATGACCTGTTCTTAAGCTAAATTAAAGGAATGTTCAACTCCAGTTACTTTTTACTGTCTTCTTGCCTGAACTTGCTTCATTCAAATCCTGACTCTGGAGGACATAAAACTGGAAAAAACCAACTTCCCTGTGCAGGTTAATTTCTTGTGCCTACTTACAGCAGTGTGGTTCCATTTCCAACACTGGCAAAAACCTACTTGCAGAACAACTCTGAGAAAATGAAAACAAAAACCACAAACCAAAAATTAACAGACATTTTTAAAAGAAGGAGTTTAAAGTCTCTCACTACTGAAAACTACTCTTTACATTTATTTGGTATTCATGGAAAAGGCTGTGTTATCTTGTCAAAAGCTGTAGACATAAGTTCAAATAAAATACTCTGAATAGGCAGGGAGAATTAAAATTTGTCTTCCAGCAGGACTAATGCTTATGATCTTAGACCCAGGGAGGTAAAAAAATCACTGTTAAACCCAAAATCTGACTAGCTGAGAGTCTATATGCTGCCATTCCAGAAACACTGACCTGTAGTTCTTTCAACACTGACATTTTTCCTTTGCCTGTCATCTCAGTGAATACTTCCTTTTTCTAAATGTCCACCAGGCTGTAGAAAGTACCTGATAATCAACAAGAATAAGGGCATGACAATGTCGTTGAGATGAGAGTTCCAAGGAGTCTCTCGAGCAGAGGTATTTTTTGCACAATCAAGAGAAACTGTCTCTCTTTGAGATACTGTGGAAATAGAGATGATATTTTAGGACAGAGACCTTTCTGGGAAACATCCCCTCATCAGTGCATGCCAGTTAAACTCCAGTGTAGTTCATGTTTTGTGGCTGCTTCGAAGAAATGCAGGCCTGGGCTGCTTCTGTCCATCTGTTGTGTTTCACCCTGAAGGCTTCCCAGACAAGCACACTTAGAGATGTACTAAAACAAACACATCTGGGCCACAAGATGTAAGTGAAACTCATTACCAATTCAAGTTCAAAATCTGCATGTTAGAATACAGTTTCTACATGAAAAGACCACTCTACCAGGCCATAAACATTTTCCAGATTAGCTAGAGTTTTAAATTAACTATGAAATGAGAGGCCTGGCCTTCTGTATGTGGGCTGCAGTTTTATGTCTGAATACCATGAGCATTCACAGGCTGTAGTTTGGGAAGCTTTTTTCTAGTATTCCATTCCAATATTTTCTGGTGTCCTCTCTTTTTTTAATGCAGAAAGGTCAACGATAATTCCCTACAAGAAATGGCATGAGTTTCAGAGCATTTTTCCTACATGATAGGTGATTTTTTTATTTTCAGATTACAAAGTATATGCATAATACTATTTGCAGATGTTTCTTCCAGTTAGTTATCTTATATATGCAGGTCAGAGCTTTAAGGGTATCACCATATACCCTTTTGGTTTGTTACAGATTTCACTATCTGTGCTTTATTTACAAATAAAATGCACAAGGATTTATTTTGCCCCAGATAAGAATTTATATAAACAAACAAACAAACAAACAAACAGGTGTTGAAAAGCCTTTCTAGAGCTTGCATCTGTGATTACCTCCTGAAACAAAAGTCATTCTGAAAGCTCCACTGAAAGCTTGCTTTGAAAGTGAGTATTTTTGCAGACTGCTGACTGCAGTACTACATTTGCTAAAGAGATGCAGTCACACAATGGTTTGCTTCTGTATTATCTAGGTCATGGGCCAGAATTCTCCTGGGTGCTAACACTTTCCATTAAGCTGAATTTGTTGGTGCACAGTGCAGCTATTTTCCTTTTTAAAGCTAGTCCTAAATGGGAATGCTGAGTGTCATTCCTGCTTTAACTGGTTTTGGTTCCATGCAAAGTCAAGGGGTGAAGTCCTTCCCCTGAGGGGCTGGCCACTTATTCTGCCATGGCCAAGCACTAACTGGACATTGAAGTTCCCTAATTTATGCTCCCCACCCCATTCACCACTGTTGATTTTGACAGTGTTTGTAGGGTGATCCCTGAAGGGTTTGCAATCCTCCATAAAGAAAAATAGTTCAACAAAAAACTGTTAAAGCCAGTCTCTTTGCACAAATTTTATGTACCAAGAGCCAAATTTAAATCCTAGAAATGTAAACCCTAGGATTTAAAACCTAGTGTATTCCAGAAGTCAGTGTATGATAAACTTGCCCTAAATTCAATGGAGTAATTGTTCTTATTTGTGCTCCTAATCCTCTTCCTCTTACATGTGAATATGCTTGTGAGCAGTAGCTCTATCTCAAGAATTTTAAAGCATTACCACACAGGATGTATTAGCTGCATTTAGGTTTTATGATTTCTTATTTAGCCTTAAAGTTTTAAAAATAATTCTATATATGATTGTGATCCATGATATTTTTTATGATATATACTATGATACCATGTTGGATGATGCATATTTTACACAAAGTACATAAAATCTCTTATGTATATAAGAGAAAACAATGAATCTTTGTCCAGTCAGTGCTTTGTTTAGGAGAGCACAAGAAAATCTAAATTGTGTGATGTGTTCTAGTCCTCATGGCTGCTACATCTGCTCTTTTCTCTGGAGAGAGCCTTTTCTTCACCTGCTGGTCCATATTGTATGTGAGGTTATTGCACAGATGTAAGAAGTATACCTTGGCCTGACTGCTGAAGTACTGGAATGACAAATATTGAGACCTTGCCATAGACATGAAAAATACTGTGGGATTGGATGAAGCATATCCAACTTGTTATTGTTTTATTTCTTGAGAAGCTTTATAGAGCTTATTTCTTAAGGAGCTTTCCAGCAGCTTTCTTATAAAAAAAAAAAAAACAAACCAAAACCAAACAGAAGGAAGTTGCTCTGTTGGTGGTCACTGCTGGTGAAAAGTCCAAAAATCTCCTGTCTGAGAATGAAGGCAGAGACAGCCCACACAGGTTTGCATTCTTCTAATACACACAAATATTATCTATTACACTGTGCAAATATGCTAAAAAATGTATACATTGTTTATACAAACTCATGTTACTTCTGTGGTAAAAAGTATTTGGGAAAGAAGTTGAACTTGTGAATTCTTCAGACTATAGTTACATTGTTGAGATTCATATTTTCTGCCTTGTTATAATTTATAAACATTGGATTTAGTCAGGGAAAGTCTTCTTACAGCTTAACTGTAATTTCCTGTGCTAAATGAGGCCTGATGAGTGAGGATATGAAATCTTGGAAAAGTTTAATCATTCCAAGGAAAGCTGTCCCACTTGATGTAGTAGAATTGGTATAATTTTGTAAGAAGAACTGGCAGTCTGTTAATTCCCTGTCCAGTCCAGAGTGAAAAACACCAAGTGAGGGGCTTCCTTCCACTTGGGAGCAAATGGACTTTTACCCTCCTAATGCGATGAGTTCAGGCTCTGAGTCTAAACAGATGTGGAAACATCATCAAGTGTCTGACTAAGGAAATCACTTCAGCCCATACATAAATTCAGCCATGTGCTCAAGCCTAACTGAAGGCTTGATTTCAGTTGAGATCATGGACTAACCATGAGCTGAGGTGCTCTGCAAAATCAGACCCCAAGTGCTACACAGTACTTAAAAATAAATTCACCTGTTGCAGCCTAGGAGATAAATTTAGCTAATGTATTTGAGCAGGGAACTTTTCACTGTGCCATCAAATGAACAAAATGCCATTTCCTGACATGCATGTATCAAATGAGTAAGGAACAAAACCAATGTTGCTGTGGAGCTAATCTTTCAATTTTTTGAATTTCAATTCTTTTCATTGCACTCACCTAGTGCAATTGTGGACTTTGCTTTCAAAAATACCAACTAAGTTACAGGGTAAAAAAAAAACACTTACAAATTGAGGCTGGCAGGAGAAGTATCTCAAGTTTTAAAAATCAAAGAGATTTTAAGGTAATTTCTTCCTATATTTTTTTTATTCTGCCAATGAGTGTGTGGTTGTCAGCCTGCAAAATAACAAGTATATTCCCTGCTGGAAAGACAGGCAGCAGTCTCAGGTTCTCCTGGGACCATCCCCTATTAGAAGCCTCAGGAGTGACAGTCATGAGCTACATACATCCACACTGCAGCTAAGCAAAGGATTAAAGTCTGTCACCTGACTGACATGGATCCCTGCAGCAGCTGTGGCACAGACTGTAGAAATGAAACAACTTTTGTAAAATGTGATGTACAAGATCCCTGGCTGCTTAACCAGCAGTTTCTCATTGCCCTGAAACACTGCATTTTCACAAAGAGCAACAGTTTTCCTAAACCCTCATAGCTCAGCCAAGGGCCATGAACATGCATCGGACGGATTCAAACCAAACAGGGCTTTGTCGTCTTTGGTAAAAGATTTCAATAACATTTTACAAGAAAGTTTGTTGTCACTGCTGCCTGTACTGATCATTTCTAAAATGCAGCAGGGATTACTTTATGACTTCTCAGAGGGTCATGAAATTTGAAAACCAAGTCTCAAACTGTGTATTTAGGAAAGATCACACTCATAATAGCACTGGGCTGCGTCAAAAACCTTCAGCCACTTTCTGAAGTTGGGAGAAATTAGCCACCCAGCCCCTTTTCTTATACTGTTCAGTAGGAACTGATCCAGAGAAATGTGTTCTTTACTGACTCGACTTGACCTTCAGGGCCACTGTTCAGTGAAAGAATGGTTGGTACAGATAAAGTATCAAGCTAGCCAAATAATTATACTCTTTTCTGAACCATCTTGTTCCTTCATCAGTACTTCTTCAAACCATCAGGAACACGGCCACAGCCTTGCCACCCGACTCTTCTATGTCAGAAAGCCTGAATACTGCAACCACTCTTCATGTAATCATCTGCAACTTAGATTTATGCATAATCCTCGACTCCCCAGTGCTGCTAAACATTTCTGCGGGATGGGAAGGGGGAAAAGAGGGAGAAAGTAGTATTTCTTGAATGCTGAGTTGCAATATAAGTCTACTAGAAAAATATCTTCAGGCATTATAAGGGGACTCAGGGGACTATGTATCAATACAGACCTCCTCTGCAGACAGACATGAGTTCACCTGACTGTTCTCCAAGTCAGTCAAGCTGAGGTTAGTCTAACACTGAGCTTTAGCTAATAAGCCCAGCTAAGAGGGAGGGTGTATTAACTCAGGCCCAAAGCCAAAGTAGAGCAAATATAAAAACCTCTGCAAAAAAAATCAGGGAATCTATGTCTCCATTCCTTATTTGCAAAGTTAACCTGCACTTCTCCCACTCTCAACACACTAAGAGTAGAAGCTCTTCTGCTTCTACTCTTAGTGTAGATGTTAACATGCATACATATAAAGACTTGAAAAGAAAATGCAATTCAGTCTGGCTACAGGTCTGTAAGTAATAACAATTCTTAGTATGGTATTGAGTGGTCCTAAGCAATGGATTTGACTGTCTTGTTTTTTATGGTAACCTGCTGGAAATGCTAAAATGACTGAAATACCTTTGCTTAGTCTGGTTCCTCCAACATCATGCAGATCTCACTTTCTGTATCTTGCTACAGGCCTTGCAATATCATCTAACCATGTCTGAAACTCATCTAAGCAAAAAGTACATAAGTTTCAAATCAGTTCTACATACCTCATTATTTGTTCACTGAGCTTCACCTAGCACTACATTTTTGATGTACAATTATTTGAGGGATTGGGAAACTTCATTGAACATTTTTATGGTACTGCTGGAAGGATGACAATTGAAACATGTCCAGGAATTCTCTCATTTTTCCATTTTCTCCATCACTCACTGCTCTTTTTCCCCTTAGGCTACCCACAGAGATGTTACACTCATCCTCAGGGAGGACTCCTTATACTTCAGTTTCTGATTCATTGACTGTGGGAGAGTTCCCTTGGGTCCTTCCTTGGCCTCCACCTTCCTTAGCTCTCTGTGAAGTGACATCCATCGGTAACAAAATCTGCACCTCCCCCTAGATGCATTGGCTGCTGTTCCTGCAGCCATTCTTGTCCTGCCACCCCAGACAGGGAAGAAAACCAGCAGTCAGCAGCATCAGCCTCCAGCTCTTCCAGCTGGGAAAACTTCCCCACAGAAAGTACAGCAAGGAGACTCACCATTAGCTCCTTGTCGAGGAGCACAGCACTCAGTTCCTGAGGCTGGAGCAACACTGATCGCTGCTCTAATTTTTCATACTGTAATAGGTAACCTCAGACAGCTTAACAGAAGCTAGTTGTTACATTCTGGTCCCTTAAAACCTTGCAAAGAGGGAGATGCTCCCATTTCTCTGACAACTTGTTCCAGTATATTACTTTCCCATGAAGAAATATTCTTCTAGTTTCCAAATGTCCTGAGTTGAACCTTCCAAGCTGCAATTTGCAGTTACTGTCCTTTGATAGACCATCTCCTACTACCAGGAAAAATAATGGCTTTGTCATCTTTGCAACTGCCCTTGATGTAGCTGTAAGCTACAATTAGATCTTGACTTAGTCTCCTCCATGCCAGACTATACGCACTCAGCTCCACCAGTCCCTTCTCACAGGGCTGCTCCCTGCTGCTGGGCCCTCTCCAGGTTCCTCCACATCCTTTTTGGACTGGGTGGGGGGACCCAGAACTGAACCACTATTCCAGGTGCAACCTCACCAGTGCCAAGTAGTAATGGATAATAACTTCCCTCCTGCTGATCTTGTTCCTCCCAACAGAACTCCCAACACAGTATGTGATTTGCCTTACTCATAAGGAGAGCACCCAACATATGGGCTTATATTCAACTTGGCACCTGCCAAAATCCCCAGGCTGCAGCAGGGCTGAACCTCAGCCCATCACCTCCTAGCCATAGGGTGGCTCCAGCCAGGTGCCAAGCACAGCACCTCACCGTGTCAGACTCCATGAGATTTCTTCTAACCCATCCTCTCATCCCTCAAGGTCCCTCGGCTTCAAAGCATTTGGAATGTCAACCACTCCCTGTAACTTAATATCATTCTGTACAGGATGTAAAAAATGACAAAATGTGAGTGATATTTTATGTCCTTTGGTCACAAAGGAACTTTAGTGCTGTTACTCTGCTTTTGGGTGCATTCTTCCCCATTTGTGTTTGTTCTCATTTAGTCCACAGTTCCACTGAGCTGAAGTTCTGTCATCAGCCTCTTCTTGGCTGCTGGCAGCACCAGGAGAGGATCCTGTGACTATAAGGTTTATTGCCAGTCTCATTTGCTCCCAATGCCCACCACAGGCCCCCAGAGTTCCCTGCTGTGTTTGTATCAATGGCAGAGGATATTAGTGTGTCTAGTTCCTTTTTCAGATAACTGCTTCTCCATCCTAAATATCTGAGATTGATAAACTGGTCTGTGTGTCAAAAGCTGGATGATGTTGGAGTTAGTCCCACACTTTCTTTCCTTACTCCCCCAAAAAAGAATTCTAATTAGTATGGAAATAATAGCATCTATATTGTACAGCAGTATATATTGGACAAAAGCTGATACACAGCAGCTGCAAGTAAACTGGGGATCTAAGCCAAAGACTATTCAAATGTGTAAGAGGCTTTGGACATTGCACTATGCTTAACTTTTGACTAAGATAAGGATTGGCTAATTGGCTCTGAAATCAGAAATGTGCTTAAGCATGTGAAGGATTCCACTGAAAGCAATAGGACTAGCTGTGAACTTAAAAAAGCTTCTGGACCCATTCTGTCATTGGTCCTAAATCAGACTTGTTGCTCTAAGTTTCCCAATGCTGCCATCTACAGAGTAAGCTGACTACAGCTTTCCACAGACAGGCAAGAAAACTGTTGCAAAAATGATAGATTGCACACAGTCAACCCTGGATACAGCTCTAAATTAGCAATGTGCAGGTCTAAGCAGATAAGCCTAAAATTCTACATGAGATTCTTCATTATTTCTCAAATATTTCCAAGGATAGTTCTGTATATTAACTGTTGAATGTCCACCTCTGAAAGACTGCACAAAAATGGCAGGAAACTGTTAATTCAAATTAATTTGCTCAGTAGACTCCTCTGTCTGGAAGAACAGCAGTGGCAACAGCCAGTCGGGTTTCTTTCAGAGTGAGCTTCACAAGCTCCTGCCCTTCTAAACAATTGTCATAGGGAAAATTCAGGGGCAAATCCAGGAAAAACATGAAGGGCTTTATGATGAGAAGTAGAAAGGGTCAAAAGAGCTAATTTACTAAAGAAGGATGCACAGGAAATCAAGGAAAAGTAACAGTTCCACATGGAACTACAGATATAAGAATAAAGAGGACAAAACAAGGAGAGACAAGAAACAAGCCTCACTTCAGATAGGATGTGACCCAGAAAAAATACTGAATTATAAGAGCATCTTCTCATGAAAAGTGTTTTCACACATGGCACTCTAAAAAACCGCTTGGCCCAAACATTTCCACCAAAGTGTAAACTAACAGGCAAAGATTAAAATTCAAAAACTGGAAAGTAGGTAAAATTAGCTGAAAATTTTGAAAAAAACCCATGTATTTTGAGACTATACATGCCTGAAATGGCTTTAAAAATACCTTCCTTGTTTTCTGATTATGACACCCTCAATCTGGTTTTGTCACGTTCACACTTCCATGCATTGACTTTTCTTCTGAAAGCAGTAACACATTTGAAACAGTTGCACTGTAATATTGCAACATCTTCCATATGTTCAGCTTACAGATCAGACCATGGTTTGCGATCTCTATCCCAACTCCCAAGATCTTTGCTATCCCAAATAGCTCATCTTCCTCTTTCTGAAACCCAGGAAGTTTTAAAGTAAAGCCCAGCTCTTTGCTAAGCTCTTGTCATCATTTCTGCAGGGGACAACAGCCTTGCTAGTGATGCTATAAATGAGTAGATAGATAACATTCATTCTTTAGCTCTTCTCTTTATTTCTATCCTTTGAAACTGTACCTGGAACCAGAATGTGAGGAAATAAGGAAAGTCTGGCACAACCCATTCCCTCTTTTTTCATGAGGCCTAAATTATTAAAATGTTGCCTTTTGGTAAATTCTTAACTCAGAAGCTTGAGCAGAAGAATGGAAAAAAAAAAGTTTATGAAACACTGAAATAACTTCAGTAGCACTGTTTGTACTGCTAATTAGAACAAAAAGAAAAAAACAAACCACAAAATATTGGACTGCTGCAATCACTATGAAATATACAGTACTATCTCAAAGGCATTTTCAGGTTGCTTCAGCATTGATTCTACACCGGCACTGTCACAGCACGTGCCCTCAGTAATTGCCCTAAGGGCAAGGAGAGGGTCCTAGCACTAAAGCTCACTTGGCACTTCTCCTACTCCTCCTCCTGTAGCTGGTTTTTACTGCGCCTTCCCCTCTGCTGTGCTCATGCCACTTGCATTTTCTCTCTGGAAGGCTGTGTTGCTAAGCAGCCTGAGCCACGGGCACGGCTCCGAGTCTGCGCTGGAGCAGCAGGCTGCAGCAGAGACGCCCCAGGAGGCCTCTCCCTACAACTTCCACTGAAAGGCAGAAGATGGTGCTGTAGAGAACGACGTGTAACACACCTTTTCTCAGCCATAGTTTTCACCTCCCTGCTAACAGAAACTGAAGAAACTGATGTTTAGAATTGTGAGTGTCCTGAGGTTTAGCAAATCCTTAGGCTTCTAACTGAAATGTGTTGCAACCCCTCGATAGCTTCAGCTATCAGGTAATTATATGAGCAGGAACAAGACCCAATACAAAACTTCAGCCCACATAGAGCTTTAATAAAAGCTTGAATTACCCTTCAAAAAAGCCCTGAAGCCAGAACAGCTTGCAGCATATCCAGAGCACCAGTGACCATCTAAGACTGTGGTACCCAGGCACTGTATACACTGGCTGCCAGGGACAGACTGGGACCTAATGCATTAGAACAAAGGCCCAAGTTAAAGGCTGTTTTATACCTGCTTACAGCTACCCGAAGTGTCAGCAGCAATAGCAGAAAACAGCAACTACATTTAGGTAAAAATAGTTTCCACAGGTCACAGTTCAGGCCAAGCAACTTGTATTACAGATTAAGTCTCTTTTCCTTGAATCCAAAATTTCATCCTGCTATTAGAAATTCATGTAATATGGGTTTCTTCTTTTTAGGTAATTTTGGACAGGACAGCTAAGTACAGCTTCTTTAAAGGTCTTTGTAACAGAATCACAAGTTAGCAAGCACACACAGCCTAGCCCAGGATTATGTTCTGCCTTAGCCAGCAGGTTTGGTTCAGCTACAGGTAGGGAGAATATTTGTTCTAATACTGTCTCCTATAAGGAAACCCAGTGGGTATTCTGTGGCTTGTAGCATGTTACAGACCACATTAAGGTGACATTTCAATGTTAATTTATCACACCTTACTCCTCCAAAACAAGTGTATTCAGGGTGGCAGATTGTAGCTCCCGAGTTTTGGACTGGACATGAGGAAAAACCTTACTAGAAGGGCAGTGCAGCATACAGCACTGCAACATGTTACCAGTGTCTCTCCATCCCTGAAAGCCTTCAGGACACTAGAAAGAGCAAATGCCCTGCTACCCTGAGGTTAACTTAACTTCTTCCTCAGAGGAGAGCTTTGAGCATCTTTTCAAAGTGTTTACAGAGGATGCCACACAGTTCTTTTTGGAGAAAATTAGTCATCACTTTAGACCATTTAGTCTTCCAGCAGAACATTTTATTCTCATTAAGGACAAGGAAATATCAACCAACAACTCAATTAACATGACACAGATCAAACAAGCCCTGTTAAGCATTTTCTACTTAACATGTGAAAAAGAGTCTAAAGATATCTGATGTGTCCAAACCATTCACATTAAAACTTGAGCTCATCCTTTAGCATAAGCTCAGCTGATGTTGCTTCTGTGTATAGCAAAAGGTGGAAATAATTTAAGTTACCAGAACAGCTGTGTTTAACAAGTACTGAAGCACTGGAGTTTAAACTGCATTTACTGGTGTGCTATTAAACTGCTTTCCTCACATCTCTTCAGAGTCTTAGGCAGACTTGCAGAAAGCCACAGCAGAAAAACGAACTTCTCCTTTTTCACGTTCTGTAAATTGTCTGCAGATCTTAGCAGAATCCTTGGGGATAAAAACATACAGCTGCTTAGACTACCAAATACACTTGCTGTAGAGAACAAGTCTTTGCAGTTCCTCTCTGAGCCCCACCAACTAAGTTACATAGTCTTGTAACACTAGCTAATAAATACACTAAACAAGTATCTAGCTCTGGGGGATAATACCTTTAGTTGTCATAAATTTAGCAGATTGAAGCACAGGCTTGCACAGCAAGTAGGTACAACCACTATACAACAAATGCAGACTTCTCACCTTTTTATAAGCCTTGCTTTCAGGGAAACAAGCAGCAAGGGAGAAGTCTTACCTTCAACAGCAAGTCATCCGAGCTTGTGCCATGGTTTACAGGAAATGGCATACGGCCATCTGTGAAAGAAATACTTCTGAATTAGCAGAACTGAGCATAGTGGACCCAAACAAGCACACATATGATGATATTTGGAAAGTCAGAACAAATTGTCAATAGTCTGAGTGAGATGGAAACAGTCTTCTCAGCTCTACCAGTGACAACATGCTTTAGGCCTTCAGTGCAACCCATTTTCAGTTAAAATCTTCAGGTGAAGGTAGAAGTTGTGTTTTGGCTCTGAGAGCCTCAGCAAACAGTTTAATTAGCACAAAGTACCTTGCCTGAGCCCCCAACACTGGTGTGCAGTGTGAAGTAGGCCCAGTCTAACTGCAGAGTTCACAGGACCTTACCCAATTCATACAGGTGTCCATCCACATTGACAAACAGGATGAAGTGGAAGTTCACACTGTTGTCCTCAACCTTAAGAGATACCATCAGATATATTTGTTAGATTGAAGCCAGTACTGCAAACCCGATTTGTGACTACAGAACAGAGGACACTTCAACAATGAAATGACTGAAAACTTAAGTTCAGCTGAAGAGGTCTGCAGCAGGACCTCTACGAGGTCAAGCACCAGAAAAATTTAAGTATCGTCGTATTTTCAGATGGGTCTGGACCCAAATTTTCCATCCAAGTTTGAGGAAGAAATCCTGAACAAGTATCCACCCATGAGTCACTCATTTCTCTTTCCTCATGAACTGTAACAGCTATATGACAGACAAAAAATGTTGCTCTTCCACCTTCATTGTAAACACTTTTCCCAAGATTTTACACATTCACATCTTACCCGACATTGGCCTTCTTGCGCAACAGAATTGTGGACTTCTTGTATAGCCTTAAGAGAAAGCAGATACAGGTTACTACATCTTTAGGTGCTGACAGCCCTCAGCAGTTTGTGTAGATCATATACCTTATTATTTGCCAAATGCTTAGCTCTTTCTTCAGGAGACAAATCAGCTGTTTCATCAAGAAACTTCTTCAGGGCAGACCCCTCATCTGCACAGGATGACCAAACATTTTATTCAGTACAGGTAAAGCATCAGTCACAGTTTAGATGCAGCCCACTGTAATCAATGCTTTTTGCACTAACTACAAGTCCTTGCATTCAGCCTGTAACTATCTCCAACATAAGCACATTATAACTACCACTTAAAGTAAGCTATTTATCCAGAGGATATTAGTAACAATCTACACAAACAACCAGAGTTGTTTCAGGGAAGAGTGCTTCAGGGCACTCTGGATGGTTTTCTTGAAAATCACTTTCAGATGGGATTTAGCTTTTCTGATTTCTGCACTGCACATTTGGCAGAAATGTTCAATCCTGTTTGAAGAAATTCAAGAAAGTTACCATATGTAAGGACACATAACTACCAAAATATGGGTAGCTGATATTGTCTCACTGCCTTCAAATGAAGGCAGCACTTGCTCATGACGGGCTTACTTTGGTTTTCCAGAACACGTATTAGTAGTGCAGTACTTCTAGCTTCCCTCATCAAGAGTGTGTTAATTCAGTGAATCCTTTTCAAGAAGAACAAAGCAAAACTATGCTTAAATGCTCATTATGCCTCCCATATGTTTTCCTCCGTATAAAAAGGAATCCCACAGTAGTCATATTTTGCAGATCTCTAGTCTTTGAGGAAGAAAAGAATCTTTTTCTATAGTAAAGAAACCATCAGAACTATTACCTCAGTAGGAAAAATCTTACAAACTCTTATCTACACAACTTCTCCAGCAAAAAGAAAACATGTTTTAGACTGATTTACAGGTTAGTCTGAGCACATTGATTTACATTAGACATAAGTAGCATGAATAACTCCATCTCTTCTATTGACATCAGGCTTAATGTCAATAACTACTTCTGAACACAGTACTTCCTAACTACAGACAGCCTTTGGTCAGTCCTGCTATGGGCCCTTTTCCTCTTGCATTGCTTAGCAGAACAATACCTCTGCAGCTACCAGACAGGAGTCAAAGCACATTCCCTTCTTGGACTTGAGGCAGTCTACATGCCCCTCTCCAAAAGCTGGATGACCCACTTACCAACTGAAACAGCATGCCTTAACCTGGCTTCCATGAAAGCCCCACCAAAAGCCCATACCCATGCAATCTGCTGTCAAAAAAAAAAAAAAAAAAAAGGAAATTCAAGCACTCCAGAACATTGATACTCACCAAGTTTCAACTTGTCCTTGTTATTAGCAACTGCATGTATCAGACCAATTGTCCCACAGGAGTTACTGACAGTCTGCTTCATGAAATACACCTTGGAACTGATCTCCTGGTCCTTTATTCTCTCGGTCTGTTGCTTCCTGAAGTTCTCATGCTGTAAATACAGAACTTTTTCAGGCATTTCATCCCAGTCCTACCTTTGTATTGTGCAAAGCACTGGACAAGTAAGTTGTTGTGCAGGAGAATCAGTATCAGGAATGGACAAAGATTTACTCAGAAAGTTGTCTCTGTGGTACTAATAAAGCACCATATGTCTAAACTGGATTCAGGCCAACACTTAATGGACTACCTTCATGACTCAGTGATATCCAAAGGCACTGTTCTTAGCTTCTCCATCTGTGCCATACACTGGAAATAGCTTGGTGTGGGAAATATAATGGATTGGCCCTTTTAGATCCTTTCCCAGTAGCTTCAGTCCATTGAACAAGACCACTCAGCATGTCTCTACCATAGGCCTTTGAACCTTTAGAATTATTTACCATCACGAGCCCCTTGCCATCAGAACAACATATAAACAACTGTAAAATCCATCACTATTGTAAGGTTATAATCCTTCCTTTTAAGAACCTGTTACTTAAACTTGATTTCAAAGCCCATCTTTAGCATCAAGTGGACTGAATATATAAATATTAATGTATTAAAGAAGTAATGTAGGCCTCTCCAGATCCAATGATTCAGCATGGTAATGGACTCAAGCGTGCTCATGTTTTTTCCCCTCAGTCTGATATACAAAGCAAGGAACACTGGGATGGAATGAAAGCCCTCGTTCAGTTGCTCAGCTCGTTTCAGTTGAGGCTATTTGGAGGCTGGGACCAAGAACAACACCGCACCAGTGCCAAGCCCCATCCATGCCCAACCATCTGATGCTTGGGTGGGCGACAGCCACACTCCTGGCGGCAGCCAGTGCTACCCTGTGCGGGAGGGGACACCCACCTGCTCCGTGAGCGGGAACAGCAGGAGCAGCGCACAGGCCGGGGTCGGCACGGCGCGCAATGCCTCATCCTCGAAGCCCAGCACGTCCACGAAGCGCCAGCCAGGACCCACCCCGAGGCGGGACAGCACCTGCACGGGGCACAGAGAGCAGGTGTCCCGGCCGCGACACGCCCGTACCCGCGGGGCGCGGCCGCCCCAGCCCCGCCGCGCCCGGTGACACAGCACAACGCGCGTCCCCGCCGCGCCACCTGCCGGCCGCGCCCGCCCCGGGCCGCACGGGCTCGGCGCCGCTCCGCGCCCCGGCGGGGCGGGATGCCAAGGGATGGAGGGAGGCGCTGCTCCGCGCCCCGGCGGGGCGGGATGCCGAGGGATGGAGGGAGGCGCTGCTCCGCGCCCCGGCGGGGCGGGATGCCGAGGGATGGAGGGAGGCGCTGCTCCGCGCCCCGGCGGGGCGGGATGCCAAGGGATGGAGGGAGGCGCTGCTCCGCGCCCCGGCGGGGCGGGATGCCGAAGGATGGAGGGAGGCGCTGCTCCGCAGGTGCGGCCGCACCCAGCAAGGCGAGATGCCGAGGGATGCAGGGAAGCGCCGCTCCGCAGGTGCGGCCGCGCCCCGCGCAGGGGCACCGTCACCGCGGCTGGCGGTCCCCGGCAGATGAAGGGGGAAGGGACGGCGCCCTCCCGCCCGCGGCGGTGCTCTGGCGGCGGCAACTCACTTTGTTCAGCATCTGGAAGACAATGGGGGGGAGGAGGGGGAAGGGAGGAAGAAAGCGTGAGTGCCGGTGAGAAACGGCGCCCCACCACCCGCCCCGCAGCCCAGCCCTGTCCTCGCCGCCCCTCGCGCACCTCGGGGTTGATCTCCATCGGCTGCCAGGCCATGGCTGCAGGGCGGCGGGAAGAAGGCAGGCTGTGCCCCACGCACGACGATGTCCCCCGCGGCAGTTCCGCTGCCGAGCCGCTGGCGACGCTGGGGCGCGGAGCCGCCCACCCGGCTCTTATATAGGGGCGGGCTGGCCCACTCCGCGCGGCGGCGGGGGGAGAGGGAGGAGCAGGGCACGGCCGAAGCGCGGGGGGGCGCGGGCGGAGAGCCCGCGGTGCGCGGGGCCGGGGGAGCCCGGCCGGGGCTGCAGGGCCCGGGTCGCGCCACCTCCGCGGGAGCGGGGCGCTGCCGCCGGCCAGGGGGACCCCGGCTCCCTGACGTTGGTGTGGAGAAAGTGCTGGAAGCGGGCCGGCAGCGTGGGCAAGCGGCTGGCATCACCCAGGGCAACAGGTTTCTCCTCCACCATCAGCCCAGCCCCTGGGCTCCGTGCATCCCGAAAGCCCATGTCTACATATGTGTGCCTGACCGCTCCTAAGCATCAGACCCTCTTCTCTGTGTGTTGCATAAAGTATACAATGGTTTTGATATTCAACAAAATCATTAAACACTTATTTTTAAATTTCCAGTATGACAAATCAGACATGAAAGTCTCCTGTGTGCTGATTGTATGTCTGCAGTTTGGACCAAGCCCTGAACCAGTCCAGTGAAGCTGGTTAAAAAATAGCGGGCTTTTTATCATTTATTCATGACCTGACAGTTTCTGCGCACAATGTCTTTGGACTAGAACGTGTCTGAACAAGGAAACAAAACCAACCTGCTCAAAAGACTAGAAATCACGTGGACTCCCAACAGCTTTTTAGATTTTACTGGTAAACAGCCTGATGGGAGCCTTGTGGATAAGCGAGATGCTTCACAGTTGTCTTTCAAACAATGCAAATACTGAACAAAAGAGTCAGCTGAATGTCTGCAGTCTGTTTGGTTTTGATGACTTTCTTCCTTTGGTTTTTCACTGTGTTTCAGAATAATTGGACCCCAGTGCAGCAAAATTTCAAAGTGCCTGCTTGATTTCAAGCACATTTAAATTTACTTTAGATCTATTTCTCGGTAATTTAGTGGGAAATCATTCACATCAGGTAGTTGCACACGTGTTTTTGAACTGAGATCTATTCATCAACGTTACACGGTTTACAATGAACGCCTTGGGAAAGAAGCCTACAGTTTATTCTTTGAAATGGGGCCATGAAAGGTTCAAGATGCAGTCTCACACTAGTTCTAGAAGACCTAGTGAAGAAAAAACAGAATAAGCAAGGCAGGTTTTGTATTTTGTGGCCAAAGCCAGGATAAAGCGTTGAGCAACCTCATCTGATCTTGTAGCTGATCATGCCTTGAGCAGGAGGCTGGTCTAGGATATGATGAGAACCCTTTCTGAAGTCCCCATGATCCTGTGATTCAGTCTATCACAGTAAAGGGAAGAGCAGTACACACTGTTCAAAATCAAAGATTTCTGTGGAGGACAGGGGAATGTTTCACAGTAAATGACAGTATAATTTATTTCTGGGTTTTTTTCCCCTTACTGTAGCTGAAAACAGTCTTTGATGCCTATAAGCAAGGTAAAAGTGGCCCAGAATATTAATTCTATATATGGTATCTTTGACTATCTTTCCTTTTATGATGAACACTTAGTGCACTGTAAGATGCAAGGATATCAAAGCATATTGAATGAACAAGTCCAATGCTAACGGTCCCTGACAGACATGTAGGAGAGACTGCATGCAGCTCCTCTGAGAGGATGGCAAAGCACTCATCTTGCAGCCTATAGAAGAGAAGGCTAAAAAAACCAAGAAAATTCTACATCTGAATTGTGCAGCAGCAAATGGTGGTTATAACTTCAGCCTGCCTCAGCAATGGCAGTGCTTAGATCCCTAGGTTAGTCATGTCTGGGATGGCTCCCGTGTCTGTGCTGTTAAGAGAGACTGCAAACAGTTGCACAAGTGTAATTTCAGGCTCTGCGTGCCATGTTCAGCATACAGGAAGTGATAGCAGAACTGTGTCTATGGAAGAACCTGTCAAATCTATCAATGCACTAATTTAAAAATAAACAGTAAGTGTAACAATATCAAACTTCTAATGCTGCTACTCTTGCATAAAGGTGCCTGTCTCCAGAAAGTCACATAAGAAGTGAGTACTGTGTCATATGCAGTCCCCATCCACCTTATTGCAAAGATGAAGAAAGTCTCTAGACCATCTTTCTTCAGAGCACAAGATAGATGTGCCTAACACATTTATCCCAATTCATTCCCATCACTGCAATAAAATCAAAACTCACCTGGAAAAGTAAATGGACATACTTGGGAACTTTCTGCACTGTCCAAATGTAATAATAGTACTTGTGGTGTTCAACACTGTTCACAATGTTAAGGTTTTTCTCAGATGTCTAGTCTAGAAAGTGTGGACAGAGGAATCTTTGCTACATATATGATCTTTTGGCAGATTTATTTCTCTTAGCTATAGGTCTTGGTGTCAGTATTTACCCTCTTATTACCTTCATATTCCAGATGAAGGTTTACATAAGGAAAAACTAGACCTATAGTTAAGGCCTGTTCCTGAGTTAGGGAATCTCCAAACAAAAGTACCTATAACAAGGTAGTGAAGGAGGCAAAGCTGGCCTTAGACAATGCAGAGTTCCTGAAATGGAAGCTGAGGCTGTATATCATTCTTTAGAAAATAATTTTCCTATTGTCTTGCCAAAATCCAAGCCCTGAGGCAGTCCAAGTCCACATCTTCTGTTGCAGTATCCTCACCTGCCTAGCAAACATCTCAGACCTGGGCTTTTCTTCATTTTTTTTTTATAATGACTCACTTCCCAAGGTAGGTTTCCAAACCCATTCCTGGAAACCTCCTTAATTCCCTACTCCTGACCTTCAAAACAAACAATTATTGTCCATAGCTGGCTGGTGGTACCCAGGGCAGTGGGATACAGGTACGTGGTTGTGCAAGTGGTGGAGCCACAGGATTACTACATGTCACCATTCTCCTGGTAATTGCACATGTGCATTTAGCCTGCATTAGTGAGTAGAAGGTGTTTGAGATAACTGTGCTGACTTACTGTAAGTTCCTCTGCTGGCTTGGGGGTAAATCCTGCCTGAGACTAAATGCTGCCTCAGGTAAATCCTACAGTTAGCTCAGTTTTGCCATAGCAGTGTGCTGGAGAGAGACTGATTTACACACAAATGCAGCATCCTTGCATGTGGATGGAGCAATGTTGATGCAGTGCCATGCTCCCCTTGGCATGCCTGCTGCTGTGACAGTGTCCCTGAAGCTATAAACTTTGTGGGTCTCAGCCCTAGCCCTAATGGCAGCTCTGGACTGAAGCTGTGGCTCAGATGACAAAGGTGTGGAGGGAACAAATGCGTCCCTGGAATGGTAGGATTATGCTGCTCTAAATCCTAATCCTAGCACAGATCCAAAACACAGCATTATGACAGGTGCTATGGAGAAAACTAATTTCATCCCAGCCAGAACCTGTACACTGTGTCACAAGGTATCTGAGGCCACTATAGGGGCAGTGAGTGTCAGGGATCTGTGTAAGGCTGTAACAACCCCTCTTCTCTTCTGGTAAATTGTCTGGAGCAGCACTTCCTGCATGACAGTGCCCCAGCCTTTAATTAGAAGATCAGAGGGATCAATAGGCAAAGCTTTTATAGAGGGCCTGGGTCTGTTAAAGATTTGAGCAGGAAGAGAGGCATCTGTTTGTTTCTGAATTGCAGCCAGATTGATTTAAACACTTATGTGAGGAGTCTTGGTAACTGCAAGTCAGGCAGCCCAGCATGTGGGGAAGTCTAAATCCAGGCACTACTCAGCACCTGGCTGTCAGCTGCTGCTCTCCAGGTCCATGGGCCAGGAGCTCTGGGCTGAAACATCCCAAAAGTCAAGCAGGAGACTTGCAAATGAAAGAAATTCAGAGCAGCTCAGAGCTGAGTTGGGAATGGAGAAAAATCCCCCAAATCTTTCTTTACTTAATATAAAGGTAGGGAAAGTTATGTTGTTGTACTTGCTTGTCCACAAGAAGCATATGTTTTGGCTAGGATATGGAATAATTAAGGGCTTCTGAGGTGGACACATACTGAAAGATGTGAACCCTGGGTTTGACCTAAGATGAAGACCAGCTGGAGAGGGGTAACACAGAAGCAATGCAGATGAAAGGGTCAGGCTGATGAAAAGGGCCGCTCTGCCAAGGACTGCCTTTGCGTGTATTGACTGCTAGCAGTGACTCTGCATTTGCCCTGAACTACAGCCAATTCCACCAGCAGGTAAAGAACAAGCTCTACAGAATGCAAGAGCTCTTCTGGAAGTCTGTAGGTAGAAGTGTTAAGCTGCTAAAATGTAGCTTTGAAGGCTTGCCTTGAGAGTCTCAGTTCTAAAGAGTGCAGCCATGGTTTCCTTGATTTCAGATCTGTCTGCCAGGATGCTGATGATTCTTCACTTCATTCCCCTGCAAAACTGTGCCCACCAAACAGTGATGGTGTCTGTCAGAAGCACAGCAATAGCATGCTTTCTTTCACAGTAGAAGTAGGACAAACAGAGAGTGACTTCTTCCTCTTTTCACAAAGAAAGGTAGGAGGGACATCATTGTTGACAAGGGTGTCTGAGTTTGCAATTAAAAGATATACTGTCTGGTTATGAAAGACATGAAAGCTTGCAAAGCTTGTCTCAATGGATAAGAAAGACAGGATACTGGCACCTGGGCAATTGGTATCTGTCTTCTTTCCCTCAAATGCTTTTTTGGCAGTGTTAGCAATCTACCCTTCTTCCTCTATAGGCATGAATAATCCATCTTTCTAGTCCTGTAGAAGAGAACAATCCCTGCTTCCTTTCTCTGTCTTTGTTTTGTCAACTTAAACATTCTTAGGATTAGTGCTTTTATCTAGAGATGTAAAATATACATTTCAAGAGGACCTCATTCTGTGCAATGATTTAGCATAATACATGTAATAGCTAGTAATAATGAATTTTTATTTTGGTGTAATACTTGGATGATCTGTGATTAGGACTTGCATACCTACTTATATATTCATCCAGAGAATGCTTTCCTCAGATTAACAGGCACAAAATGAAACAAGATGAGCTGTGTGATTTTAAACTAAGGGTTGTGAGAGATGTAAATTGCAGCACTTGACTAGCGTAATACACTCTGTAGTCCAACACTGTGCCTCTTCCCAAGCACTGTGTTGTGCCAGGCCACCCTGGGGTGACCCCAGTCTGCTTCTCCCCTGCAGTCTTCAGTTTCTTCAGTCATAACTTCACAAACCCTATCCTTAGACTGGTTTCTGAACACTTGACAGCTATACAATAGCACCCAGAAAGCATTAATCTCTGCCTGTGCTCTGAGACTGCTGGAAGAGCTTACCTTAGACAGGATGAGTTTCTTGTGAGACGAAATAAAAGGCTCCTTCAAATCAGCTCTGGAGCACTAGCCACTCTTAAGATGGAGGAGAGTAGCAGAAAAAAGGAGAGATGAGAAATTGTTGTGGTGGACCCCCATGGCCCCCCCCCCCGGCCGGGTCCCTGCCATGTGACTGAGTCGGGTCTGTCCAATGTTCAAGCCGCCCGGGCTCTGATCTGGTTGGTTGTTTGTCCCAGCTCCGCCCCTGGCATCCCCTTTCCCCCTGTCCATGATAAAACCAGCAGGATGGAAAGCCCTAATCTCTTACCTCGCCAACTCTGCCCAGGTCGGGTGCTCTGTCCCCTCCAGGACAGAGGGTGAAATAAAAACGGCAGGACTGATGGTCCTTTTTAAGCCTTTATTAAAAGTGATCAGCTCGGGTGGGGGCTCCGGCCAGCTTCGTTGCCCCCAGCTTCGACTTGGAGGAGAACGAAATTCGGCTCTATCACTCCCTGTAATAGAGCCGGGCCTTCAAGCGTTCCTCACGAGGCGTGGCTGTATACCAAAGGGTATACGAAGGCGATGGTGGTAATTCGCTGTCCTCAGGGCAGTGGCTTCAATAGACCTTTTTGTTACGGTGACTTCTTGGACAGCTCAAAAGCTGGCCAGGTAGTAGTTGCCTATAGAGTAGCCTGGTTCATTTTTCTTAAAAGTTTGTTGGTTCGTTTTAAATTATTATTTTTTGGGGGTTTTTACACTCCCAGGGGTCTTTTCAGCTCTAGTTTGCATATTCAGCCCCTTTTCTTCTCTTTTTTTTTTTTTCTGTCTTTTCCTTATCTACTACTCTCCAGGCAGGCCAGCTTCAGAAGGGGTAAGGAAGGAAGGGTCGTAAATTCTTGCCCTGGAATGCAAGCCTGATAAGAAGCTAGTTTCTTCACAACGACGTGAGGGTTTCTTTCTTAAACTACAAGAGAGATTCTAACTTACAAAGCTACAACAAAGCACAAAATTACATTCAAACAAGGCTACAATGTAGTACAAAATTACATTCAAACAAGGCTATAATGTAGTACAAAATAAATGGATTATTGTTAAATTGGTAATCTGGTCCCTTATTTATAACAGAGGGAATAAATGACTTAACATCATAAAGGAGGTTTGAGCTCTATTTCTCTTCCCAACTTCTGCTCTGGTGAGTAGCTGTCACTAGCACTATCTTAAAGTGGAGCTGCACAGTCGAGGAATATTTAGGCTGTTTGTAAATGGTTTAAGATATTCCAAGACATAAAGAGGCAAGCTCACCACAAAATTAAGCAGTGGACAAGTTAATCCTCCGCCAGAATAAATGTTGTTGATCAGTTGAAAGGATATCAAGACATTGACTCAGTAGTACTTTTACAGTGGTACAGATGCACTTCCTCAGGTTTATGGGGTGCTGAGGAAAAGCCACGGGCCACCTCCCAAATACCTCTTTATGTTAGTTTAGCTTTGGGGGGAATGTGAGGAGTAAATTAAGAAATTGGCTAGACTGCTGTTGGATGAAGAAGGGAGAAGTATGGCTCTGCCAGAAGGGAATTGCAAGGGCTTTTGTGTCTGTTGAAGAAAAAAGGGCTTGTCCAGCCTGCATGACAACAGAAGCGCCTGTAGAAGAGGACTCTCTTGTGAAGGGGGTTTACTGTGAAATCTTGTAACTACCCCAGTTCAGCAAAGAAAACCATCTTACACTATGGCCTGGACATCAGCTATCATCTTTTGGGGAGAAGGAAAAGCAGACTGACGGTGATGGGCAGGTGTAAAAGGTATTCCTTCATGCTGTCTTTTTTATCCAAAAGGGAGAACTTTAGCGGAATTTAAAGCAGTTGACATTTGAAATCAGTGAACAACAAAGCCACTTCATGAAAATAAATAAATAATGTAAAACCCCAACCACCTGTTTTTTAGCTAACTTAGTCACAGAATCCTGAAAGATGCTTGCTTTTTCCACATAACTTACATGGTCCTGTATTCTTGTATCTTATGAGTAGTCTTCTGGTCAACAATTTCCTCCTGATCTTTATATATATGTTCACCCCAACTTACATAAATTCTGAAATAAGTTGTGCTCGGCTTAACATGTTCTCTAAAAACTTCACTTGCATAACAAAAATGTCCAGGGTAGTTAAAGCTACCCTGAACTCCTACACATCAACAAGAACATATGTAGCACAATATTTACACTAACTTGTGCCAAAGGATTTGCTTCCTAATCTGCGTGTGCACACTCCTGAGAAGTATGGGGATTTTGTTTTTAGCTGGAGAAGTGCTCCACTCTAAATCCTTAGGTGCAGACAATCTATAAGATGTTCAAGCATGGCTCTTCTATTAGACCTGCTTTACCTGGGGAGTGATGTTGGCACAGAGCTGCTGCCAATCCAGTGACTGAAGCCAAGAGCTTGGGGTCCCTGGATTGCCCTGAGTCTGCCTAGCTAGTCCTGCCCTGAAGTGGGCTGACTGTGCAGGACTGCAGGGGAAAGATATTTTTTGCATCTGAGCCAGCATCAAACTACCTCTTCTTAATCACTCCTAAGGCATGCCTTAGAATTCCTAGCCACTGCATATACTTGGTGTGCAGGCCTGGCGGGGTAGTGACTCAGAAGTGACTCAGAGCAACTCAGCTTTGACTTTCTCACTGTGACCACTGTCAAGAAAAAGCCTCACCATCTAGATCTGAGCTGCTCTTGCTTCTCCACCCTGTAAAAGCATATAGAAGCATTAAATGCATCCCTTAGTCACGCTAGCAAATTGTGCCTTTTAGGCAATGAAATCTGCAAAGCCTTGGCTGTACCAATGCCTGCCTGTGTTAATTACAAATAACAGTAGTTATCGACTTGTACTTGCAAGTCAAGTCTTTGATTTCAAAGTGCGTAAGAATGAGAGACTTAATCTTACATTAATAGCCACTTTCCAGAAGTACATCTGGCAGAACGTAACCTTTTGGTTTAAGTTATAATGCTGACACAAAGTGTTTCACACGTGGTGACCACCCAGTGTCTTGCTAATGCAATACAGTTGTGTTGTACATGCCGCTCTTACCAGCTGGGCGATGCAGCAGCGCAGGGACTCAGCTGCTCTGACACTGCTGGGGATGTCACTGGTGGAAAGTTGTTAGTCTTGGCTTAACTGCAAGCAATTAACATTAAAAATACAGTGAAACAAATCGAGTTGGGAAACATCAGCCCTTTGAAGTTGCCTTTGACCCAGCCAGTCTCAGAACCTAACCATACAGTGCTGCCTATGCATCTTCAGATGCTGTTCTCAGAGTACCAACCCTGTGGAGAAAGGGAGGATTCTTTCCCTCTCTGAATCAGGAATTTTTTCATGCTACACAGGAGGAGAGTATTTCCAAATGTCCCCCTTTAGAGAAGTGTTTAGACAGTGTTTGTCACTGATAGAGAAACTTCTTTTCCGAAGGTCAGTGTAACAAGCGCTGTTTTGAAGTGTTTGCCCAAAGCACATGCTGGTATGAAGAACACTATCATTTGGACCTTGAGCCATCCTGTTTTAATGGAGGAGTTTAGCTCATGAATGCACATGCTGAAACAAATCCCTGTCTCAGTGGAGAAAAATGTTTAGATTGTGAGGGAAACTACACTATGGATCAGAAAAACAATGGGACTCTATCACATTCTACAGTTGCAAATATAAACGCAAAACATGCTGCTCTTTCCCGTGTATGTTTATACACGTAGGGCAAAATTCCCATTGAGTGCATTTGCAGCCTGGGCTTTTCTAGCTGTATTTAGGACATTAGACACCGGACTTTTGTCTCTCTTGTTTCAGAGACAAAGCACCGGCCTTCTGCTGTTAGCAAACCTAGCGTTTCCAACTTTATCTTAGCTTTCTGTACCTCTTAATGTGTATTAGTGGATGTGAGTGTGTATATATGCATAATATAGAATCATAGAATTTTAGAATGGTTTGGGTTGGAAGAGACCCTAAAAATCATCTAGTAAGGACGACAGAATTACAGAATGTCCTGAGTTGGAAGAAACCCACAAGGATCATCATAGTCCAGCTCCTGGCCCTGCACAGGACAACCTCAACAATCACATCATGTGTCTGAAAATATTTTCCAAATGCTTTTTGAAATCTGTCAGGCTTGGTGCTGTGACCACTTCTCTGGGGAGACTGTTCCAGTGCCCAATCACCCTCTGGGTGAAGAACCTTTTCCTAATATCCAGCTTAAACCTCCCCTGACGCAACTTCACGCTGTTTCCTCAAATTCTGTCACTGGTCACCACAGTGAAGAGATCAGTGTCTGCCCATCCTCTTCCCCTCACAAGGCGTAACTGCAATGAGGTCTCCCCTCAATGTCCTCTTCTCCAGGCTGAACAGACCAAGTGCCCTCAGCTGCTCTTTTATGGCTTCCCCTCAAGAACCCTTTACTAATCTTCATAGCCCTCTTTTGGACACCCTCTAACAGCTTTAGATCCTTCTTGTATTGTGATGACCAAAACTGCACACAATATTTAAGGTGAGGCTGCACCAGAGCAAAGCAGGGTGGAACAATCTTTGCCCAGCTGGCGATGCTGTGCCTGATGGCCCCCAGGACACAGTTGGCCCTCCTGGCTGCCTGGGCACTGCTGACTCATGTTCAATTTTCCACCAACCAGGACACAGAGATCTCTTTCCAAGGTGCTACTTGCCAACATCTCGTTCTCCAGTTTGTATGTATAACCCAGGCGCAGAATCCATCACTTCCCCTTGTTAAACTTCATTCAGTTGTGATTACCCAGCCCTCTAAATTGTCAAGGTCTCTCTGCGGTACTGCTCTGCCTTCCAGGGAGTCAACAGCTCCTCACAATTTAGGGCTGTTGGTAAACTTACCTGTTATACTTCGAGGTCTTGCATCCAAGTAATTTACAAGGATGTTGAAGACCACTGGCCCTAAATTAGAGCCCTGTGGAACCCTGTTAGTGACAGGTCACCAGCCTAATGCCATCCTACTCACTATAACCCTTTGTGCCAGACCCATGAGCCATGAGTTTCTCACCCATCCTGTGATGTGTTTATCCAGCTGTGTGGTGAACATTTTGTCCAGAAGGATACTTGAGAGACAGTATGGAAAGCTTTACTGAAATCCAAAAAGATTACATCAGCTGGCTTCCCTTGATTACCTAGGTGAGTTAACTTGTCATAAAAGCAAATTAAGTTAGTGGAACAGGACTTTCCCCTCATGAAGCCATGTTGACTGTGACCGATGACTGCGTTGTCCTTCAAATGTTTTTTTAATAACTCCTAGAATAATTTTCTCCATGATTTTACCAGGCACCAAAGTAAGAATGACAGGTCTGTAGTTCCCAAGGTCATCCTTCTTGCCCTTCTTGAAAATTGGAACATTTGCCAGCTTCCAGTCAAATGTGACCTCTCCAGATTCCCAAGACTATTCAAAAATCTTTGCGAGAGGTCTCAAACCCCCTGCCACAGGTAGCGACACCTTCAACTCTACCAGGCAGGTTTCTCAAAGCCCCATACATAGCATGAGTGAGTTAGCCATTCTGGCCTGAAACATGGCTTTCCTGACTGCCTCACAGGGAGCTGTGCTGATACACCATCCTTGGCTGCCTGTTGGGAAGAACTTGCAGCGAAGCTCTTCCAGGGAAAGCTCCAAGATGCCAGAGCAGCAGGACTGAAGCACAGCAGCTGCTGGCAATGGACAGGTGTTTTCCCAAGACTTACAAGCTGTGCTTTATTTTGTGCTGTTTGAACAACTCAAAATATCTGTAGTCTCAAACGCAACCTGCATTGCAAAATCTCTCTTGTATTCATATTTCTCAGTTGTAGGTAAATATTGGTGATATGTTTCAGTGCCCATCAGGGCTGTAGTTCCCATTTTAAGCAGCCAAGGCAAGAAAATCTAGGTAATGTCAACTTCGAAAGTGTGAGCTATTCTTTTATTTGACTACCTATAATTACAGGCCTTGCTCTGTGGCAGCTTTTGAGTATTTTTGTCCACCAGAGCCACATAAAAGAGTAAGCGGAGTTTGCAGAAAAGTCGGCTCTGAAAGCAGCTACTGGCTTCTAGCAGTGCCTAAGCAGCTACTGTAGCATTTAGAAACTCTGCATTAATAGCAGCTTTTTTTGTCACAAACAGCAGCTTTCCCCCATCTGGCCTCTCCAGCCAGAAGGAAGTCCCAAATGGACTGTTCTCCTGCAGTGGTCAGTTGATATGTTCTCCTGTTTCAAATATGGTGATTGTGAGCAAGTGCAGTCATCCTGCTCACACCCCTCAGAACTTGCCTGTAATAATAAAAAAAATGGATCTGCCCCTGTTTGGATGAGTGGGTGGGCTGGGTAATTTCACCACATAACCAAGGAGTTTATATGCCTGAGGACCAGTCAGGTGAGGCCACCTTCCCTTCACCCTTCCTATAGGAAATCTCAATATACCACTGTGTAACAGGCAGAGAAAGGAGAGATCAGAGAATTACATCTAGATAGATATACAAGAGATCACTTATAATTACTTTACAATCATTCCTGGATGCAAGGCATTGCATTCCTGAAGAGCTAGAGAGAAACTAGAAAATTATCATTCTGCCTTGCTTGGCACGCCAAGATATCAGAATACGCTGGCCTACAAATTGCTCCACTTGCACTTGTTCCCATACAGCCTTTGTTAACATAGTGGCAACGTGCCTGAGACAGCTAATACAGCAAATGGGAGAGGGCTCCATGAGTATAGCAGGAGGCCCTGACTTAGTTCCTGATTTGTTTTAACTACTGGAATAATCTTATCTGAGACTGATGTCTTGTGGCCTTTGCTTCTCTATAAATAACACAGGGAAGTTTGTCCATGGCAGAATTAATCTTTCACTATATGCTAGCCCAGGGAGCACTAGGGAGAGAGGAATTTGAAAGAATGGGAGCCATACATGCTTTCACGCAGGTCCTGAGAAGCAATGTGTCTGGGGGACTGAACCCTCTGAGCATGTTCAAGCCTGTAATGAAAAATTACAAACCACGAGTCTAATTCTTAAATCTCCCAGCTGCTTGAGCACTGTGTGGTGGTTTATGTTTTTTCTTAAAAATTATTTGATTTTGTATTTAAAATGGAGACTTAATGTAGCTGTGTGAAAATGTTAAAGAAAGTGTTCAGAAAAAAATTACCATTCTGCCATAACTGAATTTTCTTAATTAAGTTTATGTGTTCAGGATCAACACATTCAGCAAAAGACGGTGTTTGTGCTGTGGAAGCGCAGCGGCACCACTAGATGGTAGCCTTGCTTATTTCATAGTCACCACGTTCCTGCTTCCCGATGCAGTGAGACGAGTTTCTCGAGATGGGATCATTGCGTACTCTAACTACCCCTCGGACTGACCCACAAGTAAAAAGCTGGTATATAGAAGAAAGCAGGGGAGAAAGGACGAACTTTTCCTGAGAGCACACTTGGGGCACAGTCAGTACTGATGCAGGGCCTGCAAACCCGTGTGGCACGGGGGAAGGTCAGTTGCAGAGGTTTACTTGCCAATGGAGATTCCTATGGACTGTCATTCCTTGCTGCAAAGTCGGAGACACTTTGACCAAAATAAAATTGCAGTCGATAGTTCACACACAAGAACAGCAAGATGATAATGAAATTCTTTTGGTATGAGTTGATAACATACAAAGGCCTCTTTCTTTTCCCCACTGTTGTTTATAAATACTATTCCACAAGATGTTTGTGTCTTAAGTAAAAGAGTAAGTGCTCAAGAGTTGGATTTTGATTATTCTTGTGGGTCCCTTCCAAATCATTACATTCTATGTTTCTATGAAATATTTGATGAGACCTGCTGAGCCTAGGCAAGCTGTGCATCCACACGGAAATGTTTCCAAGAAGTGAGTGCATTGAGCGGCTGTCCATTTAGGATGTATATGAAATTCCTTATTTTGTTACTTCATTTTTATGGCACTGCATACTACACTGCAATCCAGAGTGCATTGTATAAACTATGTAACTAAATATTAATTGTAACTCTAACCACATAGCGAAAACTACAATGCAGTGTTACTACACTTATTTTTATTAAAGGAATATTAATTTCTGAGTATGTTGCTTGAGGTTTTCTGTCAGGGAAATTTATTAATAGGTCATTCACTAATAAACCTGGTAACCTGCTAGTTGTCTTGCATCTCTTCAGTAGACACAGTGTGTTTTCCAGGGAGAGTTCTTCTCCAGTATGCTGTCCAAGCATGAAAGCTTTCCCTCCTGCTGGATGATGTGCTTTGCTGAAGAGGGAAGCAACCTGATTTACAAATGCTGGAATTTGGTGAATCACCTTTGGATGTCTCAGGGGGTCATTGGTTCTTCTGAAACTGATCAGAATGACATGTTTTTATTACAGACCATTATAAACATTTGGAGGCTTTTTTGGACCATCATCATAGTCTTGGATCTAAAAATATAAATTAAAATGTGAGTTTTAGCTCATAAAAGTGTTAGGAAATTAAATCATGTCCAATTTTAAGACAAAATGAAAAAGTGGGTACCCCTACAGAAAAGAACAATACATTTAGGAGTAAGTTGTTATATATTAAAGTATAATTTCTAGGTGCTTTGTTCTGAATTACTTTGCCTAGTTGTTGTATGTCTTCGCCTAATTGTTGTTTCTTCTTGTTCATCACTGCAGTACTTATAATTACAAGTATTTTTTTATGTTCTTTAGGCTAGTGGATGTCAATATGATCTTCTAAAACCATAAACATTTCTAATTAAAGACATAATATTGCTATTAATCTTAATGATCCTTTAAATTTTTCTCAGTTCATGAGTGTTCTGCTATTACCAGGAACATGGTTGTAAAAGGCAGGAAACAAAATACAGACGAAGGTTCTAGAATGCATAGGAAAAATCATCTCTTGCAGATTAATAGATTTGCTGTTATAAAAGGTGTGATAAATTTTAAAGTAGACTTGGGCACCTCAACAGGACTACTAAATGTGTTTACATTTACAAGAACATGTAGGAAAATGTATGAGATGCCAATTTCATTGTTGTAATAGACTTCTTTGACCTCCTTATACATCTTAGGTCACTCCAATACGACACTATTTTACTGATGATTGTTGTGCATCTGCTGTTCCAGGGACTTCCTAAAATTGTTAGAAGGTGTAGAAATAAAAGGTCATTTACATGCTTTCCACTGAACTACCGTCCTATGTTGAATTTTTTGCTTCAGCAATGACCAGTTACTTCCCCTGTAATCTCAAAAGCCTATCTTGACAGAACAGACAATATTCCACATATTTGGAAAGTGCTAAACAGAAGTATCTTCCTAAGGATGCATTCTATTAAGACTTATTTCTAACTGTTCAGGACATTGCTGTGATTCTCTACTTGTCCATCTCAAGATGTGTCTAGGGATTTAATCTCAACCCTACAGTAACCCTATAGTAGTGCACACAGGTTAGAGCAGTGAAGTTGCCAGGCCTGGTCCTTTACTTGTTTGTTTTCCGCACATGAGAATGTCCCGTTCCTTTCCATTCACACTGGTTACCTGAGTTTTGACACCCCCCAGAACACAGCTGCTGGAGCGCTATGCTGATGCCAAGCACACTCCTTTAGCCCATGACCGGAGGGGTTTGCTAATGTTCATCAGCCATGTGGGTGTTTAACCTAGCACCATGTTGCTACTTGGAGTCTATATCCAAACAACTCATTCTTAGAATCACAGAAACATACAATTGTTAGGGTTGGATTTAAGATCATGAAGCATCCATTAACCCAACTGCCACCAAATCACATTCCCAAGTATTACATCTACTCATCTTTTTAAGTACCTCCAGAGATGGTGTTCCACCATTTCCCTGGGCACCCTTTTCCAATGCTTAACAACACGTTCAGTGAAGAAATTTTCCTTAATATCCAGTATAAACCTGCCATGGTGCAACTTGAGGCTCTTTCTTCTTGTCCTATTGCTTTTTACCTTGGAGAAGTGGCCAGCCCTGAGCTATGTACAACCTCCTTTCAGATAATCTTATTCTAGGGCTTCCTAGCCTACTTGGCTGTCTACCTCTCTGCCTCTCACTGCTGTCAGAGAAGCACTCGGATAAAGCAGGTGGCATTTTGGGAGGGTTACCAATTACCACTGCCTCACCTTGAAATGGGCATTACACGTGCCAAGCACGAGCCAAGACCAATCTTTTTTCCCTAAGGAGACAAAAATAGATCATTGTTTTTTCAGGGGGTAGACCTGCGTCACACACAACCCCTACTCCTTCACAGAGGTAGGTACATCTGCTCTGATGAGGGCTGTTGACCTGAAATCCCGAGGGCGGCACCGCCGAGAGGCCGCGGCCCTGGCTCGGGCGGGGCGGGGGCCCACAGCCGCCATGGCGGCGCAGCCATCGCCCCCCCGCCCGCCTCGCCCCGCCCGGCCGGCACCCTGCGGGCCGCGGCTCTGGGCGGCGGCCGGGGCGGAGGGAGAGGAGGGGCGGTGGCGGCCGGCGGCCGGAATCGTTTCCTGGGTAAGCGCAGCGGGCTGGGAAGCGTTTCCGGAAGGCTGGCCGCATCCCGCAGCGGCTTCGGGCGCCTCCGGGGCGGGCGGCGGAGCGGTGGGCAGGCAGGTGCGTTCCGCGGCGGGGAGGGCAGCGCAGCGCAGCGCGTCCCGCGGCAGAGCTCCGGTGCGCGGCCGCCCGCGGTGCTGCCGCTCCGCCCGGCCCGCTGCCCGTGCGACTGGGCAGGAGGCCGGGGGAGGGTCCCGCCGTCCTTGCCTGGGGTGATTCCGGCGCATCTCGGTCTCGGGGGTGGGGGGCCGGGGCCGGGCTGCGATCCGCTGCCTTGCCCCCGTGTGCCGGAGCGCTGCCGCTGCTACTGCAGAGCGCTGGCCGAGCCTGCTGCGAGCGTGGGCTCTGTTCCTGCGGGCGGCGAATAGCAGCGGCGGCCGGTCTTGCTCTGCTGGTGGTGGAGCGGTAAAAAAGCCTAAAAAGTGGCAAAAGTGCCCGTAGAAGTACCTTTTTTTTTTTTTTTTTTCTTTAATTTCTAGAGTGAACGGGTTGAGGTCTGCGATTAAATCATACTCGAGGGTTGCATGCGAGGCTACATATGGGAGTGTGCAAAAGATACAGTCCTCGGAAAAAAACGTGAGCCCCACGAATCCGTCTTGGAAGTTGTCAGGAATTTGCTAGGGTCCCAAGGCAGCAACGGAGCTACTTCTTGTTGCTGCTAGAGAGAGGCAGATAAAATGGAAAGTGTAACGGTTTGTATTTGTACTTCATTGCTTTGCCTGCTTGTTTGCTATTTTATGGTTCTTGTCTGTGCTCCTGCTTGCTAGGGAGAGTAAATGTACTTCTGGGCTTTAAACACAAAATAACTAAAACCAAGACAAAAACCCACCTCTGCAGTGGGGATGCGCTGGTAGGCTTTGTGTGTTGTGGATGCTGTTGGTAGCTGTACGTGGTAAATGGTATCTGCAGTTAGCTGTTCAGGGTAACAGTATCTGCTGCAAGTTTCGGTGCTTCACGGAAGATCGGCTGTGTTGCCCCAGAGCTGAGGTACAGTTGCTGCTGAGCTGCTGCAGCTTTGCTGTGCCCTCTAGCTCGACGGTGTGCTCCTCCAGTTTGTTCTAGATGCTACGTGTCGTCGTCCTGCCATCTCATGCTCTAGTATTTTCTGAACGCCTCAATGAGTTGTCTGTCTTGGGTTTAAAACTATTTTCTGCCGGCATAATTACATTTAGTTAAACTAAGAGTGCAGATGTCTTAGCACTTAAAGGACGAGACATCCTCTTACGATGACCTTGGGATAAAATCTTGGCTGATTAATTTCCTTGCCTGGAACAGTCATGTGGAGTGTGGATATTTTTGTTCTTCCTTTACAGCAATAAGTGTGTGATGGAATACTTTTTGGCTTGTATTTTTTGGTTTTGGTTTTTGGTTTTTTTTGTCATCTAAGGGATATCAAGGTCTGGAGAAGACTCTTTGGGATAAGGAGTAATTTTATCCTGTGTTATGAAGTAAACATAACTGTTTTAACAAGGAGGAGGATTCTTGGCTCTGAAGCAGCACAAGTGAATGTGCCTTTCCCAGCAAGAGTCATCTAAATAGTAGATTAGAACTGTGGGAATCATTTGCTAGGAGAGAGACTGCGTGACTTGGAAACCTGGATTATTCTTCTTGTTCTTCAGTTCTGCAGCTAAGCTGGAAACCAATGACAAAACTGGTGATTTTTGCTGTGGTGTTGAGTAGACTCTGCTGTGCCATTGGTCAGAAGGGATGGTGACTTCCTTAGGAAATGCCTGAGGAGTCTAGAAAGGGCTGCTGCAGGGTTTGAGCTGAAGAGAGTGGTGACTTCAAGTGCTAGTTCAGGGGGGATTTGAGTACTTGAGATTGCCTGCTGTAAGGATGTTTTAGCAGAGGTTGTGAAAAACTAACATGAATCCTGGTAGTTGATGGGTAATGGTAAGCAATCGACTGATTACATCTCCATCAGATAGCAGGCTTTGACACAGGATGTGCAGTCATACTTGAACAAATCATCCACCCTGAAAACAAACTATACTGTACATCACTTTCTAGTGGGACATGAAGTCTTGCCTTTGTACCCTGCTGCGAGCAAGGAGTTCCATTACTGGGAACGGTAGAGCCAGGGCTATGCTGGGTTCATTGGCTGATTGCTGACCAAATTGCTGCTGCCTTGCTGCTATGGAGAAAGGAAAGGTGATGGTGGAGTGTGTTAGGCCAGGACACAAGAAGGAGAGATGGTGGAATGGGTGCAAGCTCCTGGGGAGTGCCAGGCAAATGTTCTCTCTACCTGTGCCATGGGTGGGACAGTGCAGATTGAGGCTGGAGAACAGCAGTGTCAATTATTCCAGAGAAGACAAGGAAAGCCTGGCTTGTTTAGCCTAGCAGATAAGGCTGAGATGGAATATGATTGCAGTCTGCAAGTACAGCAGGAATATAAACACTAGAAAGGGAGGAGCTATTTAAGCTAAAGAACGATGTTGGCATGAGAACAAATGGATATAAACGGACATGAATAAATTTAAGCTGGAATTTACGTCGTTTCTTCCCTAAATTGGCTCAGGTTCTAGAACAACATTAAAATGGGATAAATGGAAGCAAGCCCCTTAACTTGCTCTTGAGGATATGTTGAGGAAGTCTGTGTTGTATGCTTGGCTGTGGCAGTAGGAGAGGAGGCTTGGTGACTCAGGAAAAGCTTTTCTGTATGTCCAGGTTAATTGAATACAGATTTTGTGTGTTAATGTTTCTTATTTTTAAAATCTGACATTATAAAACTGCTATAAAAATCCTGTTTGCATTGCTACGTGGTTGCAATGTGCTTAGTGGCCACTTTCTGAAGTGTTTCGCATGTTAGCTTTTGTTTCCCCTCCAAAATAATGTGTTGTCTAACAATTGCATCTAAAATCTTTAGAAAATCTTTTTCCTTTAAGTCCAAGCTGGAAAAAAGGAGACTATGTTTGCATGTGTGAGCTGCTTGAACTTATTAACTTTCACGTTAAAAGTGAACTGCAGTAATTTTTCCCCCAAATATAAAAGTAATTCATAAATCCTCTCAAAAAGGAGGTCTTGGGGGGCTGTGTAGTAGAGCCAGATAGTGTGAACTGAGACCAGTTCTCCACGATATGCTGTGACTGGAAGACTGGAATTAGATGAAGTTAAAGCAAATTTGAAAACAAGTCTAGTTGAGCTAGTTGTGCATGGGATTTGTCTCATTTGTTGTCCTGCAGAATAGCTGAGTTATCTGGCATGGTGCTTTCAGTAGTTGAACTTGTATGAAGTCTGTAGTTGGTTTGAAAAATACTCTGTGTGCAACATGGAATACAACCAGCTGCAGATGCTATATAATGGCTACTGTGTCTGTCAGCAGTACCTGACTGCTTCTCATAATGACCAGTATCCTAGCACCTCTGTGCCTGTTTCCTTGTCTTATCATGCTTGGACAAAGGACTAATCCATGCTGTCCCCAGAGATTTAAGGAGCAGAGTGTGTTTTTGGAAGGGTCTATGTGGTGCCCTGCTTTAGTTTCCTAATTCTTTTTACCATTCAGCCTGCTTTCTTTGTAATCTGTTGCCTCCTGCAACCTGTATTTTTTTTCTTTTCTTTTTTTTTTTTTTCTTTTTTTTTTTGTCTCCATGTAAGCAGGTGTTGAAGGAAAAATAAGAACAGTATGCCCTCATTCAAAACCTCCACTATAGATATTCTCTGAACCTCTGGCTGTTCTCGGCTGGGTGTTACCAGAGTTGGGTGCAAACTTTTCCCTTCAAAACATTTGGTGGCTTTTGGTTCCAAATGCCTGTCTGGTCTGTCTGCAGCCTTCTGGGACCTTGTTGCAGCCTCTCTGGCCTTTAGCCAGGAGTGCTCTTGTCTATAGGTCTGCTTCTGGCATGGAAGGAATTTCTTCTTTCTGCTTGGTTTCCCCGGAACCCCTGCTGAGATTATTTGTCTCTTTTACCACTTTCAATTCACCTGCAAAGGGTGTTACAGGTGGGAGGCTGCAGAGCTCTGGAGGAAGAATTCAAGGGAAGCATTGCGGAGAGTGCCCTGGGATTGCTAAGGAACTCTGGTTTATCTGTGCCTCATCTGGGAGGTCCTGGTTGCTGAAGTCTATTGCCCTGGGTGTAAAAGCAGACCCTGCACCAAGGCAACTGGAAATGAATGTAGGAGTCTGCCCTGACAAAGACAACAGACACTTGGCCTCCATCACTCACAGGACAGTGAATTAACCTTGTGTAGTGGGTTTCTTTATGCCTTAAAAAGATGAAACTCGATTTAGCTGGAGATCTAAGGTCAGCCTCAAAGTTCTGTCTCCAAATGTTAAAAACATTTTCTTTCTTTAATTGAAATGTGCTGAGCTTCAGTCTCCTCTGAAAATGTGATATTTGTTTGGATAAGTATTTAGATTGTGATTTTTACTGCTGAACAAACCCTGCATCTGAGTGTAACACTGATTAGTGCATTTTTAAAGTTGTCTGCATACCAATTAGGATGATTAACTAGATGCAAATATGTGCCTTTATCAGTAGTCTTTGCTGCATTTGATACTGAACACAGATCTCAGATGAATGAAGTCTAGGAATTCATGAATGTCAACTACTAACTTGAGTAGTAGTGCATTAAAAGTAATATGTAACAGAGGGAGGTTTCCTAGAAAATAAAATATCCAATTTTTTCTTCTGATCGCAGTCCCAGATAGCCAGTGTCTGTAATTCTGGTTTGTTTTACCATCTGAATAGTGCTATGGCTGTAAAGTACTTTGAGCAAACTCGTCAGACTTATATTTGACAGTTTAATCTGTTGAACTTCACAATTTAAAAAGCTCCACTAAAATCTCAATGGTGTCTTCCTGTAGCTATGCCAAAATAGAGTTATAACTGAGTGATTTATTACTGTTTGGCTGTTCTTATTTTCTGGAGAAAACTTAGTGGGAATCTTTTTTTTTCCCCCTTTGTCTTCCTTGCTGGATTGCATTGCACCCCAGATAATATAACCTCTCAGACAAAGTATCAGCTCTGTCTGCCTTTGGGAAAACCTTCCTGGAAGCTCTAGTCGTGCTTCACTATGATATGCTTTTAAGCAATTCTGCAGTGTATTTAGTTGTTTTGTTGGAGGTTTGGTTTTGTTTGCCTTTAGTGCAAGTACAGTTTAATTTTCAAAGGCATGTAAAGGAACATTTCTAAAGTACTTCTGCAGATTTCAAGTGTAGATGATGTGTTTAAAAATAGCATTTGGGTTTAATCTTGGTGTTAAAATATGTTTCATGCAGTACTCTTAGTCACAACTGATTTTTTCCTTATGTCTATTAGCTAGTTACAGAGAGAGGTTTCCCTATGTAATTACTGTGTGTGAAGGACAGATTCCAAAGAGAAGGAAATTGATAGGCATTAAGTGTTCCTTACCTTTATGAATTAACTTGTTTTAACAGAAGAAACTACCACAAGCTTCATATATTTTGTTGTTGTCATCTCTTGTAGAAACTTGTATTTTCTTTGCAGTGTTCTCGGGTAGGAAGCCCTTCAGACAGTTATTAAATGGCAATCTTTAGTGTGACTGATATTGGCACAAATTAGTTAAGACTTTATTGGAAACCTTGTAAATACAATTTCTCAGATGAGTTGAAGGGAGATGCTGCAGGGTTCTTACAGGCCAGCTGCAGAATTCATCAAATAAGGAGCTTGACATTAAGCCATCCTATGTATTTAATATAGAATTTCATTATAAGGAAGTGGAAGCAGTAGTTTGGGTAAATATGACAACTAATTCATTGCTCTTGTGTTTACACATGTCTTGTTAATTCTGTTTGCAAAGAAGATTATTGTTAGGAAAAGATATTTCTTAGCAAGGTGTTGAATTGTGTAGCTATGGAGGAAGCTGTGCTGAGAACCAGCACGAAACATGAAGGGGAGCTGCACAGAAGAGAAATGAGGAGGAGGAATGGTCTCCCATGGAGAATTTGGCACTTGACAGATCAAATTGGGATTTAAATGTGGCACAGTGCAAAGACAGTTTAATTAAGTTATTTAAATGAGTTGGAGATCTTTACAAATTGGGAACAATCTGTGAATTTACAGCAAGATTCATCTGGAAGTAAATACAGTAGGGAGCCTGGGTGTTTGGGATGCATGTGGCTTTAAGAAAACCTTCAGCAGTATGTGATGATCCTGTCTTGTTGGCACCCTGCATGCCTCCTATGTGAGCCGGAGAGGCAGGATCGCCATAATTTTTGGTTGGTTTGGGGTTTTTTTCTCCCTGATACCCATCTGGGTGTGAAACCTTTGGGGAATGGGAGGTCTCACCAGGTCAGGTACCCTGGTAGAGTGGCAGGTTGGAAAATAACTCATATTTTTTGAGTCCTGTGGGAGTCTGCTTGCCTTTTTCTTCTTTTTTTTTTTTTTTTCCTTCTTTCCTTCCCTCTCTCTTTCCAACCATATTTCACGAAAACAGTGAAACAACATAAGAACCATCAGTAAAGGGAGTGGTTTAACACAGTATATGGAAAGATATATGTACTCAGACAAACAGGATTTTTTTTTTAGAAGTTTGACATACATTCCCTTAAAAAGTTCTCAAAATTAGGAAAAATTTTTGATGATACTTGTGTATTTCAAAAGAGAAACATTAGAAAAAAATGATGTTTTTAATTATTTGGTGTTTGCTTCTCAGAAAGGTTTGAGATCGGACTTACTGTTGGATAACTTTGTAGGCTGGTAAGATGACTAGCAAAGGATATTGAAGTAACACAAAGTAATGTTGGCTTTAAGCATGTGTTATTTGAGCATGTGCAAGAGCTGTTAACAAACCACGCTTAATTATGCAAGTGTGTTTTAACCCTATTTTTATAATCTTTGTATGCTGTTATGTCAGCATTGACTTGTGTCATTTTTTCAGTGAAATATCCTGTATATTTCCCTTTGCAAGTATGAATTTAAACGTGGGTAAAAATGATGATTATGTATCTGCCAAAATATAGGAAGCTTTCTGATAGAGGCATATGGGCATTTAGGGACCAGTAATTGTTTTTTGAAAACCAATATAGATATGTCCTAATGTGTTAAAGATGGCACTGTTTGTCAGGGAACTGGCTTAAGTGTTCCCTGAGACGTTTGTCTTTGCACCCTAACAGCATGTCAGTATTGTGATGCTCTAGCACTGAAATGTAACTCTTGATAGCAGACCACAGAAAATTCAGGTATTCTCAGTGAGAGGTCTGTGTGGGGAAGGGCATCAAGAGGGGCAGTTGGGAGACTCTGAGGGATGTCAGTGAGGCTTGATGCCAAAGAAGCCCTGAAGTTATGGGATCCTCAGAGTATTGTTAAAGGCTTGTTCCTCAAGCAAGAGTCACTTTTCTGTTGTATTCTATCTTGCTTTGGGCTAAAATCAGTCAGCATGTGTTGCATGTTGGTTCAGAAATACAGTCTCCATGCTCTGGTTTTGGCCAGCCAGTGTGTAACAACACATGCAATGTAGTGATGCGGTTCAACTTGCTCATTTTTAAGCAGAAAAAAGAGAGATCCCTCAGTGCTTCCCTAGTCCAACCAGCAAGTCAGGAGGTGATGCTCACTTGCCCTCCTTTCCAATGTGTGTGCTCATTTTACAGGGATGGGAACAGCTGACAGGCAGGATATGGCAAGGTTCATCCCTAAATTTGCTGTTTCCCTGGTAGCAGAGGCTCTGGCGACCCTTGTAGCCTCCGAGATGGGGCAGCTGAGAGCTCACTGTCCTTGCCTTGCAGTAACCCTGAGGCTTTACTGAGCAGTCTACCCTGTCAGTCTCTGGAGAGGCCCCGGAGTTGGCGGCTGGCTGCCTGCCATCCTGCAGCACAGTGCCTGGCTCTGCTGCTGCCAAACCAGCAGGTAGGAGTGCTGGCTGGGCAGAAAACATTTTGTGGGATTTATCCAAAATAAATATCTAATTTTGCATGGGTGAGGCTGAAATTCTTCAGCTGCACCTCCTGCCAGAGCAGAAAAAAACCCATCTTCCTCACAATGTTTTTCTAAGCTTTTGTGCATATGTAAGGTAAAGATATTATTTTCCTAAATTTGAAGTTTGAATCCTCCTTCACTGAGTTGACATGGATGTCTTGATCTATACTGCTTTGAAAACCTATTTGAAGACCCATAACCCAAACTTCTCTGAACCTCCCCGCAAAAGCTCACATTGAGGCATTTAGCTGATTTTTTGCTTCTGCTATGTGCTTCTATGTAATCCTTGAAGTGTAAATATAGAGCTGGAAAAAATAGCACTTGATCTGGTATCCCAGCTTGCACTAGGACTTAGGAAATAAGAGCTTCTGCTATAAATCAGAAATTTGAGTTTGTAACCCCTTAATTTTTGGCCTGATAAATCCTATTACGCCTAGAAAGCTGTTAAGGTTCATGTCTTTAAGTCCCAAGGTTGTTTTAACTCCATGGGTTCAGTAACACATATGCAAAGGTTTAAAATAAGACTGTCAGCCCACACAACGTGCTGGCCGTAAAAGCAAGCATGGACAGTGTGGAGCTGATTCAGAACATGCTGATCCGTCTTCAAACTTAACTAGTGTTGAGCTTTAGCTTCTGCTGCCTATACTTTTGCTGCAGTAGAGGGATGGAAAATTCACAGGTTGCTGATATTTATACTACTGTCATTGGTTGTCCCAGAGTAATGGGGTGGATACTTTTTGCACAGTGTTGTCAGGCTGTCCTAGAAAACTCTTGCTTGGCACACAGCGCATGTCCAGAGTTTTCCTAGAGCGCTCTAGCTTGGCACATGGTGTGAGCATGTCCTGAGTTTTCCCTGCTGCTAAATGCAAATACTCAGTATCTTCCTCAAGCAGCCAGTGTTCAAGCAGGGAACTGGGCTTTCCCCATTCTGGAGTTGTTCTTCGAGCTGAGATTGCAAGCAAATGTTTTTATCATGGGTAGATGCAATGTGCTGTTGTGGCAGGATGTGAATCCTCCTTGCAAAAGGTGAGCTTGAAAGGAGGTGTTGAAATTCTAGATCCATGATGGTAGAGGATGGAACTGAATTTGAAGAGATTTCAAAAACTGACAGAGGAGATGCTCTAAGGACACACATACCCTGCAATTCCAAAAATGAAGATACTGGTGCTCCCAAAGGCTGGCTCAGGAAAGGCACCTGCCAGAGGGCTCAGGTGGAGGCAGAAGCGAGTACATAAATAGATGAAGAGGAGTTTTAATTACACAGAGGAGCTAGATTATGAGATTGGCTGCAAAATGCAACAGTAAAATAAGCCAAAGTCACTTTCATGGAGTTAAGCACTAACCTTGATATCAAACTCCTCTGTGGAGCAGTGGGGAGGCATNATGGAGTTAAGCACTAACCTTGATATCAAACTCCTCTGTGGAGCAGTGGGGAGGCATAGTCTGTGCTAAGTACAATATAAATGCATTTTAAAATGTTTCCTAGGTTTCTTTCTTTTCTCCCCTTGTCTATTTGAAGGAAAGGCCAGGGTTTATCCTGTAAGTTTCTAAGTAATCGAATTTGAGAATAATTGTGTTTTGTTTTGCAGAAACTGAAGTTTCCACATGGGAGTTTCATGCACAAGCTATGTTCCTTTGCATTTTCTTGGCTATTGTTAATGTAGTAGTGTCTGTAGCTTTTATTATCTCTAATTCAGAAACATAAGCTACCTCAAATACTTTCACAGCACAACAGGGATTTTAATAGGCTGTTGGAGACCCTGTGCAAATTAAAAACTAGTGTTTTCCACAGGCTTGTAAGTTGAGTGTGACAGGCTCTTTGATTAGCCATGTTTCTACCTCTCTCGGAAGCTGTGGGTGAAAGAACCTTTTCTTTGAAACAGTGCAGTGCACACGTGAATGCTTGACTCTTGTGGAGGCTAATGCTTTCTTACCTCAGATGGTATCTGCACACCATACAGGAAATGGTAGTAAAATTATTAGTACTTTTGAAGTGGGTGTTGTTGTGGTCTTTAGCCGTAACTAGAAAGCAACACAGTATTTTAAACTTGATAAAATATTTCAATTTGAAGCAAAGGACTTTGAATTGCAGAGAACCTCACAATTTTATAAGGTGAAGTAATGTAGCTGAAGTAGATTGTTTTTACTGAATGTCTGCTCACATTTGCAGTGAAATGACAGCGTGGGTTGGATACCCTCTGATGGGGAGCAAGTATTAAAAAAAAAAGGCAGCTCTACTGGGAAGTATAACTCTAGTGCTGTTATCTTAAGGGTCACCAGGAATGGCTTCAGAAACTAAGCTTACTTTAGAACAGCAGCTTATTGTCATACTCAAGATTAGGAAATTCACTTCTTGCTTGTGAAGAGTAGTGTTGGGAGGCTTTTACGAGCTCACTTCCTTCATTTGCTCCATACTTTTTCATGGTATAACAATATCTGTGTTTAAAACAACCTTTTTCTTAAAACATTTATCTTCAAAGATAAAAGCAAAGTATTTGTAATGTTAGCATGGAATCGTCAGCTTGTAGTTAGATGCTCTGAGTACAAAGTTAAGAAATAGCATGCCTACAGGAATTTTTAGATCTGCTGGTTTTCCTGTTGTCACATGGTTTTCTCCACATTAATACAACTTTTGATAATTGCTCCCTTGACCTAGTTACTCTTTTTATGCTTTCCTTTCCACATCCAGTCAAGCAAGTGTAAACATTTCATGTATGTTAGAAATGAGAAGTTTTTTCTTCAGAAATGAATCACAGGGGAAGGGGAGGAGGGAGAACAGCAAGTCTTGTGGGTTTTCTCCTGTTCTAAATGAAATTGCGAAGGTAGATGCTGTGTTTAGGTCCTACCACATTGATGGGATTTCCCCCCAAATACTGGTTGTGAGAGATGAGTTTCTTAAACTGTATTAATTTTTTTAACTGAAAACTTTGTATGCAAGTTGCCTGTTAGCAGTGATTGTGTTGCCAAAGGAGGTCTGTTGATGCCACCACTGAGGCAAGTGGCATGTTTTGGATTTTACTCCTGTGAGATGGTAATTGGCTGCTGGCCCATATTATAAGGGCAGAAGAAGGTATTAAAAAGAAGAAAACATGTTTTTAAAAAGAAGGAGTAATTACCATCTTACTTTTCTGAGTAGGGCCATTGGTAATATAAACGAAACTAGTCATTTTTTTTGTTTTTTTGAAGCTAAAAATAGGAGCTAGGAGTGATGATAGTATACCAGACACTTTGAGATTGCTTTTATCACAGATGATGTTTTTCAGAATATTCACAGATAATCATTATCACTTGGGTCCTTCTGTCTTTGTCTAGAGGAAGCAAATCTTGCTTTTAGCCTCCATCCTGGTTTTGTGTAAATCATTAATTGCTCTTCTGTTTGTTAAACTGCAGCAAACCATCAGATGTGAAATCATATTATTAAGGAACTCTGATGCTTTATTTACATGTGTGCCGCACTTCCTAGTGCTATAAAAGGGAGGTTACACACTGCCTGTGCATCCAGGCAGGCATAGTGGGAATAGTACTTGGGATCTTTTTGTGTGAATTTTTGAGTGACTGTTATTAAGACTGTTAAGGTATACAAAACATAAATTGCTGCTCCAATTAAACTTAGAATGTGTAAGCAGTAGAGCTTTGCTCCAATGGATTAATTCTCATGCTCTCAGATAGCAAAATTGGTTGAAATTTGGTTGCTTAATTTTGCGTCAGTTATCCCTTTGTACGAACATATACTTGTTATCGCAGTACAGCAGTGCGGGATTTCTGAGGATGAGCACTGCGAGCTGCCAGCTGAGCTGAAAGGTCTCATGTGTCCCTTCCCCAGCATGGAGTGACTTAACACCTCCTCTCAAGGCCTGTGACACAATTGTGCTTGTCTGCAATTAGTTGCTTGACTAATTCCCAGTGTTGGTGGTTACAGAGATAGCAATGCTGTTGCTCTATACTGGGTATTCTATAGAGAACAGAAATTAATAGGTATATTTTGTTGCATAAAATGTGGATTTCCTTGACATGACTTCATATTGGGAGGGAAAACACGAACTTTGATTTTCTTCTTCTCAGCAGACTGCTGCTTCTTGGAGTAAGTGAAACAGAAGCTCTAGGAAAAGCTGTTATTTTCTTGGGTGACTAAACATATTTTTTATTCTCCATATAAATCATAGAATGATGTGGGTTGGAAGAGACCTTAAAGCTCATCTTGTTCTGACTGCCCTGCCATGGGCAGGGACACCTTTCACTAGAGCAGGTTGCTCAAAGCCCTCTCCAACCTGGCCTTGAACACTGCCAGGCATGGGGCATCCACAGGTTCTTTGGGCAACCTGTTCCAGTGCTTCACCACCCTCACAGTTGACAATTTCTTCCTGATATCCTGATATAAACCTACTCTCTTTTGATTTGAAGCCATTTCCTGCTTTCCTGTCACTGTATCCTCTTTCTCTATCTTTCTTGTAGACTCTGTGAAAGAGAACTTCATGGTTTTTTAAACCTCTGCTCTGACCAATGAAGTATTGTGTTTTCATTCTTTGCATATTTCTTAATTTGGTTCTAATAGAATATAAACATGTGTAAAAGTTATTTATTTTTCGAAATGGTAACAGCCCTGGTGTGTTTGAACCAGTGTGTGTTTACAGAAGAAACAGTCAGTCTGTTAAGTTTTAAAACAGATATTAAAGGAAAGAATAGTTAAAGCCATGTATGGAAAATGGGACAAAATGCAGCGTAAGTTAATCTGTTGGTAGACTATGTCAGAGTAAATGACCCTTTATTTTCTTTTTCCTACCTTAAAATGTGGGTTAGGGTAAATACTTTTTTTTTAATGTGGTCTTTAATAAAACATTTGTTGTAGCAGTCATTAGAGTTACAAAGCAGTTAAGGGTTGTACTGAAGGGGAAACAATAGAGGAGCAAAGGAGATGCCTAGGTTGGGGAAGACTAGGGGTGGGATATTGCCACAAAAAATTTGTCAACCAGAAGTTAGGAATGCTCAAAAGGTGCATTAATCTTGCTAGTATTAAATAAGATGTTGCAGATATGCAGATGTATCCAACCATTATACAGAAGAAGTAGAGCCATTATACTGTATACTGCAGAGGTCTTGTCTAGGAGGAAATGAATCATTTTAATAAGGAGAAGTGAGAAAGATAATTTGAAATCCAACTTGGTATAATAAGGCTCCTTGTTCTGAACACAAGCATTGGCTTTATCCTACATAGTACCCAGGGTTTTGGGGGGGGACATGCTGTGGGATTTCTTGTCTCTTGCTTTATCTGGTCTTTCCCTGCCCCCTTTCCAGCTCTGCCTCAGTTTGCCTGGTTTTGATCTCACCTTTTCTTTCTGAAGTTGAACAGTACTCTTCTTTTTGCTCATAGTTCTGGAAAAGCTAATTGAAACAAGGTTTTGCTAATTATCTTTGGAAGTGGCACAAAGGATGACTGGACTGGCTTGCTCAGCCTAGGGAAAGGGAAAAGTGCTCTATAATTCCTGGGCTTTGAACTGCTTGTGGCTGTATGGTTTCCCAGACTGTGGTCGCAGTTTCCTATTTGGCTGCTAGGAGGTGAATTCCAAAAGCTTCAGCAGAGTTCTGGTTTTTCTTGCTGCAAGAGCTTTGGCAAGGACTTCACTTCATACATAATTATAATAGTGGGTTAAATACAGAAGGTTGCATAATACATTTGTATTTATTAAATACGTTATCTGAATTTATAAAGTTCATAGTCATGTTGTGTGTGACCTGAAACCCCCCAGGTCTGGGGCTTAGTTTGTATGTGTTAAAAATTGACTGTGTTAAAAATACCAAAGGACATCTCCTCTCTGTGATCTTTTTAAATGTCAGTGTGGCCTTACTGTGGGTAAGTGATTTGTATATTTGAACATAGTGCTGGAGAAGGATGAGCAGACTTAGGAGCAGTGCTAGGAGTTGCCTGCTCTCAGCTGTCCCCAGTTCATGGTATGTAAGTTAGGGGCTGCCATCTCCAACCCATGAAGACAGGGAGTGATGATCCAAGCAGTGTCTCTTCTTGTTCCTTGCAGACCCGCATAGCAAATCAAGGTAGGTCTGTAAGGTCAACAGAGAAGACGATAGAGCAAGAATGAGGGTCGGCCTCTCTAAATACTCTACTGTATTTAAAATCTTCATGGCAGCAATTCAAGATTTTGTGTAGAGAGTCAGTGGTGAACCTTTTATAGAGGTGGTACGATCTATCCCGCGTTAGACTCAAAGAACAGTGTAGAAAATAAGCTTTTCCTCTCTAAAGGAAAGCATTTGTCACCCTTGTTACTGATAGGTGGTATGTTAATTCTAAGTGACCCATTGGAACTGGCACTAGTAAGATAAGATGGGCTTTGAGGAGAAGTGCTAACTTTGGGTCGCTCATGGTCAGGAGTTAAACATGGCATTGTGCATTCTTAATTCTGTAAAAGATGTTGTTTCCAAAATTCTTAAGAAACCTTTGGATCTAAATAGCTTGGGTTGCTGCTATTAAGTTGCAGCAGAGATTTTGATGTTCTGGGAAAACATTTTTACCTGCCAGGGAAATATGTGTTCATTTCACTTAGCAATATGTGGTTCCTTTGGCTTTGCTTTTGCATTTTAGGCAGTGCTTTAACATCTTCATTAGTTTGATTTTGGCCTATTTGTGCTAGTAGAATAGCTGTGCTGAAGTATTTCCCTCTGATATAAGTGGGGCCTGAATCATGGTTGAAAGCCATGCCACTTTGTTCATAGGAAATTATGCCTTCTCTCTCCCCAGGCTGGACACTGGGTCTTGCACCCTGAAGAGTGCAGAGACAGCTTCACTCTTACTTGAAGTATCTGGCTCTGAACACTTTGACTTCAGGCTGACAGTGTCTGAGCACCAGCCAAGCTGGAGCGTGTTTTTGATGTTCTTTCCTGGCAGACAATGAGACCTTTGTAGTTCCAGGATTGTTTTTCAGATACATGCTTTTAGTCCTAGTGGTTCAGCTGGTACTTTAAAAAAATTGGTATATAAACCAAAACTACTTATCTAATGAGAGGGAGCTGGAGTTTGAATCAGATTGGTGAAATTTTGAGACCAAGATATTCTTTAATTGAAAAGATTCTCTTAATTTTTGCTATAGAGCAGCTGCAGAACACAAGGTAAAATTGCCCTAAGCTAAAGATTTATTGACTTTGCTTTTTTTCTTTCCTCCCCTTCTGAAATAATCTGCAGTATATTGTGAAGTAGGGTAGCTGTGTTTGGACTCGTGTTTAGCAATGCCTAACTGACAGCAGTGGGTTTGATACAGAGCAGTGTTCAAAAAATGCATGAAGGCAGAAGCACAGCAGCAGACAATTACTAATGGTTTTTTCACATGATGCAGCAGGAGTAGGGTCAGGGAAGCTGTGGCACAGAGCAGAGGAGCTGTAAGCACATATACTGTTTGATATTTCAGTCTGTGGTGGTGGGTTGGACCATGAACATCTCTCATTGTTTCCCTTTTTGTATTTTCTCTCTGCCAAAGGCAGATGTAAACTTGCAGTGTTATTCGAGGTTTCTCTGTGCAGACCTACGTTTTAGCTGCAGTTAGGGCAGAACACCTCCCTCCCCGATGGGCAGCCTGTAGTAGCCTTGCTCATGTCCCTGTGGGACCAGAGAGAAAGATTAACAAACACTTTCCTGATGTAAGACTTTCCCCCAGGTTGGAATTGATAGGAAAGTTCAGGGTGGCTGATTAGTTCTAATTTCCCCCCCTGCCCCAAACAAATAATTGAAGGTTGCTGTTAAATTCACCTCATTCCCGATTAAGCCTCTCTGATCATATTAAACTGCCTAACTCAAGCAGTGTTTTTAGTGTTGGTGGACGAAAGCTTTATATTTAGAAAAACACTTTATTGTGAAACAATTTTAAAATTATATGGAAACATTGTATTTAAGGACTAATAAGATGTTTTATGTTGCAAGACATGAGAACAAAGGAGTTATGGATGTTGTGTATCTGCCATGAAGGTGCCTTCCTTCAGTTCCTTCATAACCATTTGTGCTTAATCATGAAAGGATCTGTCTATGTTAGCAGTGCTGGGGAATTTAACACATGCTCTGATGTCTAGTTTGTGTAAGGATTCCTGCATATTTCAAATATTTGGTAACTGCACTTGCGTGTTTTGGGGGAAAAAGCAGAGGGAGGTATTAGTAGTAAAATAGTTACACATGTATCTTTTCTTACTGAGTCATGGATTTGATATGTAGCTACCCTTAAGGGCTTTCCATAGTCCCTGGGGAAATATCTCCACCTGGATTCTTAGCACTGGTGTTAGAAGTGCCAGCTGCAAGGTANGGAAATATCTCCACCTGGATTCTTAGCACTGGTGTTAGAAGTGCCAGCTGCAAGGTAGCATTTGGTCATGTAAATGATAACTAGCATGGTAGATACAGCTACAGGGATTGTGTGACATGAAGGAATGGGCAGGAGGGAAATTCCTCTGGCTGGTTGTTGGTTTACTTGCAGGTCAACTCTTCTTTATTACGGATGGTTAAGTGAAGAAAAGACCTCGAGTGAGTGCCAGGCTATTTCTTCTTGAAAGACTAGTCAACAGATTGTTTAAGAACTTACAAACAGCAGTAATTAGCAGCCTGGCAGCCTAAGCTGTCATAGGCTTTGAATTGCATGTGCTCTGGAGCATTTTTCCTTTGCCTTGTCAGGACAGCTACATTTTACAATGGTCATTATGCTCCTGGCAGGGTTTGCAAACACATCCAGTTGCGTTTGGCTTGACTCCCATTGCTGCGGTGTTTTGTTTTTTCCAGAGTCCCTTTAGCTGCAGTTCAACACCTTTTATCAATGGAAACAAGAAAGTCTTGCATAGAAAGTCACTGTCTAGACCCTGACAGATGTTAGTTATGTGTTGTGTTTCATCATCCCCATTTCCCAGCATGGGTCTTTTTTGGCCACCAAGGTAGGGAAAGCCCACCAGCTCTATGGAACATGAGGGGCAGTGCTGTAATGGAGAAGTTTTCCCTGGTGCTGAGTGGTGGTTTTAGGTTAGAATGCGGAGACTTTCTTGAAAATTTAAGTTTTTGTGTGTTCTTGAGTAAAAAGAGGACTTCTTTTCTGAAGTTACTTAATGCCCTGAAATATGTGCAATTAGAAGTTTGGCCAAAGTTGTGATACATCAGTACATTTCAGTGAAAACCACAAAGTGTTCATGGCTAAGGATACCTTTCACAAACTTCCTGTTCAGCTCTTTAAAACCATTAATATTGAGGTATTCTGTGCCAACTCCTTTCTCATTGTAAAAGTTTTTAATTTTTTTTCTTTTTTGTGCCTTGAAAGCTGTACTCTTAATTTTAAATCAACTTAATTCTTTTAAGATAGGTTGAAAGAAAGGCAAAAAAATTCATTTGGGTTTTATTTTTTTTCTATTCCATTTTTTTTTTCAGACTCCCTGCACTTCTGAAACTTTGAGGCAGAGAAGCTGGGGGAGGTTGTAAAGTGAAGGTTTGGGGATTAGATGTGAGTACAGCCATCCCATCTGCAGGGATACAAGAAAGGTGCTGCTGTTAGCTCTTCCAAAAGCTAGTTGTTGAATCCAGAAGAAATCTCTTGAAAACCTTCAAAGACTCATTCAGACTAAATGTCGTGTGTGATTTTAGGGTCATGCTCTTTTTCAAGAGCTTCAAGCCCACATCACCAAGCACAGGTGAAAAGAATATGTGGAGAAGTCAAAGGAAGAATAACAGGCATCTCCCTGCAGCCAGCTGCACTCTGACTCGGTGCTATCTCTTACTATTATGAAAAACAGTGTGTGGCATCCTTGCTTGTAAAAGCTGGTTGTGGAGGAGGGCTGCATCCTGCTTGGTGTTTCTAGCTGAGGACGTGCATGTCGAATGATTAAAAGAACAATTTGGGAAAGATGTTGCTTCTGTGACTTCAGTGTTGCGGCAGTTGGGGTTTGTGTGTCTCTGATGTGAGGCTGGTAATGGCCTTCTTAACTTAAGTACAAGTTGTATAACTTAGTACTTCAGAGCTTCTTTTTGACAGTTAAGGTAAAAGATATACACTGTGGTTAATGTAGGAATAGTGATGAGAGGAAAAAAATACTATCAGACGCTGTTTTAACAGCTGTGGTTTTCTATGATAAAGACAAAGCCCTTCACATAAAACAAACTGCAGTTTAGGAATTAAGCCTGTTTTGAATATAAATTTATATTTAAATTCTGAGAGGAGATTTTCTTCTGTCTTCCTGAAGCTCTGTGAAATCCCTTGAGGGAGAAGGGAGGGAGTGCTTAGAAAGCCATTTCTGATATTAAATGGCTTCTGAAAAGATAGGCTCATCAAATCCTGAATTTGGGAGTTTGGAAGTTAGTGTTCACAGGGTGGGAAAAACTTTATTGAAGAGCTGCTAATTCCAGAGTGCCAGAGGTCAGCTGACCTGGAGTACCTTTTGTGCTCTGACATCAGTCCCTGTCCCCATTCCCCTGCTGAAGGAGGGGCTGGTGGGATCCTGCCTCCCCAGCTGGGGGCTGACTGCTCGGTATGGCCACTGGGACTGCTGCACCCCTCTGGAGTTCCCTGGCCAGTGTACTGTGAGGCTGAACAAATTCCAGTGCTGGCCAAGCCTGTAATCAGTTAGGTACAAGGTGAAAAGAACAAGGAAGAGAACCAAAAAGTGATAGCTGGGTGTGAAATATCACCAGGCCTTTATTCAGGGATATAGGAATCACAGCTACTCAGCATCTTTGTGTGCGCAAGGTGGGCCAAGGCTTCCATCACAAGTGCTGCAAAGGCTAGCTTTTGTTGTATCCCTACCTCTAAACATTCTTGGCACATTCGAGGGTGTCCTCTGCTTCTAAAATAATGGTTTCTGTATTTCTGCTCTGTCTGGTGCGGATGTTTAGCTCCCCCTTACCCCCAAGAGCCCCTAGTGTAAACATTTAGTCTAAACCTGATTTATTCAGGTCCTTTAACTTTGTACTTCTGTGGTATGAACAATTTTATACAGTGTTCTGAGAAGTTGTGAACTCCTGTCACAGTTTGTACTCACACACATTTTTTGAAGAAGATAAATGTGAAGAGCATGAATTAGAGTTCTCCTGCTGTGCTCAGTGTGAGAGGGGAAACCAAAATCTGGAGGGAAAAGCTGTTGTTATGGCAGCAGAAACAATTTTTAATTTAGACTTGCAATTCAGATGTCTCTTTCATGTTTCCTATTTCAATCTTGAAAGAAATCTGTGTATTATATAATGAAATAAATGACTTTTTAATACGCATATAACTCGTATCTCCCAAAACTCTGTAATTTAGGCACTTATGTGAATAATAGTACATGATACATAATAGTATGTTGCCTTCTGTTTTCCAAATTCTGTTAGAAAGGGTAATGATGCACAAATGTATAACTTCATTAGGGTTTTATATTTAGTACTTTTCAGCCCACTTTATGCAGATATCTTTATTGGTATTGCAGTGCAATCGAATCATTGGCATAACCTTCTGAGCAGTTAGGCTGCCCAATTATGATTGCAGTGAGTCTGCAGAGATTAATGAATACAACAATTTCTCTAGGTTTTAGTTTTCTTTCCACTGAACAAAGTGTGCTGGAAGGAACAGTTGGGGAAAAATAATCTGGTTTTAACTTATGGAGTTAGTCTATGGCATGTGTCTGAATGGAAGCATTGGCTCTTAGCATCTGCAGAAGACAGCTGCCTCGTGGCTGGGGCCCTCCTCTGAGAGGTTGGGCTCTGACATCTTCATGCAAGGGTCTAAGTGGTTCCATTTCCCTCCACTTTACGTGCAGAGTTGCTGTGTAAGGGGGACTTTCACTCCAGTGTAATGGAGAGAGCAAACTTCCACACTGTTCCTGGAGAGGACTAACAAGGCTCTTCAGGAGTATGTTTGACCTGGGGTCCATGAGCACCTTGAGTCCTTGCAGTGGGCAGGAATTCAGGGAAGTCAAAATGTTCTCATTTTGAGTGCTTTTTTTCCCCATTTTTCCCCACCTTTTCTTTTGCTTTCCCTCCTTCTAGTGTGCTGTCCACAGTTAAATGTTGTATGCAGTGATGTATAATTTGCCACAGAAGTCACATATGTTTTCCCATCAGTGTCCTGCTTGTGTTTGCATCACTTTGCTTTTTGCAGAAACACTCTTTCGTTATAGCTGAAGCATGGATTTTGTGCTCAGACTGTACATCAGACTTCCTTATCTTTCTTTTGCAAGTGCTTGTTCTTTGTTTCAGACTGTGTAAAAGTCCAGACACTCAAATGACATCCTGAAAATACCAAAAGCCTCTGGCTATTCTGAAAGAATTGAAATTGAATTCCTATTTTCATCATCATTAGGAGACCACTAATCATAGGCTTATGTGATGAGCAACTCCACTGTATGTTTGAGTACAGATAGGTATTAGGAACTGGTCTCTTGATATATGCACTGCTCCCTTCAAGGCTATATTTTGCTTTGATCTTAAGTGGTCACCTTCAATATGTCTGTGAAGCTTCTAGATCTGGACAAGCCATCTTTTTCTGCAAGCTGTTATCTGAAGTGAAGTGGTTCGTCTCCCAGAGAGTAGAATCTACCAGAGCCCAAAGGTGAATGTAGAGCAGAGCAGCAAGCAGTGAAATGTGCTTTTTAAGACTGGAGTCGATGGGTTTGGAGTGGGAATAGTGGAGGATTTTCAGTTGGATCTCCTTTGGTGATGGCAGTCATATCTTCCATCCAGGCAGACTTGTTACGTGTTGGTATTTCCCTTGTCTGTGGGGCAGGTAGGAAAAAAGGAAGGGAATTGCAAGCTGCATGCTTGTTAGTATTTTACAGTGATTATGTGTGTGTGCACTCCTGTAGCTCCATTACTGAATATTCCATCCCTCACTGGGATTTATCAAAACACAGTTTGGTGGATAGTTAGGTGGTAACTGTTGTGCTTTTGCCCAAGTATGGAGAGGCTTTCCTCATGTTTGAGGACTTTATCTCATGATACTGGTATCAGGAGAGTGAGAGAATCTGGCCCTCATCTTCTGTTAGGGTAGAGATGATGTCTGGGCCTTCAGTAGGTGGAGAAAGTAAGTGGTCTTGCACAGATTAAAATGGGTTACTTTTCCTGGGACCATGTTTTAGGCCAAAGGGCCTTGTAAAAGGAGACTGAGGAGAAGATAGAAGTTGGATGAGCTGGAAGAGGTTACCCACTGGAGGAGCTAACATGCTGGAAAAGCAATGACTTGGACAACACTACAGGTTACTTTCCTAGAATAGAAAGGAACGTGATGTAATAAATCTCGATGGTCTCCAAGGACCACTTTATTAACTCTGAACACCAAAAAAATGTAATCACAGGTTTTTTTGCTTACAGAATGCCAGAAAAAGGCATACAACGTATCTTTTTCAGCTGAAAAGAAATTCTTCAGGACTGGTTTTGAGGGCAGCAAGATACTTTAATCTTAGGTGATGCTTTTTCCTAGTGTTAACATCTTGAGTAAGACATGATTAGGAGGGGAAAAAGGGATTTTACTTTGGTATTTATTTTAAGGATCCTTAAGTGCACTACATCCAGGTCAGGTGCACTGAAGTGCACCCACAAATGCCCATCCCAAAAAGATCTGGTATAACAGTATAGGTCTTTCTAATTATCTAATATCTATCAAAATTCCCCAATGAGAGGCTCAAGTGAGCCCCCCTCCCCGAGGAACCTTCCCCTGGATGGTTCTATCTTAGTTCACAGAATGTGTTCTGGAGAGGACCTTGGGGTCTGAGGCACGTTGACTTCTACTTACCAAGCGTCTAAAATATTTAGTCTCCTAGTTTGACAAGCAAGTCCAAGAATGTAGGCAAAGGCACCAGGAACAGAAGCTGCAAAAAGGCATGAAAGAGGTATAAAATAAAAAGCAAAAAATTTCCATGGCATCATAGGGACATTGATTTATCTAAACTTCAAGCTAGGACATTTTTTTCTGTGAGAAAATAGATCTTTACTCATGCTAAATATATGCTTCCTGAGGTGAATGGGTTGAAAATTCTTTAGCAGCACAGGCAGTACTGAGAAAATCATTGAGAAATGTGTATGTTCCCAGATGCTGAGCATGCAATTTCTGAAACAATTTAAACTTTGCACAATTTGGGGGGGCAGGGGGGGCGGGGATTGTTGTTTATATTATGTGTGGAGCAACGAGGAAGAGGGAAGCTCTGTAGCTGGGATAGATGTCTGACAAATTTCCAGATGGAAAACACAGCAGTGTCATTTCAGCCAATATTCTAGAACTATGGAAGAGGTATGTCTGAGATCAGAAAACATTCAAAGGAGGGCTATTTTTCCTTGAGAGGTAGCCAGCTCTGCAGAAGTTAAGCATTTCTCTGAGTGGCCCTTGTGTACTGTTTGTGTGGAGCCGTCCTTCCTGCTTGCTTGAGGATCAGTGTCCAGGGCCTTATGGTTTTCTGTACATTTGTCTTTGTGTACCTTGTATCTTTTTGTCTGTTGGCATTGTTTGGTTGGTGCTCACTTGTTTTCCCAACCAGGTGTGCTTTGTATGGGTGGTAGCCAGGAAAGGCTGAGAGGAGACTATAGGGCAGGTAAAATCATGGAGTCGTTGGATGTTTTGGATTGGATTGTAAGGGATCTTTAAAGACCATATGGTCCAAGAAATCCCCTGCTGTGGGCAGGGGCATCTTATTGTTTGCTAGACCAGGTTGCTCAAACCCCCATCCATCCAGACCTTTACCATTTATTTACAAGGATGGGATATCCACAACTTCTCTGGGCAATCTGTTCCAGTGCCTTACCACTCTCATAATAAACATCTTTTGCTTGTGTCCAGTCTAAATCTACCCTTTCTTGGTTCAAAATCTGTTCCAGTTTCAGCAGGTACTACTGCTCCTCTCCTAGGGCTCCTTTTGTCTGGTACCAGAGCCAGACCCATTGTGGAATAAGCTCTGTCTGTGCCAGACAGATAGAGTGGTGCTGTTTAAGACTGGGCAAGATTGTCAGGATGGATCAGACCCTTTGTCCCTTGACTTTCAATATCTTGTCTATGAGGTGTCACTGCTGTATGTTTCCAGAGGAAAAAGTAGAAGCATCTTTGGGTTTTATGGGGTAATCTCTCCCACTGTTGTTTTATCACAGTCTGTAATGGTTAGAGGTAGACCTGTGCCTTTAAGGTTGTTGATAAATGAGTCTTAGTAATAAACCTGGCATAGATGGAACAATTGTCCTGATCCTCACATAAAATGTTCCATACTTGACTTCCATGACCTCCTGCCGGAATTAGTTTTTGCATTTATATACTCACGCACTCTTTTGTATACGCAAGCAGAAACTGCCAGGCTTCCTTTTCCAAATGGTTTTCTGTCTTATCATACTTGGATGTATTTCAGCAGATTTGGATTGTTCTGGAAGACTGTGTATTTTGAGGGTTTTTCCATTCCCAGAGCCAGAGTTGTTACCTCTTTCTGAAAGAGGTAACCTTGTCTGGTTTAGCAGCACCTTTTGGAGTGACTAGCACAGCATGTTATAATAAAGGAATCTGCACTAGTGTCCTCTAGAAGACATTAATTAGGCTAACATTATTCTTCATCTCAGTTCTGTTTATGCAAAGCTATGGAATTTGAAGTTCTGCTTTTTAAACCATGGCTGTATCTTGAACCTTTTGTTGAGCTGTTTCAAGTCCCTTTCTAAAAGTTATAATTAATGGTTTAGTTAAAAATCCTGTCAGGTTTTATAGCTAGCTTAAAATCTTTCATTTAGAGTCTGTTTTTTAATACTCAAATCCATTGGTGTTTTATTTCTTGTCCTTTAATGTCAATTATTTCTCTCTTCAGATTCCTCATGGTCCTGTCAGATACTGCTTTACATCAGAAACTGTCATTTTCTGAGGTTCCTACCTTTTATCTCTCCCTGCTGCAGCTTTCCTTTCAGTTCTTTGCATTGTGAGATACTTCAAAAGACAAGGATGTGGAAGATAGGTTGCCACTCATCTTTGCTCTTGTGCACACTGAGCCTTTACACTCACCCCTGCAGTTGGTCTCACCACCTGCCCAACCAGGGTTTGATATGTGTGCGTCTCACCACCTGCCCATCATCTGGTTACCCTGGCAAACCCATGCTGCCTGAGGAGCTGCCTGTGGCAGTCCTTGCTTCCTCCTTGGTCGGGTGGGCAATACAAAGCACGCTTCATTTAAGGTCAGGAACTACTGACTGAGAAACCTGCTCTCGGACACCAGTGTACCTGTTGTGGTTGGCCATTCAGAGAAGTTTGGGTTTGTGTGGCAGTTACTAGTGGTAGCCACAGAGCAAGCCAGTGCGAGTTCTTTTTGCATTGAATTGATTTTGTAGAATACATCCACATTGATACTACTATGCATAGTGCACTAGTTGAAAGAATGGAGGGCAGTTCAGGTGGATAAGGTAGTCTAGAGCTATTAAAGAATCAGGAAGAAAAAAATTATTTTGGCTGGAACTAGTTGAAGTGTTTTCTTCTTTGGCCAGTAAATGTCAGTTGCTTTAGAGGCATTAAAAACTTGGATATCGTCCAGCTGTTCTTGTTCTTTCCCCCCTCCTTATTTAGCTTTATGCCAAGAAACATATAATCTCTAATGACTCAAGCATGAGAGCTCTATTTTCTTTTATTTTTTAGTCCACATTTTATATATACATGTATATCCTGTTGACTTTTAAATAGCAACTGTTTGGAATTAAAGCTAAGTAGTAATGAAACTCTGTGCTTGATTATGTTGTTGTCAGGGAATTCTCTCAACAAGTATTGCACCGTGAGATGTGTAGAAATGAAGTATGGAACGATATTGGGTCGGTGTTCAGAGATGTTTATTTCTCCTGGCCGCATGGCCTGGGGGCCTGCTGGTGATCCTTTTTGAGCCGTGGGACCCCGAGCTCTTTTTCCCCAGCCTGGGAACCCCCACCAACCAATCGGACACGGCATCCAGGCGCACATGAGCAGGGAGCAGGGACAAACCCTGTTCATCCAGGGTCCCCTCCCCCAGGACCTCTCGGCAGGGAGGTATCTCCACATGATTCCATGGTGTAAAAACTTACAGTAGTTCAAACTTGTGGAGCAGGAGTCCCACATGCAGTGAGATGAATGGGCAGCTGGCAGATCCTCTCGGTTGCTCTGAGCTAGGTGAGGAGGGGGCTCAGCCCAGGTTTCCAGATGACTTCCAATACCTCCCATCCAAAATTGATTGCTATGACTTAACTATCTCTAAGTACATGACTGGAAAGGTGTAAGATTTGAAATACAGTTTTCCAAGTATTTCTGTGTAGTAGCCAAAACTTTTCAGGAGCATTAGAGGGATAGTTCAGTGTTAATTTTTAATAGCCCACAATGTGTTATTTTAACTCAAAATACATAGTCCCTATCTTGACAGACTGAGGCCGTATCACTTTATTAAATAAAACATCACACCAAATTCCATGTATGTGGTGAACTTGATGATGATTAGAGTTCAATTTGATAACAACACCCATTCATGTGTTGCTTTGATTTTGTTACACATGAATCTTAATTTTCAGAGATTCTTATCTGTTCTCTATTCAAATGTTAAAAGAAATGTTGAGGTAGCTTCCAGCAATAAAACTAAACTGACCAGCTTTCCTGTGAAACTTCCAGAACTTCCTGCTTCTGTTCTGGCTTAAAGTTTATGGTGTTAAAAAAAATACCCTTTCTTCTGTCATTTCCACAGCTGATTTTAGCCAGAATGTGAAAGCAAGGAAGCATTGTAACAGTAATAAATAAACACTTAAAAAACCATGATAACTCTGATTTCTAATGAAAATGGTCAGAGCTTCAGGTTTCTGTCCTTGATTTTATACAAAAAGATGCCTTTATGCCTGCTTGTAATTCACCTATTAAGGTCTTGGTGCATACATGTATAGACATATATAGATAGAGAGGGGAAAACATGAGTGTAGGAGAAACCAAGCAGCCGAATAAAGACAAATTTTCTGTAAAAACTACATAACTTGAGGAACAACTGGAAGACTGGACCAGCTAACAGAGTGTATGTTAGTTTGAGGTAGTGTGTGAGTCCTGCCTTGGTGTTCCTCATGCAGGCGTAACTGCTGAGATCAGGTTGTGTTTGAGCGTTAGTCAGTAATTCTATACTCATAGATGAAGTATTTTCCAGCTCTTAATTGGTTTCTGCATATTGTGTGCTGATGGTACCCATTATCAGAGAATCATTTAGGTTGGAAGAGGACCTCCAAGATCATTCAGTCCATCTGTTAACTTAGCACTGTCAAGTCCACCACAAAACCCTGTTTCGAAGACCCGCATCTACATGTCTTTTAAATGCCTCCAGGGACAGTGGTTCCATCACTTCCCTGGGAAGCCTGTTGTACTGCCTGACAACTCTTTAAGTGAAGAAATTTTTCCTAATACCCAATATAAATCTGCCTGACACAACTTGAGGCTGTTCCATCTTGTCAAATGACTTGATACCTGGGAGAAGAGCCTGGTCCCCACCTGGCTGCAACCTCTTTTCAACCTCAGCTCTCTTGTGAAAAAGCTCCCCTGAGCCTCTTTTTCTCCAGATTAGACAGCTGCATCCTCAACCGCTCCACATAAGACATGTGCTTCCAGACTCTTCACCATCTTTTCTGCTCTTGTCTGGACACGCTCCAGCACCTCAAAGTTTCTCCTGTAATGATGGGCCCAAAATGAATCAAGTACTGGAATTGAGGCCTCATCAGTGCTGAGGACACGACAATCACTGCCCTGTTCCTGATGTTCCTGGTGTGTTTCTGCCCACACTGTTTCTGATACAAGCTAGGATGTCATTGGCCTTCTTGGCCACCTGGGCACATGCTGGCTCATCTTCAGCTGGCCATGGACCAGCACTGCCAGGGCCTTTTCCAGCCACTCTGCCCCAGCCTGTGGTTCTGCAGGGGGTCCTTGTGACCCAGGTGTTGGACCCAGCATTTGACCTTGTTGAACCTTGTCTATCTGGCCTTGGCCCATTGATCCAGCCTATTCAGATCCCACTATGAAAGCCTTTGTGTCCTCCAGCAGATCAACAGTCCCACCCAACTTGTGTCATCTGCAGACTGTCTGCAAGTGCACTTCATCTGCTTGTCCAGCTCATCAACAAAGATGTTAAACAGAGCTGGTTCTGAGCTCTGGGTACCACCACTCATGGCTGCCAGCTGGATGTAACTTATCACCGCTCTCTGAGGCCAGCCATCCAGCCAGTTTTCTACCTGAAGAACAGTGCACCCATCCAAGCAATGATCAGCCAGTTTCTCCAGGAGACTGCTGTGGAAAACAGTATCAAAGGCTTTACTAAAGTGCAGGCAGACAACATCCACTTCCAGCATCTCTCCAAACGCAGAGTTTACAATCTTATGGTTGTTTCTACTAAATTGTAGCCAACATGCAGCAAAAACATGGGAAGGTAAGAAAATGAAACTTGTTAAAACAAGTTTTAATGTCAGTGAAGGAATAAGAAAAGCATTAAAACAAGAAAGTGGTTGTTAGCATTTGATATGTAAATGAGTATAATTCCTCAGGTAGTTTTTATTTGTTGAGTTTAAAGCTTGGAAGCAAGCTGGCTTTGGATGGTCTTGTTTATGGCAAGATACAAATGCAATAATGCAGGTAAATTTGCTGTCTTGTTCAGCCAAGTGTTGTTGGAAGTTTTCTTGTAGTGAGTAGTATCATGTCCCCCCATCTTCCACACCTGGTTGTTGTAGAAGGAGTATCTGCATTGCACATGAATGTGCTGTGACTGTGGAAGAGATCTGAGCTGGTTTCATGCCATGTGGCTCAGGACCAGAAGCAATGTGCCTGAGCTTGGTCAGCAGCATACAGCCTGGGCAGTTTGGGCTGGTGCCATCTCAGGGATGGATCTCTGTGCTTAGGGTCAGCATTGCTGATGTTTCTAGTGTACTCCTGTACACTTACATTACTCTTGGTTTTACATCTATGAGACTGTATTTAAAAGAAAAGGCTTTATAGGTTAAAGAAAAATAGTCATCACTTGCAACACCAGTCACCAGTCCAGGCATTCTGTCCTTTGCTTCTTTACTTTGTAATGTGAATAAAGTTTTATCTAAACAACAAAACTTGGACTCTTCTAAAATGTTTTTTTATAGCACTATATCTGAAGGTCTTCAGGCCTTATTGTTTTATAAATTGGCTTTGGGTTTCTGTGAGGAAAATAATGCTGATATATTCATCAAATTTAAGGGATTAAGAGATGAGGAGGAAGTTAAATGCTGTGAATAATGTGTTTGAATTGCAGGAACACAAACAGGGTTGTATGAAAGATGTTAGAGAACAATCTGTTCTCTGTTACAGTTTTAGAGATCTTCAGTGAAAAAGAGGACCTTTGTGTTTTTGCACACCCTGAGGAATGCACTCTCTGGTAGGTGGGGTACCTCTGAATGCTTTTAACAGCCTAATCAGTGCATAAACAAAATCACCCCATAGGCTGCTTTCTTAGTGGAAGGACTGTGCTTGTGTGGTATGCATTTCTGGCTAGATTCAAGTAGGGGTTTTTGGAGGCCTTTCACATTTTTTGTGGTAACCCTCTGAACAAAAATATTTGGAGAACACACCCCTTTAGGGTTCCTAGGTCTTCTTGTTTGTCAGTGATCCATTTGAAATCTGTGTTTAGAAGAAAAGTACTTGACTGCCTTTCAAAGTGCACCTTTGACATATTTCTGTGCTCTGCATATTTAAAATAAAGAAAATACTATTGCAATATGCTCTTAAGGTGCTGTTTGACAGTGTAAACTGGTAGTTTTGGTGATGATGCCTTGTAGTGAAACTTCAAGTGTTAGATTGCAGTGTTAGTGGCATGGGTTGCTGTGTAATCAGAATTTTGTATTTGAAGCAACTGGATGTGTTCATGATTTCTGCAGTGAGCAAGCTGTTCTCTGGGGTGAATTTTCTTGTTTAGCTGTCAGACTCTTTCCAAAAGCCAGCTCTTATCTGATAATAGAAAATAATGCCTGCCTGTTCAGGTTTGTGCTGAAAAAAAAGGAAGGAAGGCTCCCTATGTGCCTTGGGGAGGCCTGGCACCTTGGGCTTGTGCAGTGTGCTGAGCATCTCCTCAGCTCTGTGTGCTTCCCTGCCATTGCTGCATTTCCCAACTAGCCCTTTCCTAGCAATGTATTTCTTTCTAGCTGGCTTACCGTACTGCAGGTATATTGACAGAATTATTTCAAAGAAGTGGAATAGTTATGCTTTAAAAATATCTCGGACTATGGAAGAATCTAAATTTCTGTGATAGTAATATGTAACTCTAGTAGCTTTATGGTGCCTACCATGGGCTTTTCATTTTTTAGTTGTTTTTTTCTTAAAAGTCAGCACAAATAGAGAAGGACTATTGCTGCCATCAGATTTCTCTTTCCTTGGGAAACTCTGAATGGTTATGTATGGCCTTAAAATCCAAACCCTTACTGGAGGACAATGTAGCAAAATGTTCTTACATCATTCCTTATTAATATCTATGTTCATACTGGGTTTTGGTTTTTGGTGGGGGCATGTTTGGGGGTGGTGAGGGGATGTTTTAGTCCTAGCCTGGATTTTCTGTTGTTATTTTAATTTCACTTTACTTTCTTCTGTCTTTCCACTTTGCTTATTAACTTACAGAGGCTGAACATTTGATATCTGGGTCAGCCAAACTGTGTAGATGTGCTTCCCCTTTCATTGTAGCTGGATACTAGACATATTTTTCCAGGAAAGTTTTGTGCCCTTTCTTATGTAGAGCCACAGGAACTGCACAAGGATTTTTGGTGTGTTTCGGCATCCTAACCAACTGGTTATCAGTGACATATGAGCTCCATGTTAAATGGAGTATTGAGCAGTTCACATATCAAGTTATTGGATTACTTGGTTGAACAGAAGGAGCATGAGCTTGATCAAAACAAATTTAAAAGCTAGATAATACCATCCAAAGTCCTGCCTCCTTATTCCCTTGCTCTTCTGAGTCTTTTGCTGTGCACTGGCTGCCTTTCCTTCAGTAGCAGCCACTGTGAGTTACAGTACTGCCTGCCAGCATGGCAGAACCTCAGGCTGGCTGAGATGACAGCTGGGCCACTCAGTCCTTCTTTTCTGGCTTTGTTTTTTTTTCTAATGCATGTTATAGCATTTTTTCTTATGGTGATCTCTTTGTTTGTGTGCTTCCTTTCTGTGGAGAAGAAGTATTATAGATTTGTGGGGTTTTTTTCCTTCATCACCTCTTGTGTTCAAAAGCAAGTGCCCTTGTGTAGGAGCACCACTGCAGTATTGCGAGTAGCAGGAGGCTGGCTTGTAATTTGAGTGAACTGAAAGGAAGTGGGTATTTTCCCCCCTCTGTTTGGAACATGTGTGTACAGTGGTGAACTGCTAAAGGCACTTTACTGACATGCATGTGTTTCAGTTAGTGAAGGAGACTGTGTTGGTGAAGTCTGGAGCCAAGGCTGAAAGCAGGGAGGTTCCATCCAGACTGCTGTGTTGCTGTGATGGTGACCTTTCTCCTGCTGTGGTGGTGGGAGCCCCAGCAGCCATCTCCAGTTGGGTTAAGCTTGCTCTACTTGGACAGAGCCAGACAGCGTTAACGTGGTTGGACCTGCCCAGTGTACCACAGCTCAACAGTGGGCTATTTTGGGTAGGGTCAAGCAGAGGGTGATTAGCTTATCTGTTAGTGGGAAGGATGCTAATGCTCTGGAGGATTCCTGTTATTCTTGTGATGGAAATTGGTCTGGGCTTTCACAAAACAAAGCATTGATGTTTATAACAAAACAACAAAGGTGTGAGGTCCCAGGTGCAGTCCAAACTACTCTTGATTCTTGTCCTTGGGACTGTTCTTGCTGAAGTAGGGTATCAGCTTCTAGAAGCATTTCCTTCACTGTGTGGGGGCTGCGGGCTTATGTGTTTTGGATCAAGGTAGGTGACCATAGTTAGGCATATGGGTGCATGTCTTCCTTTTTTTAAAAAAAACAAAAGCTTCTGCATGCCTCTGCTACTCCTGCTTTTTCTGAGCTCCTGCCAGGACAGTCTGGGTCTAGTCATCAAACATGGGATGAATAGGGGTGGTCCTATCATGGTGTGTTTCGTGAGGATGCAGTAGCAAAGGTCAGCGAGCCAGGCTGGGAATTTCTTGGTAAATACAAAAAGGAATTAGGTGGATACAGTGACTATCCCTCCCTAGACCTCAGTCAGTGTGCACCATGGTGAGTACACAGGAGGTGCATTTTTAAGACAGTGCAACCAAGCAGAGGAGTAATTGAATGCAAGGAAGTGCTTCAGAGTGACTTCTCTGGAGAGAATGTCCTAAAGTGTACCACCTACATGGTGAGTTGTGGTTCTTTAAAACATGACATTGAGTCACCAGTATGCCCTGGGAGCCAAGAGGGCCAGCTGTGTCCTGCAGTGTGGCAGGCACAGCATCGCCAGCCGGGCAAGGGATGGGACTCTCCCGCTCTGCTCTGCACTGGGGCAGCCTCACCTTGAGTTGGTTGTCACAGTGTAAGAAGGATATAAAGCTATTAGAGAGAGTCCGAAGAAGGGCCATATGAAGGTGGTGAAGTGTCTAAAGGAGAAGCCATGTGAGGACTATCTGAGGTCACTTGGTTTGTTCTTGGAGGAGACTGAGGTCTACAGCTTCCTCATGTGGGGGAGCAGAGGAGCAGGTGCTGAACCCCTTTCTCTGGTGACCAGCGATAGGACCTGAAGGAATAGCATCAAGCTGCTCCAGGGGATGTTTAGATGGGATATTAGGAGAAGGTTCTTCACCTAGAGGGTGGTTGGGTACTGGAACAGGCTCCCCAGAGAAGTGGTCACAGCACCAAGCCTGCTGGAGTTCAAGAAGTGTTTGGACAGTGTTCTCAGTGGTGTGATTGTTGAGGTTGTCCTGTGCAGGACCAGGAGTTGGCCTCTGATGATCTTTATGGGTCTCTTCCAACTCAGGACACACTACGATTATATGACTTAACATGTGCAAGCAGAGTGAGGAAATATTTGAGACCTTTGTAGTGTGCTTTGCAGAATGTAGTAGGAGATGCTTCAGCATAGCTGAAAAATTTCTAAGGAAAGATTTGATGTGAAGACTGTTTTTTAGGAGGCTTGGTGTGGAGGTGCAGAGGTGAACATGCTGCAGTTTTTGTTAGCGAGGTGCCGGCCTCTGTCTGACACATTACTTGGTAGGCACTTGTGACTTCTTCCTGTTTAAACTGGTTAGTTGTATTAGATAGGACCATGAGGCAGTCTAAGTACTTTGTTTTCGTTCAGTGATGTTGAAACTAATTGGATTTATTAGATCAAGGGAGGGATATAAGCCACAGGTAGAAAATGTATTCTAGTTCTACTGTGTCTAACAAGCTCTTATTTTTCAAATTTATTACTCTGTGTAATGTTATGCTTTACTAGTCTGAAGTAGATCTAGTGAAACTGAGTGCTCATTCTCTGGCTTCTGCATCCCCAGTGAAATTCTGTTCTTTGAAAGTGCTTTCTGTTCCACAGAACTTCTGTTCTCTTTAATTTTTTTGACTACGGCCTACTGTTGCTGTTCCATGCTGTGCCATAAAGTGGTGTGTTAAAACAGGATGCCTTTGTCTGTGCTCAGGCACCATGGTTTTGGAGGGCGGGAGAATCTGGTGAGAGGGATCAAGTGGCTGGTGTTTACAGGCCCCTGGGGGAACCAGGCAAAATGGTGCCCATTCATGGGGCTCCAGCAGTAAAGTGTACCTTCCCCGGTGTTTCCCTGCTGTTTTATTTTGGCTCTGTGAGTTGCCCAAGCTGCAAAGAGTGCCTGGCTCTCAGTGCTTTCAGATATTTTGGGTAGCTGAAATGGCTCTGCAATCTTCTCTGTGCTTTCCAGGCAGCAGTGAGGGCATGGAGGGCATTCTCTGTGCTGTGTGGCTGCCGATGACATCCCCCTTGTCCCATCACGAGCATTGCTGAATGCAGACTGACCCTGTGCTGATAAAGCACTGGTGGTTGGTGTCTTTTGTCTTGCACTAAGTAGTTTTGGCAAAAGGTGGCTTTTGAGACAGAGCAGTCCTCCTTGGTGACTCTAGGTAGGAACAGCGCCATTGCCTTGACTGCCATCTGCTGCTACCTGGTCATCTGTCTGGTTTCTGGGCAGTGGGAAGGGAACGTGGCAGTGGAGGGCTCTTGATATGCTGCCTTCAGAAGTTGCTTTCTTCTAGGTAGTTTTTGGCTGTCTTGTGAATATACCCTCAGTAGTCTTGCCAGAGTGCTGTAGTTCTCAAAGTCCAGTGCAGTTTCACTTGGGAATTGTGGATGTACGATGAAACTCAAAGGAGACCGGGACAGGATTTCCTCTTTCCTTGATAAAAATAGTCTTTGGCTAGGGAGGAATTGCAATTCTCAAAAACTTAACTCAATTCACTGAGCAAAAATAGGCTTGCTGGGGAGCAAGCTGCTGGCTTGCTCCAGACTTGCTCATGAGCTTCCAGAATGTAGAAGTGTGGTACCATCTCTGACAACCAGAATGCTGAGAAGAGTGGCCAGATGTGGGATGTGGGAGAGGAATATTCCATAAAAATCTTTTGTCATTGACAGTGGAATAATTTCTCTGAGGGTTTTGGAAATATTTGGAGCTAAAGGCTAACTGACTAGTGTCTGGGGCTGGCATCCTCTTCAGAAATCAAGACTAGCAAATGGAAAGAGGTGAATACCTGAGAATACATACAATTCTGATGTTAAAATGGACATATCTTGTATTTTGGGAGGGAGATTTTCGTCCTGTTTTGCAGTTCCTCCTTATAGGAAATAAATAACACTCTCTTTGAGTTCTGATTATTTCCAAAACAGAGCAATTATGTTCTTCTTCCTGATGTTTTATTATCCCAAAATGTAAGTAGGAGGACTTGATGGGAAACCCATAAACAGGCAGTGTGGGTGAGGGAGCTGGTTCTTGCTACTTATGCTGTCCCTGTAGTGTTTACAGCAAGCACAATTTGCCATTGGACTAGCTATAGTCTGTTCTGGAGGTGTAGGGTGACTGTGTGCTGCAGTACATTGTCTGACCCACTTTTCAAATTAAATGGGTGTGCTGCAGTACCCTGCTGCAGGTACTGGCTCTCCCAATTTGTGTGGTCCCTGATTCCTTGTGTGACAGAGGGAGAACAAACTTGCCCCTGTTTTCTTTTCACTGGTTGCATTTTGACAAATAAAATGATGTAACAGCAGAAATTAAACTTTGACAAATTTTGGCTGGTGGGTAATGCATACCAGACTAGTTTTGTTACTAAGTTACTTTAAAAATGATAGCTTAAATGAATGATTTGTTTGTTGCTATGTTAGAGAAGAACTCCATCTCAAGTTAATTATTAAAGACTCAGCCTTATTTGAGTCCATAAGATGTTTGCTTATTGCTTTTTCCTTCTTGAAAAAAGGTTGGAATAGTTCTGCTGGTTTGGACTGTGGGGAATGAAAAAATTCAAAATATGAACTGCAGTCCTCTTACTTACTGGTTACCATAGAAATCTAAATAAAGAATGCTCTGCAAATAGTATAAATATAGCACTTTGACAGCTCTCACTTTCTTAAAAAGACATGCCATTGTTCAGATTTCTGTAGTGACTGATCAGTAAGGGCCACTGCACACATTCTGAATAAGATTGCTGTATAAGGGCTGTATTTATACTATTTGCAAAGTATTCTTGGTATCAGAAAACTTTTCTGTTACTGATTCTTGATATCAGTTTGTTGTTGAGACTGGCTGTGGTAAATGGGACTAGAAAAGGATGCTCTGAGAGCTGCAAAATGCTTAAGATTTTATGAATTATGAATGAGTCACCTACAGAACTGTTCCTATTATTCCAGAGAGAAATGTGACCCAGTGACATGCAGAGCAGCCACCTTAAAGCTACAGACAGAAAGTCAGGAAGCAACAAGATGTCTCGTTCTCTCTCCTGGTCTGGCTTGCTCACTCAACTTGGTGCATAGCCCACGGGTGGGGAATGGAGGTGAGACGGCTTTTTGAGTGTCTTTGGCCTCTGCAACTGGCATGGTCTGACTCGCAGCAAGTCACTTTGTGATCTTATATATTTTTAGGAGCTGAGATTTGTTGTAAAGTAAAACTGCTTCAGGCTTCCTCCACTGTCCTTAGGAACACATATTATGCATTTCTTATCTGGTGGGATTTGATGGTATTTTCAGGACTTTTCATTGTTTTCAAAGTAAATAATAAGACATTATAATTTTTTAAGCAGTCACTGTGGTTTGTCAGTTTTCCTCTGTGTTCACTCATCTTATATAATGTAAATCACTTCCATATTCCTTTGATTTTTCTTTTTTTTTAATTTACTTCTTTTTCCTGAGGCTGCTTAGCTGGTAGTAGTAGCCTCCTTGCAGAAAGAGAGCTAAGGATGTAAGAATTTTAAATGAGTTTCCATCTGGTGTTGGTTTTGTCTTGGAACGGGAATAAACATGCTATGCATTTTTACAAAGTAGAGGATTCTTTTTTTTTTCCTTCTGATAAGTAAAAACAGACTTGAAAAAGCAAAATGGAAATTTACAGATTTCCAGAGCCAGGTCACCGAGTTATGGCCTTCTATCTGCATGCAGCTGAGTGAAACCAAAATCTGCCCTGTGTGATGAATGGGATGATGCCCCATGAGAGCAGTGTTGGGAGGCCTGTTCTTCTCTCAGTGACTGTCATTATTCGGTGCGGTTGGTGCTGCTCTGTTTCTGTCCTTCAGCTCTGTGTGCTGCAGCAGTGACCATGGAAAGTGCTTCACCTTTGCCACTCTAATCTGAGCAATGTGCCTAGCTTGAGGTGCCTCCATATGGAAATCACCTCCCTTGGAGGACTGGTGCCTGAATGGACCTCTGAAAGTGAGGACGAGTAATACAGGCGTCATTCCCCATGGCTGAGACCATTTCCTTTTGAGTTCAAAAGTATCTGGGGGACATATTTATTATTCAATGGGAATTTTTTGATCTTTCAAGTCCTTTTTCTTGATGTTCTGCCAAAAAAGAAATAGTTTTTTCAGTAGCAGTTTTACAAAACCTTTGTGATAAGAAACTGACCTGAACTCAAAGTGATTTTTTGATGGATGTGCCAATTTTGCTCTGTTATTTTTTTTTTTGTGTATGTGTGTGTCCTACTTTCTAAAAACCCTATTCAGCAATTCTAGTGACTGTTGGCTGTGTGTTTAGATGCTTGCAAAAGCATTAGATGGTGGAATTTTAGCTAAGCAATTATTTCCTTAGATTTGTGCTAATATGGTGTTGCATTTCTTTTCCTGTACAAACTCATCAAAATTGAAGAGACCTCTCACTAAGGCATAATATGATAAAGGAAAGTTGAATTTACATACAACACTAGAGTTTTGTTGTACCTAAGTTTCCCAAGTAATTATAATTTAGAGTATAAATATAATATGTATCTTGAAATACACTTAATAACATTTGAAACCAATTCAGCTGCAAACTAACATGCTTTTTTTTTGATTTCTGGTTTATATATGGTGTTTGACAACTTGTTGCTATTATCTCTGCTATGTTCCCCTTTTCAGAGGAACAGAGATTCACAGAAGAGCACATAATTGCTAGACTGAAGGTTGGAAAATAAAGTGAAAATTTTAAAAAGCCCCAGCTTCTGGCTTCAGTGGGGGCAGGGAAGGTCAGTGTGATACTTGGCAGTACTCATGGTCCATGTCTTATTGAGTGGTGTTGAATGGGGAGGTGAAGTTAGGCTGCTTTCAGAGAAACAATACTGCTTTTTTCTATTTTTTTTTTTAATTGCCACATCTTGGAGTGTAAAGTGAAATCACCCAGCTTTGCAGCCTTGCAGCTGTACGCAATCCATTCAATTTGGAGGACTGCTGAGAAAGAACTTCAGCTGTTTGAGTACACTGGGAGAAGAGTTGTCATAAACTGAAGAGCATCCTTCTAGCCTAATGGATTTGAGTAAAATGAAAATTAATATTACAGCTAAGCCAGTGAGTTACTGTTGGAAGAGGGTATCCTTATTATTTTAGTTTGTTTTGTGGGATTTTTTTTTCCCCTCACATGTTGTGTGGTGTGGCCCTGCCCTTCTGTTTCAGCCAGTGCTGTGGCTTGATTTTTTTGTATTGCTGAGTGTGAGTTAAATGCACTGCCTGGATTCACCCTACTCCCTATGGAGGCTTCTTGAAAGGGTGCCAGAACAGGCACGGGAAGATCAGGAGGTGTAAGAGAAAGTTCCCTGAGCTGCCAATGGTCTGGGACACTTAGGGCATGCTGAGTCCACCAGGTAAGTGGGAACCCTGCTGAACAGATGCAGTCTGGAAATCTAAACTAAAGCATTTCTAATGAAAGGGGAGAAGGACCTATTTGTTGCAGAGGAGCAAAACTTGTGTAGTTCTGTTTTTCACAGGGCACAGTGAGGTTGGATTTTTGGGTGCGTTGGGTTTTATTTTTTCAGAAACATCAGGAGTTTCTGGCAATAGGGAAGAGATCTATCTTGGTAACTGGAATAACCCAAATTGAAGACAGGCATTAAATGCAGTGGTGGGTATTAATCTCCATTCAGCACTTCATAGAAGGTAAAAATGCAGCTTTCTACTCTGGAACACTTGATATATTGCTGTGTGTTGCCATTGCTGTTGTTTCTGATCTGTGCCTCAGTCAGATAGGGCATGTTTTATGCCTGTGTTGTGGGTATGAATTCCCAGAGGTGTTAGTCCTTTGGGTTTCCTTTCAGGTGTGGTGAGGAAGCAGCTGACCTCTGCTGCATGCTGTCAAGAGACAGTGATGTGAGAAGTTGCCTCTCGCCTCTACAGAGCCTCCAGGAGCAAAGTGGTTATTGAGCCTATTTTACTCGCCTTGTTTGTGTTTGTCTGGCAAAGTAAATAGACACTAATTATCCTGTTATAGTTACATGGTACAATTTCCTTGTTCATTATCTGCCCCTGCCAGCCTAAGGACCTTTGACAGTAGTTTGGCCTTGAGTTTTGCAGATGTCAGACATCTGTCAGAAAAGAAAATGCTGCAAATCATGAATGGACTTTGAGAATAAATGTTTCTTATACTTCCCCAGCATAGGCATTGGTAGTATAAAGCTTCTGTGCTGTGGAAGACTGATGCAGCTGGTGTGGGGGTTAAATCAGTCATCACGCTGACAGCTCATCTGATAGCTGGGCCTGGAGGTGGGATACTGCAGCAGCAGCATCTCCAGAGAGAGCAAGATGTGCCTGAGCTCAGGCCTTTCACTTTCTCCATGAAAGATTTGTCCTTTCACAGAACTTTGTACCATGTTAGATGCTTTTGAAAATCCTGTACAAGTAGATAGTTGTTTAACTATCCAGAAGGCTGCTGATAATTATTTAGTAATTGTAGGTGCCGTCATGTAAGGATTTGGTTATTCCTGTAAGATACCAAGCAGCTTCTCCTGCAGCTGCTAAGGGGAAAGTGATTCACGATGCCTTAACAATTCATCAGTCTTGTACTGTTTTTACTCTTCCTTCATCGAAACCAAGAAGTTGACTTTGTTTGCTGCATGTTTGCTCACAACTCAACCAGTGTAGTAAAACGAGTGAGGATTAAACGTGGCCTGTTTTGAGACATCTTGCTGAGGGAAATTGCTCCTGTGGATCGCTGTGTTGAGCACTAGTGAGCTCGTGCAGTAGTTACTTAAAAACTATCTGTTAGGAAAGTTGTAGTTCCTTACATGGTCCAGTTACTCAGATATATACATTATTTTGCATTTTGTAAATTGTTCAGCCTCTGGTTGTTCACAGCTGCATTCCACCAGACAGAGCAACTAAAAGGATTGCTTTAGAAGAAATGCATTGAGGTCAGGACCATTTATAGACCCTTGGGTTTTCTGTCAGTTAAGATTTTTCCTAATATTAGCTTTGGGCTTCACTCAACTGGGGTTATTTATTACTTGTTTATTCTTATCCCTTGGAATGTTGAAATTGTACAATAGATTTGTCCTGTCATTAGCTAGCTTAAATTGCTGCTTTGTTTATCACTTAAAACAAGCAATCTATATAAAGCTGCTTTTTGTTTGTTTTGTTGTAAAGGGTCTTACCTTTGCCAGAAATGAAGGAAACCATAAGAACACAAAATAACAGAGTACCTTAGGTTTACTGAAAATAGCATGTAACAGTAGGTTCTTCACTCAATTTGCCTGCCTAGTATGGGCAGGTTTGGCTGGATTCCTGAAGATCTGTCTTATCTTGCAGGGGCTGTGGCATAAGAATGGTTAGTCTTGAGTCTCCAATGACTGTTGAGAGAATTTTATTTGTCAGTAAGTGTCACTTTGGGGTTTTTTTGCGTCTTTTCACTTCTCCTTTATTTGTTTGTCTTTTTTTTGGATCTTGCTATGGTCTTCTGGTTCAGAAATCATGGAGAGAACTCCTCCAGCTCTCTTTTGTGCACAGGTTATACTTCAGTGGAGGGTCTCCAAGCATCAAAACAAGTTACTTGTAGATGGTGTTACAGGTTCTCTCCTCCAGCTTGTTCTAAGACACCTGTCAAGAAGTCACAGGTACTACATGTGGTGGTTGTGATTTTAAATAGGTTTGTAAACGACCCTACTATGAGCTTAACCAATTTGTATAAGGCCCCTCTCACTGTAACTAGCAAAATAAAATCCTAGGTCTCTGTGCTGTTACTCTGTATTTAGCCTCAGCTATGATTTTTCACTAGCTTAATATTTAAAGAAATCTTGTAAATGACACTGGTTCAACTTATAGGTAAAAAAAAAAGAATACAGGTGCTCATATTATATAAGTTGTATCTTAATTAATACAGCTGTATGATTGCAAAAGTGTTTACCTTTTACTGTACTTGAGTGTGGGGGATTCAGCCTAAGGAAGTCTGAGGTTTATTGTCATTTCTGATGTTCTCTCTTATTGTGCAAATAAAGGCAACATAATCCTTGCTGAAAGCACATCTCTGAACAAGAGATAGAGGGTTGAGAAACAGGTTTTAAGTGGAGAAGAAGAATTTAATCTTTCAGCACTATCAGGTGAAATAAAATCACTTGTTTAAAACCTCTAAACTATCTGTTTTTTTCCAGCTGTAATCACTGTTCTTATGTTTCATTTCCTCCACTAACCACCATCACTTTTTTTCTTTTTACATAGAACTTGATTACCACATTTACTGTGGACAGGGCCCTACTGTATCTATGTACTGGTGAATAAGCTACTCTGTGTCATGGGGAGTGTCTGCAGTGAAAGGTGTGTGTGTGTGAGAGAGAGAGAGAGAGTTCTTTAGATACATTTTCTAGATGTTACTTCACTCAGTAACATTTAGAATAAGCTTTGCTGGCGTAATAGACAAATTGGAAGAAAAGAGTTTTAAACAGTTATTTTTTTTTAAGGAAGTGCATTTGTTCTAAACATGAAAAGGCAGTACAGTGTTTTAAACATTTGTTACTTTGTGCCTTTGTCAGGCAAAGACAGCCTTTGACTTACGTTGGCTTGAATTATACCACTGGTCATGTTTTGTGCATCGGAAAATTGAGGTTAATTGCAACGCAACAGTTGTGCTTTTAGAATGAAAAATGCTAAACAGAATTTTTAGTTACTATTTAAAATCAAGCCTTTCCTCTCAGCTGGAGAAAATGCAGCATATATTTGGAAAGAGCAGACTGCTATGCTGTGTATTAGTATTTACAGGCAGATGCCCTTTGTTTAAGAATAAAGTTTTAAAGGAGTTGACTAGAGTATTTGCGGTGTAAGTATAGTTTGGCTTCTCCCTTGTTGGATGGCACTGGAGTTAAAAAAGGGCAGGAGAAGGCAAATGTGGTTACTGGCCACAGCCTGGGCTTCTGGGAAGGCCTGGCAGCACCTTGGGCCTCTGTGTGTCTGCACTGGGTTTACATGGCAAGATTTTGGTAGTGGAGGGCTACAGGGGTTCTCGGTGCTGGAGCAGAGATTCCTCTGCAGCCCTTGGTGAGGCAGCTGTGCCCTTGCAGCCCATGGAGGTCCACAACAGAGCAGAGATCCACCTGCAGCCCATGGAAGACCCCATGCTGGAGTATGTAGATGCCTGAAGGAGGCTGTGACCTCATGGGAAGCCCATGTTGGAGCAAGCTCCTGTCAGGACCTGTAGACTCATGGAGCGAGGAGCCCGTTCTGGAGCAGGTTTGCTGATAGGACTGTGACCTCCTGGAGGACCCATGCTGGAACAGCCTGTGCCTGAAGACCTGTGCCCTGTGGACAGGGATCCGTGCAGTTCATGAAGAAGAGGAGCTCTTGGGAAGGGCTCAGGTTGGAGAAATTTGTGGGGTGCTATCTCCTGTGGGTGAGACCCTGTGCTGGAGCAGTGGAAGGGTGTGAGGAGACCTTCTCTGAGAAAGGAGCAGCAGAGACAACACATGGTGAACTGACTGCAGCCTACATTCCCAGTCCCCTGGTGCTGCTGTGGGGAGAAGGTAGAGAAAAATGAGAGTAAAGTTAAGCCCAGAAAGAAGGGAAGGATTGGGGGAAGGTGTTTGATGATTTGATTTTATTTCTTAGTACCCTACTCTGATTTGATTGCCAATAAAGTAAGTTAATTTCCCCAAGCAGAGATTGTTTTGCCCATGGTGGTTAATTGGTGAAGGATCTCTCTTCCTGTCCATATCTTAATCCAGGAGCTTTCTATCCCCTGTCCAGTTGAGGAGATCAGTGATAGAATAGCTTTGGTGTGCTCTTGGTGTCCAGACAGTGTCAGTCCCCCCATAGAGATCTGGCTTTGGAGCAAAATATTCTAATTTGAGGGAAAAGAGGATTGTTGTTTTCTTCAAAAGTTATCCCTTCAGAAGTCTTTTTGTTCATTTTAATGTCAGCATTGATCTGTCTCAAAATTACTGAAGAGAAGAGATGGTTTGGGGTAATATTTTATTATCTGATAGCCTCTCCATTTTTGAGAAGCATAAGTAATTGCAAATAAGATATCAGAACTTAGGCTGAAACAAGGCCAGTGGCAGAATTCAAATTATTTAAAGGTATTCTTTACCAAGGGAGGAAGTGGACATGACCCTGGCAAGGAAATGCTGTCTCTGGTCTGGGAGGGTTGCTGTCCTTGCACCTGAGATAGAGCAAATACGCCAGATGACTTGGGTAACATTTATTTCGTCTTTTGGGTTCTGTTTTATTTAAGCTATCACAGTAGAAATCTTTACTTAGCTTATACAAATCTCAATCTCTTTCTTTCCTTGTCAGGATTCACAGAATTGGCTCAGTACTACAGCACTGTAGTCAGATACCCTGGTCTGCCATGACTCAGCTACTCCATTCTCTTAGGTTTGGAGGCTGTGTTTTTGCTGACTGTATCAGCCACATCAGAACTGTGTTAAATTTAAGCATAATTCTTCATGTGCCTGTAAGATGACTAACAAAGAAGGGTGTAGTAATCTAATGGTCTGCTGCCAGTCAAAGACCTCCACAGTGTGAGTTTTGCATACTTTTATCTTCTGGAGTAGTTAATTGAGTATGGTGAGCTTTTAAAAGTATTCCCTGCTGCTTTGATATGGTGATCTCGCAAAAAGATGAGCAGCAAAACCTGTTTTATAGGAATACTTGCTGAATAGCAATAACTGTTTTTTAAAAAATCCTCTTTGTTAAGGTCTAAACATATAGCAGCATGCTTGTGCTATAGTAATTATGGAAATATTTTTTTTGTGAGTAGAAATAGCTTTCATTTCTTATTTCTCTTAGCAGACTATCTTTAAGATCGTTCACAAGCTGCTTGTTAAAAGTACAGACAGAAACAGTATAAATTGGAAAGATGATTAGTAATAAATATGCCAGGAGATCAGATGGCAAGTGGCAACTGGTATGAACACACTGAGAATTTTAAGGCATCCTCTCAAATCAGGTTTCAAAACACACATCTGTCTTGGCATATTATATGGAAAATGATTTTAAAAAAATTATTTAATTGTACATTGATCTCTCAAAAGATTTTAGAAATACCTGGCCGAATGGACGTGTAAATGAAAAGAAATGCAAAAAGCTCCCTTGTCTTAGTTATGAATACAAGGTACAGAATCCTAGCCCCACTGATTCAATTTGGAACAGTTTTTGTCTGCTAATTACTGCTTTGAACAAGGTTTTCCCCTCAGTTGTCTTTGTTTCTGCTCTAATACTATCGCAACTGTTGCATAAACTGTTCAATTTGCAGGAGCACTGTCACCTCTGTCAGATTAATGTTTCTCTGAGCAGAAAACATATCTGTGTATGGTATCCCGTGTGTGGGGGCTTGGATGATGTTTCTTCAAGAGAAACCTGGTGGCTGCTTGTTATGCTCTGTCTCCTGCACCTGCCAAAGCTCCCAGAACTTCTGGATATTGCCCAGCCTGGCTGATGTTTCTGACAAAAGGTATTTCTTTTAAAACGCTTGCTGCTGTGGGCAGCAAATGCCAGAAACTTCTAGATCCTTGGAGGGGGCTTTTGTGTGACCGATGCTAGGATTACCCTTCCTTTTCCTTCCCAGGTTGCAAGGGGCAGGTCTGTCCCTGTATCAGCTATTCACCCTCCTGCAGAGAATGAGGATGATCTCTTTGGCTGTGCTGAAATTAGATCAGGATGTGTGGATTTCTGTAAGCTTCCGATATGATCCACATTAAATTTCTTTTTTTATTTTTTTTTCACCCTTCTATATTTAAACAACACTGAAAAAACAGAGGGGGCCGAGAAGAGTTGAGAACACTGGCCACATGTGTCATCCAAACCATTAGTGCTGGCAGTGCTCCTGGCCTGTCACATGTGCCAGATGTGACATCTTTCAATGAAATTCAAAGGCATGGTGAAAGATTATGGGCACGGTTTCACATCACTTTCGACTGCTCCAAAATTAATGTTTTAAAAACTCTTAGCAGCAACTGTTAAAGGATGTCAGTCCATGTTCTCCAAGCTATTACACCACACCATCTCCTCATCCCTGGCATTCTTCTGGCCCCTTGTCCAAGCTGATTAATTGGAGAACCCAGCTGAAAACTGATCCCTCAAAGAAGATGCATCTTTGTGACCACGTCTCTGTGATGAGGTGGCAGAGCCAGTCTAAAGGCCAAGTGCTGCTGAAAGGGACAGTGGGCTTAAATCAGCAGAGGTGTAAAACTACAGTTACCATCACTCTGCTGGCTGGGGAACAGCAATTCTGACTTTTACTTCCTGCTGCTGAATGCACATTAAATGACTCCTTGTGAGGACTGCCTGTTCACACATGGTTTTTAACCTGTTTAGTCCAAGACTCTGTTTAAGTTCTGCCTGCATGAGATTAAAGACAGTTCCAGCTCTTGTTTTTACATATTTCAGATTTATACTGAGCTTTATTATAATACCAAATTTCACTGTTGCTTTTAACTATGGGAATAATTTAATTTTAAATTGAGTTAGCTGGTCTTGCAGGCATCTAAAATGTGTGCCTCTGTCCAGTCACATGCATACTTACACATATGTGTGTACCCATACACACTCCTATCTCTGGCAGGAAGTCTTGAAGCTGCTAGTTCTTCCTCAGTAGCTCTGAGAATAACCAGCTTCCTAGGTGGGTAGACTGGAAACAAGGGGCGTTATTGTTCTTGCCATTTGTGACTTCAGCAGAGATTGTAGATGCTTACTTCACATACTGCTTTCTAGCCATTTCTGGGGCCATTTAGGTTTTGAAGGGTCTGATGGAGAATTTTAATGTTTTTGACTTTCAGGTGCTCCTGTTTCAGCTGTCTGTGTTCAAACATGGTGTGACTTGTCAGTAATTTGTTACCTAGAGCTGTAATTCTGCAATTGAACACTGACAAGTTCCAAGACCTCTTGGAGGTGACCTGTTAGGAAAAATACTTTCGCACTACAAAGAGTTTTGTATTTTATTTTTCAGTTGCTGTACAAACCTCAATCTAGGTTCAGTGAAACCAGTGGCTAAATTTCATTTGATTTAGTGGAGGCCTCCTCAAGACCTTTATCAGCATTTCAGTTCAATTTGTTCTATCATATGCTTTGCTTCCTGTTGTAGAGCACCTTCTTTTCAGTTTCATACTTTACATCTTTTGTCACAGTTTAACCAGAGCGGATCAATACATAGACAGCCCCAGAACTCTCCTGTCAAAGCCAGCTTCTAGTCTTTATCAGTATACATTTTGGAAGCTGTCCAGTCCTGCTGTGTCCCTTCAAGAGGTTACATTTTTTTGCTGTACTGATTAACTTAACTATTTTGAGTAAATTTGACCACCCGTGGCTACTGCTGACCCTAGATTCCTGCAGTACCTCCAAGCAAAATGCTAAACATACCTGGCATTCTTGAAATCAGGATGCTAGGACAAAGCACTGCAGTGCACAACCGGGGCAGCCTTTGCAGGGGAAACCCTGCTTCTTATTCTGTCTTAAAATCAATTTGGGCGCACAGTGTTGAGAGATGAGATTCCTCTCACTCTGGTTATTTATGATGCCCCTTGGTTTCTTACTGACATGGATGGTTCTGCGTGAATTGCAAAAAATTCAATGTAATTCTCTGGAATCAAAGCCTTAGATAAAACAAAGGGATGATAGGAGGTTTTAATTCATAGCCAGAAATGATAGGGATCTAAGTGAGCTAGAGCAAGGCAATATCATTAGTTAGGAGTTATTAGGGAATTTTACTGCTTCCTTTTGGAGCATCTGGTAACAGCTGCTTAGATCAGGTCTGTTCTGAGGTGGCATTCCTGTCTTTTAATGAAAGTGGTTTAGCAATGTGCAGGCAATTTTACTGAAGACTCCGCAATATTGCAGTGAAATCTTAGTTTCTGTGGTTTGACTTTTTAGTATTGACATGATGTGTGAATATAACCATTTGGTGGCTAAATTGTTTGTGATGTCCTGTAGGAAAATTTCCTTTTGATTCAAGAGGAAATTAATTTAAAACTGTTTTGATTTAGTAGACATAGACATAGACATAGCTGCTTCCCATGTATATGTATATGAGCTCATTTTAAAAAACAAACACAAAGACAACATTTGCTAATAAAAATCTAGGTCTTAAAACCTTAGGAGTGGAGACCTTGGAAAGAACATAAATGAATGTATTTTAGGCAAAGCAATATAGCTAATAATTGTTCTGTGGTCTTACTATTGCTCTTCTGTTAAATAAACCACTTTTAAAGTGGTGTCTTTTGGAAATATTGGATTTTTTTTTTTTTTTTTTTATTTTAAGAGTAATTGCTACATCAGACTTGTGATCATACATTGTAGTTCTTGGATGTGTAATCATACATAAGCAGAAATTGTTACTCAAAAATGTTTTGGGAGGTTTTTTTTGTTTTTGGTTTTTTTTTTTTTTAGTAGAATTGCTGATTGTGGTCTTAGGGCATGTGGGTTAGGGTTGTTTGGATCTGATAACTTGTCTGCAATTGTTGGAAAAGATTTTTCAAATTAATTAAGATTATGCTTGCATGTTGCAGGGTAGAATATGTCTAAGCTTAGAGGAATAAACTCTTGAAGCCAGTAGGATGGTAAAGGAAAGCTTTGTAGGTAAAGAAAAGCTTTGTATAACTTTGGGTAAAGGCGTAGTTAACGCTGTTCTGCAGTCTGAGTCATACTGAGAACAACAGGAAGTCATTGGTCCATGCAGGAAGCAAATGTAGGATACAGGACTTACTTCTCTGGTATGTAAGTGCCAAATTTCTTGTCATGTGACAGCCATTCTTTGAGTTTTTTTTCTTTAGGTAGTGGTTCTCTTGACCTTTCTATAGCTGATGAGTTTGTATCTTCTATCGTCCTAATTTCTCTTCCCTGGAAAAAGTATTTTTTCCTCTTGTTTCTAGAATACTTAATTATCATTTTCTCAGTAGAAACTGCAGGATCTCTTCTATCAGAGGCCTCAAGCTGGTTAAAAAAAAAGACAGTAGAAACAGTAAATGTATTAGATAAGAGGTTTTAGCCTCATAGCAGATTTTAAGACAGTGGGAAAAATGTGAGTGTATTTTTTGAAGATGATTGGAAAATTAATCTCATTCTTTTCATCAGGTGACTACACCATTAATAGATCTCCCTATCAGAGGCAGTGAATTGAGAAAATACTGCATAGCACTAGAACTGTAGTGTTAAGTAAAAAAAAAAAATTAAAATATTTTTACTTCCTTAAGAGATTAACCCTAGATAGTGAGTCAGCTCACCAGCAATGATGATTAATAAAGGAATAACCTAAATAAGGATTTTTTTCTGTTAACCACTAGTTCTTCTGAGCAAGAAATAATTCCAAGTACTAGCTGACCCTGCTTTGTTAAAAAAACAAACCAGACAACAGGACAACCCAAAAGCCCCCAAGCCCCAACAGTTGTTATATTTCAGATGAGGGAGATACCACAGCTATTTGACACCTACTTCTAACAGTGGTTGTGCCCTAATTCTACTAAGCAGGTATGAAATGGCCTATTCCAAACCTTTCATAGGCTTGCATAAGATCTTCTACTGTGGGGCAAAAATGTGCTGTATTTTTTTTTTTTAACTTTGTCCCACCTCAAACCAGACTTGACAGAGAGGCTTGTAAGGTAGATGAGATGATCTCTTTTTACAATTAAGCACATATAAGCAAAAAAGTTTTGAATATGTTGCCCTGGTGTGCAGAATCAGTATGATATCTGTTAGTACATGTTGTTGAAGTTAAAAATTCTTTATTGTCTTTTAGCTGGCTTTGAAGCTGAAATTATGAGGTCTTGTAACAGCATCATTAAAATTAATTATGACGAAAACTGAAGAGAGATGTGAGCATTTATTCTGGTGGTTTTGGTGTTGTTTTTTTGGGGTTTTTTTTTGGTGCAGCCATTTTAAGCATGCAGTTTGAAAGTTTGCCTGGGCATTAATGAATGCAATGTGGTTTCTTGCTGGATGAGCTTTCCTATACAGATTTTCTTGGGTCTATGAAAATAATGTGAAAGAAATAGCATACAAAAACCCTTCCGATGGCACATGAAATCTTCAGCATGAATGGGTGCCCAGCAAAAGCTGTGTGAAGGCCAGGCATGCTGGCAGAGTGGTTGGTAAGCAGGATGTTGAAAGGCAGAGTGTGCCAGAGAAGTCAAGCTGGCATTGCCAAGTGCTTTGTGTCTGTGATATCTGTTATCTCTGTGACTTGCCCTGATATGGTGGGTCTTAAGGATGCTTTACGATGGAGCACTTTGGTTTGTGCAGCATAAGCTGTGGAAAGTACTGGAGAATATCAAGAGGGGTTGTGGAGAATTAAACAGTGATAATAGTATTCAGAATAGGAATCAATAACTTAAGTGAGTTACTCTGGAGAATTTGTGTCTAAAGCATAGGTCATAATGTCTTTTTGTAAAGGAGGTGACTTGCAAATTCAGATTTTCTTTCAGCTTTGCAGTGCACATTTAATAGCCTGGCTTCATTCCATCAGAGTTAGAAGTGAAGGCTGAATGTGGCTCCATTTTAATTTATCCTTGTTTAGCTAATGCTTTGAGAAATTACTGTCTTAATGGTGAGAAAGTGCATCTCTTGCGAAGATTCAACAAAGGACTGCCTTTTTGGGGAAACTGTTGCTGGTTTGTGGAGCTCTTGAGGTGAGCAGATGATGTAATATTTTAATGTGATCCTGTGAGAGGGTGTATTTCATTTGTTTGTGTCCCTATTTCTTCTGTAACTGCTTGTCCTGGTTTGCTGGGTTTGAGTTGTTAATGTATATGCAGAACCTGAGGTGGGGAGAGAATTACTAAAGAGCATGCTTGCACCCTGAAGGGGAAGGATGACTTAAGCTAAAATGCTGCCTCCATATCCCATGGGTATGATATGTGGTAGAGTGACTGGATCTCCTGCATTATTCATTGCCTCTGGCTTCTGCTGTGACGTGGGTGTTTATCACATGAATAGTTGTGCTGTGGGTTGCTGCAGAAGAGGTGTGTGTGTGTGACCTGAATACTCATCACCCACAGGTCTCTAAGTGACAGATAAAACCTGGTCTCAAGTATGGTGTGTCTGCTCAGAAGTCATGTAATTTGGAGATGTTTTTCTCTCCAGGCAACTTATGGAAAAGTATCTTTAGTTGCTTCTGACCCTCATGGTTGGTCTCTGTCACATATGTTAGCTTCCAATTGCTTCCTTAAAATATGATGCCTGTGTGAATGTAAGTATTATTCCTAAAATATATTTGGAAAATTGTTCAGTTAGCTGTGTTGCACCCCCTTGTGCTAAGAATGGGATTTTTGTTGAGAGAAATCCCAGGCTGCTTTGTTTTCAAATATTGATTCAAGTCTTTGTTTCCACTTTTAAGGATTTAATTTTTTTTTTTTTTTAACTCAGCTGCTTAAGTGTTTGCAAAGCACACTTGTTTTGCTGCTGAAGTGCTATCATCAAATTGTGTGTTGTGCTTTTGTGAGCTCTAAAATTTGGGTCAGGACACTTGAGGAAAACAGAAAATATGACGTGATTGCCATCCACTGGGGGAAAACTTGCTTGAAGAGTTGCTGTTGAATTATAATGTACCCCTGTGTTGATCATGCTGTGCTTTTCCATAACATCCTGAGATATAATATATAATAAATATATACTATATTATATAAATAACTGAGACCCTCAGCCTCAGCCCAGATGTTTGCTCAGACAGTTTTGTACTAGAAGGAATTGTCTGGTTCTTGTTGTGACTCATGATAGCAGTGATTCTGAAAGGTGGAGATGAGTGGACTCAGGGACTGAAAGAGGATACAAGGCTTCGTTGTGCTGCTGGGAGGATGCTCAGCATGTTGCTGACCTGCTTCAGGCAGAGCCCTGAAGTGTGGGAGCTGTGTTCTGGATGTTTCTAAGCTGACCCAATTCCAATGGCTTTTGCACACTGGATGTATGTGTGCTGAGAGCTCGCACCAGAGCAGCACATGTCTCTCTGGGGCAGCTCCTTGCCCTGGCTGCCTGGTTCACCCTTAGGAAGCTAAATTACTCACCAATGAAAATACCAATTCACTCGGGCTGTAATCATAGGGTATTTCCATGAAAGTTTTTAATGGTAAGGTCGTATGATTTATGTGTAACTATAGTAGCAGAACACAAATCAAAGTGGGCTTTTTGGAGTTCACAATTTGACGGGACCATGTGAGCTGAAGCCAGTGCTGTGCACTGGAAGATGTCAACCATGCCGAGGCTGAAGATGAATTCTGCTTCAGTGTCATCCAGTGCTTTGCTTTCTTTTGCTTTGGTGTCTGTGCAGCACAGCTCAGTGAACAGTAAGACTTGAGAAAAGCAATGAGTCATGCAGCCAGAGGACCAAAGTAATACCCTGGTGTTTGAGAGCAGTCACTAGTAATGTGAAGGTCTTCATAAGTGTTTTGAGGGCAATGGTGAGGAGGATTTGCTAAAATGAAAATACAGTTTTGGGCCAAAGTTGCATAAATGTTTTAGTCCTGTCCCCATGTGCCTGTTTCTGATCAAAACATTAAATGACAGAACAAAAACCACCTTTCGATATCTGCTTTGGATATTTTTAATTAAAAGAATCACTAAAATGAAGGGAGCAGACTTTAGTATCCTTCATAAATATTGAGACTTTCCTTCATCACAGTTTCTTCTGCAGTGACCCCCTGGTCAGTCTTCATAGTGGGGAGCAGGGGCCAAAAGACACATGCCATGTCCCAGGAAGAACTGAGGCCTCCACCTGCCCTTCCCAGGAACGTATCCAGAATATGCTTTTTAACCTGGAAGGGGAAGAGAGGGACCCCTCCTGCCAATAGTGGAACACAAAAGCTCTTCAGTTTTGTTGGACGTGTCAGGGTTCATAAATAAAACAGTGCCATGTGCATTTCAGTGTTTTATCCACTAATTGTGAAAGAAATGCTTCTTCCTGACCTTCAAAAATTTGGGAAGGTAAAACCATCTAAGTGATCAAACAATCTAAGCAATTTTCATTTCAGCCCTCTAGGGCAGTGAGTTAATGTGTTTGATACTTCTTTCTGTGGATTCGGCAAAAACTACTGCCAAAGAAGGTAAGATGCAGAGAAAGGTAGATGCTATAAGTGACTGGGAATTCTTAGGGTCTGACAGCAGCCATCTCTTCCACCCTATCTTGAATGAGTTTTTTGGCCATCATTATGTTATATGAGTCCTCCATGGTTTTCAGGCTGTTTTGCTGGGGTTGGTTTGTTTGTTTGTTTTTAAGCTATTTCCAGACTAAGACCCCTAGAAGCCTCATAAAAAATGAAGCTTTCTTTCTCTCCTTTTGGAAACAAACCCCAGCAGCCTGGGTTCTTGAGGTGGTTGCATGAGACTTACTGGGAGGCTGTCTGATGGACTGAAGTTAGACTCTATTCATGTACTTTGTAGAAGGAAAGAGAAAAATATATCCCTAAAATAGATGACCATGCTGTACTTATTAATTATTGATATTATGCTGGATGACTTCTTTGTTCTATTAAGAAACTGGAGAAAGATGTGAATTTTAGTAGGGGGGTATGAAGGGTCGTGGGATTCCTGTTCAAAGACAATTTAAGGCAGAGCTCCCACTCTGATAATCTGAATGTGGCATGTCTGCATGTCCGTGCGTGCCCAGAGGAAGCTGCAGTATGAAAACTGTCCCCAGTTTTGTACTGATACCAGTTCACTCAGCTCTGGATGATGAATACTGTGCATATGTAATATCCTCAGTCTCACACATGAGTTCGTAACTGTGCTTCCATTCTAAAAGTGCAGCAATTGTGAAGTCTGTAGCTATTTTTGCCAGAGCAACTAGATTCCTGCTGACTTTTGTTTTACTGCTTTTACACTCTTTCAACCTGTCCAGCAGACAAGTTTGCAGTCCAATAGCAAAATATAGCCATTACTGTAATGGATACAGGAGGAGTGCTTCAGAGTGATGGAATTCTTAAAATTTGTATTCCCTGATTCAAAAAGATGGTTTTATTTACTTATAGAACAAACTTTCAAGATGAAGAAGTGAAAGACTATCTGTTGCTCTCCCTGGAGAGATATGCCACCCCCAGGTCCTGTCTGGCTGCTCTGTTCTTCAGCCCATCTGAGAAGCAGTTGCCCTTAGGGCAGGGGAGAAGAGTTGGTGAAGATTTTTATTTTTTTCTGTCAGTTTTTAGGTGTAAGTGGATTTAAATCAGAATTCCTTGATCTAAGTCAGCAGAAACATCTGAAAATCTTGCTGGTGCAGGTTGTTTTACTATTTAAAGACAAAAAGAAAAGTGCTGTGCTATTACTGAGCAACCCACCATTTTATATAGTATGCGTGCTTCAGGGGAAAGAGTTTCTAAAGTGTAGAACAGATTTTGGTACTGAATGACTCCAGCTGAAATTTGGTGGTTGGTAACCTGCCTCTTTAATATTAACCTGAACTTTAAAGTTCCTTACCAATAACAAGGAGATTGGAAAGGAGAGCTGTCAAACCAGCTAACCTTCTTAGCTGTTAGCAGAAAGTTACCAGGCACAAACACAAGCTGCAGTCGGGAAGAAGGAAAAAGCTGCAGTGATTCCTAGATTGGTTAATTCCTGCTAAACCTCAAGAAAGTAGATTTGGCCTGAGTTTAGACATTACAAATCCATGGGGAGTCTTATCAGATAGATGTCTCTCTCTGTTTTGAGACATGTACAAAAGTAGGTTTTGCTCTAGCCTCTCAAGAAGAGCAATAACTCCCAAAGCTTTTCTATGGTGACTAGTGTTTTCTGTTTTATTACTGCTAGTTGAAATTCTGTAATGTGCTCAAGATCAGGTTTCACATTGCCTCCTGCAAGATCACTTCTTTCTTCAGCTAGGCAAGGACAGGATTGCAGGTCTGTGTCCCTTGGACGTCTGAGTACCCAGAAGCCCCACTTCAAATATATGTAGCTATCACCTCATTTTTGCAAAAGAAGAAAATAAGGACAATTGTTTACACTCACACCTATTATTACCTCAACCAGCTAGTTGTTTATTTCATTAATGGTAATGGTATGTTACTATTTTGTTATCTGTGGGTGTTAAACATTTGCTAATTCCTTCTCTACTAAGGGTATGCCTGCATGTTATCTGCCTTTCAATTTTCTGCTTTTAATAAAGTCCTAAATGAGTTATTCCTGCTTGCACAGGTCTGAGAGGCTTGTCTGGCTCCACTGTTGGCCGTCTGAGCCTTTCTTGAAATATGAAAGTTTATAAACAGGATGAAAAAGATTCCTCTCTTCATTTTCAAGTCTGCCAATTTTCAAGGCAGGCAATGTGGTAAAAATGTGGGTGGAGAAGTGGACATTTTCAGCACGATGCAGAGGAAGGGAAAAACACTCAGGGTAGTGGATTCTCAGCTGGGAAATAGAAAATGTTGGGTGTGTGGCAGCACAGTTTCAGGAATTTATGCCATCAGTGTTAAAGGTCCTTTTTGGTCAGAGGTCAGATGTCTGTTGTTGAAACTTTGTTTTGCAATTGTCTATCTTCTGTTTTATTGAAGAGGCTGTTCATTCGTGCCTTTGAGACCCATATTTTGTATTTCAGGCTTGCTTCTGATCTCAGAACTGGCAGCTGACCATACCTTAGTTTGCGTCAAAAAATGTCTTCTTTCAGGTGTAAATAGATTTTGCGTTTGAGATTATTTTTATTATCTTTGAGCTTACTGAATTGACTACTGTTTCAGTTGCAGTTACCCTAGGCTTGGTTTAGAACAAATTAAGTTTGATACACAGGATGAAAAGAGTTCATTATAAAAATGGCAGTGCCAGGACACATAGATGCATCTTTTTGATTATGTTGGGAAGAAATCCCTTAAAATTATTTGGAAAAGCTGGCATGTATGCTCAGCCTGTGAAGAAGTTTGGGGTCTCAGCACTTGACCCAGGAAGTTTTGTTTATATAAACCCATGTATCTCAGCCAGAACTTGCTGGTTTCTTGCCTTTCCTGGTAGGAAGGTGTTAATAACATGTTTTCTTTCTCTCCCTCTTTTTTTTTCCTGTCTCTTGAACACTGAAATCTGATCATCTGATGCAGAAGTTCACAAATGTGCTAAACTGAGTTAGAATATTAATTTAATGAGAATTGGTCTGTTTTCTTTCTGAAGAACTTTTTTTTTTAAGTGCAACTTTATTATTGAAAATAAACTTAGTATATTTTCTGGATTTTTTTAAAAAAAAGCTTTACGTTTTAAAATTACTTTTTATCTTGCTTATAAAGAGGTCTGTTTTCAAGTTCCAAACGACAAATACCTTTTTTAGCAAGGATGTATTTAGCTCTCTTAAATAGTCTGTTTTTTCTCAGCATTTTCTAGGATTTATAATTTTGCTAGAACTATAGGATTTATGTTAGAACAAAGACAAAAAAAAAATCTCTCTTTTAAATATAATTTGGCTTGATTTAGCCTGACTTTTGCTTTAATTAAGAATTATTTTCTCCATGGGGGCACAAATAGAAAGTTGACTACCATCCTGAACCCTAGAACGTAGTTTGGCTGCCAGATATGTTGCTGCTGCTGGAGCATCTTTTGATGGGAGGATAATCTCACTGTGTGAGGTTTTATGTATATTTTGGTATATTTGTGGCATTTGGTACTGAAAAATATGTATATACATATTTTTCAGTACCAAATGCCACAGCATTAATGTAACCACTTGCCAGAGGTGAAATGGCTGTGAAGCAGTGTACAAACTTTGCAAAAATAAATTATATACTTGATGTCTACTAAACACAAGCATAATTGAAAGCATGGGTTTTTTTATGAACATACTGCTTACTGAGCACCTTTTGCTACTCTTTTGTAACTTGGGGTTTGTGTGTATCATCTAGATTAATTTTCTTCATGATATTAAGTGTCTGTGCATGGGGAAAGCTGCAGGTCTGTGTTGCAATGTGGAGGGAGAGAGAATTCAAAGTGTGCTTTGCGGTGTGACTCTTACGTTCCCAAGCTGCCCTAGGCTGGCAGCAGATCGTGACACCTGCCTGGTTTGGGAAGATCCCTGCAATGTGGTACATGGATCCTCTGACCTGCTTTTAGTTCTCCTGTGTGCACGTTGTGGAATGCAGATGGTTTTAAGGATGTAAACTGAAAGTGGCTGCTCGTGTTACTCAGTCACTTGTCAGTGCTCATCTGATTCCCAGGCTCCCGCTGCCTTGTGGCTCCCACCAGCACAGGGGGCTGCTGTTCGTATTTCTTCTGGTATCCTGCGCCTTTGCTAGCTCAGTAGTTTTCATTAATCCCTCTTGACTCTTCATAAATTAAAATAAATGATTTGGTTTTGTTTTGCAGCTTGCCTGATTTCTGCAGTGACCTGAGAGAGTGCTGGTGCCCAGGACTCCAGAACTTGGTGGTCTTGTACAGGCTTTCCACCAACGAGCTGGGAAGAGTAAGTAACCTGCTCCATGTCTGGGGCTCCTCTGGGCTGGGGACACCCTTTCTGAACCTTTCATATCCCACATCTTAAACACTGTAGTTTCAGCACAGACACTGGAGGTACCTGTATTTCTCTGCAGTATTTACATTGTTTATTATGATGTTCATGAATGGTGGTGGTCCAGTTCTTCTAGTACTCCAGCAAGAGTTCTTGGTTTATCCATTTTTGCTGAATAGCTGTACTGCAACTTGCTCTGCCACTTCATGTGGGAAAAAGCTGTAATCAAAAGAGGTGTTTCACAGGGGTGCTGTTCCTCTGTGGTGCCAGTAATGCTATCTGTTAATGCAGACAGCTGTGCTGGATATCAGTGTTCTGTGCAGCACAGAAGCGCAGTCCCTGTGATGTATCCAAACGGTTTTCTGTGGGTCTTGGAGTGGGAGGGAGGCCCACAGCAGCAGAGCTTTGTGACTCCAGCTGAGGCTGCGTATGTGGAGAGATTTATCTGGTGTCATGCTCCCCAGCAGCATCTGTTGCCATGGCTTTCCTTTCCTTCTCACATGACTTTACCAGACTGGGGACGTATTTCCCAGTACCTGGCAAGCCAACAGGGTTTTTCATCTTCCAAAATCAGATATGTAAGAAGTCTGTATATTTTACTTTTGAGATAGAAAGAACAGACACTGATTGGGACAGGGATAAGGAACGCCACAGAAGGTCTTGGAAGGTCATAGAATAACTGTTCTAGAAGGAACTGTTTAAAGAAAATACCAGTGCAGGGTGTTCCTATTGCTTTATAATTCTCTTCTTCTGTCCTCATACCCTGGAAGTTGGCTGAGCTCAATTTTGTTATGCTCAACGTGTCTTTTGAGGGTTTTCTAGTATGCATGAAAGTTAGAAACAGCTTTGGCTTGAAATCCTGGTCTTCAAGCAGTAGGTGGGTTCTGCTGTGCACACTGCTTTCTTGAAAGGGTAGAGCACAGTGAGTTTGGATTAGATAATTTAGATGCAAATGGACAAAATGCATAAACTGGGAGTTTTTGTCTCGAGTAATAATAAAAAGTCATTCTCTTCCTTTTAAGTATTCAATGAAGGATACCAGCAAGACCTAGAAAGTGGTGGGTTTGGTTTTTGTTTTTCTGTCTGGACAGTTGACAAACTTTGGGGTTTAGCAGATACATCAGTTTGATGAGAGAAGTTTTAGCTCTTCACACTAGTTAACTGAGAGCTGGCAAACATAGAAATTATAACCTTTTTGTGGAGTATTTGGTTCTGCTTTGTCTCGGCTTCCAATTCTTGCATCCATTCTTGGAAGGGCAGCCACAATGCTGCCTTGATTCCTACAAGATACTAGGAAGAAGAAAGTAGTAGTGAAATGCTACAACAGAAAACCTAGCTGTGCTTGGAGAGCTTCCCACAGAAAACAAAAGCACAGTGGCATCTCTAACTTCAGAAGAAATAAGTACCTTCTCATTTAGAAATGCTGCTTTTACTAGACAGTCAGCTTTGAAAAATATTTTTCATGAATCTTATTGTAAATGAGGCTCAGAATATATATCTGAAATATTGCCCTCTTGGTTCAGGCTTTACCAGGAGATCTGTGTTACCCAGTGACGATTGCTTCGATCGTGTAATGCCTTTGCCCTCCTACAACTCCTTCGCTTGCCAGGCGTCCTCCTGGCACACAGCCCAACCTGCTGCAGCTCCAGATGCTCAGAGCACCACAGTTCTTTTTTAATGTGCAGCCTTGCTTCTAACTTAACGAATCCTTACCAATGAGCAAGTAAAACTGGATCTTAACTGATACAAGTTCAGATAGCTGCACTGCATGAATAAGGTTAACTTATTTATAACAGATTTGCAAGTGCTTTAGACAGTGCTTTTCCTTGTGTTAAAATATATATGGACTTGTGTAGTTATACACAGAATATCCTGATGTTTTCTGTTGCTTTTTGGGGAACAAAATCTACATTGAGATAACTTAATGCAGAATAAATATAAAAAGCATGTGTGTTTTACTGAGAAAGTATGTATCGTCTGTGCAGGGGGCTATGGTCAGGGGACCGTGAATGCCTCAAATTTGGCTTACTCTATGTGATCCAGCTGCAGAAGTACTGAAATGTTAAATTTCAGAAAAACGTGATTTTGATGAGTTAGGGTCTGTGTGATAAAGCCTTTAGCAGCAGGAATTTCGTTAATGTGATGATATCATCCAGAACAGAGTGGGATATAATAACATCCATCCCCACATGGTGTATGGGAACCTCAACGAAGCAGGTGGGTGACACAGTACCTGGAAAGGATGACCAAGAAAAAGAAAAGCCCTCGTGAAGGATTTCTCAAATATGGAGAAGAGGGAAAGTATCCAAATCAAAACTTGTTAGGGGAGAAATTAGAAGCACAAAGGCAGCCAAAAATTATGCAAGACAGAGAAATGCAAGCAAGAATGTCTGCATGCAACAAGAGTTTGAGTACTGAGAATTTGTTGGAAGGAGAAATTATGGAGTTGCCAGACTTTTTGGGCAGGACAGGACTTTCCAGATATCTGAGCATTTCTGGTATTAGGTCCATGCATGGTAAAACCATAGAAAATGTGGCAGGGTGGAAGTGTGAGCAGGACATCCTCTTGTCTGTGGGATTGTGCTTGTCTTTCCAGTTCCCACAAAACTTGAATCCTGCCCCAGCAAGTGGAGATGACAGGGAGTGAGTTGATTGGAAAGCAGGGTGGCTCTGTTGTCTCTCAGCAAAGGCAGGTGGAGGGGACAGCATAACCTCCGTGATGTGAGTGCTGCCAGACAAAACTGGAAGGACAGATAAGGTCTCTTAGGTAACAGAAATCTTGGGAAAAACCTTCCTGAAATGAAAATACATGTTTTTAAAAAATTTTGGTAGTTATTAGATGAAAGTAATTGTTAGGAATCATTGATCTCCAGACAGGTCAAACATGCAATGATACAAGAGATGTAGCTGGTAGACAACATTGTACTTTCTCCAAGAGGCAGTTTGACTTGAGAGATCCATGCCCAGTAGCTGTTCCTAGTACAGAAAATGAAAGTGCTGTCTCTGTAGGTGCCTGTAGAAATCAGCACTACAAATTCCAATGGCCTGGCTGGCAATTTGCTTGCTTGTTTGAAATGTATTTTGCTACTGTTGTTTAACAGGTGATGGTGCCAGTCACTACTTTGAATGTAGGCAAAGTGTAAAGCAATAAATTTGCATTATATATGCAAATATGTGCACAAAATTTGTGTGTATATTCAATTGTGATTTCTTAAAATGAGCCATCCATCAGTCTTACAGACTGTGTTTTAATTTTTTCCCCCCCCTCAAATAGCCTCTTTCAGTGTCTGAACCCTTTGCTGTACTGGATCTGTTTTGTATAGGACCTGTGGCCTGTGTGTGCTTTTCAAACAATGCATAGCATTCCTCTTACCCATTCCTTAGCAGACCTATTTCCTGGTATTCAAAGCAAGACTTTAAAGGTAGGATTGGTTTGTTTGCCATAATATCACAGAGAGTGCTGGAGTGTGATTTCTTGAGTAGCTGTCCCTTGAGAAACATCATGCAATAACCTTTTCTTTCCCCATGCTGTGTGTAGCTGTTCCTTGCGAGTGTTGATTGATGTAGTCAGTCACACTTGGATGACTTCTGTAGCTAATTTGCAGTCATCTCCTTTTTTCATATCCTTTTTCTTGGGCATGTGAGGGTAGGTCTGCTGTCACTATCTGTTGTATGAGATTATAGCAGCCAATATGAATGTACCTAAATTTTTGATTGAACACACATGTATTTATAGCAAATACTGCTTGCAGAGAACCAGGAAAGGGCAAGGAGTCAGCTGGCCTCATAAGCAGCAGCATGCATGAAAAAATAAATTTGGGTGAAACACAAAATAGCTTTAGTGGCCATTAATAGTATGGAGGTTGGACTATGCATTGTTTGTTCTGAAACAAAAGGGAATTAGTTCAAGCAAACTGGATTCCGTGTGCCTGCTGTATAATAGACAGAACTCCTGGTCTGACTCACTCATTGAAAAAAAAAAAAACATATCACAAAGAGTACCAGAATCTAGTTTGTCTTTGGGTTTTTTTTTTTTTTTCATAGTATCAAAAGATGAATACAAGTAAAATTCAATTTTATGTGGCTATCATAAAACTCCAGAAATGTGGAAGAGTTGCAAGAAACTCTCTGTAAAGAAAATGGCTTAGGAAGATGACAGTCTCAGTTGAAAGTCATAGCAGGCCTCTTTCCAAGATGATGTGTGTCCTGATTGTGTGTGATGATGAGTGGCTGGTAGCTCTGTCACCACAGCTCCTAAAAGGAGGTGAAGAGAAAACCTGAGGTGAAGAGCTTTCAGGTGCTCCCTGGGTAGCAGGTATGCAGTGCTAGTGCTCAGGTTTTGTTCCCATGGTTCTCTGTAACTGCTACAGTGTGGGGATGTGTTGGAACCCTGAGTTCAGAGAATTTCAGTCTTCCAGTGCTGACAGGCAGTGATCCTCAAAAGCACACTGCATTTGACCTGAGGCCTTGGGAAAGGCTTCACAAATTATGTGATAGGACTGAGATTGTTGCTGTGTAATTAAAGTTATATCACTGAGTGGAATATGTAGAGATGTAGAAAATTTAGGTTTCTAGGATATAGTAATATGCATGTAACAAAATGGAAGGTTTTGGGTGCAGGTTATTTCTTCTTCCTTCTTCTTCACAAGCTCAGGGTTCCAACAGGGATGGCCACCTGAAGGGAATCAGGGAAGATTATTGGGAAGAGACTGCAGGAACTCAGCAGTTCTGTACAACAAATCATTATGATTATGCAGAAACTTTCAAGTTCTCTAAAATATGCATCATGTGGGAGCTCACACATCTTCCAACTTTTACTTAATACCTTTCTTGTATATTTTGCTTACTTATATGTTCTACCTTCTTCTACTTACTTATACATAACTTACTACTTACACATTTTACTCACTTATCTTATACTGCTTATACATGTTACTCTACTTATACACTTTATTTTTACCTAACACAGTACATGCACATTGTACTTACTAATACTTTTCACTTACTTAACACAGTACTTCTACCTAACATGGTACTTATACATTTTACCAACTTATTCATGATACAGGATGTATACATTTTGCAACTGTTGTGCATGAGATTGCACCTTGCTGGATTAGTCCCTCTACTTTGTTCAAGAACTCCACACACACTTTTCAGGAAATAGGATCTGTTTTAGTCCCATGCAGCACAGTCCTTTTTTATCTATTCCTTGCTGTCTTGGTACTTGGTTTATCAGCTTCTTCTTTCTCAATTCTTTTTCAGTTTAGAACAGTTTACCTTTCAGTCCTTGATGCTCCAGATCCAGGCAAGCAGAATCAAGATGATGGCAGCCACAAAACCCATCCAGTGATCAGCAGCAAAGTTAGTCCAGGAAATCCAAACAACTAGACAGCAAAGGACAGGGAGCAGATATAAGCCTATCCCACCTCTCTCATCTTCTTCTCTCCCCTGACTGAACCTTCTCGCTGGGCTTAAAAACCCTCCAGGAGCTGATTTGCTGCAGCTAAAGTTGGACAGCCAGGTGAAGCTGGTGAGGGTAATTCCAGCCTGGTCTCACTCTGAGGGCTCCAATAGGAATAACTACAGATGGTTTGGCTGGGGCACACTGTCATGATTCAAAACACCTTACAACAAGGGACACAAAAAAAATCTTCAAGCAGAGCTATATCAAGTTATTTCTTGAAGAAAAGCCATAAGGCTATCTGTCCAATTGTGCATATGTAGTTTTAAATTATAACTATAAAGATGAAAAAAATCACTGTAAAACATTTTTTAAAGCAAATTGGCAGTGCTATAATAAACAACAAGCCACAGAAAGCTGTTAAGAAACACATTTGTCACAAAACAAATGTGAGCCAGCAGGTTAAAAACTATTATGAAGACCTGATCTGACTTATTAGGTACATTCAGGTTTAACTCAGATTTATGTGGAGTTGTGGATATCTAAGTTGTATCTACAATTAGATATGCATGATGTGTGGATTTTTCAAAAGCAGTGTTTGAGAACCCCTTCCATTTTTTTTTTCCATCAGTCTCATGGATGTATATGGAAAATAAGGGCTAGTTTTCAGATACTTTAGCTATGGCATTTGGGTACCAACAAGGTACAAATCTCACGTTTCTGTGAGATTTCCCTGAGCTTGCTGAAGAGCAGAAATCTCCCTGAGACTCAAATTTGTGAGTGGATGTGCTTAAAGAAAGGGGAGGTTGCTTTGGCTAATCTGGTGACAGTTCAAAGACAGTTCTTAAGGAAAAATAAAACAGAACCAAACAATAACCAAAAAACAACAGAGGAAACCCCCCAAACCAAACTCAAGTAGCATCTTCATTTGTCTTGATCTGGGTACGTCCTCTCTTGTACATACATACAGCAATATCACTTTTATTTTGTGAAGCAGTTTAACTTCACTTACTGTGTGACGCTTGCTTCTTAATTGACTTTTCATAGTTGGATTTAATCTACCTTGTAAATCTTTGATGGTCACATTTTATACAGTAACTGATGAAACCTTTGCTATAATGAGAGTCTATCTTTATGTTGTCTTTTCCACTGAGATTTATGGATTTTTAAAATGTGATATTTAAAAATGGCCAAACCTTTGTGTCCTGACCTCTGCAAAGAGTGGTTTGTTCCCAGCCTGGGCACACTACTTTAGGAGAACCATGGTGTACTTTAGTTCAGCTGTTTGAGACCATGACTGTAAGGTTTGGGATTCTTAATTTTTATTTGCTAGGATTTTTATTATGGTATGGTGCAGAAGGCCCCCTCTAATACTGTGGTGCTAGGTAGAGAAGGAATAGCTTGTCTTAGCTTTGACATTTGATATAATTTAGTGAGTGTTATTGCCTTGGGAAAGTGTATACCTTTAAGAAAGACAACAATGCATTTATGAAAAATGAATAATCTTGCAGCTCCATACATACTGATCAAACTCTTTTCACAAGCTATGGAAAAGAATTGTAAATACTGTCATCTGATTACAGTTTTTGTTTTCCCCTCAGTAATCTTCTTTTCTAATCCTTGCACAGCTAAAGACTGTTCTGTTGTATTTTGTTGCAAATTACAAACTTGGTCCATTTGGGGTGAGGAGAGACTTAGTTTTTTTCAACTAAAAAATACATATTTTTATTTTTATTCCTATAGAAAGGAAAGGAGAAGCAGCCGTCTGCAGGTTTTTTTTCTTGCACAGCTTTACTATGTGTTGAACTAGTAAGCCACCAAAAAAGCTTAAAAAGGTCCGTTTGACCCATGGCAAGGAGTTGTCCCATATTGTCCTGCAAAAGAAATGCAGGATTTTTTGGCTGAATGTTATTTTTACTGCATACCACTCACTCTTCATCTTAACAACCAGAATTCTTTTAGTGGCAAGAGAGTATTGGCTCACTGATTCACTGGACTTTCCCCGTTGAGGGGAGTTGAACAGGACAGCTTTGTCAGCGCTGATTTGGAAAACAATGGAGATCTTTACCTGTTTTTTGGACTGTCAGGTATGCAGCCTTATAAGTGTCTGTTTCAGAAGTAATCTGCAAAGGCTGTGTAGCAATGGTATGCAATTGCATTTAAAGTCATTTTAAGCTCAGGCTGCCATGGTCCCATTCTTTCCACTTGCTCTAACTAGCTACCAATACTTGTGCAACCACCATGAGCCAGCTCAGGAGCCTAATCTAACTGAAAATGTTTTCAGCTGTGTTGGCTCCCAGACCAGCTCACCAGAGAATTGCATGGATGCCATTCTCTATAAAAGACTTATCTAACTCGGGAATAAGCTAGCATTGTGTTCAGTGAGGGAACTGACATGTCTGAAGATTTGGGGTGATCTCCCAGTTTCAGTGCAGTGCTATTTTGTCTGTGTCCTGATATTTCTCTTAATTTCCTGGATAGAACCAGCTTTTGCTTGTAGCTGCAGCCTGAGACAGTAAAAATCCTTAATGAGTAAGGAAAAAACACTCCTCAGAATTTGTTGCTTTTTCCTGGTGTTTCCAGCAAGGGAGAAAATTAAATAAGAGGGAATGTATCTTAACAAATGGTGTGGTTAACATTCAATATATGTTGGTAGACATCTGGAAATATGAAGACTATTCAGGTAAACTAAGAAAAAGGTAAAGCTGAAAAGCAACTGAGAGTCATATTTTAGTACAAAATCATACACCAAAGAAAAAAAAAAAAAACAATGGGACTTGGTTTTAGACCAAAACATTTCATACTAGTTATTTGACAGGTTCAATAGCATTTCAATTAAGAAGTTAGATTTTTTATTCCAAACTGACTGTAAGATGTGCCATACAATTTTTTTTTTGTTTGCTTGGGGTTTTGATAGTGCAAGAAAATTGGTACATGGGTTAATAGCCTGCATTCCTGTAAAGACACTGCTGGATAGAACAGAACAAAGCATCAGTGTTATGTAGCACTGATAAGTTTTGCTTCTATAGTAAACTGTTCATAAATGATTGCTTAATGATTGCTTCACAAAATTTAGCACAAACATTGTTTTTAAATCTCACCTACTTGCTATCTCTATTAAAAGCCAGTTTCTTTCTTGCTGTGTTTGTTGTTCTATCTCTGTTATGGGCCAAAAGAAGCCACTGTATGAGATTTTTTTTGTACCTCAAAATTTATGTGAGTTTATTAATGGAGGCCAACCACCAATAATAAATTTGTGCTGCATGTATAACACAACAGTTCCTCTCCTCTGACAGCATGACTATGAATAATTTATAGATGTAGTTACTGTGGAATTTGTAGGGGTCATTAGCATTTTAATGAAAAAGATACAGCTGTTGTACTAAATCTTCACTTTTTTTTCTTCTCCCTCAGTTAAGAATTTCGATCTGCACTTTGGAAGCAGCTGAGAGCGTGTGGTAATGTGCTGACGGGCACTATGGGCAGGCGGTACCCAGGGGCTCACTATCGGCCAAGCAGCTCATGTATGTATGCAATCGCTCTAATTTATTTGTTGCTTTATTACTTTTGGAGGCTGCTAAGCCTATAAATTTTGAAATAGTATTTATAAAGAATGCTGACATATTCTAATCAATGCCAGCCCTTCTGTGTGTGTACCCAAATAGTAAGTATATTGATTTATGTTTAAACTGCAAAGGTGCTTTCTAGAACTTTAAAAAGTGGCTTGCTGTATGGCTTCACCAGATCTACTGCAGTGTGCTGTGATTTGAGCTATGGTTTGTGTTCAAGGTCTCCAACTTCATTTATTATAGAGTTTTGTGGTTAGCTGCTATTCCTCTTCCCTTCCATCCCAAGCTTTTAATACCAGATACCTTAAAATTACAAGCTCCTTGAGCTCAACCTAAAATGTCACTTTGCTCTATAGCTTCGCTTGTTTCCAACTGCAGCTAACATCTCCAGTTCAGATTATATATATTTTTGAGTTCAGTATTATTCACATTGTTTTTTTCCTATGAATTGTATCCTATTGGATTTTATTGCATCATCTCTTACTGAAGGTTGTCTTCTGTAGTGCAAAAAGGGAGCTCCTAGAATTTATGACCTCACTCCTTCCATCAGCCACCACACTGCAGTGGTTCCACAGTGCAGACCATGGGAAGTGAGCTGATGTGACCTCCCTGGAGAGCTGTGGGCTAGTACCCCACCTCCAAAAGTCTGCTGCTGGTCCTTGTGCACTTTCTGTTCATCCCTCAGGCTACTGAAGTGAAGTTGTGGTAGGTTAACTTTTGTATACACTCTTCTTTCTGCTGTAGCAAAAGAACATGATCCCACACAGCTTTTCTTAGCATCAAAGCCACCTTAATAAGCTCTCACTTCTGTACTGTTCTTTCTGCTCCTTGAAAGACTCCTTTAAAACCCCTGATCTCTTCGGGCATCCAGCTCTGCGCACACTTGCGTTGGTTGATGCAAGTGGCAAACTGCAGTGAGAGCTGACAGCTGTGGCAGGACAGGGACTTCTGTGGTGGTTTTGCCATTGGACATGAGGAACTGCATGGTGAGAGCCTGCATTCAGAGCCTGACTTTGTGGGGTTTTCCCTAACCACCGGGCTAAATCCTGGGAAGTATTAAAGCATGTTTACTTTCACAGATGTCATAAAGATATGTCTTAAAATGGTGCTTTAGAGCCAACTTAGATATTGTGTCCAAAGACTTTTTTTGAGGGATATTATCTCTACTATAATGGAGGAAATAAATAGTTGTTACAGTTTTGACACATCTTTGGTGGTCACATGCTGGAGTACTGAGTTGGACTGATCTGTTTGAATCACTTGATGTTAAATCTAGACACGAGCTTTCAAACGTGGCCTCTCAGTGTACTGCAGGACAGGATATTCACATCCCATGCCTAGGCTTGAAGCTCAGAGATTTAAAATGTTCTAGTGTAGAAGTATCTAATAAAATCCATTCCTGCTTAGAGAGAACAAGTAATGGGCATTAGATATTTACAGGAAGAGCCTGAAATGCTTTTCCTCTTGTCTAGTTGAGCAGTTTTCAGCATGAAGAAGTGGAGTTGTTTATTTGGGTGAACGCTGGGGCTCCCATCACCTGCAGGGCCGAAACTTGCATCAGAATTAATTGGCACCAGAACTCCCTCAGTTTGAGGACAGAGAGATCAAAACACCTACTTCATGGTTGCTTTGTGCTTTTGTTTAGCTAAGTTTTCCCTTTCCTTAACCTGTCAGGGTTTCTAAGCCAGGAAACTTTCTTTGTTTTTTTGGTTTTGTTACTGTATGATTTGTGCAGCTTCCTGGTGCCTAACATTACATGTTTTGGACATCCAGCAATAATGGTATCGAAATTGCCCAGTATTTGGGAGATGTGGATCATAATGAAATCTCTGATAACAGATTGGATCTTGATGGAAGTGCTGGTAAAACACATGATTTTGCTTTTGTGTTCTTTGCATAAATAATGAGTAATTGCACCATCTCAGTTATTGTATTTCACGTTTACAGATGTTGCAGTCTTAATGTTGTACATCAAGTACTTGGTGCAGCCTTAGGCTTTACTCTCTGACTTTATTTTCTGTCTGTACATACACATACACCTAAATAAATCTGTGAAGGGAAGAATTAGGTCTGTGTGGAGTATAGCAGCTGTGTTGCATCTTTGGTGGTAAGGTAGTATTTCATCCACTTATAGCTTTGACTGTTTTGTTGAATGATTTAATAAATTTAGTGGATAGAATAGTGTGTGGTCTTATGAGAATAACAAAAGGTTTCATATTTGTGGAAACACCTAACAGTTTAAATAGAAAATGGCTTATTTGAAGCCCAATGCTAGGAAATATATTTCCTATACAGGTGCTGAAGGTATAAGAAACAGCAAGGTTTTTAAATTGTAAGATGGAAAGCTGTGAATTTAACAGGTGCCTACTGGTTTAGCCTTTTAATGGAGGTGACTTTGTTGTCCCAAGCAAACTTTTTTTTGGGAAATGCCATTTTTCTGAAGCATTCATAAATGAAGGGTGACAATGAAAAGAAATATTCCTCATGAGATGGCACTCCCCTGGACTGCAGATGGGAAAGATTTGAGTCTTGGTTCTTCATGATCATCTCCCATGATAATGCTGCCCTTATAAATAATTGAAAGTGCTTGAGGGCAGAGAGAGCAGGGTTGATTTTTTTAAACTTGGGGTTTTATTTCCCATGAGGAACACTCAAATTTCTGCTCTGCCTCTTGTCTATTCAGCTTCCCAAGGAATGCACAACTGTGCCTTTCTTTGTGCTGAGCTTGCAAGGAAGCTGTTGTTTCATGAAACTGCTGGAAGATCTTAGTTTCACTGCAGTATGAGATAAAGGAACAAATGTGAGAATGGTGGCATTATAAATAACAGCAAACCCCTGAAAGAACCCTAAACTTCCAGTCTTGCAGCCAGTGCTGATAATTACATTGCCATTAGCACAAGATGAGTTGGAATAAAAATGTATCATGGTGTGGCTCTGTGGGCTTGGAGCTGCTCCTAGAATAACAGATAACTGACCCAAAGAGGCACCTAAGCCCAAGGAGGAGGAGTGTATGCACTGTGCAGCTCTTGGTAGAAGCATGTCAGTAAAATTCTGCATCTGCAAAATCCTGCCCTGTATCTCCTGAACTTTTCTTTCCAGAGAAGGACATCTTGGTAAATGAGATTCAAGCTTTATCACTATTCAGCTCATGCTTGGGCAGGTGACACTTTTCTGTGAAGTTTCTTTAAGAGCTCCACATAATAGCTGAGGAAAAGGCAGATGACTGATGGAGTAGAAGTTGCAGAAGTACGCAATGACTTGTTGCTCTCTTTGTTAAAGCCTCTCTGGTGTAGGTTTCTGCCTTTCCTAGGACCCTGTGTGGAGACTGGCACAAGAACTTCATCTTCCTCTTGAGTGATCCTGGTGAAGCTCCAGAGCACATGCTCATGTTGGCAGATAGGAGCTGACTCAGAGCCTGCAGATGAAAAGCTTTCTTTAGGAACTCTGAGTGTAGTACTCTGAATGCCTATTGTCACTTACGCATTTGTTTCTTAGCATAATTAAATAGTAGCCCTATCTCAGGACCCTGACAGGTCCATTTCTTCTTCTTGAGGAAATCAGAAATAGAAGCTGATTATTTCCTTGTAATTCCACCTGGAGTTGCCTGTGGTCATGGAGAGCCACCATGATAGCAGATTTGCATCGTATGTTTGTTCCCTTTCATAGAAACTCTAGTTCCTTTGGTACTCAATGCCTTGTGAAGATCTATGAGTTTGTAGATAAGGAAGAACAGAGAATTTTGGCTAGCATGTCAAGAACTTGGGATTCTGTGTTACAGTTCAGGGCAGTAATACTAGTAGTTTGTTCTTTTCCACTTGTTCAATGTCTTCTACAGCCAAGTGTTGAAACTGAATCTGCTTTCAGCCACACTTCACTTTAATTAATATAAATGTCAGTAAGTGCAGCTGCTTCTGTTACGTTCTCCTTCCACTTTATTTTGGATTGATCCGTTTAGTTTATGGGGACCATAAAGCAAGTATGATACTTTGATTTAATTTACGAGCATGTGGTTTGTTTTATATATGAGCACTGTGGGCAGAGGTATCTCAGCATAGTACAGCAACCTTCTCAGGGAGCTCTGCTGGCTGCCTCAGGCCATGATTCAAGTCACTGCCGTATTCTAATACTGTAATGACGTTGGGTACTATAATAATATGGTAGGATACGACTCTTTTAGTCATCTCTTGGCATTCTGTCAGCTTAAGTAGTACTGCAACACTTGGTTTATAAACTGTTGTATGTTTTGAAATATTTCTGATTTTTCCTGTTGAAGTTCAGTTGAAGACAACATGTAGCTTTGCAGGGAACTTTCAGCCTTGCTGAGATATATGTCTTTGTGTAATGAGCCTTATTTTAGCTCGGCCTTTGATGAAAAAAAACTACTAGAAATGTAGAGGCCTGTTTTTGTTTGATGTACCCTGAGCTCTGTTCCATTACTGGAAGCAAGGAATATGTGGGTAGTACATGTGAGTCCAATTTTCAGACAGTTTTAGCAGATGTAGTTAAAAGTGCTCATATATACTAACCTTACCTAGGTGAGATACAGAATGTTGTTAATGTACGTGGAACACAAACAATCTTTTCAACGTGCAAAATCTTAATTTGCTTTTCTTGAGAGCCCTGGTAGTCTCATTGTGCAAAAGCTGTCACTCTATTGCTCTTTTGAGTGACGGAGACTTGGACTTTTTATTTTTACACACTAGTCTCAATTTACTGTTAGCAATTTGAAATTATTTGCAAACACTTGAAAATTAATGAAATGTCTTCTTTATATTGATACTTTTGACAGACACATACTTTTATTTATTTCCATATAGAGTTGTAGAGTGTCGACTGAAGGATTATTTTTCCTTTTTTTCATTTTCAAATTTTCATCTCTAGAGTCTAATTTGATGCTAAGTACAACTGTACAGTAAAGAGAAAACAATTTTTGCTGTAGAATGCTCTTTCAAATGCTTTTTAAGATCTCAACTATGAGGCAGTAAAAATAGGTGGCTCAAAACTATTGCTAACAGTCTGGGTAATATGAGGATAAAAGCATTTCTGGATAATCTTGGTTGATAAAACTTTAATGTATAACTAGCCATAAATTTATAATATGTGGCTCAGAGGGCAGGTGCAGTTATGGCAGGTGAAATCATGATGCCAGGCCATCAGAAGTTTAAAATAAATTAGTTTAAAAAGGGAAGCTGAAATGTCTTTATTTATGTGCATACATTTAGTTGTTCTTGGAGAAGCAGATTGTGCTCAGGAGTATGCAGTGTTGTTTCAAGGTTTTGCAGGAGGAGGGAGAGTTTGCAAGCTGCAAATAGCAGGGCTGCAGAGAAAGTGTGTGGGACGTGGTTACTGATAGTAATCTGTTTAATTTTTATTTCTTTTTCCAGCACAGCATCTGTGCTGGAACTTACCACCTGACAGGGTCTCTGTTAACATTCTACCTACTTCTCACTAGTGCTGTGACCTGTGCTTTCCTGCTTCTGGTGCCCGTGTCACCTGATCAAAGGGCTTGGGATTGGTCTAGTGCTCTTTCAAGCAGCTGGAAAGCTGGTGCTGGACCTTGTGGGTTTTCCTAACCCTGTTGAAGAATCACTCATCTTTTGAGTGGCTCTGCTTCCTGATTTAGGAACTGACAAATAATCAAAGTTAAATTTATGTGGGGCTGAAAAATCCCTCGTTTGAAATCAGTCTGTACCAGTCCAAGTCATTTTATGTGCCAAATCTGTGGCCCTTGATTTCTTTCTAAGGCTCCATCAAGCATATGGGTAGGCTGCCTGTCCTACAAGGCATTTGGTTACGTTTTTTCACTGAGACAGCTTATCCTAAGTTTCTGATTCATATGGCAGTTTGCTTTTGTTTTGCTATTTCTGATCAGCTTTGATTACACATTGTTTACCTTCAGTTTTAGAAAGAGTTATTTTTGGATGGCACTTGAGATTGAACATGCAGAATATGGAAGTCCTTGCTTTATTGGTCATCTCAAATTCAAGTTACAATTTCTGAGTTTGTGTGCCTGTTTAAGGGAGAATGACCTTTATGCTTGTGCCCTGTATTAGCATTTATAAAAGTAGGGCTATTTGTAAATTAGCAAATAAGTCCAAGGTGCGATATTTATTGTAGAGATTGAATTAAAAAAGCAGAATGTTAGGGCTTACAAGTTTAATTTAAACAATGGGATTAGAAAAAATACAGCCACTTACTTAGCAAATGTTGCTGTGAACATATAGATCCAATGACAGAAGGTCTTATTATCTGTGCTCACAAGTAGCTGACAGATAAAACACACTCCATCTTCTTGCTGTGACAACACTGGTTCTCCTTACCAGACTGTTCCATTCTACACACAGGGGAAAATCTAATTAAAGGGAGAAAATTGAATTTGGAAAAGACTTAGCATACCATCTTTTTTTTTCCCTCACTAAATGTAGGATTAGTCATTATGGCATGTCATGGCTATGCCTTTATATAAATGAAAGAATTGTTCTTTATTTCTTAAAGTGGTTACTTAATTTCAAAATACTCTAGTAGCACAAGAGGACCCACATTCTCCGCAATATAAAGTTTCACTCAAGTAGTCAAATGTACACTGATTATTTAGATGTATCTATCTTAATTTTTAAAAAGTACAGGAACAGTGGGTTTAGCCAGTTTCTTTTTATTATTGATATTTCAAATTTTTATTATTTTTCTTTCTCCTTCTGTCAGAATCGACTTCTGAGAAGCATATTGTCTTGGAATTTTTGCTGGATGAGGAATTTGGCTTTGTGGGAAGGGGAAAGGAAAAAAATGGTAAATGGGAAGGCATATTCAATTTGAGTGCTGCAACTCATTGCAGAATCCAAAGGGTTTTTTTCCTCAATTGCACCATATAAAGACAGATCAGCTTTATGGATTCCCATTAATAAGAGCATCACTAGAACAGAAACAGCACTGCTGCTGGGCTGTTGCGGTTGGTTGGCAGCATGATTAGCTCTAAAAGGAGAAATGTCATTATTGTGGCAGCAGGGGCTGGCAGGGTGCCTCTCGGGGATGGAGAAGCCAGGACAGAAAGCTGGTTACCAGATGGTGATTTCAGTAGGACTAGGTGAAGCAGGAAATAGCTGGAAATGGGAGAAGCTGCATTTAGCAAGCAGGTTGAAGTCCTGATTTTATTCCGATGTGAGAACAGATCCAGGGTGGAGTAGAGAGGGCAGCAGTGATTCCCTGCTTGGGCAGGGGTGTTGAATTTGATGATCTGGAGAGGTCCTTCCCACCCTCAGGAAGTCAGAGATTTGTGTGGAGGAGTCTGCAGATAGATTTGAGAGCACTGTGTGTAAGGTACTTGCAGCCTTGCTCCTTTCCTGCTCTTGCATTCCCCAAACTGCTCTGCCATCACAATTCGCTTTCCTGGCTTTGCTGAGCTTTCTCTTTCCACCTTCCAAGCTCAGTCTAGCAGAGATGTCATTGCCAGAGGGAGCAGCAAGAAGAGAGTCATTTGCTGTAGTCTCTGATCTACTACAGTACTTAATTTGAGTATTTTCCTTCCTTTTCTGTTTTGAAAGTGTTAGGTGTCACCTGGAATTTGTGTGGATATCTAGATAAGAAGAATCAGATGTCATTTGATACTAGGAAAGCTTCTAGTCTCGATTCTGATTTCAGCTAATAATGTAACTCTGGAGTTCATTAGGATGCTTTTGGCTGACATCTGTTTAACTCTTACTATTCAACTGGTCATAATTTTAGAATGAATGTTTTAACACTGGAATTCACCCTTTGAGGTGAAAGGAGTTAGCTGGTGCTGAGCTGCAATCATTGTATAATGGAAGTGTTCTCTACAGCTGCTTAGACTTTAACTGGAGCCCAAGTGTACAAGACCTGAGGCTGTAGCCCTGTGGCATGAAGTTGTCATTAAATGTTTTGTACTCAAGAGATATCCTTGCAGAAGGGAAATCTGCTTTATGGAAAGTTTTGTAGTATTTCTTCCCTCTGTTTCCTAGATGCAGTGACAAAAATAGTCATGAGTACCTTGTCTCTCACTGTGTGTGTCCTTCATATCCAAGCCAGTGACTTTAAGGCAAAATGGTTTTTTTATGAGAAGCTGGCCAGGAAAGGTCCCATACTGGAACTTACTGCCTAGCTTTTTTTTAGTGTTTCCCTCCTGTGAGATCAGCCCTGCAGACTGTGCTTCTTAGTTTCATATGCTAGATCTCATTCTGCAAATTTTCATGGGAACCTGCCTTACTGCTGTGTTTTCTTTTACCAGTGCTGCTGTGGTTTCCTGAGTAAGCTGTAGCTGGGTGATTGGGAAAAACATAGTATTTTCTAATGTATTGAACTTTTTGCTATAGTATGTTGACTAAAACTGGATTGGGAAAAACCTAGTATTTTCTAATGTATTGAACTTTTTCCTGCAGTATGTTGACTAAAACTGGAGAATATTTTTGAATTTGTGCTCCTAGTAAAGTTGTACATTAACAAAAATGTAGTAGTTATTTTTAATTACATATTCGTGTTGCTGTGGACTAGTCTCTCCCATATTTTAATGACTGTCAAATATCATTGAAAACTCAAAAGATCCTCACTGTTACGCTGTGGGCTTTATTTAGAATGCTTAACATCTCTCAGGAGCTTCTAAAATGTGGTATTTTTCTTTTGTGTTTTCCCTTGGTTTTAATTCTTAAATGGTCCCTCTTTTCAGATATCAAATTATAATCTATTTCCTGATGCATTGCTGACGCCTCGTGAGCCATGTCAGAAGTACTTCCAGGTCAGATGCCCTTTAAAAGATTATGCTATGCAAATATGTGAAATTTTCCTCTTATTTTTCTTCTTCTTCTTTCCAGGCCCATATTTCACTTCTATTTTGCACTTACACATGAAAAAGAGCAAGCACTTCTTTTCTTTTTTAACTGTGCCTTATTGAAGAAACTCTCTATTCAGCTTTTTAAAAACTTCCCATATACCATACGATGCAAAAAAGTCATTAGATGGCAAGGACAAATCTTTGTTTGCAGTGGCATTTTCTCTTTCTTTCTTCAGCTCTGTAAGTTTCATGACAAGATTGAAATACGTCAGTAAAAGCCATTCAAGTAGTAGTGTTATCTGTATTATTAAGATCCTTAGAGAATTGACACTACAGTGTGTTAAACACATTGTAGTGGTAAAAGTTATTTTAATCAAGATCTGTAAGAATGTTAAAAGTCTACAGTTGAGGCTGGAAGTTCTTTTTAAAAGTAAGCAAGTCAAAACCCCTAATGAATTGCTATGACAGGTCTTCTACCAAGTTAAGTGCTGTCTTGGAGCACCAACAATTTAACAATATTATTATTCCCAGTAATGATAATTTCCTAATTATTGTTAGCTTTTCACCAGAGTAGAATAATTTTTAGTGTAATAGTCTACTTTTACTCACTTACAATTTTCCCACTTTAGCTGAGATATATGTATCAACACAGTGATTCCTGATCTGGTTGTCCCCTTGTGTTTGCTTTCCAGCAGAAGGTAGAGGGATTGAAAATCGTGTGCCCTGGTTGTTGCTGGTGGCCAGGCAGCACAAGGAGCGGGGATGGAATCCGCCTGTGGCAGTGCTGGGTGCAGGAACCCACGGTTCCTGCATTTTATTTAAGTTTTTGTGCTTCTTCTGGGAAAAGTGATGTGTTTCAAGCATCACTGTGTCCTGTATAAAGGAGAAGGGACAGGCTATTGCTCTTCTTCCTTATGCTGTTCTACTGTGCAAGCTTTCTTCAGTGCTCCTAGGCATTTACTTGCATTCCAGTTTTTCTGGTGCTTTAGTTAGCCCTAGTTTCGTAGCAACTTCTACACTTGAGATGGAAGATCTGGCCTTTCCCATCTGTATTTCTTCTTCTCTTTTTGCCTCCCTTTCTGTTTTTCCTCCCCTTTTTCTCACATCTATATCTGCTTCCAAGAGCAGAGGGAAGCCGGCTGCATGATGCCAGAGCAGACTCTTGGCCCCTGGGAGAACAGCCTGCTTCACTCTGTGCACACCTTGTGCTGCTGTTTACCTGTTCACTGATCATTTGACCATGATGATTTGATCAACGGATCACCTGAGATGGGGTCAGGAGGGGAGATGGTGTCTAGTGAGAGGTTTGTTTTGCCATTTTTCTGTTCATGGTCATACACTAGCCCAACTTAACACCCAAGTCACAAACACTACATGGGTCGCAAAGACTCCTTGGCTTTGTCGTTGAACAACGTGCCAGTGTTCATCAAATCATTGGAGAGCCTTTATCAAGCAGATTAGTCAAATATAATACATTTTGTTGCAGTGTTTCCAAGGGCTTATTCTTAACAGTATTTCTCAGCAATGAAACAATAACAGCAAGGGAAACACTAAAGATTAGCTGGCAGGCAAATACTTAAGCTTTGTCTAGGAAGATTATTTTTTAAGAAATTTGTTCAGTTACAAAAATAGTGGCAAACATTGCATGAAGCAGCTCATTTGTAACAAACGAGAAGAATAAATTTCAGTCTTGTTCCAAATTGTGGTAATTGTATTTATTGGTGAAAACCATAAATGCTTGTTTTAATTTGCTGAAGCATGAAGTAAAATATAATCTAGTGAAATCCCTAGATACCATGATATTCCATAAATTCTAAAGGTCAGACAGTGACAGGGGAAATTATCCTGCCCTATTGCTTTACTTTTTTATGTGACTTTCTGGTTGTCAGATTTTGAGTGATTTAGAAAAGAATACAAAGCAGCAAGTTGATATATATGATATATATATGTTGATGATATATATATGTTTCATGTAAAACATTTTCGTAACATCTGATCAAATGCAACCTTGCTTACATTAGACCTGGCTGGTTTTAAACAAGATCCAGAACACTATGTGTACGTATATGATGTGTTTATCTGAGAAGTAATTTATAAAGTTCCTTTAAATTTTGTGATAGTTGTGTTTAAAAGTCTCTTGTGGCTAAAGTTGAAATTGCTCACAGGATGTTTGTTAGCTGTTACCTAAGATGATGGCTTTTGCACAGTGTGCATGAGGTGATCCATCTTCTAAAGAATTTGCAGTTGGCTTAGACGACCGACTGGGGCTTGAGAAATTGGCAAACATGAAAAATTGTTAAATTTAGTTTAAATTCTGTTCCTAACAAGGTTTACAAATTGTTCTTCAACAGCTGGGTGGGTAATTCAGGGAACAAAGAGTATTATTACTTGATCTGTTTGGCTTTAAGTGGACCAGAATGATGTTTGCAAGTGAGCAGCTTGACAGCACATCAAAGAGGAGGGAACACAAGCAGCTGTGCCTGCATTTAGGTAACATTGTAAAGTGCTCCTTTTCCCTCTCTTTATGTATTATTTGTTCTTTTAAAACCCATATATTTAATCTCTTGTAAATCTGTACAGCAGTCAGTTCTGTCGTATATCAACTATACAAAGATGCAGCACAGCTCAGCTGGAATGATCTGTCATCAGCTAGCTCAAATTACAGCTTTTCATTCCTGGATAAGCCTCAGATACCTTTTTATGTGCAATATAAGCAATCAGTGATAGCTGAGAATTAGGAACAACAGAAAGGGTGTTTCATGTTGTGGCAGATGGGAGTGATTTATTAATTGGTCTCTAATTTAGTTGCCAGCTATCAAACAACAGGGACTACCACAGTAAACTGAGGTGTTTGTGGAGTACTTGTGCAGATTAGTGGAAGCCATAAATAGACACTACAGGAACAAATTACGGTTTTATAATTAGTTTTTTTATTTTGATAATTTTTAATAGTCTAAAAATCTGTTCCCTCAGTAAACTTAATATTTTTTCAAAATATGAGCTGTGACCCTGGCTAACAACAACCAGAAACTTGTTTACATGTAGACAAAAGAATGGTATTGTTTAACAGTAGTGTGTGTGCTCTGCCCTAGGATGTATGTTTTATCCTTAAGCTTGAACTTTGTGAGTTTTAGAAATAGTAAGCCATCTCTGAAGCCAGCCCTTTTTTTAAAGTTGATTGAATTCCAGCAGGATATTTTGTCAAGGGATTTGTTTTTCCTCCCCTTGGAAATCAAATACACCTTTGTGAAATAATTTTCTACTCATATTCCCTGACTCTCTACTTCCCTTCTCTAAAAAAAAAAAGAAGGTGGAAGGGTAGAGAGGGGAAAGAAAGAAAAAAAGACAAATAGCAGAGAAAATGCAGGTGTTGGGAGTCGCCAACTGGCCAGCCAGTCAGGCTTAGCAGTAACAGCACTACCCTAAGATGAAAAAGAAGCAGGATCTGTCTGCAGTCTGCTTAGAAGTATCTCAAATTTCTGCTTCCTAGTGATGAGCACTTGAGGAATTATTTCCCTCCTCATTGGAGACAGAGGTGAAATACTAAAATAATTATGGTAAGTGTGATAGTGAGAGTCCCAGGCATTCGCAAAGGGCATCTCTGCTGCCCCTAAGCCTACCTGCAACAGAATCAGAATTGAAAACTCTGCCCTAAAACTGTCTTGTAGCTTGTGGTCAAGCTTTCCACTTTTTCTTGTGTCTTTGTGGTCCTGATGATCTCTCTGCCTCTGTTTTTTTGCCTCTATTCTTCCTTATTTAATAAGCTAAGCTTTTGTCTCTTCCCCACTTAGGTTGTGGTAATTTTCCTCCTGTAAAAAAATTACCCAAAGTGCTACATGCCTTTACCAGAAGCCCTAGCAAAGTGGTGTATATAATGAATGTGTTTCATGGCTGTTTCTTTTGCTTTTCAGTCGACTCCGGTGTGGACGCGCTGGCAGTGTTTATGGCAAGCGGCAGCACGACGGACGTTGTGAACCGCAACAGCCCCGCCACCCCGCCCAACACCCTGAACCTGCGCTCCTCTCACAACGAGCTTCTGAATGCAGAGATCAGGCACACAGAGACCAAGAACAGCACTCCTCCGAAATGCAGGAAGAAGTATGCTCTGACTAACATTCAGACAGCCATGGGTCTTTCTGATCCAGCAGCTCAGCCCCTTCTGGGGAACAGCTCTGCCAATATAAAGCTGGTGAAGAATGGAGAAAACCAGCTCAGGAAAGCTGCTGAGCAGGGACAGCAGGATCCCAACAAAAACCTCAGTACCACTGCAGGCGTAAATGTAACTTCTGAGAAGTTTGAAAGCAATGAGCCGATCCTGCAGGATTCCTCTGGCTGTGAAATATTACCCTCGCAGCCAAGGAGGACCAAGAGCTTCCTGAATTACTATGCGGATCTAGAGACATCAGCTCGAGATCTAGAGCCGGGTTTTGTTGCAATGGAAGATAAGTCTGCACAAAGCAACAGCCAGGCTTCTACCGTTATTGTCAATGGGGAAGTCCTGCCCCGGAAGCAGAACAAGATGCCAAGCCCAGAGGATGGCCAGGTTGCCACAGTGTCATCAAGCCCTGAGACAAAGAAAGATCACCCAAAAACTGGGGCCAAAACAGACTGTGCCCTCCATAGGATTCAAAACCTGGCCCCAAGTGATGAGGACTCCAGCTGGACCACCCTGTCCCAGGACAGCGCCTCACCGAGCTCGCCTGATGAAGCAGGTATGCAAGCAAAGGCTCCTCACGGCCGCTGTTTCGAAAAGGCATTGCTTTTCTCAGCTGGTGCCAGGAAGGAGAGAGGTGGGGAGAGCAGTTTCAGTGGAGAAGTGGATTGTATCAAAGCACTGGCCTTGCACACAAGCTGCTTGTCTGCTAGGGAATGCTTGAAAGCTTCCTGCTCGATTGTAGCCACTTTAGGAGAGGCACCAGCAGATGCCCTATACAGGGTTCTAGAAACATGCTTACTGCACCTCTTGATAGTTAATAAATAGTTGCTCTTCGATAATCAGTGGGTGCATGTTGTGAGAAGAACATGATTGTCTGGAGATGCTTAAAACTACTGATAGCTACCTACACCCAGCAGAAAAGCTTTTCTGAGCGATGGATTTTAGGTTCAGTGAAGACTTTTACTTTCCCAATGCACAACTTTGTAAATGTGCCCACTCCATCCCAGTCATTTGATGATGCTCCCTAAGTGCCAACATGGGTAAAGAGAAGCCCTCCCAGCTGGGGAGTTGTGCAGTGAGCCCTGGTGGTGTCTGTCCTGGAGGTCTGTGGTTTTGGGTATGGACAGGGCTCTTCACTGCGGCTGCATCTGGGGTAGGAGGAGAGCATCTTGTAGAGTCTTCTCAGCTCAGTGCTCTCCAACCACTGCATTTATGCTTCAGTAATAGATGTTAGGGCCTAAGGGAAGAAAGACATTTATCTAGGGGGAAAAAATAGGCAGTAGAGTTTTAGTCATATGACTTCTGGGAAATGAAAAAATCCCCCAGCTTTGAGAACAGTTAATCCATAAAAGAATATAGTCCAGCAGATACCTGGGGAATTAATGATGTTTAATCCAGAAATTGTATTTATCACTTAAGTTTATGTGGAAATAGGGTAGAAATATGGATTTCCTGAGAAGACACTGTTGAAAATAACATTATACATTTTTCAGGGCTTCTGAATTGTTTTGTCTTCCTCTTCCCACTTTTAACAATATTTCATTATTCAAATCCTGGAAATCTGAATGTTGTTTTGTAGGTATTGTTGTTGTTTTGTTTTCATGTGTTTTCTTTTGGGGTTGTGTAATTCAAAAACCCTGAAAAATTTATTCTTAATTGATTGCGCTGGGAATGCATCCTAGTTTAGACAATGATGCATTATCCTGAACTCTCCTTTGGGCAAGATACTTCAATGTGTGGTCTAATATAAAGGTGTTTTCAAGAGCCTTGACCTTCCCTCTGAGTGAGGAGGTTAAAAATAAATAAAACTCAATTTAAAGATACAAAGCAACTGACTTATTTTAACAAATGTTAATGTTGATAAACAGATATGATAGAATCCATTAATAATGGGCACTGAACACCACAAGCACAGTACAGTATAAGAAATGTGTTTTGAGGAAACTCTTCTTTCTTCTCCAGGGAAATTAGCCGTATGTACATCTTGACAAGAACTACACTGACCTCCACTTTCAGATAATTTTACAAGTGCTTTCAGCTTTCTAACCTTCTTTCTGAGATTCAGTACTTTAAAAAAAATTAGTATGAGGTGATTTTAGAAGCAGAAAAACCCTATATTCAGCAAAGCAATGAGATGTCATTGAGATCTTAGCACATGCCAAGCCCTAATGGGTTTTCAGGCAGCCTTCCTAGAGACAGGCAGTGACTTGCCACCAGAGCTGATTGACACCCAGCACTGCAGGCAGTCCCCCAAACAAGCAAGCTTGCCTCCGTTGGCCTCAGGCGCTGCATCTCCTCTGGGACCTACTGTATCTATCCATCTGCATCCTCTGTCATTTGGAGAGTGTTATGAATAACCAGACACTGGCTCCAGGTGGTTTTAATACTGCAAATGAACCAGAACTGGGTTCAAATTATGGGGCATGCTTCCTCCTTCTCTCTCAAGAAAATTTCCTTAGTCTAGTTTTCAAAGGAAACACATCTTGTGTTATTACACCATCTACCTGTTCCTCCTCTCCCTCTCTGTGTATTCATGAGTTTTACCTGGATGAATTTGCATGTATGAATCTGTGTGGTGCAAGCAGCTGCAAAGCACATGCCCCAGAGCCCAAACCTAGGAGAGAATGAGGGTAGTGTTTTCTGTTTGTGGCTTGCTTTTTTTTTTGTTTGCTTGCTTTTTGTTAAGAAGTTCCCCAGAAGGCTGTAGAAGGCAGGCACATTTTTTAATCTTTGTATCACCTGAAAAACAATTTCAGTGGAAAATTATTCTGCCACAGTAAAGTGCAGTGCTATGTGTAATAATCTCTGATGAATTAGAAATGAGAATTCTTCACGACATAAAAGGAATTCTCTTTGCCTCAAAAACAGCAAGAAAATTGGAATTTGCTTTTGCTTTCTGTTTTACATTAATTTAAATAAAACACCATCCTTTTAGAGCCAGGAATAGCCCCATAATTAGGAAAGTCCCTGAGATATGGGACACATGGTGCTAGAGAGCTGTGGATGTTTCTTGCTCTATGCCAACCACCCTCCTTGCTCTTTGGGGTTGTGGGAGGCTGTGCAGGGGCAGCAGCCTCCTCTGGCTCCCTGGTCTCTCAGCTCTTGGGTCACACAATGCCTTGTTTCTCCCTGGTTGAAATCAAAGGGGTATTAAAACCATGAGTGTCCTCTTTCTGGGGAGTGCTGCTGCTGTGTGCAGTTGCAATGTACCAAATGCCTGTCTGCTGCTGGTCTCCAAGCAGCTACAAGAGGGCAGTTTAATGGCTGGTTACAGATGCACGAGTTCAGTCCCGTGCAGAAATGGCAGCTGTGAGACCGGCCCTTGGGGATCAGCTGTGTCCCTCCTGTAAAGAGAGCCCGGTGTTCTGAAATAACAGCACGTCTGGGGAGAACAGCCCTCTTAATACAATAAAAATTACAGTAAATCATGAACCAGTCAGAAAGATTTATAGCAGTGGTCAATTCTGACTCTGATTTTAACCACCATCTCTTACCAAATTAAAATGGATGCCCTCTTAAAAGCATGATTCTTCCTCTGTGGTACCTATCTGATACTGTTAGTTATTTGTTATAAAGTCTGTTATTTGCTCAGAACATGTTTTCTGTATTCCTGAGTGGGGAAAAAAGATTTATATACTGAAAATACATTAAATTACATTGTGTATTAACACAAGTCCTGTAAAACAAGAGGGAGAACCATCTATACATTTGTAGGGTTCCAAGTAAACACGCAATTTTCATGTTTTTGGGAGTAAGAGTCTCTGGTTGACACCTGCCGTGCATCCTAAAGGCTGGCAACTTTTAATATTGAGCTGTTGGATTTTTTTTAATCCTGCGTGTTACTGATAACCATGCACTCAAGAATAGTGCTTTTTTAATAGTCTCAGACTTGACCATTTGCTAACTGCTTATGAAATAAGAAAAGTGACTATTGCTCTATATCCCCAGTGTTGGTGTAGGTAACATTCTGCATGTGAAGTAACTAACTACATGTTTGTCTCTTATTTAGCCATCCCTATAAGAAGATTTTAGGGTCAGTTTAAAAGAAATAAAACTTCAAGGGCAGCACAGTTACACAATGTTCACAGTATCAGTATCTACTGGTAGGCCATAAAATAAATTGTACTTGTTAGTAAATTGAACTTGAAAGATGATCCTCTCAAGTACACACTGCCACTATCACTTGCACAGAGAGGCTGCTTGCTGTGTTTAGGCAGTCAGGTTGGTTTTATTCTGTGATTCTCAGTGGAGCTACCTAAATCCGTATCTTAGATGCTTGAGTTCTCTGACTTGAAATCTAAAGATTCCACAATTAACAGTGTTAATCAGCACCCTTTTGAATTGGGATAGATAATAAAAATGGGTATGTAAAGGTGAATTAATGGGCTCAAATTCAGGAATGGCAGAATAGATGTTTTATACACCAGCAATTAGCATCTTCTTCAAACTCTGTTTCCAATTACCAAAATTTTGCAACTACAAAAAAGGTTTTTCAGAATGTGTTGTATGGCCACAGTTGCAGTTTCTTACTGAACTGTTTCCCAAAAAGATAAAGAATGCTTCTTCAGTTCATCAGAGCTATTCAATCTCCTTGCTAGAGTGAGTTTGTTCAACTGCCCACCTGGTGTCCCTTGAGATGTCTGGTGGTGTCCAAGACAGGCAGCAGATAAGAGGCGAGAATTAGGACTTGCATTTGGAGGAACAATCACAGGCTGAGCAGGATGCACATTAAGTAACACTCACAGATGAGCTAACCAGCTGAATAGAGTCTGAGACTTCTGCCCTGTAGTGCAGAAATGAAATTTGTTTGTTTTCATGTGTCTTTGTTTCAAAAACAGCTCTTTGTTTAATCTCTACCATATTGTTTCCAAAGGCACTAGGGTGATTTGTCATGTTCTTTGTAAACACAGCTCTCTCCTAGTGTGACATCTCTCCCTGGCTACTCTGGGGCTGGGGGAGATTGAGTTTGAAGATAGTTGCCTTGTGGTGGCTGTGCTTTGACTACTAAAGCATTGCTGTGGCTAGCTCAGTGCTTTGGCTACAAATAGTGTCAAACGTGGTGCCCTATCCTTACTGACAGAGCTTCATTGATTTTGACCTTACTCCAGACGAACTTCTGGCCACTTGATGGGAGTCCAACAAGCTGGGTTGTTTTGCCCTTGATATTCCATTTCTTGTTTGTCTTTTCAGGGACACTTCCCATGCTACCTTAGCAAAGCACCTAATTCCTGATCCAGAAAATATCATAGTGCTGCTTCGAATAAGTGCAGTACTATGATTTTGAGCATGTTAAAAATGAATATTTTTCTATTCGGTAAAATGTGTAGTTGTGGAATAAACAAGTGCCTGCAGGGCCTTCTCCTGGAACATGTGAAATATGTGTGGGAAAGTAAAAGGTGGCAATGGGATGTAGAGGTGGTGCCAAGACAATACAGGGAAGTAAAGGCCAGTGTCATGCTACTGCCTGAGTAGAGTAGTTCACAAGATGCCCAGTGCATTGCACATTTCCCCATACTCCACAATGCACTTTACATGAATGTGTATTGTTAGGAGATGTTAGGACATGCTTTTTGTGTGCTGTAGCAAAGTGGAAAACTCTTCTGAGCATCTGTAGGGCAGGCACAAGTTTCAGAAGTGGTGAATAACTTAACCATGTCAAGTACTTTACTTTACAAACTATTTTTGGAAACTTTTCAAGCTTCTGTAGTTAAGGGATGGAAGTATGTAGTTCTGGATGCTGCATGTCCTCTCTGAGGTAGAATGCATCCTGTTGGAAAAGCTCTTCTATGCCCAGGATTGTCAGACAGAGGACTAAGCAAAGAGGGAGGGGAAACAAATCACAGAAAACAGAAGGTAATGGGGAAGAGTCAAGATCCTGATTTCAGAGGGGTGATAAGGCAGGAAGTTGCACAGAAGAAAAGCTGAAATAAGCTGATACCAGACTAACCAGCTCTCCTTAAAAAAAGGAAGGTTTCCAGTTCATAAAGCTGTTCAAGTAATAAAAAATTACGACCAAAATTGATCCAGTAAACCTCTGCCTCAGCACTTCTGCGTGCTGCACAGAAGTCAGGCCAAACTTCAATTCACCTGATTGATGCTTTGAAATGGGTATAGATATCTCTGGGGAAAGGAAGGGAAAAACAGTATTACCTTTGGGAGAACGCTTTATGTGCAAGCCTCTGTTTGTTAAGGTAAGCTGAGAACAAGGTTATATTCTTCTAGATGGGGTCTGTGTGCTCTGAAGCTCTTTGCAGCCTGTTTGGGTGGTGTTTGTCATCTTCTAGGCTGCTGGATATTAGCTGCAGGAGGTGTGGTAGAGGAATGGTATCACCATTCAGCAGAATGAGTCTAGTCTTTGCAGTGGCCCTTGAGCTTTTCAGGACCTTGCAGTTGCTGGGCTAGCAGCGATTCACCAGGTATACAAGCTGGGGATGGCCAGCACAGTCTGGGGAGTTTCCTGCTCAGAAGATATTCCTGCCTTTTTGCACTCTGCAGAGTGGAAATGCAAAGTCTGGGCCACTGCAGTTGTTCCTGCGAGCACCTGCTCTGATCCCAGCATCGAGCCCAGCAGTGATGAGCTGGTCTCCTGCTGCTCTCAGAGGAGAAAGCTGATGGGGGAACAAGTGGGTTGTGAAGTGGGGAGGGTGGGTTGGAAGATGGGAACATGAGCTGGAGGGGGAAGCAAAAGGAGAGTAAATGCAGCTGCGGAGATAAATGAGAACTTGACACAAGCTGAAGGAGAGCTGGAAGCAAGTAGGGATGTTTGTGGACAGTAGGGTAGGCAAGCTAGGCTAGCACAGAGGCGATGACAGTAAATTGGATGGACTGAGTTTGACAGCAGAAGTGAGTGCTGGGGATTTTGCTTGTGCTGGGATGTTATTTCACAGAAGTTCTAAAAACTTCAAGAGCACAAAAAGGGGAAGCTCTAAATTATTTGATACTGAAGTACTGCTAAGAGAAAGTCACATCTTAGTTCAGGCCTGTGTGGAAGGACATGTTTGTACAGTAAGGGACACAGACTTAAATCCTCCTCAAGTTCCTGCTGTTTTCAGCTGGAGGTATTTCTTTTGATCTCCACAAGTTAGAGGCTACTTTAGACCCCAGTTTCTCAGTGCACTGGTTCCTCATGTGCTGAATTCTCCCGTAAGTCAAGCATTAGCTGATAGAAGTTGAATTCAGCTTTAATTAACAACATGGGTTTGGCTGAATTGGGGTTGTGGGTCCCTTGAGTCACAGCGGTGCTGTTGCAAGTTATGGTATTGGACATACAGCAACCTATAGCATGTACCACCAAGACATGGAATAGATATGGTGCTGCAGGCCGCCTTAGGTTCACTGCTGTTGCATCAAGAGAAGGTGAGTAGATTCAGAGCAGTACTGAGCGTCTCCATGGGCCAGAAGAGGGGTTGTGTGATACGACTTGGCATGCTGCAGAGACCCTGCTCTGAGCTCAGTCCTCGCTTGAGCGTGCATGTATGGTCCCTGCCCTAAGGGACATGAAGCCTTTTTTAAGCAATCCCATGAAAGCACATGTATTGCTGTTAAGACTTGATCGCTTCATTTTGGGAGCCCCGGGGTACTCAGGATTAGGCCATAAATGTCCAATATCTGGATGCTACAGAGCTCAAGATAATGACATTAAGTGGGTTCCTTGAGGTGTCTGGATCTGGTTTTCTAAAGCTCAGCAGTGTGTGTCCTTTGGCTTGCATGGTAGATTTATCCATGATACTTTGTTGATGAGAAGTCCTTGGGAAGATAAGGGGAGGACAACTCCAAATCCAAAGCATATATTTTTGCTTCCTGCTTATAGAGTCTCTGGGGCATTTTAATCCATTTTTTATGGTGGTGTGTTAGAGGGATTGTTTTTTGACTGCTATTTGTTATGTTGATTATTTTATATGTACATAATTTGCTACCCTGGACTAATTTATTACACAGTAAGACTACTTCAAGGCTTTTGCTTGAAAATCATTCTCAGAATTCTTTATGAAACTGTTTCTTAATAAAACTATTTTGTCCTAAACAATAACACAATTTAACTAAATACATTTTTCCTATTTTTTAATTCCTTTTGAGTTGAGATTCTGCAGACCTCAATTTAAATTTTAAACACTGCATCAGTTATTAAGTCAGACATCATTGCAGGGTACTGAGGAGTAGCACTGTCATAATCCACAAGTAAGGGCTTTAACTTTGTTGAGCACATTTCTCGTTTGCATGTAACTTATAAAATACTCTAGGGTTATGGTTTTTACTTCTTGGAAGTAGATTTTGGGCATTTGTCTGAACCTGAGAAGTTTTTAGTAAGGAACAAAGGACCATATCCCTCTTCCGCTACTCAACATGAAAGCCAAAAAGGACAACTCAGATTGGCCAAATTAATTTTTAAATTAGAATAAATTCCCATTCAGACCTTAATTTAATTTCACTTGTACTCTGTAAGAAAGAGACAGTCAAGTTATCCTGGTCATTTTGGCTGACATGATTCTTGGCTTTGCTTAAATTATTGATTATAGCAAGGGGAGGGACTTTGCAGTGAGAACAGTGCTCTCACTAATAGAAGCCTTTCACTAAATCAATTTCTACCATTCCTGCAATGCACCTTCAGGAAGTCAGAGGTTTACAGAAGATATAAGAAGAATTTTATCTTTGAAGAGTGGACCTCTGCTTTACATTTTTTTAAACTTTTCATGTTTATATGGGCAGCTGAAGAAAAAAAATCTACCTAAATAGATTTTCAGGGGTTGATTTGCAGGATGAGGGGCTGTTCTGGTTCAAAGTTGAACTGATTAAATCTTGATTTGATTGTCATCTAAAGACTTGTGGGCTGAAAGTACTGTTTCTGTACTAAGCAGAGTCAGTCAGAAAATACCTCAATGCAAACTGGAACAAATTCAGTAGAGGATGCAGCATGTGCACACGCTGCTGAAATTCATGTATAGCCATCTCTCTTTATTTTTTATTGGCTTATTAGAAAGTGCAGTCATTTATATGGTCATCATGTGGTGTTTCCTCTGTTACATTTACCAGCAATTGAATGGGGGTGGCTTCTCTTCCCTCCCATGCAAAGTACCATTCCTCGTTAGGCTAATTAAGTAAGTGTCTGTTTAAACACAGCAGTGTATTTTCTCATATGTGAGTTGGAGATGCTACACAGAAGCAGAGTATGAAGCTGTTGGGACATACATGTATATAGCAAACTTTAAGGATGCTGGTAGCAGATCAGTACACGTTGAACTATACAGGAGCATCTAGTAACTGTAAGTAACACTTCTATTTTAATTTTTCATTGGTTGACACTGTCATTTAGGCCTGGATACTGAATGCAATTATTTTATCTGTTAATAAAAATTCTGCTCAGTGGAAGATCAGCTGGCATCTGAGAGGTTAGGTTGCAGCAGTATCTTTCTGAATGCTCATTATTTCAGTAGTGAATTGACAAATGATGTTTTATACTTGTGATCCATAGAGCTCAAAGGTCTTTACATAGATTTAAATACATTCAAAACCGGACTTTTGATTTCTCCTTTACATGTGACAAATTCTTCCCCTGTATTTTTCTTACAGTCAAAAGAAAGAAAAAAAGTATCTCTAAACAGTTTAACAGTTGTACTCTTAGTCATTCCCTAAAGTTCAAGGTAAAGGAACTTTTGCAATACTGAGTGTGGGTTTGGGGGTTTGAAATGTGAGGCAATTTACAGCTAGTATTGAATTGGGAGCTGTCAAAGAATGTTGACTAATATCTTGGATATTTTGTTTTGCCCATCATGCCAGCTATAAATAAATCAATTTGTCAAGGTAGAAAAAGGATGTTTTATTGGAAAGCTGATTCACACTAAACCTTTATACAACTTTTCCTTCTCATTTGGGGAACTGTAATTAAATAGCACAACTGTATTTGCTCCTTACAGAACAAACTGATAATAAGAAACAGTGATTTGGTTTAGCTTTTGTAAAATTATTGAAAATCTAGTTTACTTTTTTCTTTTGTAGGTAAGCTAGCGCTGTTTGTCAGACTCTAGCTGTAGCAGAATTTCAGGATGACATTTGGTGTTAAACTCAAATCACCTTATTTTTCTTTTGTGCTTAACTAAAATGGAATAATGAGTCTTCCTTTTTTGCCCATGGTGGCTGTCAGCACATCAACTAAGGAACTTTGTAGTGTCCTGGTCACATTAATATCCTTTGGTTGATTGTGCTGAAACATAACCAATGCTTTTTTTAACAAAGATATCTGAAAAGTAGGAAGATGACATCAGAACAACAGGAGTTTCAGGGCTAAGCTTCCACTGGCATGGAAGAGGAAGTTTATTTCATTTTTCTGACAGGATTGGCTTTTTCACACTAAAATGGGTGTGTTAAGCTTTTTTAAATTATATTGCCTACAGGTATTCACAGTAAGTATAGGAAATAAGGCTTTTATGTAACATCAGAATTAATGTATGATCATTAACAGAAGATTTATTTTCTGTTGTTCTTTGATTTCATGTCACACATGAATTCTTGTTCAGAACTACACTCCAGATTTCTATACTTCAAATATACCAAGCTCCTCTTTCCTAAGATTTTCTAATCCTACAATTACTTTGCAGAGAAAATGCAGCTTCTTAAAAGAAACTACTTTAGGAATAGGGTGATACTGGAAGTTTTCCCATTCTCTGTTCCTCCCAGTGGCTTCTGTCCACATCCACTTTAAGTTTCAAGAAGCTGGTCCAGAAAATAGTGGGGCGTGGTCCAGTGTACTCCACACTTCTGGAAGGAAATCACTTTTTTTTGGTGGATGGATGTCTCTGACTTGATGGAGGCTGTTGTTAATCTGGGACAAGCTTCAGCTGTTCAAAATTAAAACCAGTTGAGTAGTGACTCTTCTTAGTTGTGGTTTTCCAGGAATGATGCAGAAGGGTGGATTTTCTCTCTGCCAGAAGTAGGTAGAGATGTTATCTATGTGTTCTACCTGTGTTTGAGGTTCACTACTTCCAAATTTTGCTAACTTCAGGGCAAAAACTGTCAGACAGTATTAAAAAAAAAATCCACAGATAAAATGTACTGATTTAAAAGTTGCACTCCTGTGGAGGTGCCTTCCCCTGAAATCCCCAGGGGATTTCAGGGGAAGGCACCTCCATGAATCCTTACAACAATACACTCCCTGCAGACCATACTTGAAAAACAGTGATAGTAACTACTAGTTGTATTTTTAGTATTCAAGTGTACAACAGAAGCTTTATTGTGGGTGAAGGAACACATCTACATTTGCATAGTAGATCTCTTTTTTCCTCTGCAAACCACCCCATCTGCAGACAGGGCACATGGACAGATCAAACATTGGAAGTTGTTGCCCCTTTATTAGCAATACATTTAATTTTACATATACTTATAGATGTGATGCATTTATAAAGGCTACTTCTTCAATATATTCCAGTAAACCAATTAAAAAAAAAAAAGAAAACAAACATAAACTTTTCTTGGAACAAACATGTCTTGTCTCCAAATGGGAATCTAAAAACAATGTGTGTTCAAAAGCAAGAATAAATTACAGGTCATTGTTTATCTTTTAGGGTTAAGCTTTCATTTTAATTTTTTTTTTCATCTTTTACGGGTTTTTTTGAGAGGGAAACATGGGGGATTCTGTGGCTTGTAATGAGAGGCGATTTTTATTTTTTTTTTATTTTTTTTTTTTTTTTTTTTGTGGACAAGCTGCAATTTTCCCAGGAGTTAGGGAGTTAAAAAGTTCCAGATATCACAAGACACAAAAAATTTCTGTCAAAAATTCTGAAAACAAGTGTGAGTTCACAAGAGTAGTATTTCATTCCTTCAGTGTTTTAAAAGTAAACTTTTTGAAAGGAATGAGCCTTGCAGGTTGAATTCTGCAGTAATGAACAAATCAGCTACTCTGTTTGGTAAAACACTAAAGGTCTTTTGGTGGGATGTGGTTTTTATTAGTTTCTGATGGGTAAGGTGGTGGTCAAAGTTAGAAGAGAGAGAGAACTTTTTTCTCCTTCTGGTAACATTATTGCAGAAGGGTCAGTGTGAAGGCCACTACATTGGGTTGTTTTGACTTTTGGCTTATTATTTTACAGGTACTATGTCAGGATTGTGTGTTTTCCTGGCCACAGTTTTATCTGGGCTAATTCTATTTTCAGGTGGCAGGATTCACTGAGAATTTGTTATCAGTGCATAAACTGAATTTCTGGCTAGCATCTTGCTTACAGTGTGTCACTGTCATCTCTCCTTTCTACTTCTGAAATTTTCTGGAATGCAAATAATGTAAGGACAGTGAGACTGTAAACACTTGCTGACACAAGAGCTTTTTTGAACTGTAGTAATTGTCATGTGTAAAAGCGTGTAGTGTTAATTACCTCTCCACAGAAGTTGTCTCTGCACTAATCACCAGACAGATCTGCTGTTAGTTAACTGTTCCTCAGTAGTTGAGCTATGTTCCCCTTTCCTTAATCATACAGATATTTAAGACCAACTCTTCTGTTTGTCTGTAAATAAATTCATATTTGTTAAATGGTATAAAAGTAGTAAAATTTTCCTTTTGGATACATGTTAATATAAAATGGAAAGGGACAAATGTGCAAAGATAATAATATTCAGTCTCATAACTCCTGCATTTCTACTGTCATGTGAGGTTACTCTGTATTTCAGGGTAGGAAACTGTGCACCTTTGTATTTATGAGAATATTGTGGATTTTCCTTCTAGGAATATATATATATCTATATTTATATATAAATCCCTTAGAGGAAGCTTGGATATATTGGTTTGAGAGGTCTCATATCAGATGTGGCTTTTTAATCTGATCCAGTATAACTGCTCTGGCAACTTTATTCAAAGTCTTTCAATAATGTTATTAGTGCCACTATGTCCAGTGTAAACTACCATAGTAAATGGAAGGCAGAGCTTTTACAAGAATTACGAGAGGTTGCATTTCCATGTTGTACATCACCAAATGGCCATATACAGTAGACCTTAGGCTCATGTATTTCCTAGTGGGTCACTTCTCCAACAGTGGTCAGTAGAAGAAACTTACTGCTTCACTAAAAACAGAAAACAGAGTTAGCATAAAGTGTTCCTCCCCATGTTATATCTTTTTCACTTTTAGTAATTGATAGTCTTAGGACTTTCAGACTTGAAAGTCATTCATGTTATCTTCTTTAATTGCCCTTGATTCACTTTTCTAACATGAATTTGTTTAATCATTTTTTTCTCATTTGTATTTCTGGCATCCACAACATCCTGTGACCATGAGCTCCATAACTGAATTATGTATTATATGAAAAAGTATTTCCCTTTGTTATAAAATTGCTCTCCAATAATTTCATTACAAACCTATTGCTTTTCTGTTTTAGGAAGCAGTAAATAACAGTGACTGACGATTTCCTTTCCTTGCCTTCTTCCCACCACTCATGATTTTACAGATTTCTCTGACATACTCCCCTCCTCCCTGTCATTTATTTTCCGTGCTGGAGAGTCCTGCTTCACTTAGTGTCTCTTCCTGCAGAGAGATTTTTATCTGTCTGTCTAATTCTGTTACCTCCATTTCTATAGTAGGGCACATGAAGTGCATGCACTAGTCCTGTGGTAGTCCAATCCTACATTAAAACTATAGGCATAGAGACTTTTATCTTGATCTTGGTTCCTAATGTATAACTTTTTCAACTGCTAAAATGTACTAAAATGCTGACTTCAAAAAACTTGGTAACCTTGATCCTTCCAGAGTGGCAAAAGGTAATTAATTACCTGCTGTTGTATATGAGGATTTGAAGTAGCAGAAGAGTAACAGTGAAGGAACTTCTAAGAAATGGATAAAAAAAGAGGAGATGGGCATCTTTGTCTGTAGAAGAAAACTGAAAGGTGAAGGTTGTGCATTGAAAAACAGCTCTTGGAACTATATGTATCCTAATCCCGTAGGATCTAGCTGCAGTCTTTTGTTTTTGCACAGCAACAAAGGAGAATAGAAATCCAGAAAGGACACTCTTCTCATCCTACATGACTGGCTTTCCATCTTTCCAAGACCACCTGCAGTCCTCTGCCATGTCCACAAATTAGCTACTGTTTTCAGCTGGGGGAAGGACCATTCTGTTGCTTGTGCATCTGGTTTTACTGTTTGTGACAACCTGTGATGACAATCAGTTGTTAGTGATGACAAACATCTTTGAGATTTCTTTACACCAGAAGGTCTTTTCCCCAGAGCTAACAGACCTCAGTGACTCGTGGTTTGTCATACACTAAAGATTTTGTCTATTGATTTCTTGTGCTTTGGCATACTTTTATTCTTACCAAGCAGATATGTGTTCAGGGATATTCTATCTCTGGGTTCACAATAAAGAAAACTTCTCAAGTTGTATTCTGGATGTATGCCTCTTTAAGGGAAGTTAATCCTCATTTTCAAAGCATCCATTTTGTTAGTGGGCTTTGAATTTAAGATGGTGCTAATTGCAGGTGAAATTGTGTTGTGGTTCTGTAGAATTTTAAAATTAATCCCTTCATTTTTCTCTATCAAATGCTGTCTGGCATAGGACTCTAGTTGCTGTGTGTTGGGTTTGTTCCTGGCTGCTGTTTGCTAATGTAGGCTTCCCAGGAAGATTGGGGCCATAGTTATTTTTTCTGAATTTTCTTCTAATTCTTGCTACTGCTTATATCAGAGTTACCATTTGTATCTCCTTAAATGCAGATTTTTAAGTTTAGTTTCAATTACATATATGAATCCACTGTGAAAAATAGAGAATTTTAGTGCTGGAGTGCCATGAACTAGATATGAGAATGAAAATAGTGATATTTCTAATGCTAGATGGATGCTTTCAAAGATGATTAACATCTTTGAGATTTCTTAATACCAGAAGGTATTTGGACAGCATCACTAAAGATCTAATCACAAATTGATATACCAAGGTAGTGATGTGGAATACTTGAATAAGCTGCAGGGCTGTGAGAGAGCCCTGTGTGCTGTGAGCACGCTTCCCTCCCCACAGCAGGGGAAATGCAGCCAGCTCCCCTGGCGCTCCCATCTGCTGTCAGAAGCCCCTGCTCAGAAAGCCTTCCCGTTGTAGATGCTGTACATTGCACTTCTTGTACGGCTCTATGCATTGTGCACAAAAAGGTTTACTTCAACTGGAGCAAAATTACTTTTGAAAAGGTTAAAGTTGTTTGGTTGTTGGCTTTTTTTTCATAAAAAGTCTCCAAGTTTGAAGGCTGGGAGGTGAAGTTTGAGTTCACCATCTTACAAGACCTCAGCGTGGGCTGGAGCTGCCCGTAGTGCCCAAGCTTCTCCCTTAGTGCCTCTCTCTGCAGGCAGTCCATGAGCCATGGGGCCAATGTTCTGCTTCCTAGGCTTGTGCAAAACTTCATGCATATGCAGCTCTAACAGTAAGAGTGGATTTTACCATAACAGTTCTCCCAGCCCTTCAGTACTGTAGCAACATGAAATTAATTTGGAGATGGGGAAATAGTAGGTCTTCAGCTTTTATGCTGGAAAAAACCAGGAGCCTTCAGTTTGCTCTCTAATGCACATTTCACTACAGCTTTAAAGAGGCAAACTGATCCATTATATAGATTGTTAAAAGTCACATTCTGGCTTTTCCTGCTGGTACTTAGTATACCGAGTTTTGCATATTAGAAAGAGCAGTCCATACTGTAGGATGGATTGGGACTCTGATGAGTAGACACACTGGAATGCAGAGTGCAGTGGCTGATCTCTGTGCATTGTCTGGTGCGGGGAGCCTGCACAGATCTCAGGGAGTACCTAAAGTCTGGGCATGACTCCAGGAAAGTTATGCATCTCAGACCTCTCCTCCTACCCCTCCCTGACTTTGTTTAACACGGGACTTGCACTCTACTGCCTCACGAGGTTGGTGTGAAGACAAAGCAGTCATTTTCATGGCGTCCTAAGGCATCTGCTGCCCTGTGTGGGCTGAAGGATGCACAGACTTGGCATATGAAAGGGGAAATGACTGTTCTTGCAAACTTTGCTTTTTTTTGTGAAGCAAGACATTTAATTTCAGATAATAATTCAAATTGCAATTTGATTTTATGTTCTGTTTTCACTGAATTATTAAATTCAGGAAAGGGTTTTTCTAGTGCATTTGCACAGTGCTCTAAATGAAGCTGTCGAAGAAAAGCAGCTTTAGTCAAGCCACCAATTGAATTGTATGTCTGTGCCATTGGGCAGCTTTACTGGCTTTTAATTAGCCAGTCATATGCACAAAAATATTAATGAGTACATCCCTAAAATTTCAGACAATATCAATGTATTTATGCAGGATATTCTCCAGAGAACTGCAGTCCTTCCTTTCTCTACATTGACTCCTGAAGTTAGTAGGCCTCATTATATTTTAGGTTAAAAAATTATCTTTGCGCAGCACTTGACTTTTAATGCAAGTGTTTTTTATGCAGTTCCTTTTCTAAAACGGAAAAAAAAATGGTGACTTCTAGTCAGATTCTTTCTTCCATACTCTGTCTTACTACTTGTGTCATTCAGGTTAAAGAGGCACTCACTGACATCAGTAAACCTCAATTTAAACTACTGAGTATGCAATAGAAATAGAATAGAGAGGATAGAAACCTATCCCTCAGTTCAAAAAAATGGGATTAAAAGTGTGGAGCCCAACCTTGTTGCCATTCTGTAGTACCAGGTATTGATGGCTAGTGTATTGGAGGGATTAAGATCTGTTCCTCTGTCTTTCATGGCTTGTGTCAAGGTAAGTAGCACTAGCTACTAGCAGAAAGTGTAAGGGAGATGGGAACCACTTGGGTATGCAGCCATTCCCAGTAAAATGGAGAGTTACAGGCTAGGAGGTATTGAACTCCAATGTTTGAAGCTTGTCAAACAAGAGTGGTAGTTGTAAGTAAAGCACTGTGGTGCAGGACTTCCTTTGTGGAGAGTTTAAGCTGTTGAGGTGACCCTACTGCCATATGCCAGACTTTGGCACAACATCCTTTCCTGCTCTGCAGGCATCCTGTGTCTTGAAGGCAGAAGGACATCTGTGTTTAACTGCTTTTTGGGTCAGTATTACAGACTGAATCTTTCTGTTTTGTGTGAAAATTCCAGACTATATTTGTTCAATGTTCAAAATTAACGGCTTGTTCTATGGATGGTTTGACACTAGCATACTGATTCACTTTGAGGAGACAGGAGAATCAGACTCTATTTTAAGAGAGAAATACATAAATCCAAAGCTGCTATCAGTGTGATTTTCCCGTGTTTTCTACTGAATGCTTGGCTGCTGTTGTGACAGGTAAATTTTGTGACAGGAAGGAAGGCTGGATTCCATGCATGTGCACATTGCTTTCCCGTGGTGTGCTGTGTGCCTGCCGGTGCAACAGTGCGTGTGCAGGCTTCACTCTGGGAGTCTTGCAGTCCCTTGGTGGGCTGGTCATTTAATTCTTCCTCTTCAGACCAAACAAAACCCTGCTTCTCAAACAAGACAGACTAGTTAAATATGTTATGAACCCAGAACATGAGATCATATGCTGCAGTTCTGCTCTCTGTGGGGAAAGGCATGGGAAGAAGAGATACTATGCAAGAAAAAAAAAATAAAATTAGAAAACAGATGCAGATTGCTGCTGCACTGGTTTAACTCTGAAAGTTAACTCGCAATAACATTTTCAGTAATTTGCTAATGATGATAATGAAAATACTGCTCTTAATGAATTATTTGCTGCTCAGAGTCCTTCACAGTGAGTACATCCTTTGGGTCACAGTCACACCACGTGATCACAGTGGATTAGAGGTATACCAAATTAGAGGTATACCGTCTGCTGTGTTTTGGACTACTCTTTAAGTAAAAGCTTTTGCCACCTAGTGGAAGGAATAGAGAACTAGCATTTCGAGTAAGCTAGAAACCCACTTATACTGGTTATATTCTTTACTGTGAGGGTAAGAGCACTGGAACAGGCTGCTCAGAGAGGTTGCGGAGTCTACTTCTCTGGAGACATTCAAAACCCACCTGGATGCAATCCTGTGTAACCTGCTTTAGGTGTACCTGCTTTACAGGGGGATTGGACGAGATGATCTCCAGAAGTTCCTACCAACCCCAACCATTCTGTAATTCTGTGATAAGCAAAATTTATTTATAAGCAGTAGATCAATTGCTAGAACAGGAGCAAATTATTCTGACTGCTTTGAAAATTAATTGGTAGAAATCCTCTAAGGTATTGGTGCACTTTGTTCAGATAGTATCTCACTTAAGCACCAAATTGGTGGAAAGGGCATTCATTTATATGCTGTCCTCACTTGTTTGAGACTTTTTCATTCCACCCCAGATGGTACCTGCTTATTTTTTCCTGGATCTTAGGTTGGTCAATATCTTTGAATTCTGTGATGGCTTGTTCCTCCCACCAGTGGGATGGAGAAGACAACTGGAAGAGCAAAAGTGAGAAGAAACCATGACTCACAATAAAGAAAACTTACTAAGTGAAGAAAGAAATAATCATATATAAAAAGTGATGCAAACACTAGTGCTAGTAGGCCAGTTCCTAGCCAGTCTGCCTGAGGCTGAGAACACAGATGATCTTGCCCTATGCAAGCACTGCTCAGCAATAACTAAACCACTGGTATGTTTCCAGCATTTGTTTTGGTCACAAATGTAATGTGCAGTACCTTACAGGCTGCTAAGAAAAACAATTAACCCAATTCCAACCAGACCCAGTATATCTTCTTAGTTGCCCAGCTCTGCTAATGTCCATCAGCACCCTAATAAAGAGATTGAGATCTTGTCACAAAATAAAGTTTTGTGGACGAGCCATAGGATGTGTCTCCCGTACAGCACTCTCAGGTAGCAATTCATCAGCTTTTGCTCAAGCTGACGTGATTGCTCCTATGTGTCTGTAATTTCATGTTGTCACCACTGCTCCACCTGGCTAAACAGCCACCCTCCTCCAGGTGGGACAGAGGCTGGCTTCTTCCTGGTCCATCTGTTAACAGTTCCCCTGAGACAGCAGTTCAGGTCACCTCCAAGTCTTCCTTCCTTACTTTACCAGAGTCTGCTTGTTTTGTGGGTAGGTGTTTTTTGGTTGGTGAACCGGCTAGTCCTTTTGTGTTTACCAGGTTTTTGTCCATTTTCCACAGAGGAACATAGAGACCTTTCCTCACTGTCTTACTCCAGTGCTTTTTCCTACTGCTGCTGCTGCTCTTAGTATCAGCTCCTCTAAACGCAAGCTGTGGTGCTGGTTTCTCATGGCTTCACCTCTGGACCTCAGAGTGTATTGCCCAAAAATTCTCCCATTTAAGCAGGACAGCTAGTATCATCCATTGCCCTCATCCAGGGCTGTCATCAAGAGTTCTTCAGAGCCCTCTGCTGAAGTCATTTGCCGTTGTTTTCTTTGGTAATTGTATAGAACTGTGGTCCTTTTATCAACAGCTTGGGCTTTGGTCGTTGAAAGGGAGAGGAAGGCAAGACAGCAAAACAAGTGGGTTTAGTTGTGGTTTTTGGGTTTTTTTCCAGAATGTTGACAAATCTGCTTTCCTCTCTTTTCCTTAAGATTAGTCATCTCTGCTTGAATGCTTCTTATGCTTGTAGTAACGTTTATACAGACAGGCAAAGGTCACATACCATGAAAAAGAAAAATAGTACAGGAGATTCATTCCACACTTCCTTAGGATTTTTACGAAGTCAGTCTTTTCTGATTATGGTTGATTTTACAGTTGATCAAAACAGCAAATCATTTTGGCACAGATAGAGTCTGGTTACATGTATGCCTGTGAATCCCACGTTTCAGCATGTTTTCCTGGAAAGTGTTAGAGAAGCTTCCTCTCTCCAAGTGCGTGTCAGTGATGGCTGGTTCAGCAATTCCGCGAGGAGCATGACAGGGTTGTCATGACAACCAGTTATGCTGCGAGCAAAGATGGTGACAAATGACCATCTTCTGGCTGGTTATCACTCCTTGTTGAGTAACACTCCCCAAATTAGACAGATGTGTCTGATCTATAATTACTTGACCTGTTGACTTGTGTTTTTGCTGCATTGTTTCTGAGATAGCATTCATGCATCTTGCAGTGGTGCTTAGGCGAGGCTGCCCGCTGGCCATCACTGGTGTGAATCATGCGAGTAGGTGAAGCTGTTGATTTTGCTGTAGCGCATGCACAGTGAGAAGTTATCTTTAGAGACTTCTTTTTGTTAAAACCAAACAATTTAAACTTGCACATGGGGCCCACTGCAGGAAATAGATGGGATAAAAATACACAGGGCTTATGTTCTTTCTATTGCTCTATTGAATGGAGAGTGCTCCTTTGTAGGAAATAAGGGATAAAAAGCGGTACAGGAGGAGAGATCTCTGCAGTCCAAGGTAGATCCTGAAACGTGGTTTATTTGCAAGGGTCGTGGTTGCAGGAACTCTGCTTAAGCTGCTAGGCACAGCTTGAAGCATGCCCCAGAGAGCGAGAGGGAGAGAGAGATCTAGATTGCTAAAATCTGGTAACATGATATTATATGTCTTTCTGTACTGAATATGGTAATAGTACAACATCCAATCAGTAGAAGACAAAAATCCTTATAGAATTTACATACAACCTATCAAAATGGCTACATTACCATACTGTATTACATTTTAACTCCTAAAAACTACTTTCTAAACTACTTTTGTCTTCCCTGCCATGCTGGCAGGGTTTCTCTGACCCTTGGACTTTTCTGCTTGCTGAAGCATCCTCTTCTCTGCTAAGGACATGGTTCAATCAAGAGGGATTCTCCTTCAGCTGGCTAGCCCATTGTTTTTTGGTTGTACAGTAACAGCTTGGTATCTCGTATCTCAAAGCTAGCTTTCATTTCTATTTTGCATACAGGTTTCATATTTTCAGAATCTTTTGCCAAGCAGTCATATTTATAAGGTTTCCCTATCTCATCCTCCCCAACACTCCTTCAATTTTGTTTGCCCTCAGTCGTTAATACAGTCTTCCTCTCCCTTCAGTGCCTGCCTTGATCTTCAGTGTGCCTATGGGGTGGGGGCAAATATGCTTCCCTCAGGATGAAATCCTGGATCTGCTGAAGTCATTGGCATCTCTTCAAAAAGACTAAGTTTCTGTGGCTTTCTTTTCCTTTAGTTTTGCTTTTATTTAAATGTAGAAGACAGAAGTAAAACATTTTCATTTCAAGATTTTGGGACTTCTGAAAAGAAAACAATACTTTCCCCCACCTCTTTCCTTTTATTAAAACCTTTTTATCCTCCTGTCTTCCCAGTTCCTTTTTGTGCTTCCCCTCAGTTGCCCAGAAGGAGAACATCTGTAATACACATGTGATATGGAGGGCCAACTCTTCATTATGCTTCAGCCCAGCAATGAAGACAGACCTCAGATATGAAGCTAGTGATTTCCCATTGGTGCCCAAACGCTAGGACAATGTTGTTGGATACTGTTGCTATCCCAGTCTCTGCAATTTTTGACATAGGAAGCTTTGATGCAGATCTCTTATTACAAACAAGGTGCTTTTCGGTTTGAATTCCTTCATTTATATTGTGTATCCACTTCTGGAATGTGAGCAATGGGGGGCCAGAGGTTCAGAAGTGACTTGATAGATTTCTTATTGGACAGATTATTTTTTTAGATTTGGAAAACACTAGAAGGGTTCCTGTTTGTACCATCATGCTTCCAGCCTGGACAATAAACACTCCTTTTCAGTTAACTTTTTTACTGTGAAAGTATGCTTTTGAGATGGTGATAGGCAATCACAGTCTGGATCAAATCCAGTGTTGGGATGGTGTCCCTTTTCTTCAGAGGATCCTAACAGAAGAAAAATTGTTACAAAACCATCATAAGACTTGAGATAACTAAGTTACAAGTACAAAACAAAAAAGAGATATCTCATCTTTATCTCTGTGCAGTGTGGGTGTTTTATTACTTTACCTATTTCAATAGTGTAGATCAAGTGTTGCAAGTGTTGTTGAGCCTTGCAGACAAGCAGTCTCACTTGGGCATTCTGCTACCACGCAGGGAAATAAGCCCTCCTTAAGCTAGAAAGACTGACTGAAAGTGAAGTGCTTCCACTAACTCCAGCAGAGCTGCATTTGTGTTAGCCAGAGGCTGTGCACTCACATCTGCAGCCACTTCTTCCAAGGAGACAAAATGAGATCCCTCTGTTGAAACGAATCCCTGGAAAAGTAAAGCATGTGTCCTTTGAATGATACAACAATACCTCTCAGATTTCCCTGAATATATTTTCTGTCTTAGTATGACTCTACCTTGCGGCTGTCTCCCAGTTTTCCAAAAATACAGTTTTAACATGTGAAATAACAGTTAAAATTGTCCTGTGGCACAGATGCTCTTACTGTGCTGCAACTCCCAGGTACAGAACTTCCAGCACTCTGATAACTCTGTACAGCATTTTTACAGTCTCTGTTTTCAAGTCATGTATGCTGCTAAACTGAAGCCCTTTGTACCTGCATTTCCTCTTACTCGAGTACTCTTTTGGTCTGTAAATTAGTCCCCCAGCCATGCTGATTGGTGGGATTCGTTTTCACCAAAGAAGAGATGCATGTGCAAAATACATGTCTTTTTCCAAGTAAATCTCCCACTTCAATACAAAGTTTATTAGACCTGTTGCCTTACTTAAGAGTATTTTCTTCAGGAAGGAAGTTTGCTTGGCCTTCAGTAAACCAGGTTCCCTCATGTACAAGGACCTAAGCAGAGAGACACCAACTCTGGTCTCTGTCCCCACACCTTGCTTATCATCACCAAGTTCTCTTGGAAGTGGAGATAACACCTAGCAGCTGCGCAACAAAATTACATTTTGAAATGTAATGCTATTGAATGGGGTCATTCAAATTCAGAGGAAAATTATTTTGCCGCCTGTAATTCCACGTTCAAATAGAGTAAAGCCACTGACGACCTGTAGTAGGTCTGTGATGTCTCAAGTGCATTCATCTGTCTTGACAGATTTTGTATGTTGATCCTTATTTCATTGTCTTTCTTGTGCTGGTATCTCTTGTGACATCACTTTAACTTGCACACTTGGCTTGCACGAGATGAGTGCTTTCATCTGTTAGAAGAGTCGGTGCACTAGGGAGGCGTTCCAGTTCATGCTAGCTGAAAAGGTTATCCCCACAGTCTCCCATTCTGCAGCGTGAGCTGGGACACATATATGTTTTGGGTTTTTTTCAAGTCAGTTTGTATAGCAAACGTGAGTGTTGCAGGATGAACACATTCCCTCTGGTGCCGTCCTGTTCAGCTGTGCATATCAGATGGTCCGAGGCCAGTCCCTTTGCGTGAGGAGTACCTGCACACAAACATCAATCACAATCATTTTGCGTGGGAAATGCTGCTCTTTGAAATTCCTGAGCTATGCTAATTGAAAACAAATATAATTCCTTTTTTATTTCTCAGCACATGCAAGCATATTTTGGTGTATTTATTTTTGCTAATGGATAAGTTTTCAAAACAAATTAGTATTACTCAGCTAGGTGGTATTTTCTTATCCGAGATATTTTACATTATTTCCTTCCAACTGTTTGTTCACATATGAGATAATTTCTTCTCTTTTAACTAATTGTTGCAGGAATGTTTTTTGTTTAAGTCTCTGGGTTAACAATTTTATTTCTGATGTGAGTTTTGTCTGCTTTTGCTTCAAAGTAGTTCCTGTTTAGGCCTTTCTAGTACTGCATGTCATTGCAACAATGAATAACAGGACGTTGGTTCCCCTGTGTCTTTGGTTGATTAGTTTGTTTAGTAGTTTAATGCAACCATAGCATAACACTTTCCTGACTGTACATTTGAGTAGCTGTGTATACGTACATATGTATGTATAGCAAGGACAGAAGCTGTGCCTAAACTTTAAACTTAAACTGGACTTGCAGATGTTGCCACACATTGTGATGATTAGATATTTGATCACATTACTTCACATTAGATATTAGAAAACATGAATGATGTATGAAAACATTGTGATGTTTAGATGTTTGGTCATATTACTTCTTGCATGATGTCACCAAATTGTGGAAGGTGTTTTGCATTTATTTGCCTTTTTTGTGGCTGAGAAAAGTGCAGTTGATCTATTCAACTGCAAAACAAAAATTGTCAAGGTTGATGATGAATAGGCTTTAAAACATGTAAGACCTTGGAGTCAGGAACTACATACTTGAATGCCATAGAGGCTACAACAGGAGACATTTAGAAGCAGGTGTTTAGAATATTTGTGAACTTCTGGAACTGGTTATGAGAGTGTTTCTGATTTCAGAAATTGGGCCATAGGTGAGGCTTTCTATTAAATTTGAGTTTAATGATGTCATCTAGCATTTCTTCTGCAGAACTTGCTTAGATTAGTCCTCAAGCAGTAAAATCAGTAATTTAAGAACTTATTGAGTGACTCTGGGGAAGAAATAGCCTAGTTTGTATCTCAGAGTGTAAGAATTATTTTAAGTTGTCTTGACATTTGTGTGTCTGTTTGTGTGTATGTGCATAAATACGGGTAGCAGAAATGAGAGAGACCCAGAAAAACGCAACCATGATAAAACGCCTGGTAGAAGGCTTGAAGGGTAGACTAATAAGGAACTTTTAATTTCAAAAAGGGTTTAAAGAGCAGCAGTATAGCAACAGGTTATTCATCTGTTGTCCACTGTCGTGTTACATTGAGCCTCAATAATTTGGTATGTTTTTCTGGTGGTCATTTACACAGGAACTGTACAACAGCAATACCAGCTGTGCAGACTCATGGAAGAACTGTTTGTGTCTTTGTGTGACTATTTTTTTAATTTTCCCGTTCTCAGCAGATATATGGAGTGATCATTCATTTCAGACAGACCCAGACCTACCACCTGGTTGGAAAAAAATAAATGACGTTGCTGGGATCTACTACTGGCACATACCAACAGGAACAACCCAATGGCAGCGTCCTGTGTCCATCCCAGCAGATCTCCAGGGCTCACGAAAAGGATCTCTTGGTTCCATTACTCCATCTCCTACTCCAGAAACTGAGGTAACCTACCGTGTCTTCTTGTGGGCTACATACTGTAAGGAAAATTGAAATAACCTTTTGAACTTGCAGGTTTAGCTATTAGCTAAACTGGCCTGATAATGTCCCAAAGTGTAGCTACTTGTTGATAATACATCGTAAGTATCTATTCTCTATGTTCATTTTTTCGTGGTTGTACCTGATTAAACACCCTAAACTTTGAATGTGTAAGATGACATCAGCCATGTCTCAGATAAATTAGGCAGTGCCTGATGAGTGTGAAACTTTGGCAGTTCGGTAGCATAGGCTGAAGCATTGCTGTGTTATATGGATACAGGACACAAAATTTTTGCACATGTTAGCAGACTTTTGGCTGAACTCTGTTTGCATCTTCTTGGTTCATTTGGTAGGAGCATCACAATAGACATATGAGCCTTCATTTGAGACACTAGTGCCTTTACAGGGTAGTTTCTACTGAATAAACATGAAGTGTTCTCAAATGTAAGCCTCTGTACACCCTGCCAGTACCAAATGCCTGTCAGTGTTGCAGTCAGGTTTTAACTAGAAACAGAAAGAGAGACATTCTGTCCTCCACATGTGCTGAAAGAGCAGTACATCTTACTGCCTTTTAAGATAATGCTTTCAGGCACAATCCAAGGGTTTGTTTGGTGTCATGTAAGTAGAAAAACCAAATCAATTGTTATAAAGAAGAGTATGCTTCAAAAAATACAATCACTTCGTTTTAGTATGCTGGTAAGACTTCTATGGAATTAAATACTAATACAAAATAAGGCTGGTTATAAATTATTTTTATACAGAATTTTCAGAAAAATGTCCACAGCTCTATCAGGGGAAGTCTTTGTACTGGCTCTGAGTTTTGGATCAGGCAATCTTTAGGGGTTTGGTTTTTTTGGTTTTTAATTCATTTAGAGAGAATATTTTTTTCTGTTCTTGATTTTGTTCATGTATGCACCAAACTAACTTCCAGGGAAGTTAATAGGAGTTAAGGGCATTCAAGTGTGTATTACCATCTTGGCCCTGAAACTTTTATTCTGTATAGGCTTCAATATGTACAATCTTGTTCATTATTTTAGAAAGGTTGTTGCCACATGTTCATAAAAGCTAGTCATAAGGTCTGCAAACTTGACCACAACATTTCAGTTATGGTTTACATCAGTCAAGCTCTCATACTGTGCACCAAGTATGCTGGAAGTAATTTCTGAAAGGATTCATGGAGAAAGAACTGTAACTGTTACCATTCTGGTAGAAAACAAGAAAATATCCAGAAGTGCTGAATGTAAAGTGCTGCACATACTTCTAGTATAAATTCCTGTAATGTACATGTGAAGGATATAACTTTACAATTATTATTTTTCTTACTCTAGAATGTAGAGAATGGGGTTTTTATTAGTAAGTTTTAGATGGTTTTCACATAAACCCAGAAATCAGTATGGCTGGTAAACTGCAGAGGAAAAATGGCGTATTTGTATTTGAAGTGTTTTTCTACTTCTGTTTAAAATGTCTTTACAATGAAAATTTCAGACCTGCTGGTAATGTAGGTATATTCTTAACCTTTCACAATTCTGTTTGCTTTAAATGAAATATAGTTTGTGTTTGTAAATAATAATCATTAATTCTCAGCAGCATCATGAGAGTACAAAATGCATGAATTACAATAACATAGATTTTAATACAGTATAGGTGTATTAAGCAAGACATACATGTATGTGAGTACATAGTAGGCTCGTCTTAGATTTGATATGGCAGTTCTAATTCAGCAAGGAGTTTGTTCCAGCAAAGATTTATGCATAGACATTTCTGTGGCAGCACCAAGACCATATACTGTGCTGTAAAGGGTGATACAGACAATAAGCACATTCCCAAAATTCATATTAGTATGATATCATGTAGTTATTTTAGTTGGAGGTATAGGCAAAAGCATTTGCTTTTTGTAGGTTTCTGCTGTCATTGGTAAACATCTTACTTTTATTGAAGCAGTACTGGCTTTTTGACTCAATGGTTATTAAGATAGCATTCCAATACACTACCAGCAGACTTACAGTACTGGAGTTCAATACAGGGGCATGAATTGGGCTCAGGATTTTGTCCACTTCCAAATGCTGAAACAGCTACAAAGAACAGGCATAGCTGGAGTTCTAGTGGGAACTGTTAGGAAAAGCCTTGCATTTCTTGAAACCACAGATGCCAAGCTTTATTAAAAGGAATTAGATGAAGAATCCTTTGTGATCCAGCTGGTTCTGAGCAGGATCCCAGTGCAGAGCAGCAGTAAGAGAGAAATAAGTCATAGTGTGTGTTTAAGAGATCAGGGTAGATAATGAAATAATTTTGACAGTGTCAGCTATCATGAATTTTTGGTTTTTAGTCTCTGTGCAATTGGTACGTGCCAGCACTGTATCATCTCCAAGTCACTGGCAGGCAATATTTGTTTCAATTCCTGTTTACTGCTGTGCTGCATACCCAAGTGCTCCTCCTTTCCCTCCCTGGGAAAGAGTAATATGGGTGTCTGTGATAAGGTCAATCTGGCACTTCACAGAAGATTTGGAATTCAGTCTAGAAAAGGGCCTCCCAAATGCCTTTATCCCAGCACTACCATGGGCAGTGTCACTTGTGGTGGAGAGCTTCTACCTCCAAACTGGACCCATGTGTGAGCTGTGTACTGCTGCTTCCCTCATTGCTTTCAGAAGCCTGTGCTTCAAGATAATGTGTTTTTAGAGGGGTGCTTCAGCTCATTCCCTCCTGATGGATTTTTATAGCTTCATTCTGAAAAGGCTAGAGGGATATATAGGTTTTAGGCAGATGAAATAGTATAATCTAGGATTGAGGACTGGCATGGGTAGCATTTTGTATCTGAACCAGCAGCTTCCATGAGTCCATAAAAATACTTTATCTAAGTCACATTTTGTGCTAGTCTTGAAATGAGTTTATTTGGGCTCTTTCAGGTTTTGAGTTTGTCAAACAAACATTTAGAAACACCTTTTCCCCCCCCACCAGAGTAAAACCTTTTCACCCTTTGTCTTGTTTCCTCCTTTTTTTCTTTACTTCATTTTATTTTATTGTGTTCCTGTCTCTTAAATGATGTAATGTACAGAAGCTTTGCTTCGTTTGGTAGAATGTGGCTCACAGCTGAGGGCAGTCAATAAAGAACAGACCAGGTCAGCCATTTTTATGTTGTAGCTTACTCTGGATATTTAGCAAAAAGAAAAACATTTACTACTGTTGAACAAAGAACAAAAAAAATGGGTAGGGAGGAATGATGCTGTAATGCATAGAAATGGCAAAAAGTGTTCTAAAAAGGAATATAATGTGAAAATGTCATACTTTTACACGTGCTGCAAGGCAATTTTTCTTTCACAAGATAATCAGTCAATTTCAATCCAAAGCAATTATGGGTTAAGCATTATGCAAAAATCCTGCTGATTTAACAAAATGCTAATAAATGCTAAATATGAATAACCTGTAACATTCCTTACCTTTCTCCCCCTCAAAAGCATGAAAATGTATTTTGGTTTTGCACAGCTGTTTAAATTTGACTTAGTTTTGTATCAGTCTTCTCTTGTGTGTTGTCAAATTACTTCCTTTTTGAATCCTTATCTTTTGTAACATTCTCTTCCAAATTTTAGAAATTTTGCTGCCTCTCCCATTTCCCGTGCAGAGAAAAAGCTGTAGTGTTTTAGTTTCAATAAGACCTTCTTTGAGATCATGGCAGAATTTGGTGATGGTAGTTGTGTCTTCTTATAGGCAAACTCATCCCAGGCCTTGATCACCTCTAGAAGTTCTGTAGGTAACATAACCACTAGCAGCTAATAATTAAAGAGAAGGGGCTTGGTAGGAAAAGGTAACAACTCATTTAATTTAAAGGCATGTTAGGAAAAGGTTACTCCTGGGAGTTGTTTCTCACAAAATAATTGCTCCAGTGGGGATATACTGAGAATGCTTCCAGGGTGAGAACTCCACCCTACAGATTAATGCATTGGGCCATTTTTGTGGGTACCACTTCACCTTGGGGCTGAGCTGGACTGCCCAGCAGAGCTCATCTTGAAAGGGAAATTAATTTCAGCAATTCTTGACTTGGTGAAGCTATAAAAAGGTGGCTCTGGGTCTCCCAGCAATCACATTGGCTTTCATTGAGGACAGTGGGAATTCTTTCCTAGTGAGACAGAGGAGAGAGGTGCTCCAGCATCACCTGTTCCTCTCAAGCTTTACAGAAAAGCCTGAACCCCAGGTTGCTTAGTGTTAAACACAGTGCTGCTTGCTTGATTGTACCAGTGAACACCTCTATACATTTTTTAGAAACTTGAATGGAAAATGAGACGGTGGGTGCTTTGTTTGGTTTGGGGTTGTTTTTTTAAAAAAGCTGCTAGACTTTTCAAAAGTACTTTTTCAGCAAGAAATCTCTGCACTCCTTACTAATTCTCCTTCCCTTCCTTGCCCTTTTCTTGTGCTTTCTCTCTAGAAATATTTGATTTTTACCTTGTGTGTATCTTATCCTTGTATATATATTGTGTTTCAGTATTTCTAGTTCCAGTACTGTTAGGGTCTTTTAACAAAAGTGCCATTAGGAAATCCTAATGTTTCCCCTTAATTGCTGTTTATCAAAGACTGTAGCAGCTGTGGCCAACATTCATATTCAGATTCATTTTGCTTGCTTTTAAGATCATAGTTAAAGAGTAATTTCATTGTCTGTTCCTAATTTATATTAACTTTCCTTGTTTCAATCATTTGTTTTGGTAAGTAACTGTTAGAGGCATGTCTTCTCTCCCCTTTCCTCCAAATGCCATGGTATAGAGGAGTAAGTAGTTGAAGTTTGAGGTGATCTGTTCCCTAACCCATCCTGTAAATATCAATGCTAACAACAGTGTCTTGTGTTTTTTTTTCTTTTTCTTTTTTTTCTTTTTTTTTCTTTTTTTTTTTTTTATCAATGTGCTTCTTCCTGTGTGAATAATTATGTGTCTAGAAACAGCCATGGAGTGATTTTGCTGTACTGAATGGGGGAAAGATTAATAGTGACATTTGGAAGGCAAGTATATTGTCAGATTTTAGAACCTTTACTACTATTACCCTTGTTTTTTGCATGGCAGTGGCTGGTTTTTCCCCTTTTATTTTTCCATGAATGTCATTCATAACCTAGGCCAAAGTGACTGGGGGTACTGCTAGGGATGTCTAGCTCACAAACATGCTGCCTTTTCTGATCTTTCCACTTGGAATGGATTCAATCTAAACTAGCAGAGCAACTGCCATGATGTAACAAATAAGATGCCTGCACTGAATGAAATGCAGCTTGAGAAATATATATATGTATATGCATGCCTCTTTTCAACTTCAGGCAGAAACACTATCGCTTCTTTGCAGGGAGGATTTAATTTCCCTTTGAGATAAGAAATAACATGATGGTGTACTTAATACTGTTATAATAGTATTAAAACTATACTAATAGCACTGCCTCTGTCTCTAGGACCTGCATGCAGCCACTGTGAACCCAGACCCAAGTCTGAAAGAGTTTGAAGGAGCAACATTACGCTATGCCTCTTTGAAGCTCAGGTACAATGACTTCACAAGTCTCAGTGGAATGACCAGCTCTGTTTTGTGTTGTGCTGTAATTTTCATATGATTTTAAGACTGATTTTGTCCTTTTTTTTTTTTTTATATCACAGAAGTGGTCCACAATCTGATGATGATGATTCTTGTAGCATCAACAGTGATCCAGAAACCAAGGTCTGTATGAAGATCCACAATGGTATAACAATTAAAAATCTATCAGTTGTAAGCATAAACTTGCAAGGTATGGAATGTCTCCTAAGTTTTGAAATTAAGTGTACCCCTCCTCTTGGCACAATGGATATTGACCATGCAAGACTAATTCTATCAAAGGAAGTTGCAGATTTAAAGCTTCTTTAGTTGGGTGAGGAAAGTGTGACTTATTTTAAAATCACATAAGCCAGGAAATTGAATTTTAGAGCTCAAGATTCTGCTGTCCAACTGTAGTAACTGTCCTCTTACACAACTGAGTGTCTGTGTGAGAGAGGACTCTGTTTTTTATTATGTCTGGATGGCTTCTGGGGGTGTTCAGTGACAGAATTTGCTCTTTATTTTCAAGTTTGTTGCTTTTTAAAGTACTCTTCCTTTTTTATGTGTCTGCTTCAGCTCACAGCTACTAACAAGGAAGTTACAATTTAGAACAAGAAATTTCATGTTTTAGAAGACTGAATGCAGCCTATTTGGAGAATGCAGTTCATAGAAAAAACTGAACCATTATGTGACAAAGTACCATAATAAAATCAAAGCTTTTGCTTTTGTAATCTAAGAGTTTTGAGGAGAAAGAAGCAGCAGAAAGTTTTGAATGCTTGCATATCTATCTCCAGATTTGTCTTCTTGATAGTTTTGCCTTGTGCTTGCATCCATTATTAAGAGTGTATATGAATCTTTATAATTGGAAATCCAAGTAATTTGAGTAAGTGTTTTGGCTGTGCCATACAGCTGCAGCAGCTGACAGGATCAGAAGCTACTTGTTTGCCGGAGCAATTATGTGTGTAACAGAGTTGATAATTTTAATAGCATTAATGATACATTTTAAGAGAGAAAACAGACTGATCAGGGCTCTTAATTTTCTTTGTCATCTTGATTATTTGGCTTGTGATGTTTGAATCAGATGTAAATAGTTGTACTTTGCTTGGCCTGCTGGTAGTTTCAAAGCAAGTCTGTGTTCATTACAGTGACTAAAGTACTAAATTCTGAGCACAGTAAATGGAGTTGAAAGAGTAAGGAGCATTAGGTTCCAGTCCTGAGAACGACAGAGTTGTTCCTTTTATGATGAGCCTTACAGTATAGAAAGCTTTATAGGGAGGCAGTTAGTTTGATATGTCTATGACTTCACCAGGTGATTTGCACTGAGTATTTTTTGAGTCCTTCCAGCATGGAGGACCATGGCAGTAGTTTTGTGGACAAATAATTTGTGTCAGGATCTCCCTTCCCTGTCTCACTTGCTGTTTAAACTTCAGGTACCTATCTGGTGTGTGTGAAATGGGGCAGTGCCAAACGCTCTTTTGTGTATCACATTTAGTTCTGTTTTGCCAGTTTAGGCAAAACTATGCTGATAATGCTTAAATAAGTAATCAAAACTGAGCACTAAAACATTCACAGAAGTGATTGAGAGGAGCAAGACAAGAAATAGAGCAGAAACTAGGCATGTTTTTGACTTTTTTAAAATCACTTGAGTCAAAGCACCTTACCTGATTTCTGCCCAGTGCAGATGCTGTGCAGGGGCAGGAGTAACCATATGTGGGGTCCTGCAGGTGAAGCTCAGCAGGGCTGTTGATATGCAGCAGGATATCAACATCAGCCCAGAGCTGTTCAGTGGATTTGCCTCTGCCCCAGTTATGGCCATATGTGACAGGAATGGGAAGTGGTGCAGAAACAGCAGGAAAAATCTTCACCCGTGGAAAATGCTCTGGGATCTTTATTTCTCACAGGGATGGGAAGGAGATGGGCTAGGTGGGTTCCTTGCTAGTCCATTTTACCCCAAATATTGAGAGACTGAAAGAAGTCTGATAGGATTTGAAACTGGTGACTTGGAAAAATCAGATATTTTTAGCCTTTAAGCTCTCCCCTGCCATATTATGTGCCTTAACTATCTTTGATTGAAGCTTGCTTTTCTGTGGCAGCAAGCCCTGATACTTTTTCTTCATTTCATCATAAGAGAAGGAAGCTCTTTTAAACTCATTAAATTATCTATTGGAAGAATTTGGTAAAATGAACTTTTTAATGTTAGAGATCTTAAGCCTATTTATGACATTGGCCAGTACATTTGTGGAAGAAAACAGCTTCTTTATGGCACGTTTAATGCTGTATTTCAGTAAAGGGAACCGTGCCACCTTGTGGAAAGCTGTAGTAGTTGACTTCCCGAGTGTCAAGTTGTGCAAGATTGAAGCACTGCAAAAATGCCTGTTTTGAGAAAAGTATGTAATATAATTCATGTAATTGTTGTAAGAAAAGTGACTTGTGCAGCAACACATTTAAGCATTCATAATTTTCATTAAAGAACAAATGTTTCTCTATGTATCATGTGCTGAAGATGCAGTTCATAGTTTCATATATGTGATGTCTTGGTCACGCTGTCTGCAGAAGGTCATAAAGGAGAAATGGAAAGAGGAGAGTTATTTATTACATCCAGCTTCTTGATTTCAGTAATTTATTTTGGTAGAAATTTCTTGAAGAGATGGCTCATTGTGCTTGATGAGGAGCCTAATTCTGCATGTGAAACATGCACAACTAGAAATGAGTTTTAAATTAGTGCTTCCCAGGAGACAGATCGTAACCTTCCTGGTTAATTTATAGAGCAATGTGTGCCTTCCTAATTGAGTTTCAAGGAAGGCAAAAGATGCTTTTACCAATCCCAGATTGTAAATTCTTCTGGGTTGATGGTTTTTTCTAATTGTTAAAAAATACAACATCCCTATATAAAAACATAGGAATGTGCTAAATTTTTTCCTTATGGCCATACAGAAAAATGGAATCTCCTGGGGAACCTGTCATTGTCCCTAGGAATGGATGAAAAATGGAAAGCCCATGTGACTCATTTTCTCTAAAACTTTTTCCAGATTGGCCTGTTTGGCCTGACATTTGGACAGGCCTTTCTTCTCTCCTCTTCTCTTCAAGCATGGATTTTCAAATTCCCTGTCCACATTAGTCTGCTCAGCAAAGCTTCACTTTTCCAACCTCACCATTTTAGAGCAGTTTTAGCTATACAGAATTATCTAAGAATGGGCAGAATGTATTTAAAGCTGTGGAAGTACTAGGCATTTGCTCCAAAAACTGTTTTCTACTTTAGAAACCAATAAATGTTCTGGATCTCAAAGGAAGAGAATGAGACTATTTCTGAGAGAGAGCATCAGGAGATGCTCATAGCAGATATTTAAATATAGTGATTCACTTGTAGGTGAATGAAAACACAGTTGGAGACATGGAAAGTGAGTTGGTGATGAATTCCTATGGATTAGCTAGGCTTTAGAGTTTAACCAGTTGGCCTTTGGCAACTTGGCTTGTGGCTGTTGTGCAAGTGGCCTGTAAATAGCACTATCAAAATTATTTTACGAAATACTATGTGCCCCCAAAGATTTAATATCCATATCTTGGCTGCTTTTCTTACTATGGAAGCAGATATATGTGTTTTGGAGGCATTGTACAGTTGCTTCTTTCTGGTCTTTTCCAGAAGCGAATACCCTGCCTAGACACAGGATCACACGTAAATAATCAGCATGTATCCTTGGGGATGGACATGAATCTGATTTCTGATCCAAGAGAAGACTTAACCTGAGAGGAGCTTTTGCCCTGTCCAGCAATCCCAAAAAAGGATTCTTTTCACTGAAAAGAAGTACATAATCTTTTCTTACAGTCAGAGTAGCTTCTAAAAATTCTTGGTGCCAGCAGAGAGTATTCAGCATTTCCCAGCAGTTCACCTCAGGCTGCAATTCATGATCTCATGAAATGCTGCAGAAAGCCTCAATTCAATTAATGTCAATTAATTAAATTTGAGGAGTTGATTCCATATTAAATCTCTTTACAAAAGTAGATTAAATCTAAAAGAGAAGTAGGGTATCTTCAACAGTTTTTCTGCCAAAATTGTATTTTGGCTTGGTTTTTGGATAAGGAATTTGGTTCTTTCAAAACAATCATTTGTTTTTATTGTTTTTATTTATTTGTTTTATTTAATAGCACTAGAAAAAATCTTGTACCCATTCCTTTACTCTTATAAGGGAACCACAACATATAATCCCATGCATTAATTTCAAGTTTGTTTTTGGGCGGAGGGGTTATCTGCCTTGGCTAGTCTTACTGACAAACTCATTCAGATGTAATCTGCCATTCCACCTTTGCAGCTCCTGGGTAGCAATGGTGAGTGATGGGGATGGCTGGTTCTAAACTGGTTTGGTGTTTCTGAATTTGGCTGTTTGCCATTAGCAGCATGAAGGCACCCTCCCATCTATAGAGATGATGCAGGTAAATGATGCAGGTGCTTGAAAATGGCCTGCTTCAAAAGCAGATTTAGAAATAGCCAACTAAATCACTAAAAATATATCCTCAACGATTTAATTTTTTAAAATAGTTTTTTTCATGTTGCTCATAAGACCTTTCAGACAATGTGTTTGCTTGTTCTTTATCTCTGTGAATGATACTATTATGGACATCTGTTGTGTCATTAGGTAAAAGATGCTAATGTCATGATGTGATGTACATCATAATACAGATTTCCATCTAGGGGATATTTGCTTCCACCTTGTTCCTTAATGGAGTCTTGTTTAATCAAATATGAAGATGAGTTCAGTGCAGAGGAGAATGTATTTTCCAAATCTCATGGATTTACTTTATAAGGGCATAAAGAGTTACAGTATGGGGGGTTTTGTTGTATTATGTGTAAAGTATAAATATCTGGGATAATGTAGCTTAATTTCTCAAGACATTCAAGATTATAATGAGATCCTGCAAAATATTACATGTCTTTCACTCCTAGGAATCCCATATATCTCTGGGATCTAATTAGCTGGGAACCTAACATGCAGGATTAGGACATGATTGCCTAAACAGTAGGAGAGATGTAGAGGAGAGATTTTACTTACAGTCTTCCTTAGAAAAACACATCACAAAGCCATTCCTCACGTGATAGAGAATGGAAAATGCTTGAAAATTTACCATTACTTTCCAAGTTTGTAATGCAAGAATTACATCTTGAGTTAGGAGGTATTATCAGGATTTGCTTTATTAAGATACACTGTACAAAATGTACAGTGTATGGGCTGTGAGATTTCTGCAGGATTGGGAAAGAGAAGATAAAACAAGGAACACCTTTGTTTCAAATCAAAACAAAGTATCTTCATAGCCTGTAAAGTTCCAGTATTGACAGTGGCTTTGCCACAGGTGTGTTGACCAGAATTATTGTCGAGGCAGTAAGAACACAGATGCCAAGTGCATTACAGGAGGTTCAATGATGCAGATGGGTGCTATGTGGGTCATGCTTTGCCCTTGGAACAATTCCTGCCTTTGCCATGAGTGTCAGGCTTTGTGGGCAGTTAAGGTGCATGCCAGTGACCACTGTCCTTGTGGGGAGGCAGCTCCCCTGGTTGCTTTGCCTGGCTCAGTCTGGTGAGGCAGCACTGGAGGCAGCCTGGCCTCTGAAATTGCAACTGTGGAACACCCAATGCACTGCCATGGCCTCTGAGGCATGGGACACCCTTTCCAAAGAGAAGCAGTGCTCTTAAAATTGTAGCTTCTCTACTGGGAAGTGCTGGCTGTGTTTGAGAAAACATGAATATACCTGTTTAAATTTTTTTTTTAATGATGCTGTTTCTTCCATTGGGGGCAGTTTCTGTTGCTTCACTAGGTGAAAGTGCCAGTGTCATCTTCAGTACTTTTCTCATGGAAGTGCCCAGGCCAGTTTTTCTTGGCTGGAGTTTAATAAACTGTGGTGGTTCAGTAGAATACATAAAACCCCAGGCTGCTGCTCTAAGCAATTTTTTCTTATTATAAGAATCTTCACTTTTTAATATTTTAATGTTGCTTATTTTTTATAGTTTCTAATCACAATTTATTCACTGTTTTATGGTGCAACACAGTAAACTTTTTGTGATCCAGCAGTACTTTGTGTGTAATGGATGATATTGCAGGCAGACCTCCCACCAGCAGAGGTCTGGTCTGCTGTCAGCTCACCAGCATCTCTGCTCATACAGTGCAGAGGTAATCACAGCTTGCAACCCATCATATTCCCTGCTTGAGACTGACCATTGCACCTCTAAAACAATCTATGTAGCCTCTGTCATCTTCAGCTTTAGCCTGGCCTGTTGATTGTGACTTGCCTCTTGAATGTCTGTTCATCGTATTGTTACAAAATGAACTGACAGATATTTTTTGCATTTCTCTTCAATTATTTACATTGGCTTGCCAGTTTAGGGCAGCTCCATGAAATAGCTTGTTCTAGTTTGAAATGTTACAGTGTTTATCGCTCCATGGCATAGATTTTCAATGGGAAAAAAGTGTTGCTTGTATTTATGTGTATATACAAATATGTATATGTATTTATGTTATATATTGCACATGCACATTTTGAAACCAACGTGATACAAACTTGGTAAGTTATTTGTCCATTGTGGACTTCCTGAAAGGTACATTTATGGAGTAAATTCTTTTAAAAATCAATTAAAATGGAACATTGTGTTGAATGACAGAGCAATATTTAGATAGCTCTAGCCAGCATGTATGTTTATTTTTAGTTATACTTCTAAATTTCACATTTAAAAATGAGAAATTTTCCTTGTCAAAATTTTCTGCATTTCATCCAAGAGAAAAGGGATAGTATTTATCTCTTAAGAGATGTAAAAGCATGAGATATGCTATACATCATAGTGCTATGTTGCACAGTTATGCATTATTCCATGTGCTTGAAGGTGCTGACTCCACGGTGCTTCCATCTCCTCCAAGGAGACAGTGTGACAGTAAATGGGTTCTCAAATGTGGGAGGTTCACCTGGGCTTAAGATTTCTGGACTCTGGATTTATGCTTATTTGAGTCTTTTTTGAAGAGTGGGACTCATTCAATAGTGATTTAACTTCATTGACTTTGGGTCCTGTGGTAAACATAACTTCTGCAGAAATCAAATTACTTGTAGTAATGTTGCTTCTAAAGAGACATAAAGTTCTGCCTTTAGTGAAGCTTGTCATGTAACTGAAGTGAAGCTGGAAGGTTTTTCTCCAGTGATTCAGTAAGGTCAAGAGTTCATTTAAAGGTTGGGAGCTCTTCAGAGGTTTTGTTTGTTTGTGGGTTTTCATGGTTTTTTTCTTTTTTAAATTTGGATTTCATGCATATTCCCTTTGAAATTATGCACCACAGTACTAAGTAAAGTACTGCTGGTGGCATTTGAACCATTTATATCTGTCAGCCTGAAGAAGAGCCTACAGTGGGAAAGCGCAGCATTTAAGATTAATGAGTGCAGAGCATTAGTTATAAAGAAATGAATGCACACGTTCTTTATGCTTTGTAAACTCCTGCAGGGCTTGTCTCTACTGACAAGGCATATGTGTGTGTCTGTTGGGGTCATGTTTGTGTGTTGCAGAATAGTGAAATCTGCTTGAGTTATCCTAACAGTTCAGTTACATGGCACGATAGACCTGAATTTGAACATCCCTTACTAGATTCAAGTGAAAACTATGACTGCCTGTTCTTTAATGAGGAAGCACGGATTTTATTTCGCCATATTAAAACGGAGCCCAAACCACCCTTAGCTCAAAGCAAAGTGCATAAACCCATTGCTTTAGGATCTGTAGTCAAGGTATCTGTAAAGCATCTAAAGTGAAAATATGTTCTTGCTGAGAAGACTGGAGAAAAGAATAAAGTGATTTTAATTTCTTCTTCAGAAGGGGGTGTTAGTAGAGAATAGTAGTGTTCATTCTGTTTTTTGCTCAAATGACTAGATTTTCACTTGATTCAGAAATACAATTATGAAATTGGGATTTTAAAAAATCTTGAACCAGCACAATGTTACTGCAACCTTTTCTTGCCTTCATAGAGCAAATTTTACCTCTGGCTGTAAGCTGGGGGAACTGCTGAGACAGAAGTATTAAGCTTAAAACAAGAGAGGGACTTTCATCATCCTACACGTTGAAGTCTGCAAGTCTGAAAGAAATGAGACTCTAGTGGCTTGGAGAATGAGTAAGGGACTGTGAGAGCAGAAAATTTAATATTGACCTCCTCTAAAGAAGTGATTTATTATAAATGTTATTTTACAGTATTTGTAAAGCCCTTATATATAATTCTATGGAAGTTTAATTTATAATAATCTGCCTGAATAGCATTTATTAGTGATTTCTGAATTCTTTTGTGACCTGAATATTTCTGTGCTTATTTTTTTATTTCATGTGTATTTTCAGTAATTTAAGTAATACAAGATGAACTGCAACAAGAAGCTGGAAATGTTGAAAAGTCTTATTAGTATGTTTTTGATTATGCATTTTGAATTTTTTGTGGCTAAGAACTTTTATGTGACATCTGTCAGTATTTCTTTGAGAAAGTAGATGCACTGCCATCTCTTTGTGTCAATTAAATGAGTGCTTGTTCATTAATTGTATAAGTTCTTTCTATTCTCTTGTTAGTCTGTCTTTGATCTTCTCCAGTCTTTTCATCTGTAATCAATGTAATCTTTCTTGCTACGTAGCAGACAAATATACTGGAATATACTTCTTCCTCATTTCCTTTTCAGAATAGGAAGATAATATGTGATGATACTTGATCTTCCAAAGCATAAAATAATACAATAGGTTTTTTTATTTTCAAACCGTCAAAGAAAATGCAAGTGAAATTTCGAACATTTCACTGCATAATAAATGGTTAATTATGTGACCTACATGCTGTGTCTCGGGCACAAACCTGCTCAGTGGTCTGTGATAAAAGACCTTATTTAATATTGTAGTGATTTACGTATGTCTGCAGGCAGATATAACCTTTAAAAAGGAAAAATATAAAAGGAAACAAAGGGAAACTGCTCAAAACCAAGTACTAAGTTCTGTGGGCTTGGAAGTAGAGAAGAAATAAGTAGCACAGATTTAAAACATCAAGGCAAACATATTCTTAATGAAGATGTGTTCATAGAGGCTGCCAACAGCTGTGTAATATGAAAAGCAATCTGCCCATGGTCTTGTAATGTACATTAGTTTGTTGTTCTCAAACTGATGTTCTAATTAATTTTCAGCCTATAGTGGGATCTTTTCTACCCATGCCTTTATGATCCATCCAGTGTCCAATACTACTCTACCATCAGCCATGTGCACTTGATGTCTTGTCCTCTTTAATAGGGGATTGTATTTGCTTTGTTTTTCTTTATTATTTTATTTTCTTTAATGTTACATGTTTAGCACTGCATGAGACAACAGCGAGAGTGTGCATTTGCTTATGGGCAGAACTTTGTCATGGTTCTGTGTCCCTGCCAAAGCTCCTTCCAGGGTTCCCCTTGGAAAAGCTGCTGCAGAGCAGAACCCTGCCCTGTGGTGAAGGGTTTGCAATGCCAAAGAGCAAAAGTGTGGTCCGTGGCTTGTTCATTTCTTCAGTCCTAAAGTTCCCCAGCTTTAGGCCATGTTCTGGATCAGAACTGCACTGCAAGAGAGGTTTACAGCTCTATACAGAGTTCAGGTGACAGCATTTATGAGTTTGGTTCTTAGGTTACAGATCATTAACTCTGAAACATTAACTGGATTTGCAACTATGTTCCCCAGAACTGTAAAACCAAGCAGCTATACTTGAGTTTTCATTTTTGCTGACCTGTCTTTTCATGGAGTAGTGTGTGATAAGGTGGATTTTTTTCCTCTGTGCAATTTCTTTGCACAATGTCCTGTGTAGCCAGGCAGAAAATGTGAAGTCTCTAGTCAAGATGAAAATACAAGATTATTGACACACCATGGTTTATGTGACATTTTTTCATTCACTTCTCTCAGCCACGCATTGTTTGTGATATCTTTGATCTTCCCAGTCCCAAACAGCAGCGTTCCAAACACAATATATAGTTCCTAAGAATCTTTCATCCTCCTGTATTTATCAACTTTTTGTTTTTCTTCAAACATGTTTTTCTTTGCCAGCTCTTGAAAAGAGTCTGGGGGCAAGCAGACAGCCTGACCAGGCACAGAAACCTTCTCTAAGAGAGAAAAGAAATTATGCAGACTACCATAAACCAAAAGTTGGCGTTGGGATTACTTTGAAGTTATGACAGACCAATAATTATTAATTGCCACTAATTGTCTGCAAGCCTCGAGTAGAGGTGCTTAACAAACTGGCAGTACTAGGAACGATTGTTTTACTGAGCTGATAGACTCTTAATGAGGAAGAGCTACACTCTGTTTTTTAGCTTGGCTTGGTTTGCCTCTAGGTGTTAGTTCCAGAGGAAAAGAGAGTGCATTAGCAAAGCTCTTTCAGGAAGTACTTTGTCTCTTGACTTGTCAGTATCACTGGTGGGAGGCAGAGAACCATGATGCTGTGTTAATGTGTTAGAGTACTAAGCAATTCTGCTGTCACACCTAACTCAGCCAGCCATGGTCTAAAAATTAGGTCATATCTGACTGGAGACAGTAGGTGGTTGGTTTCTGCTGGGTTTTGTGCTCGTTTGTTTGAAAGAGACCCCCAAGTCAAATAATGAAGGAGGAAAAAAGCAACCAACAGTAAAACATGAAGTGGATCTCTTAGAATCCAGCTGCTGGCAATATGCAGAGAAGACAGACGTGCAGGCATGCATGCTCAGACTTCCACCTCTCTCCTACTCCACAGGTGTGTGTTTACATAGTTCTCTTCTACTGATACTGAGTGGACCCTGGCATGTGTCACATGTTACTGGGTGCTCCTGTTTTCTAGTTCTGAAAATGTATGTGAAGGTCAGCCATGAACTGCTGAGTCACATCAGCATATGTCTTCGGTTAACCACAAACTAACGAAGTTTTTTGGGCTTTAGGTGTATTTTGAGCAAAAGAAAGTTACTTTTATATGTATACTGAGGTACATGCATTCCCTTGTGAGTAGCGTGTTCAGTTTATTTACGGTTTGTTGAGAGGTTTTTGTTTGCAGTGAGTCTCTGGGAAATTGGTTTGTTTTCATGAAATTGTTCTGAAGCATTTTGTTTGGGTTATGGTAAGGGCTTCTTGTGAAATACACAAACAAAAGCTTGTCAGGTGCCAGAAGCCAAGGACTTTCTCATATTTACCTCCTCACTTGAAAGCACCAAGAGGGAATAGAAGCAAGGAAGGAAGCCAGGTCCTTTGCATGGAGGGCAATATGTGGGGTAGACAAGAGTGTTGTATTCTGTATTGTTATGATAGTGGGCTGAAAAAATACAGTGGATGCTGCCACTGGAGAATTTGAAACATAGAATTAAAAAAGGCAACGAAAAAAATAGCAAAGCAGTTCACCATCTTTACTCCTAAGAGATATAGCTGCTGTCAAGTTGAACTGATAGTCTTTCATCATTTTTTGGCCTTCTTAAGATACACCCTGTTCAGTGCAAGGGCTGTATAGATTGTATGGGCCTCTGAGCAATCTGGTCTGGTGAAAGGTGTCCCTGCCCACAGTGTGGGATTGGAACTAGATAATCTTTAAGGTCTGTTCCAACCCAAAGCATTCTGTGATTCCGTATTTATCCTTATGTTCAGAGACCAGCTAACAAATTGTAGATGTGGTTGAGATGATAAGAGCAATGAGGAAACAGTATGCTTATTGTATATATTTAGTTCTTCACCTCTCTTACAATTTAGAAAATGTTTCTCTCTGCTAGTATTCTGCTATTCAATTTAATATTTAAATACTTGTAAAAAAAACCCCTTTTCTTCTGGTACAGAAAAAATTAGTATTTTTAAAGCTTGCAAAGATAAATATTTAATACCCCAGTGGGTATAGCAGCACTTTTAGCAAGATACATGAGCATCTGATGTGCCTGAAACAATTCTGCAATCTTAAGATTAGACCACCTTACTAATTGCTAAAAAATGGTTTTCTTAGTATCTTGTATAGCCCTGACGTGAAGAGCACTCAGGGGAGTATTGACCCCTCCTTTGTCTCCTCTTTCACCTTCTCCTTCATGGCCATTTAGAATTGAAAGTCAGCATTTTTGTGGGTTTCCAGCAGAGCTGGGTCAGGAAGCAGAAGCATGGGAGAATTTACATGTTGATTCCCTTGTCTGCAAAGCAAAAACAAAGGAAAAAAAAATCCACAAAAAAGCTGGAGGTGTGAAAGGCTTTTTTACCTACACTCACTAAAGAGTTTTACACAATTGCAGAGTGCATTTGCTGCCTGATATGTGAGATGACATGCATCTGGTACCCACTTGTTGGAGTGGGTACCAGAGGTAGACAAGGCAGGCTCTTAGGCTGGATTTCCTGCTTGGCAAAGTGAGCCTGGATGAGTGCGTTGTGCAAACTGAAAGAAGGCTGAAGAAGTTTTAAAGGGATGGAGAAACTCATTAATCTTTTTATCCACTGGTGAATTTTATTCATCCCTTAGTTTGCCAACATTGACATATATCATGCATATTTAAAATACCTTGGTGTTTTGGGGTACGTTTTTTTGAGGACATTTGTTCCCAAGTGGCACACCAGTGATGGTGTGTGAGCTTGATCAACTCGCTGATTTCACAGCAGATTTTAGAGGGTAGCAAATAAATATTCACCTTTTGAACTCTGAAGCTGATTTATTTACTGCATCTTAAGAAGAAGGACTGTAAGTCCAGCATGGAGTCGCTGTTGCAGCTCCTGGGCTGTGTGCCCGTGTGGCAGCGTGCTGCTGGAGGCAGCAGGGCTCCCAGCAGTCCCCAGCACTGCCTTCCCTCCTGCAGCTCCCAGGATCATTGTCTGCTTTCCCGGGCACCTGCAGGATGCTGCCGACAGCAGAGAAATCTGTGTGGCACAAGGCAGCAGCGCTGAACCACGAGTGTTGGTCTGCTACTGCTGAACCTTTGGAGACCACCTTAAGCACTGGGTGTGTCTGGTGAGGAGGAACAGCAGTAAGCCTGTTGTGCCCATTGCTGGCAATGCACCCGTAGCTGAGAGTGAGGCACCTGTAAGGTCCTCTGGAAGAAGTCTTGGTCTTGTAGGCAAACTCCTGTTGACTTAGTGTGATGTCTGTATTTCTCCCACCATAAAGCCTGAGAGCAAATGAGCAGGTTTTGGGGTTTTTTCAGAATTAACACTTTTTATTCTCTGCCTTAGTAGATGTAGGGTAGAGATGGTGCCATTCAATTTCTTCCATTTTGTTTTGTTTGCGAAAAGTACCATATGTGCAAAATAATGTTGCCTTGGCTTGTTCTGCCAACTGAGTGCTCCAGTTGGCTAAACATCTTCCTGCTAAAAAATGTATAATTAGAGTGTTTTATTTTAAAGGTAATTTTTGATTTCTTCTAGAAAAAGTCTGCTTTCCTCTTATGATAGCTTATCTTTTTCTTAGCTTTGAATTTGTTATTGTTTGCTACCTTAAGTAAACTTATTTTAGAAGTGATTGCTATAATCCACAAAAAAAATGTAATTTTCTCATTAAGAGCCAGACAGTGGGTATCTCACAAGAGACATAATCCAGTAGTGTTTTCTTTCTTTTCAATTAGAGCTCCAGACCCTAGCTAAAATTTCAATTGTACTCAATAGTTGTGCTTTTTCCTTTTTTTTTTGTATTTGTGTGTGTCTAACATTTACTGCTCCCTTGTTTCCTCCTTTATATTAACAGAAGTATTTTATTGAAAGGCATTATTGTTACCTCCACAGATACCTTTCATAGCAATTCATGCATTCTTCTTTGTTCCTTTGAATGTTTTCACCTTGCCATTCACAAATTATATTTTCATTTACTTATCTTTGAACATAAACCCATCTACAAGGCCTTAATTTTTTTTCCTGTTCTAGATGGAGACCTTTAACCTTAACTACCTAGTTGCTGTTGTCTGACAGATATCTTGGTTTCTTCATAGTGCTTTGCTGTGCGATCTCTGGGCTGGGTAGAAATGGCAGAAGAAGATCTGGCTCCTGGAAAGAGCAGTGTTGCTGTGAACAATTGCATCAGACAACTCTCTTACTGTAAAAATGACATCAGAGACACTGTTGGCATTTGGGGAGAGGTAAGAACAGATTGAACTTCTCCTCTTGGAACATCCCTCTTGCATCATAAAACATCCCAAAGGAACAATTCTGTAGACAAATACATCCATGTTCTGTGTTTGGGATTTCACTACCTCAGCCTGGCACTGGCCAATATATGAAAGGGTTCAGGGAAAATGTAAACTGTTTTGTTCCAAACTGCTCAGGACAGCAGATGCCACAAAGATCTCGCTTTCATGCTACACCTGTGCTAGTGCACACCTGTGCAATGGCAGGAGACACACAGACCAAACTGTTGAATTTCGGTGTAAGTCATCCTCCTTACCAGAGGTTTGAATGTGATGCTTTGTAACCAACATTTTGAAAGGTTTTGCAGTAATGACAAAGGGCTTTAAGGAAACCCACACCAGCATGGCTTGTTTCCATTTCATGGTTCTGAAATGTATGAGAAGATTGGAACTGATGGACAGATGGTTTATCTTAGGATGACTATTTTATCAGTGTTTCAGAAGGAAATTAATTACATATCATCAGTCTGTCTGCTGGCTCCTCTCCAATAACTCTTGAATCTGTGCACCAGTGTCATGCAGTTTTGAAGGATGCCAGATTCCCACACACTGAGGGAAAAAGAGCCCAGCTTTCCTCTTTTTGGTTTGCTGAAGGGTCAGTGTGCCTTCATCGACTGAACCACAGTTGCTCTGTGCTTCTTTCTGGGTTGGCAGCAAAAAGAGAGGATAACGCTATGGGAATTTGGGGAAAACTGAAGGGAGCTTTAGGTTTTGTTGTGTGGAAAATAGGTGTGCTGGGGACAGATGAAGAAGTGAAAGATGTTGAGGGGTCAGGAAGTGAAAAGGTAGGATGTTCAGAGGGCATAGGAGACGAAACTCCAGTAAAACATCTTTGTTATTTGATTGTTCATGGAAAAACTTAAACTTCTGCCAAATCTTATTTCTACCTCTCTCCTGAGGTATTTTCAGAAGGGTTACAGTAATGTGGAATTGCTGCACAAGATCTAAATACAAGTGACAAAAGAGTGAATGTTGTAACTTTCCCTTGTGTGATCCAAGAGGAATGGCACTGCCAAACATAAAAGAAATCAAAAGAAAGACTTGTCTACATTTCAGTATAAATTTCAGGAAAAATAACATTCAGTATCCCAAGTTATTGTTGCAATCTGTGGCTCGAGTTCACTGTCTTGGCTATGACCACAGCAATGCCAAGATGCTATGGGGGAGCAACTGAGATAAAGTGCCCTTAAAAATTAAAATTATGTTTAAAGGAACACATTTATAGGGTTTCTGTCTATTTAAAATAATTTCAGAAGGGGTTATATGTGAGAAATGTATATTGTACATATAAAAGAACAGAATAATATAGTTTTCCTTTCTTTCTTACACCTGGGAACAGTTTTATTTAGATAATGTGGCTAGACAAGCAATTAGAGATGTGTCAGTCATGGACTTTGGACTTACCGCTGACCCAAGGAGAATGAAAACCCCAATATCTTTACATGTGTGTAATCTCATCCGTTTTTCAGATGGCAGCACTTTGATCAACTTGAAATATATTGTTTAGTTTGAACTCATATGCTTTGTTTTGTTTTAAAAGTTAATGTTCACATACTTTTCTATTTCTCTATGTCAACCCCCTTGTTCTTTGTTGGAAACCCTGCAGTTTTTCAAGCCAAGCTGGTGAAAAGTTTTGGTTCTCTTGAATGGATGTTTAAATTAAGAATGCTATTCATTTAAAAAATAAATAGATAAATCAGCCTGACAAAACAATAGAGACACTGTGCTTGAATAGGTGGCTCCTGAAGTAAATTGTCTTCCTGATTTTAAAGGCATTCATATATAATATGATATAATCCAACCATATTTTCCTGCCTGCAATGTAAGGCTTCAAGAAGGATTTGAAAAGGCATGTTTTAGAGAGGAATCTGAAAAAATTGTACTCCATCACTGACATATCAGATGGAACAATTATAGCAGGAATCTATTATGAAGCTAGATGACTGCACGTCAGGGCTTTAAGGTTGCCTGAAGATTTACTTTAGCTAGAATGTAACAAAAGTGAAACTGGGGTTAGGACTAGCCCCAAGTTTTCATGATTTAAAAAACTTCAGAACAAACCACAAAAAACTCCCACACCCTGGGTAAAATCCTGACCCTGAAGAAGCTTTGTTAGTGTGGGATTTCACGCCCTTTGCTCCAAAAGAAATTACCTATACATTTGAAACTGTTCTGTAAAATCTAAAAAGAAAAATGCTACTCATCTGTTTGTGTTGCTCTTTTGCCATGAATTACAGTTCTGTACATTACAATACCACTTACATGAAAAGGATACGTTCTTGTCATTGACCTACATACAGCAGCCTGTAACACTCCCAGAAAAACTGCTGGGACTGAGCCTCTCTTTCCTTTATGCACTTTCCCTACATGGCTCTTCCCCTTCCTCATCTCAAACCATCAGATCTCTGCAGCTCTTCAGCAGTCTGAGACATTAAAGCATATGTTCAAGCTCCCAGTCTGTCTAAATAATTTCTTTTAGACCTATGCAGTGTTTTCATCCCTAAAATAGCTTTTGTATAATAAGGCAAAAAAATTTAGCAAAATATATTGCTTCTGACTGCGGACAAGTGATCCCCCTGAGCATTGCAAGGATAATTTCCTGTGACTTATGTTGCTTATCTGCCCATTCTCCATTTTTTTCCAGCTAATTTGGATTCAGTTTCATTACTCTAATCCCAGTGTATTTTGCATGATGGACAGATTTTACCTTCCTGTAATTGTAGGGTTGACAGGCCCCGGTCTTGTTTAGATAAAGACAGCTGCAACATCTCCAGATAAGGGGTCTGACATCTCCCTGCCCTGGCAGGGAGGCCTGGAGATAAGGAGGTAGCACTATCCCCCTCCAGGCCCCCCTTGGGGAAACAAAGAGCCTTTTTAGTTAGAAAAGATAGATCTAAGATCCTCTAAGAAACTGTATGTAAAATACCCTAATACCCATTGGTTTCTTACCCTTGTACGCCCATCTCTGTACCCCCATAAAAGGGACCCCTCTGCCCCGAGTCGGGGAGGATCCATCCCTGGTCACCCCTTCGCGGAAGATGGAAGAATAAAGCTGCTTCTGCGGAACCACCAGAGAGTCTCCTCCTCTCTCTCTATCCGGGCCTGGCAAAAGGGGGTTTCTGCCTTGCAGAGCAGAGCTGAAATCACTGCACTAAGAGCTGATAGCCTGCTGAGCCAGGCATCCTCTGCAGGCAACCCCGGCCGAAGGCTGAGAGAAGCCACGACCCCCTGGGAGACGGTTCCTCACGGGATCACCTCTCTGAGCTCGCTACGGCTTCTTGGGTCTGAGCCTCTAACCCCATCCAGCCCGGGCCGGGGGGAAACCCCCGAACCTAAAATAACAACTTTATGTAATAATTTCCTTCTGGAACAAATATATAAGTAGAAAATGGGCCCAGAAAGCAATTTTTGTGACACTTGGTTGCATTCTTCACACAATTTGTTTACTGCTTCTGACCTCTAAGCAGATTTCTCCCTCTTTTTATGATGTTTCTTTTTCTGTCTGCCACTAACAGCTCAGTGCTGCTGGTTTGCTCCTATTTTTTTTGCATGACTATCACAGCTACATCTGTTTCTGCTTCTCTAGGAGCAGCCTATATATCCAGCCTTGCATCTTGGCCCCAGTTGTGCTTTTTCCATCAGGCAAAATATGCTTGTGTTGGCTTTGCACGTACCAGGTGTCACCTATCTCTCCCACATCCCTCTTGGTACTTGCACTCCCAGCTCTGTGTCACAGCTTCCCTTTGAATCCATTAGGAGACCTGGGATTGGGAGAGGAGATGAGCAGTGCCTGCCCCTTTGTGCCTTGCCTACAAACAGTGGCAGAAAGTCCAGACTGAGTGACATGAATGTATTTCTCACACAGACACAAAATTAAACATCATTAAGACCTGAGCCACTGTAACCCAGTGGGAAGAGGGTTCCTGTGGCACTGAGGTGAAGAAAAATGTCAGTTTTGAAACATTAGTCAGTAGGGATTCAGACCCTGCCCATTCTTTCTGTTCATGTATAGATTCTGGCACAAGAGTGGAAACAAATTGCTCTATATTTAGCTGATAGCTTCCACCTTCTGACTGGAAAGACCTTGTCTTACTGCTCAGCAATAAGACCAGGATCATTTCTGTGGGATCTCGTGGTCTGCAGAGTATGTAAACAGCCTCCCAGAAGAGGGATATTACATGTGATAGAACAGGCAGCAGACCTATGACAAATACTATCAAGAGGAGGAAGATGAGCATTTGTGAATTAGCATCAAAAGGAAAATTGTCTCTAAATTTGTTTCCTATAAGAGAAAAAAGCATTATCCTTGTTCTTACATGCCAGAAGAACTGGGGAGAAGTCCTGCCTCCAGGATTCTACAGTTACTAGCATAATTCACATTCAAGTCTTAGTGCTGGGTTTTCCTCTTTAATCTTTCTTCAAAGAGTATTCTATAAATCCTCTGACATGTACAAATTGCTGACTGTTCCCATAATCCATTGGTTAGATTTTATAGAAACAAAACACTTTGAAGGAAGGAACTCTGCCTCAAAAGTACAGGTTTTAGTATACATTACTAATGTATATATTTAGTATACATTACATATATTACTATATATAAGCTTTTAGTAGTAAGACAGACCATGACTTCTCATGCATTTGGAAGAATTTACTGAAAAAAAGATAAACACATAATTTGTTGAGTAACTCCATAGTTTGGGTCTGAATGAGTTGCGTTTAAAAGACATCAAAGATTTTTGTGATTGGGGTTGTTTAAAAATAGCAGCAAGATAACATCTCAGATCTTTTTCACACTGGGAGTATATGAACTTTTTTCAATGGCTCTTTAAACAAACCAAAATTTGAATAACGATGAAGCTAGTCTGAACAGCACAGATGTAACACCTTAAGCCCGGCCAGTTTGAGAGGGTGATGTACTGTGTAATTGTACTTTGTGTGGCATTGCAGGGCAAAGACATGTACCTTATCCTGGAAAATGACATGCTGAACCTGATTGATCCCATGGACCGCACAGTTCTGCACTCGCAGCCCATCGTGAGCATCCGAGTCTGGGGCGTGGGGCGTGACAATGGTCGGTGAGTGTTCGCTCTCCTTGTTTGTCTTGACTTGGTGCTATTTCAGTCTGCTAATACACAGTACACAGAATTCTGTCCCAGGGCCTATGAGAAGGTGGGTACATTCCTCTTCTTCTTGCTGGTGTTGCTTTTAAAACTCTGCTTTTCGTAGTGTATCGCTTATATGCTGTTTTGTTAAACTTGCACTGAACAAGCCTTTCAGGTTAATTCAGTCAGGTGCATAAAACTGCAGGCATAACATTGATTTGTTTCAGATGTATATAGTACTTCTTTGGTATAAAAGCATGTTTTCAAATATGTCTCATAGTATGTTTCTCCTGGCTTTGTGAAAGCATGCCTTCCTGCTGGTCCACATTAAATGTACTGCCAATGCTCTGACTGTGCATGTGTTTCTACCTTCTTGAGATATTTGATATGATGGAGAAAAAAGTTGGATTGAAGGAAAAGTAATGGGTTTAAGCCATTACTATTACTTCTAGTTCTTGATGTAAGAAAATCCCCAAGGGTGTTGCAGAAAACTAAGGTTTGTCCCTGAAATGTGCCTGCCTGGGAGATGAAGTTTTTCCTTGTGGTAGGGAGCAACTGGGAGTATGTGCTAAAGGCCTTCCTGCCCTGGAAGCAGTCTTTCCTTAGGTTTCCTTCCTGACTGATCTTTTGGTAGCATTCTTGCTTGTCATGTAACATTGCTGTGGAAACAGGGTTGTGAAAGTGACTTATTTGGAGCAGGACAGTGAGCTGTCTGCCTGTCTGTCTGGGCATTTTAATGTAGCAAAAACATGGCCATTCACATCAAGAAAGTCCAGGATCTTAGTACCCATCCTGACACAGGGATAGTAAGGATTGAGTAACACTAGCAAGGTTCTTCTTTTTGTGTCCGTTTGATAATGGTCCAGTAAGTCCTGCCTGACTGATACTGGCTGTGATGGAGTAGCCACATCAGTGGGCAAGGGAAGGGTTGCAGATGTCATTTATCTGGATTTCTAAAAGGCCTTTGACACAGTCCCCCACTACATTCTTCTTTATATGTTGGAGAGAGATGGATTTGATGAGTGGACTGTTAGATGGATATGAAAGTGGGTGGACAGTTACATCCAGAGGGTAGTGGTCAATGGTTCAGAGTCCCAAGGGACATCAGTGACAAGTGGTGGTCCTCCGGGGTTCTGTATTGGGACCAGTGTTATTTAATATCTTCATTATGACATAGATGAAGATATCAAATACACCATCAGCATATTTGCTGATGACACCGAATTGAGTGGTGCAGTTGACACTCCTGAAGGATGAGATGCCATCCAAAGGGACCTAGGCAGGCTCAAGAAGTGGGCATATGGAATTTCTCACGAGCTTAACAAAACCAAGTACAGTGTGCTACATCTGGGTCAGTACAACCCCCAGTATGAACACAGGCTGGAGATGAACAGGTCAGGAGAAGCCTGGCCAAGAAGGACTTGGGGGTTCTGTTGGATGAGAGGCTGGACATGACCCAGCCATGGGCACTCACAGCCCAGAGAGCCAAACGTGTCCTGGGCTGCATCCGGAGCACCATGGGCAGCAGGGCCAGGGAGGGGATTCTGCCCCTCTGCTCTGCTCTGGTGAGACCCCACCTGGAACCCTGCATCCAGCTCTGGGGTCCCAGCACAGGGAGGGCAGGGACCTGCTGGAGCGAGTCCAGAGGAGGCCACAAAGTTGATTAGAGGGATGGAGTACCTCTTGTACAAGGAAAAGCTGAGAGAATTGGGTTTGTTCAGCCTGGACAAGAGGAGGCTTAGGAGTGACCTAATTGTGTCCTTCCAGTACCTGAAGGGAACTTACAGGAAAGGAGCAAGAAAATTTACAAGAGCATGAAGTGACAGGTCATGGGAGAATGGTTTCAAACTGAAAGAGGGTAGGTTTAGATTACATCTCAGGAAGAAATTCCTTACTGTCAGGGTGGTGAGGCACTGGAACAGGTTACCCAGAGAAGTTGTGGATGCCCCATCCCTGGAAGGGTTCAAGGCCAGGTTGGATGGAGCTCTGAGCAACCTGATCTAGTTGGGAGGTGTTCCTGCCTATGGAAGGGCAGTTGGAACTAGGTGATCTTTGAGGTCACTTTCAAATCAAGCCATTCTGTGATTGTCGAGATATTTGCAATAGTAGGGGTTTGGGGGTTTCTGTCTCTAATTTTTGATGGGAAATGTAATTTCAAATCTGGAAAATCTTTCCCAGTAAAAGATTTTTCAAGATAAAAAGCAAGTTTTGTCTTCCTCAAGGTTTCTAATTTTTTTACTTTTATAAAAGACTGATTGTTGACTGAGCATGGGTTAACTGCTTTACACTTCCATTGGTACAGATTTTTGAGAGATCTAAAAGGGACAAATCCAGTTTGAAATGCAGTGAAGTAAAAAGGTTCTAACGTGTAATGAATAAACCATTAGGGTGCTTTGTTTGCATTAGAAAATGGGTGCATTACACATTTCCCTTCAAGTCAGTTTTTGTAGTACTTGGCTTTGGTCAGAAAATAAAGAGTATTTTAAGGGGCATGTAAATGTGATGCAGCTTTACTGAGTAAAGGACGTCAGCCTTGATTTTCATTATTTTTTTTAAAGCATTTCTAGTTCTTTTCCCAAATGCTTACATTTCTCTGTAAAATAAAATAATTCCATTATGTTCTTTATAAAATAAGATCATTAATCATATTTCTTCGGGCTGGCTACCTGCTTTTCCTAAAGACAGAACCTGGTCATGGATGTTTTTAGGAAACATTTAAGAGAAAGGTACCTTTTGCAGTCATGTGGCAACAATAATGTTGTATGCTTTTGGTGAAATGTATCAGGGGTGGGAGGCAATAGCAGACTCTCCTAGATGAATATAAGCCCTTTTAATAGGGCAGGAGCTTTTGGGAAAGGTTGTGTGTGCACAGGTTATTCCATTTGCTCTGACCTGCTGTGGCATGCCACAACATTTACCAAAAGCTATGTGCAAGACATAGGAAATCTCTGATCCCACTCCTGCCCTTTTTCATGCCAGATCTGGGGGTGAAAGATGAATTCTAGTTCTGCAGAGACTTCTGCAGAAACTCATGCCTCTATTCAGAAAAAATGTTTAGTTATGGAATATGTGGGAGAAGTACAGGTCCAATTTAAAAAATACAAGCAATAAGAACCCCTCAAACCCAGTTCTTACTTTTGGTCATAAAAAGTAGCAGCTTTCTCAACTGTTTTCCTGAAAAGAGGTTTTATATGTGACATTGACAATACAGAGAAATTGGCAGAGGAAATAAACAAATTGTTTCTTGTACTGTCAGAAGTGGGAGTAGGCCTTTCTGTGTTCAAACGAACACTTCTTGTTTCTAGAAAGCATGACTTCTCTTGACCAGTTGCTGTAAGGAACAGCAAGAAATAGTCTATTAAAATTTAATGCCTAAACACAAAGTCAAAACCAGCTTTAATATTTCATTTGCTGGCACACAAATGTTCTTAGCCACTTTTATTGGAATTTTCATCATTAGAAATTTTATTTCAGAACTTTCCTATTCATAGCCATTTGTAAGAATTTTGATAGGTGCTTCTACAGAAATTTTCTGTCCAGAATGACTTTCAGGACCGGAGCCCACTCTTGTTGAAATTTAACTTGTTTAATGCTTTGTTGACACATTTTAAAAAATAAGATTGTAGGAAAAGCAGTATAGCCATTATTTGTAAGTAAACTCAGACTGCATGTGGTGTTAAATAGCGGAAGATCAAAACAAGAAGCAGAAAGAACAAACTTATGACTGCATAATCAGATGTACAATCTTTTTAGGACGTAGAGATGTTCAGTGTAGGAAACATGCTTTGAGGGGTAGCATAAAAGAAGTAGCATTTGCTGAAGAAGCACTAACACAGAAGAAAAAAGCATTTGGTGACAGGAGAACACAAGCTGAGAAAACTGTGTTGTTTAGCTGGTAATTGCAGTACAACTCTTTTCATGAATACATTAGCACACAGTCCTTGGGTGGGTTTACCTTCATCCTGGTAAAATCACCTGTTGCTACTGAGGTGAGAATTACCAAAGCTATTCACTGACTGCAAAAGCAACTTTCCCTAATTATGAGTTTGCCATACCCAGGAAAAAGGTATCACAAAAAGGGATCACATTGCTGCTTAGGTGGGATGAGTGTTCATGAAGTTGATGAAATCCCAGTTTCTGGTAGGAAATTCTTCCAGAAGTTGTTGCACATGAATTTCATTAATTACCTATATCTTCTAGTCCAAGAACCTGTATAATAAAACATACTGGATTTTTTGTGAAAGGTAGTATTCAATTTTAAAATACTGTAGAAATGTATATTTCCCTGTATTTTGACCTATTTGAACCCCAAAATGGTCTACGGGCCCTCCTTTAAACTCTTTTTGCTTTTGCTGATTTATTTGGGTAGTTTCTGCTTTGGAAGATGAAGAGATTTTCTAATGACACATGAGCAGATGATTTTCTAAGCTCTGCCATAATGAAAGATTGATGAAATACAGAGATCTGCTGATGAAAGTTTAATCTGATGATGTGGCTGCTAACTCACCTCAGGCAGAAGTGTCTTCCAGGAGACTGCAATCACTCTCTTCATACGTTAAACTATTATCCTGACCTTTGGAGTTTCTTATTTAACAATCCTGGGGTAAGCAAAGGCTTCCTCATTTGGTTAACTTGGGTTGTGAGGTGATTTTGTGTTTCATCCCTTGTTTTCAACTGATCAGTCAGTAAAATATGTTTAATTTTAAAAGGGCTGGATTGCCTTTGTAAGATCATGAACAAAAGCAGATTTCCAGAAATTGGTGGGTATGCATGTATGTATAGGTGCACTGAGCTCCTATGTTTGACATGTATATATGGGCATTAAAGGAAAATAAATGTACTTTATATGTGCAACCCTTTAGCAGACTTGATTTCTGAGGTGATACCATGTGATTTTTAAAAGGAAAAAACACCTTCCTTTGTACAGTCTTCCTCTTCTGCTGTAGTGAAAACAGTCATGATGATTAATTTAGAATTATTTGTAAATAAGAACAGTCCTTGCAATTGTATATATAGTTTGATTTCAAGATCAGTAAGATCATTGTCACGTGGAGGTGTCACAGGTGTATCAGTGAAAAATTGTCAGTGCTGTGTTTGCTTCTTAACAAGCTGTACATGCCATGTTTTTTCCCTCGTTGTTAAAGGCAGGTTTACAGCCTCAGCCTACTGAGGCTATAAAAGGGCTGTTCTTTCCACTTGCAAGCTGCAAAACTGTACATTAATCATTCCTCAGGCTGGGTTTTGTCTCTCCTCCTGGACTGCTGGTGCATGGCCTTTGCTTTCAGAGCAGCTCACTAACAAGAAAGAGAGAAAAGGCAATGGCCCATCAGTTTTGTAAATGAGATTCCATTAGCACATCTCCCTGAATCCTCTTTTATCTTCATTGCTCTTCCACCAGTCCAAAGCCCACCTCAAGTTTTAAAAAATCCACAGGACTTCAATTGCCTGAAACATGAACTCTCCTTCATACAACAGCAGTATATCCAGCTGAAATACTCTGTGGTTAGCTGACAAGGAGGGCTGCTGGTGAATTCAGGAGACAGCTTTGATGGGACTGAATATGGAACTGGGTGGGGTAGGCACCTGGTGTGTTGGACATAACACATAGCATATCTATTCATAGCTTTGTCACCACACTGAGCAGGTTTGTTTTCAATGTGTTGCTTGTGTGTTTTCCTGACAGGTGGAGGAGGGAGCCTGGTTGCTTTTGGTTCTTAAGTGAAGGGAGAGGCATATTCTCTGATATTAGGGTTTTCTGACCACAGACACTCTGACTGGATGATGAATGTATTGTGCTCCTTCCTCTGCCCTAATAGTGCCCATTTTATCATGTATGGTAGGGATCCCTTCATCCATGTGCATGTCCATTGTCCTGCTTCTCTGAACTGCTGCTGGCTTTCTGCTGCCTAGACATAGGAGTAAAATGAAGCTGAGATTCAAAAAGGAGAGAAGGGCAGACAGGGCCTTGAAGAAAGTAGAACAATGGATGCACCAAAGATGAGGATCAAGCTGCCTCAGAAAGGGAGATCAGACAACTAAATGAATAGATGCCCGAGGTCAGATGGACGTAATCCTCTAAGGCTGAAAGAGAATAAAGTCCTAATAACAATACAAATTATCTGAGCTCAATAACAGTACAAATTATCTGTTATCTCAGGGGCTTTTAGGACAAGAGAAAACTACTGTGATGATATAAATGGGACAAATCTGTAGAAAAGGAGGAAGGAATGGTGTAAAGTTATGGCTCAAGTTACTCAGAAAATGGGGAATTAATAGTATATATTAATAGTATGCTGTCTTGCTTTTTCCACGGTTAACAAAAATGTCTGGGTTTCAGAGGTGTTTATCACCTGTGCTGTCCACTGACTTCAGTAGGATCTCTGCATATGGTGTCTTTGAAAATCAAGCATCTAAATTCAGATTTAGGAACCTTTCTCTAGACATCTAGAACTGGACAATTTCAATTGAGTGACAGTGCTACAGCAGGTTAAATATTTTCTTTTTAGTTTTGAATGTGTGTCCAGCTAAGAGGGGTAAGGACATGCCTGACTGAAAACTGCTTTGTTAGAGGATGTAAAAAGGGTCTGCTGGGGAGTGTGGAAGCTGTGGTGCAAGTCGACTGCCTGTCTGATGTCACTCTGTAATAGCTGAGACTGTCCTTACAGATATTGCCTGTCTTGAGCTACAGTGTGTGTCTATCACATGGACGTGAGACTTTAGGAGGAAGACCTGTCCTTAATTAGACAAATAAAAGCTAAAACAGATGAAGACAATAAATACCATTTTAGTATGTTTGGGGTATCCTTTTTTTGTCTGTAATTTATCATTCATCTTTTCTGAAAATATTTTGTGTACAAGAAACACAACAGGCTTCAGTGATGCATTGTGGCTTCTAGCTGCATCATTCAGGGAGGTGTTTAAGGTTTTTTGGATTGCCTTCCCTTTGAGTGATGACTGAATGTGCTCTGAGTCTTTCTTCAGTTCTATGAGAGAAGCTTATCAAACTGCACAAGATAATGAATAATAAAATTTCTCTTCTGCATTAGTGACATGGTCAAGAAAAGCAGAAAATAAAATAAAACTGAAATGGTGTTTGCACCTGCTCTTCTGAAAAGATAACACCTCTCAAAGAATGTGTAATTTCAGCTGAGCTCTTCAATCTCTGAAACACCATTAATCAATATTGCCTATTCCCTTCGGTCCCCGTAACCTTGGAATAAGGACAAAACATACTGTAAGTAATCACATAAATAGGGCATAGGTGAAGGATTACACTGGAGGAAAAGGATTTTACTGGCTTTTCTGACCTCTCTTCTTGGCAGGGTTTTTACAGTTATCTTTTGCTTTTTCTTCTTCCCTAAGCCAGCTGCACTTGAAGATTCTTTTCTCTATGTTTTGGTAGCATTTTTCCTTCTCACTAGGAAATAGTTTAGGTAGTTATTTATGCAAAACCTCCATTTATATCTGTAAGTTTCTGACATTATTGTTTGGAAGTACAGTGTGTTCTAGGAGGGAGTAATGGAACAATACAGCTGTGAAAGGGGGAATTCAGTCAAGCTTACAGAATTAATGTGTTTTCAAGCAAATATGCTTAAGTGGGTGCAGAAAGCTGTGTGTGTGCATTCATACTTTGATTCATTAAACTGGTTTATTTTAGCTTCAGGACTTAACATGAAAGACATGGTAGACTGAAGATGCATTGAAATAGGCTGGTATTAACTTGAAATATTACATAATTTGAAACACTTGTAGTTCTGCACCAATCATTTTCTATTGCTGGTGGCTTCAACTGTGTTGAGGCAGCATCCCTCTATCCTTTCTTTTTACTCATTAGTAATGTCACTAATGATATGAAAAATTATTACATAGAAACACAGAATCAATTTGGTTGGAAAAGATCTCTCAGATCATTGAGTCCAACCTTAGACCAGTTGCCACCTTGTCAACCAGACCATGGTACCAAGTGCCACATCCAGTCTTTCCTGAACACCTCCAGGGGTGGTGACCCCACCACCTCCCTGGGCAGCCCATTCCAATGTCTAGTCATTCTTTCTGGGAAGAAATTCCTCCTGATCTTCAACCTGAACTTTTAACAGTAACACTTGAAATTACTCAACTGTGAAAGTTTCAGTTAATACAAATGGTATGTCTAGACATGGACTACAACTAACCACTGTGATATAGTCCAGTTGTCTCAATAAATAAGAGGGCATATTGACTGAGTCCCTGGCTTAAAGCCTTTATACAAATTTGTGCTAGAAAATCTCCACACATTTCATGTTATTTCAGCTATTAAACACTTCAGGATACAGCTAGGGTAATCTGTGCATTTAAGTGGCTGTCACAAAGGTCCCTTGAGAGCAGCTGAGCTGCCTGTGAAAGTGTCTGTGGCTCAGGAGAGCTACTGACTGCCAGTTTGGGGTGGAAATCTCATGAGTTCTTCTACTGTTCTTTTCACTGTGTGTTAATCAAGCAGATGCTGTGTCCAGACTGGATTTCTCTAAGTAACTGCTGCTTCAACTCCATGGCAAAACAGTCATGCCAGTGATGCAAAAAACAGCTGCTGTCCAGCTCTGTAGCTCTCAACAGAAAACATCCATCTTACTCCCAGGCCGTCTACAAACCTCCTGGATTTCAACACCCAGTTAGAAGCTTTGATCTTACTTCACAGTCACAGATGGTTTAACTTACCTTATTTACTTTGTGTGGTCATCACTTGGGTGCATACACCTTCTGTTGATTCCTCTCCAAGGAGGCTGTGCAAACAAAAAATAGCATCTTCTTTCCCAAACCAGTTGGAGTCAATTGAAGGTTCTTTCCTTTCATTCACCCCCTTTATCTTCAGCAGTGCTGAAGTTGCTCCTTAATTGCACCTCTCTCAGGGGCTATATCAACGTAGGGCCTGTGTATAGATCGAACCACCTATGGCTGTCAAGGAATTAAATCATGCTTTTCTTAAAAACTAAACAAACCAAAAAAAAAACCCCAACAGCAACTTCACTGTATTCTTTCATTCTCATCTCAAGAACTTCTTTAGTCAAAGGTCTCTGTAGCAGATGAGAGATAACTAAATTAGTCCACTAGTGATTTCACTTTGTTGTCTAATGTATATTGAAGCTGTTCAGTTAGTACTAAGGTCGACATATAAAAAAACTTGTGAGGAGAAAAGCCACAGAGAGCATAGGCCATTGAAGAAAAGAACAGTGTTTTAAGAAAAATTGTGCTAAGAATACTTACTAACACCTTGCTGGCTGTAAGTTTCCTAAAGCTCTCTGCAACTTTGATTGTAGCATGTTTGTATGAGCAGTATAAGACTTCTCTGTTGTGAGATCATTCTCTTGGAAATGTCAACCTTTTGGAAGACATAATAACTTTGCTTATTGTTTTCTGTTGTAAGCAAAACTTTGACTTCCTAAAAATTGTTACTAGGCAAATAATTTCTGAAAAAGTAACTGAGAGTAAAAAATATTTTGTGCAGTAGAAAGCATTTCATTCAATTATCTCACTGTTACGCCAGTTAATGAAATATGGGACATTCACAACTTTCTAATGTAGCAAATTAAAAGCAAAAGTACAGACAGAAAGTGACCTGTGTAGCTCTTCTTCCTGTCCAAACAACTTATGCCAGTATTGTACTGGTGGGTTAGAGAGAGGGGTAGGATTTCTATATACACCTTTTCTGTGTAAATAGTTATGTCTACCTACATAAAAACACTTTTGATGTTTGCATGAGTGTTTTCCTGATATGAAGAGAACTTGTGACATGTCTACATATTTGTAAATCACTGAATGTCTTCTGGCATTTGCTATATACAGTAGTAAAATGAGGTACAGACTTTGTCCTGTGTCTCTCTCTGAGCAGTCACAGCCTTGACTACCTGCACTTATATAATAATTCGAAGTGTGCCTCTAAGATACAAGAGGATGCTCTTGCTGTCAATTTACCACTTCAATTATTTGTCACATCTGCCTCAAGATGCTTTTTCACATTCGCTGCTAGCTGATTGCAATTCAAATATTTATATGCAGTGCTTTTTTATGTAAATCACAGCGTATACTGTCTTATCTATTTCATGTATTTAGAAAGCATTTTCACTTCGGGATTTTAATTCTGAGAGTAGTATGTTGGCTTCTTTCCTAACACTGGTTCCACCAGGGAAAAGGGCCTTTGTCGGTGGTATTCAGCACAATTTGGCCTCTGGCAATGGAGGTAGATTGCCTACTGAAGCCTCTTTGATTTGTGCAGATTGATTAGCAGAAATTTAAACACTAATTTGAGCAAATGAAAAGATTTTTGTTAACAGATAATTCAAGTGTCTTAAACATTTAGGGATTTATTTACTGACTCACTTGTTTTTGTACTTAGAAATTGTTACATTAACATCTGTATTTTTTTAAGGAAATTTGTGCTTAGTGACATTGAAAAAACTGTGTTCAGTAGATATCTTCTGATGATGGTCATCTTCAGACAAATTCGATTCATCTTAATCCCATAAAAATTATTTCAATTTGTAATCTGAATGATGCATTAAACATAGAACTCAATTATCTCTAAAATTCCAATATTTTATTGCTTGAAGTTCCCCTCTCTCCACCTTGATTGATTTCAAAGTTGGCTGGATGTACACTTGTCCCCCTGGGTTGGACCAAATTCCCCTTGTAATTGATGGGAAGTTTTTTGTTAGCTTCACCATGAGTTGAGTTAGTCCATAACTACAGAGGTGGACCTCAAAAACCTGAATACTGCTCAGCAAAATCAAGGTAGTACCTCTGGGGGCATCAGGATGGTGTAAATGTTGTTTCTTTAGCAGGACTAAGGTTCTCATACAAGACCAAAACAGCAGGAGGAAAAGTAAGGAGCCTACTATGGATTTTAAAAGAGCTTGAAAGAGTTAAAGGTCTGCAAGGTGGCCACCTTCAGTATTTGACCTCAGATTCTCTTGATCCCATGCTTAACATCAGTGAAGTGAGTTTTTCCACTTCAGACAAGAACCCATGAGAGTGAGCTTGCCTGTGTTCTGGGATACCTCATACTGACACAGCAGTGTTTGTAAGGATGCTGTATTTGTCAACAAGATGCAGAATTATTTTTCAGTAGCTCAGACTGGAAGGGCCCACCTGGGTCCTCATGGCAGACAATCTCAGAGTGCTTCCTTTGGCAGGCTATCACAGGTGTAGTTCAGTTTGCTGAGGCTGTACTGAACTGCATTTGCTTTGCAGTTGTGTTTCATCAGTCTTTCTTCATTGGTTAAGTTTATTTTGCCTGTTCCTTTTTTGCAGTGTCTGAAGAACCTAAAGAAACTTCATATGTGTATTTCCAACAATGTAGATATGTGTTTAAGATTAATACTACCCACACCCACAAGAAAATAAATTACTAAGGAAGATTCCTTTTTTTTTTCTCCTTTAATATTTGAAAGACGCTTGTGTGTATTTATTTAGGAAAATAGCCTTTCATGTCTGCTCTTACTCAGCCACCATCAGGAACATAATGAGATGAATTAGTCAAAGCAAACTGAGCAATTGTTCTTGCCCTCTGTTCATTTATGAACTACATACATGGCTTCAAGGGCCTTACTGTTAAAAAAACAAACAAAGCTCTTCTGAACTGTTGCCCACTCAGGCATTCATAAATGCTATATTCATTTTATCACTTTGGAGTCTTTAGGATTCAAGGTAGTATTTCAAATTTTCTTCATCCATCCATGGATTTTGGAAACTCATTTTGGGATGTGTGTGAAGATTCTCATATACCTGTCTAAATTCAGGATTTAAAACTTCTGAAATGTTTCCTCACTTGCCTCTCACCTTCTCTCTTTTTGAAAATAATAGGAAATTTCAGATAAGTTAGAAGATTGGCACTGCTGTTGCTGCTTGATAATTTGTGGTGCAAGTAGATGATCATGATAAGGGGAGGTTTTAAGCTTCTAGGTTGTTAAAGACTAAACAATATTGTTGTGCTCTGAGTTTTGCAAAAATAATTTTTTGTTTCTTGGAAATGTCAAAATGTTTTGTGTCGGGGATAGGATGGATGCTTCAGAATAGCAAAAGGCAGGGCTAGTTTGGGAAGTATTTGTTTCTCTACCTGTAGGGCAGAAGTAGAGTTTTTGAGTGCTGCGAGAGCGTGAGCTGGGATATAAACCTGCTTCTGCTTTTACCTCAAGTTTAGGACTTCAAGTGTACAGCTGTGAGCCAGCAGTATGAGTGCAGCTGCTAGGGCTGACTAAAATGCATTCTTGGCCTCACAACACAAATATGTTGCTATAATATAATTTTCCTTTTGCTCAAATTGAAACAAACTGCAACATGAAGCCAAGTTCCATATTAATAAACACATTTTCTTTCTTCCTCAAAATTTTGTGTAAGTGAAACCCTTGGATCCAGTCCTGCACATGCTCAGAGTATGAGGATCTCAGATGCTGATAGTGTTTTTGTTTCTTCAGCCCATCTATAGCTCTGCTAGTATGGGCTGTGTGTGATGAGATACTTGGTATTTCACCCTGAGATGCAGCTTCTGGCTGTGCACTGGGAATATTTGATCAGTCTGGGGAGATCATGATCCCACCCCTGTGTCTAGAGGAGAAGCTAATGTCACTTACTCAGGTGCCCCGTTGTTCACTGGCAGTTTAACCAGAGAATTGGGTATGTCATTGCTACCAAGTGCATGGAGATCTGCCCAGATTCTTTATGGTGTTAAATACCCATTCCCTTGTTGTAGTGCGGAATCCTTACAACAAGTATAAGACAGCGATGAACGTTGAAAGGAAAGATGAAGAGATATTTCTGTAGATGTTCAGGGATGATTTATTCCTCCACCCACATGGCTGGAGTTCCCAGGCAGACCCCAGTCATCGGACCCTGCTCTCTTCCCGGGCCCCGAGCACCCCAAACCACCCAGTCAGGAACAGGTATGGGGCACACGTGACATGGGAGCAGGGACAGGGACAGACCCGTACCCTGCAGGGTCCCTCCCCCCGGGACTTCAGGGGTGAGGTACCTCCACATTCCCTCATTATGAGGTTGGCTGAACCTCATCCCCAGTGAGAAACACAGCAGCTTGGGAAATAGACCCCAGCTGTGGGCCCGTGAGAGGGCTGCACATGATAGCTGGGAGAGCCTAGAGCAACACAGGTGCTATTTGTACACCAGGCATGCCCCAAAACACCCCTTCTACCTTGATTTGGCACTTTTGGCAGTGCAGGAGTTGGATTTGTCAGGTCTTCATGAGCTGAGAGCTCTCCTGGGCAGTTTTCACCTTGCCAGAGTTGGCTGCTTGTAATGTTTTTGTCAGTGTCAATTTGACCATTACTTGCTGCAAGCTTATTTCTTTTGCAGCCTGCAGGTAAGTTGCAGTAGGAAGATCCTTCCTGCCAAGGGATTTGGCTGTAAGTTCACAGTGCCTGGCTGGCATGGGGAAATGGGAATCAGTGTGGTGTTTGCCCTGGAAATTTTTCACTGTGTTTTTGGTAGCAGTTGTTGTTAGGGAGAGCTATTCAGCCAAACTTGGCAGCCAGTGCAGAGTTCTGTGACTTCCAGGACTGGTCTCTAAGCTTATTGATGATTGTTCTTTACGACACAGTTCATGAAAGAAGACTTTTGTGTGAGTTTCACCTTTCATTTTCAGAATAAAGATATTTGGCCAAGTAAACTGGAAGAAATCAGAAATTGGACACCACCACCATTACCCTGAAGCCTATACCTAAAATTTTTAATGCATGTTTGAATTCACATTTTTGAGTATGATTGAGAATTGGTAAAGCTGAGTTTTGCCACAATGACACAGTTGTGGTTACTAAGCAAGTTGTTTGTGCACAACTGGGAAGAGATTTGGCACAGACTTTTACTCATTTTCAAAAACTGCCTGCTAGTCAAGCCCTGTGAGTTTTTCCTATATCTGGTGGCAAAGGTAAATCTGTTGTTCTTTTCATGCACAGCAGCTAGAAGCAACAAACCTGGAGGAACAGAGGGTGTGGGGCAAGGGAAGGTGAAATGCTGAAACCAGGGCAAGTTACTCCTTCAAACACGTTTGTATCTAGCCGTGTAATTACTGACAGGTTCACAGGCAGTAAGTGTGGCATCTAAAAGAATACCAAAACCAACACAGGATTAGAATTTAGCCCCAGTTCGCTGTTTGAAAAGCAAACTAATAACTTGAAAACTGGGATTTCATTTTAATTATACTTTTTTTACAGGTTTATTTAGTTTGCTGCATCTTTTTCTTTCTTTGTTCTGAAGAAGGATCAGAGAAGAGCAGTTCTCTCCCACAAACTGTTCCAGCATATTAAAATGGCAAAATCTGGCTTCTCTCCTTAAAAGCCTTTTAAGTCTGACATTGTTCCCATAAGTGCTGTTGTTTGGCCAGCTGGAAGGCTACCATACCCTCTTGTATTCTACTTACAAAGACTGAAAGAGGACAACAGCAATAGGGTTGTTGTAATAGTTAATAGTTATCAAATTAATTGTGTCCTCATTTTCAAATGTAAAGAAGTTACATTGAATGCATATTGGAACCTAGATTATAAACTTAATGCATTTATATTTTACTGCATTAACCAGTTTCAGGTGCCACTTTGTCCATAAAATGCCCCTTTCTTTCCCCACAAGTGAATTCCACATTTGTGCCAAGACTTTTGATATTACATGCACAGTGCAAAAATTATTACATGGCCTTTAATTCTTAGCACTGGGCATTCAGTGCATCCAGGGAGGAGCTGGAGCTATTTTATCTTAGGCAGCATCAACAGATTTGTTTATTAAATTCCCTCCTGATACTCCATGGAAATCAGTGGAAAGCTTTTGAGATGGCACAGGTTGTTGCTTGAGCATAACTGGTCCTGCCAAACCTTGTTGATGATAAGCAGGAGGAAAGGAAGGAAGGAATCTGACTAGACTCTCGGGGTATATTTAGGTGGTGAAAAAAACATCCTGCTCCTTATGCATCTGTGTGGCTGAAAGAAGTGACTGCCAGAAAATTGTCCTTAATTGCTTTTTACCGTCTCAGTTCTGCTGGTGGAAATATCCTTGGTCATGTTCCTTGCTCTGCTTTCACTCAGATTGAGCTCAGATAATTTTAAAAGACTTCTTGGTGGGCATTTTCATGTTGGCTCATTTTCCTTGGAGAGGACAGGTGTGATCCTACAGACAGCTTTGCTGGCACATTTGAAGGAGAAATTCCCTTGGATGGAGAAGAGTGATTTGCAGGGTGGTGAGATATGTCCTTGCAAACTTGGGGTTGTTCCTTGGTCAGAGTTTGCCGTCCCCCAGTCTTCCCCCTGCATTGAGGAGGACTGATGTGCATTGCTGCAGGTTAGCTGTGAAAGCTGAACAACCTGGAACGTGGTTTAAGCCCTGATGCATTTTAAGTGCAGTCCCTGCCAGAAGCAGCTCTTTGTTTTGCTGATTGAGCACATTTGCTGGGGAGTTTTGCCAGATAAAAACTAGAGCTCCAGGACCATTGTGCTTACTGTAACCTTTAGTGCAACACCTCTAAATTGGATTTACTATTACTGCATGTGCCAGTTCTGGAAAATCAAATTATTCGGTGTGTTTGTTTTTACAGCTGAAGGATAAATCTCACTTCTAGCATAAACAGATGTACTTTCATTGAAGTAAATGCAGTTGTTACTTGTGTCTGAATTTTTAAATTTAGCTGTAAATCTCTGTTGCCCTTTCCAAGAGACTTTCTTTCTCTGTTGCATTCAGTACAGAGCTACGTTGTGAATGCTTTGCAGAGGTTTTGGAAAATTGAGAGGGGCAGACTCCCTGTGCACTTTACCTTTCCCCAAAAGATTACTTCCGTCACAAAAGATTAGTCTTTGAAGTTTGCTGGCTAGAAACACAATGCGTATGAGTGAAGATTGGCTGCCGGGGGAGGAGGGACACCTCTTTGCGGGTCAGAGCGCAGGGAGCGCGCAGATGGAAGCGGGGATGGCCAGGGAGGCAAAGACACACCCCTGACGGAGCGGGCCTGCCGGGGAGCAGCGCCCACTCGCTCACAGCTGGAGCCGGCAAACACAAGCACGCACAGTCCGTGAGGAGGGTGGGAGCTGACATGATGTGCTTCAGTTCGGTGCAAAATGAATGAGCTGCTGTTCTCAGGGGTATTTGGCCCCCGTCGTTGAAGTACAAGTACACGGCTGCATCAAGTGCACTGGCATCATCTGATGGCTAGATACACACTTACGGAGACGGGGACCAGTCAGAGCATTGACTTGGGTGTTTGTGTATGACGTGCTTGGCATTTAATTCCTGTTTGCTGCAACAAAAAGGTAAGAAACTTAAAAAGTGACAAAAAACCCCTCAGCCTTTCCCCCTTCCACTCCCCCCCACCCCCCAGACAACAGTTTTGCATTGGTGTAGCCTTTGTCTTGAGCTGTATTTTCAAAGCCATGGTCTATTAGTCTAAAGCTACTGTGTGGATGCCTGCAAGGCAAATTACAGCTCCTAGTGTGACAAAGGCAAGTCGGATTTCTTTTCTCCAAGAGCTGACACTTAACAACCTTCAGGAGAGCACTGTAGCAGAAATGCTGGACTGTGTGCTGAGCAGTAAGTATTTGATGCTGTTCTCCCTCTCCTTTATCCCTTCAGATTTTGTCATTTGAGCAATAAGCTAACTAATGGATCCTGATGATTAATAGGTTTGGGGGACTGTGTTCAGCTCGATTTACATATTCCTAAATTGGATGTGGTTACTGACTGCATACTGACCAGCCTGATTCTGTAGAGGCTAATCATAATTTGTTTTTACTTGTAATGCCATGTTAATGGATGGAAAGATGCCGTAGTTAAGAACAGCAGAAACCTCATTTGCTAAAGCAAAGAAAGCTCTGTGTGTTTTCCCTCCCAACACAAACCACCTGTATATTTATGTCTAATTCCTGGCTAACTTCTAGCTAGACAGTCTGGGCTTTCTTTTTTCAGCCCATAATTTACAATGGAGATCGAATAATCTGTGTAAATCTTCAAAATATGTGAACACATTTAATGGCAAAAGTATTGCACTATATGTGGGTATACATACATGTTACAATAGATTTAGTTGAAGTGAAATGGTTAGCAGCTCTTTTGACAGAAGAAGAAACTTCGTGATTTAACATGGTCTATTGCCTTGAGGTCTCTATGCTTGCTTAATCCTATCTCAATTTATAAAGAAATTGCAGCAGGAGAAATTTCATTGATTTGTTAATTGATAGATGGCTTTGAATCCTTATTATGCTGGGTGCGTGGGGAAGGAAGAGAGACAAACACATTTATCTTTTTCTTTAAACTCAGCAGCTTCACTCTTCAATAAGGTTTCTTGCATGTTATGGAACCTCATTGCTCTCCCTGCTCTGTGCAGTAATTTTTGCTTTCTTAAAGGATAACTGAGTCTATGAGGGGAGTACATGATCAGTTTCATCTTTTAAAACTATGGCTTTAATTATATTCTTGTAGATATTGCTTTGTGGTTAATGTAATTATAACAACTTTTGAGTGAGGAAAAGGATATTATTTAGCCCTGGAGCATTTCTCAGTAAAAAGTGGCCTATTTATTTTCATAAGGATTTAAGAGAGAGAAAGGGAAAGATAGTGGGGTTTTCTTATGTAATATCAGTTATAATTTTTTTGAGGTATTTTTTAAAAAAAAATTATTTTTTTTTAAGGTATGGGTTAGTTTTCCCTTTTACAAGTGGGTGTATACATAAACCCTATCTATGAAGAAATTTTAAACATAGGTCAGTTGCAATACAGATGGAGAACAAACCATTTGAAATAGTATTTTAGATAATCAAGGTGTGTACTGAAGGTCTGTGGTATTTCTTGTATTGTTGCAGTCTGTTGGGACTTCATCAAGGCTTTCTGATTCACACTTTCCTGTATTTCATGACATGAAGTAAAACTTACAGTGGACAAAGTTCTGATACAGTTGATATTAGAGTGCTAGTATTGATTCAACCGCCCTGTAAAGCTTAAATTTGTTTTAGAGTGCAGACTTTGCTTCAATGTCGTTTAAGATAGCCTGAGATAACCTTGTTCTCTGGATAAAGTTAATATAGGTCAAACTGAAATTTAACAGTTCTAAATCAGGCATATCAAGTCAGTAAAAAGTGTTCTGTTTCATTGCCACCTATTAGAAAATAACTGGCCTGTCCCAGAACATTTTTGGTGTCTGCCAAACGAAACAATTTTTGTAATATTTTGATGTTGATATGATATTGAAACCTTTTTTATATGTTTTAAGAATTTTTCAAATTGGAAATATGTTTATGGTGTAATTTAATAATTGTTTAATAATTTGAACCAGAAATTCTTATATCACGGAATCAATTAGGTTGAAAAGGCCTCTGAGATTATTGAGTCCAACCTGTGACCAAACACCATCCTGTCAACCAGACCATGGCACTGAGTGCCACATCCGGTCTTTTCTTGAACATCTCCAGGGATGGTGACTCCATCACCTCCCTGGGAAGCCCATTCCAATGTCTGATCACTCTTTCTGGGAAGAAATTCTTCCTAATGTCCAAACTAAACCTCCTCTGGCACAGCTTAAGGCTGTGTCCTCTTGTCCTATTGCTGGTTGCTTGGGAATATCCAACCAGTCCATCTAAAATGGTGCTCTAGTGAGTTGGGGGAAAGGTTGCAGGCTGTTCAACATTCTTTTTGTGCTTCCAGAAATGTGTTTGTTTTCCCTAACCAGCCAAATGCAACATGTCCTAACGAGAGGGAAATGATCTGCACTGTATTATGAAAGATATCTCTGGTCTACATCAGGACAGGAGGTACCTGGGATGGCCATGTGCTTCAGGGGGTTCTAAGTGCGCCCTCTCTTTAATCTCAAGTCTTCAGTAACTGAGTGTGTGCAGATGAAGGAAATCCTGAAGGAATGGCAAAGTGACCTGAGGTTGCTTATGTATGAAAAGGACTTGAGAATAACAAGGAACAAGCTTGGCTGTCAGATACAAATGTGATGTTTAACTCCCAAACTATGAAACTTTCATCATTTGGGTGCTAGACATCACATTGATATCTGACAAAATACCAAAAGCCCCAGTAAGTGGGGCTTACTGATTCAGAAAGTCTGTACTCTAAAACAAACTCTTGTGGTTTTAAGAGTACAACTTAGTCTTTACAAAATGTGGATTTGTATAACGTGTCAGGGTGCCTCATATTTTTTTTATTTTAAAAATAGAATCTTATTTGGTTATAGTAGTCTTCATAATAGATAATTAGCAACAGAAGGCTAGATCAAGCCATCAATTTTTAAGCAGAGATCTTCTTTGCTGCCAGCAGAGAATTGCTTAAAAATTGATGGCACAATCTGGCCCACAGTGAACAGGGGACTCATGCAGAAAGCATTAGTTTTACTTCTGCTTTAGTCTCCATCCTGGTGGTGGCAGGGACCCAGAAACTCAAGGCCAGTCTGCTAGAATAGTTTGCAACTTCAATACTTGTTGGGAGACTAAAGGCTTAAGGACTACTTAAAAAAAAAAAAAATCCCCCAAACCAACCAAAAAAACCCCAAACAACAACAACAACAAAAAAAACCCTGTTAAAAATTACCAAACCCTTAGAGAATTTATAAACCACAGCTATTTTCCTTCCATTAAAAGAAACTATATTTCTCTAATGGCATACAAAAGTGAAGGACATAATCATTGTCTAAGCAACAGGAAGCTTTCAAATGCACAGAAATGAAAGCTGTTTTCTTTATTTGTTCATGTTGTGTTGTTGAGGTGTAACTACATTTTACATAGCGATTTTGCTGCATTAAGTGCTACTAGACTTTGTAATTACAGATTAGAGAACCAGAGCAGGGCCTCTTCTGTGCCTCAGAGGATGTGTTCAGGCAAATACTTGTAACCGTAAATAAAGATGAAAGACTCGTGCAATCCACTGCTATTTTTAATCAAGTTAAATATGTTTTACTCCATTAAAACTCTATAGGAATTGACAGCAAAGACATTTCAGCTGGTTGTTATCTCTTAGGAAGAGAAATGGTCAGGGTTGCTGCTGCTGGGTGTAGTCCCATGTGAAAGTATTGAAGAACCATGGAAGTTGCAGGGCAGACCTTTGTACTTCTGTACAGCATAGTTAACACATGGCAGCCTTTTTTTTTTTTCTGATCTGCTTAAAAAAGACAACTGGGGAAGTTGCAGTATGCCAGACTCCAGGGGAAGGCACAGCAATGAAGAGTGTGAAGTGTTAACCGTGTCTTTACAAAGTTAGCTGTGTTAGCTGTCTTTACAAAGTTTTTGTGTCCGTCACAAAAAATGGGGCTGTAGACCTCTGCCAGTTACAGGGGATTAAACTCCTAACACTCAGGCTTATGTGCAGTGCAGTGCCACACTAAAACACCATGCAAGCATGAGAACATTACCTTGATCCTTAAGTACCTTTTTGGAGGGGACAAAAACAAAACCTGTCATGTTTCTTGGTGGGATTTGCTCTCCACATTGTAGTCTTTACAGTGGCCCTTACTGAAGTAGAAGACACAACAGTAGCAACTGTGGAGAATTTGAAGTCCAGGACAACTCCTGCTGTCCCTGAAACAGGGATGGATATGTGGAGCACCTGAGCTGCTGGGACTCTTGGGCATAGTGTTTCATCCCTGCCAGCTTCCCTCTTGAGACAGTCCCATAAGTTAGTTGTCTGCATAAACACAGCATCACCATGCCACCAGCACAGTGCATCTCCAATCTGTGCTTTGAGGTGTTTCTATTACAGAGTCAGGGGAAAAAAGTTTCCCTGGAATGGACTGCAACAGGTCAGCTAGACCAGCCTCCTGCCCAAACCTGGGCAGGGTTCAGGATCACCTCAGAGCCACTTCAGATTGGTATTTATAAGCTCCAAGAACAGGTACAGAGCCTCTTGGAGTATGTATCTCTGGGCTTACCCCTCTCTTGGCAAAGAAACTTGGGTTTGCTCTACTTTTAAAATCCTCCCATGAGCAAGTGGGAGACATTAATTAGATCCTCTCCTGTTACCTTGTCTGCAGGCTAAACAAGCCCACCTCATCTCCAGGCTAAACAAGCCTGGTTCCTACAGCCTTGGTTGTTGCCCTTGGCTGGGCTCACTCAAGTTTGTCACTCTCCATGGATTGGTGAGCCCAAACTTGTGTGCAGAAGTGCAGCTATGGCCTCATGAGCACCATGTGGAAGGGTATTTATTCACCTCTCAGTGGAACCTCTGTCACCCTTCTGCTTGTGGGGTGGGCCTTGCACATCAATGGCCAGCAGCCAGGATACAGTTTGCATCAGTCACTGATGTACAAAACCTGGGACTGAAAGAAATTGTCTCATACTCAAGCAGTGCCCCATCAGTTACACCGCTCTGCAACTCTCTTGCCTCCACTGCATCCCTGGGCTGGGGGACCCTCTGCAAGAGGAGTCTGGAGCAAAGCAGGGATCAGGGGAGCAGGTGCCTCTCCAGTACTGCAATGCTCTGTTCCTAAAGGTGCCAATCAGAAAACAACCTGGAATAAATGAGCCTGGCGGAAGTGATGGGGAGGAAGAGACTGTTGCCACCTTCCCTTGGAGGCAGTGTCCTCTTGGGGTTTGCTCCAGGAGGGGAGTCCTTTCTCACACCTCTGCAGGCTGGAATGTCATGGGCTGTTTTTCTCGTTCTTGGCCTTTTCCCATCAGAAATGAATCTCAAATTCTGTTTTGCAGCCCTGACACAGTTTTCTGGGATTTGTCTTCCCAGGTTATTGGCAGGCTCTGGCTTGACCCATTTTAACTCAGCTTGGAAAGGGATATGTAGGGCACCACATTGAAGGACTTGTACAGCTGCTCTTGCCACATTTCTGGCACTTAGAGCAATCAGCAAAGTCTGCCACTTGAACTGAAACTTTCTGTATCTACTTTGTAGCTTTGGGGTGATTTTTTAAAAAATTGTTTATTTAAGTTTAAAGTTAAATTATTCAACCATATTTGAGCTACTAGAATGTAAAGAGAATACAGGCAAATAGTCTTTTGTATGAAAATAATTCATGAATTACAAGACACTCTATGGGAAGTTGTTTGGTTAATTGGAAAGCTGTAATTAACTGGTTAGAAGTGGGAAGCAGCCTCCCCTGATTCATATGCATCGCACGGCAGCCAAGCCCCACTCATTTCTCAAAGCCTGAGGAAGTCCAGCAGGTCAACTGCTTGTTTTTCTCTCACCTTCCTGAATTTACTTCAGTGCTCTTTTCTCTGGGCTGGCAGCTGCAGTGGTGATTGTTCTGTACAGTTGTATCTTGCATAACAATTGGGGAATTAACAGATCTCCCTTTCAGAGTTTGCTCCAGCAGGTCATGTTTTGTTTCTCTAAGACATTTCTTTTCCTGTCCTCCTCTCAGCACATTGTGTCTAAATTACAGGACAGTTTCTCCATTATAATGCTTTTTCTGAGAGATGGACATCTCTGTTTGTCCACTTCATATAAAGCCAGTGATTAACAGACAAAGAAAATAGCATCTGTTTTACTTTTCATACTACTTAGAAACATTGTGTTTTCTCAGAAAGTGAAAGTGATACTACTTTTTCATTTCTGATTTTCTGGCACTGACATATAGTATCAATGATGTTTAGGCTTGAAAGTCTTCCAGTATTTGCAATGTTGAGATCTAATTTTAACCCCTTAATTTTTAATAAATGTTAGCAATAGTTGAAGTGCTTGCTGATTCTGCAAAGCCCAGTAGAAAGCCCTTGTAGCTGGAGCAAAGGAATGAGTGGGGATCTGGCTGGGGAGATCCACACAGGTCACCACTGGGTATTGAAAAGAGAAAACTCCAAGTTCAATGTATGACAGGAGTAGAGCAGAGCACCACATGTTTCTTCTTTACAATGAAGCTAAGTTTCATGCTTCTGTTGAGAAATTTCTGGGAATGTCCATTACATTTGTAAATATGGATCAACTTTCCAACTTGGCTGCTTTCATAGAATCATAGAACTGCCCTGGTTGGAAGGAATATCAAAAGACCATCTGATCCAGCCATTTATGGGAAAGGGAGCCTAAATGAAATAGTCTAGCACCCTGTCCAGTCATATATTGAAAACCTCCTGTGATGGGAGCTCTAACATGTCCATGGAGAGGTTGTTGCCATGAATTCCCATTTGTCACAAGGAGTCACATCGAGATTCTTACAAGGGACAGTGGATACAAGTTGCAGCAGGAGAGGTTTCATCTCAACATGAGAAAAAATTAAATCTCTGGTTACATACATACACATCTATTTTGGACAGATGCATTAGGGAACCATATGCATGTTTAGTTAAAATCTGCCTTAGTAAACCGATGTTTATTCCAGATCTACTCACTAAGCCATTTCTTAGCAACAAATCAATAGCTGTAAGCTTGCTGACATGAAATGTCTAATGGGAATTGGATCCCTTCCCCTCAGTGTGTTCTCTCTTTAATCCTACCCTTATTACTGGAGATGTGATGATTTTTCCACTCCACTTCTGTTTTTTCTCAAGAGTCAGTTACAAGCTGGGATGATGTAGGGTCCCACATTTTTGCACACAGTGCATGAACCTTGATCAGATGCTCACTAGAGATAAGCCCTTCTTAAAAAAGGGAAGCCGTGAGGTGCATGCAGGAGGCAGGAGTGGGAGAGCAACACTAAGTAGCTCTCTTCTGAGAATGGCCATTATCCCTGTAGAGACACTATGCATTGCATAGAATGTCATCCAGTGTTTAAGGAGAGGCGCAAAGAAGCAGCAGCAACCCACGTCCTTCCCCAGCCCGCTAACCCTTTGTGGTCACATCCCGGGAAACTGTGCTTTCCAAACAGGACAAGCTCCACAAGTACTTGTGCGTGTCCCTGCCAGCTCACCCTGTTGGGGTTTCGTGGTGGCTGGCATGACCTGGAAAGCAGCAGGCTGTGGTAGGTGCCAGGACCTGCAGGGAGCCCTCTTCAGGGCAGGGCCAAGCAGGCAGACCAGGTCTGCGGGAAGGGGCAGTAGGGCAGCCCCCAGACAGGGAAGCTTGTCCGTCTCCTGCCTGCCTTGGCCTGAGGGAAAGGGGTGTTGGTTAAGTCATACCAAGAGTCAGGGTTGCTGAAGTGTTTTAGAAATGAAGGTGTGTGGCGATTTTATACATCCTGGCTTCAGCTCAGTGCTCATGGAAGGTTGTTCCACAGGCTGTCACTTCTTCAGGGTGCAACTTTCAGAGGACCCCAAGTGACCTTAGGGCATGAGCTTTTGGAAAAAGCATTAAAAAAACTGATGACGATCTTTCTACTCTTTCAGTTTAAACAATGTGAGGTTTGCACAACCTGAAGAATAATTATTGTTTCTTTTGTCAGTGTCTACTGTAATAAGTTTTATTTTGGAAAAATGAAGGTTCCTGCACTTTCTATGTCTATTTATGCTTTCTGCATACTACTTTCCTGGACTTGTGTGTGGTATTTTAAGCTTTATTACCTCCCCCTGTTGATATGTCTGCACTGCCTCAGCTGATGCCTGTTGGCTTCACTGCATGTTTCCAAAAATACAAACTTCAGAGCAATAAGATTCAATGAAAAAAGGTGTTGAAAGGAAATAGTGGCCGTATGCTTAGATACGCTGTGCTACAAACAAACAGTGAATGTTAAATGTACAGCACTTTTCAGCTACCCTGTCTTATCATATGCTGGAACTCTGTCTGCTTGAGTGCTTTCTAACTTGCTCTTTCTGTTTCTTCATGCTTCCCTGGATTCAGAGAGAGGTAAATTATTTTGATTTTTCCATTTTTGTGTTTATCCTTCTTGCATGCACTGAAAAATGTTGTATTGGTTTGTTTGTATCAGTGAAGATCAACTTCAGTGAGTAAATTCATATCTGTCACCTTTTCACCTTGCTATTAACAGAATTGTCCAGTTGATACTGCCTGTTGGTTGTTTTGGGTTTTTTTCCTCAGGTCCCAAACCCTCTAATAATAGAACAGTTCAAAATTGTGTGATGCAGTGGGTTTTAATATTTGTTTCCAGTCTTGGGATTTAAATTTAGTTGATTATGTTCTCTGGAATCTGAATTGCAAGACAATAGTGTTAAAATCACAGCTTTTATTTTAAAATTTTGAAAAAACATGATCGTAAGAGCAGGGAATTTAAGATCTAAGTTTAGCAAGATTTTGAAAAGTAAACATTTATTTTCTATTTTTTGTATTTGTTTTGGGTCCGTCTGGGTTGCTCGCTTGTTTTAAGTTTGAAGAAAAGTTGTTCCCAGTATGTTTGATTTGTTTGGATGTACAAAGGAATCGTTTGGAATTCTCTACAATGCTTCCAGTTTCATGGGAGCACAGACAGTGAGGCATTGTAGTCAGGTGCTTTGCAGCACAAGGGCTGCAGCCACTCCAAAGGCTCTTAGCTATAGAATTGCATCCCTCAGATGAGATTTGGGGTTTGTTTGCTCTTCTAAATTGCAAAAACTTGAAAGTGGGACTGGGTGGAAAGAATGTGGTTTAGAGATGCAGACTATTCCTCATGTTTGCTTTGTGGAATACAATGAGAATGGTTTCCAGGCCTGACTTTATTTTAATCAATTCTTTAGGCAGTGTTGGCCTAGGGAAATATTTGAACTTTCTTGATTATGGCTTTGCAATCTAATGTAGGTTTCATGCATGTGGGGAAGCAATGATCCTCCCAGCCTAGCACTGGCAAAAGTGTGCTTCAGGCAGATTCATGGGTAGTGCACAACTGCTGGGTTCTCTATCTGAATAATAAAGAACAAAGGAGAACTAGGAAGCCTTGCTTATAAAACAAATCACACTGGAGAGATTAACTATTCTGGTGTAGCTGCTGTCTTCAGTTAAATCTGTTATAGTGCTTTAAGCATCTCAACTTGATGTATTTCTTTATTAAATATTTAGATATTCCTTTTAAACAAAGCCCTTGTCTTCCAATTAGATCTGGAAGGCAGAAGCATTGTCAAAAATATCTAAATACTAATTTGTCAAAGTCAAATGTACAGGATCTGCTGCAAAGAGGCTGTTCAGAGGTTCACAGGCATAATAACATTCATTTACTAAAGGAAATTCAGGATTCATCAGACTGGCCATCCTGAGGAGTTAAACCACCACTTTACAATGCTGCAAGGGAGAAGCAGCAACTCTAATGGCCTTGACAAACTACCTCATTTGTGTGCCTTTTCTTTGAAAACTGCTGCACAGGATAGAAAGGCAGCCCTCTGCCCATGCACATTTCAAAATTATTGTGAAGTAGTAAGGAAAAAACCCAGTAAAACATCCTGAAACATTTGTGTTGACCAAGTCAGTGGCCAGTGATTTTCATACGATCTGTCCCAGAAGTTCTCTCTTTTGTTAAATCCTTCTATAAAACAAGCAGAGATCTAAGGTACTGATGGACTTTCCAGTTTGCCATGCCTGTCTAGCGGTTGGTGAGCAGCAGTAAGCCCTGTCTGAGCCCCAGGCACCAGCTGGATGTGACACAGTTAGCCATGCCCCCTTGGGCTGCCAGTCACACAGGAGCTCAGTTCCCAGGGCACCCCCGTGGTGGTGACCACAGCACAAGTCATAGACTGTCCTCCTTGCCACGATGGTGGTGCTTTGGCTGTGTGATTGGGAGGTGAGGCTGGGAATGAGACCAGCATGGGACATATATTTAACCTGTACAATCTGTACTGTTGTCAGTGTGCTTACGGAGCTCATGGATCTGGAGAACTGCGCTTTGACATGACTCCAGTTGATACAAATCTGTGGCCCTTAGCAGGCGTAGGATAAAGCCCTTGGTAGCAGAGAGGGAAATGATCTGTAACATATCAGAGCCACCTTTCTTGCTAGTGAGGCAGTGGTGGCCAGGCTGCCAGGACTCCTGTCCCCTCTGCACAGGAGAAGGTGCTGGGCAGCACTGAGACCCGGAGCCTGTCTGGGGGACTGGCTTTTGCAGCTGCATATGGATCAGGCTGCAGGAAGGAAATTGGAGTGAAAGTCATGCAAATGCTTTCAGGCTTGGAAGTGCTGGGCTCTGGAGGGCTGAGCTGGGTATCAGACGTATCACCTCTGAGAGGCTTTTAACAAATTTTGGAAGCACACAGAACTGTGGCAATGATAAGACATCAAAGAAAAACCGGCAGCTGTGAGTTTTAGGGCTGCCAGATTAAAGCCTCTGAGTATCACACAAAGTAGCCCCAGCTCCTCCTTCAGAGTTAGCAAGTGACATTATCAAGGAATGAAGCAAACAGCCTTTCAGCAGGGGATAATTTGCCCTACAAACTTTATGCTTGAATTAGAAAAACAAGCTACACTCTGTAAATGCCAGACCATTTGAGGAGAATTTATTAAAATGCAGAATTGATGTTTTGCTGCAAGGAAATCTATTTTCAAACTGTGTAAAAACTGAAATAAGAAAAGTCTCCCAAAAATCTCTTCTTGAGGGGGGCATTTTAACTACTTGGATCCAAAATTCATCACCAGGGTAATGTACTGGTGGCCAAGTGTGCCATTCTGCATTGTAGCTGGAGAGCAGCTAGAGGTGGAGGAGCTCTTTGAGTTGAAGTGCTTGGAGTACAGAAAATTTGAAAGGCTTTCATGTGTGTTTAGGATTTCTAGCAACTGTCAGAAACACGGAAGATTCTCCCTCCCCCACATCTCTTCCAGCTCTCATCACTGAGGAGAGAATGGTGGGTGTAGTTACTGTATAAGAGAAATGGGAAGGAGAAGACACTTGTGAGTAGTTATTTTTCTTCCCCCTCATCCAGGATTTGATTCCAAAGTGTTGGATGTATAGTTACCTGGAGAAGGGGCTGTGAGTTTCATTTGGAATGCGTGGAAGGGAAGCAGTTGTTTCACTCGGTATCTGGTAGTTCAAAGGTCCTCAGTAAATCTTTTACAAACAGATTTTGCAGCATTTGTGAATGCTGCTTGTTTCATCTAGTTTTCATTTTCTTACCTTTGGATTTTTCTCCCTAATTTTGCTAGTTCCTTGGTGTGACCGTAATAAAAAGGCAAGTGACCTGAACAGAGTCACAAACATTATTTCAGCTATAAGCCATTCTCCTTTCCTCTATGTGAATAAGAAGTCTGGATAAAAAGCCTGAAATGTTAATCCAGAGGATCTGTAATTTCTAACATACATATTACTGCAGGGTTTCTTGCACCTTATCTTCTCTGCCATTCATGATATTAGAATATTTGTGTCATGGAAAAATCTCACCCAAAGGTGGTCTTGATGGCATTATATTTACCTGCTTTTATTGTGTACCTTCTCTCCCTTCTCTTGTTTTTCTCCTCCTCTCTTCCCATGGACATTCAAGTGTTGACAGTGAATGGCAACCTCCTGCCAGGTGCCTCTGACCCTGCTCTGCTGTAGTGGTGGTTGCCCTCCCCTTTCTGTTTCCTGCTTTTGTAAGTCTCTGGTCAGCTGTTTGTAGGAAAGCAATGTGAAACCTGAACGTTACAGAAGCGGGAGATGGTTTCTCCACAGCCTGACGTATCTGCTCTGTGACCCGGCAGTCACAGAGAAATCATCTTCTCTTGGGTATTCTGGATGAATTTCAATGAATTTCAAGACAAACCCAGAGAATATAATTTTCTGGTTCAAGGATTCTTGTTACAATTTGTAACACCTAAGTCTGTAAAGAAATGTACATTTTCCTGCATGTGTATCATTTTAATGTAGGTGTTTTAAATAGCAGCAATTTAATTTTACTGAGAATAGTAAAAAAATTTATTTCATACTTTAGGGCTAGGATATTAGGGATTTTTAACAAAAAAAAAAAACAGAAAAAGGATTAATGCAATTCTACATTTTTCTACAGTCCTTTTAAAGAAATAAGTTTATAGTCAGAAGGTAATGAAGGATGTGCTACTCTTTTAGGCTGAACTTAATTGGGATGCCTCCTAGGACTTTTGCCTAATAGTGGCAAATGGTTATAACTGCTACTCAAACAGGACAGCATTAGCATAAATTGCTTTTAATGTGATTGTACTCATCCAAGGTTGAGCAGCTAAGTGATGCTTATCCAGGTGTTAAATAGGTATGACTAACTATCTAAGGTTTAGTCAATGACTGTAGACATTTGCCAATTAAAGAGAGTAAAAGAGCAAATAAAAATTAAATTCCCTTCTACTTAGCACCTTACATTGTCTTTTCAGCTCTCAAAATTGCTTTTTAAATGTCTTTCTCTGCTCCTGTATTCTTTCAAAATAAATTACTACTAAATTTTTAACTGTTCAGCAGAACCAGTCTTACCCATTCTTACACAAAATACTTCTTATCTATTTTTCTGTTTTTCTAGCTTTTGTCCAGAATACTGATTTATATCCAATTCCTCTAATGGGAAAGTTATTAATGGATGATGTAGTACATGTGCAAATGATTTAAAAAAATTTAAAATTACCTTCTATGCAGAACCCCTTCTCTATAATCCTGTGTCGATAGAAGTGTTGCACTTGTGGTATAAACTTTCAGGAGCATACAGCTTTTTTTGCAACATCAGTCTCCCACTAAATACTTTGCTGCTCTCTCCGCTGACATGGAATGAAATTTTACCAGGAGCTGTCATTCAGATCCCACAGATTTCATGTGCACACACATCCCATGGAGACAGAGACTCATCCAGCAGGATGAGATGTGATCTTTTCACCCTGTGCTAGCTCTCTATCCATGGATCTTCATGGCCTTTGTAATGGCTTTTAAATTTCTTTTTTTTCACTTGTTTTCCCAGCAGAATGTAAAGATAGGGGAGTGGTAAGAGGAGGCATTTGGCCTTTTCCATAAATTTCTATTGCAAACACATTGCTCAGCACTTCTTCATTATCCATGGGGCCTGTTGCACATAATTCTCACTTAAATGTTCATCAGCTTCAAGTGAGCTGCAGTCAACTGAAGGTTTACAGATGAAGCGACCTAGAAGGGATCTGAAGTGGAAGAAGAATCAGAGACTGGTCTTCTGGCTTACTTGGGATTCAAGGCTTTGGAGAAAAAAAGCAGCTGTTTTATTGTGGTCCTGTGTAGGGAAACACAACTTTTCCTATGTTTTATTGTTGCTGTAGGAAGCAGGTACTCTGAAATCCTCAGAAAGCCATACCTTTCTTGTCCAAAAGGAACCGTGGAGCTCCGTTTTCCAAATGCCTAGAAATGCCTGCAGCAAGGCTGCAAGGCTCCCACTGGCAGTGGAGGAGCCAGCTGCCACCAGCCAGTACCCCCATCTCCAGGTCTTGGCTACTGGGCTGCCATGTAGGGCCACTGGTGCAAGCACATGGCTTCTATGTGACTTCCATGAATTAATTACATCAGTGATAGTGTCTGTGCACTGCCAGAAGGGGGAAGGATGGTTTGTGTGCTAATTTTGATGGATTATTTGAAAACAGATGGTGCTGGCAGGGTTGAGTGTGATGCAGTACCACAGGTTTAGAAGAGTTCACATTTCGTACTTTGTCTCAGCAGATACACGCCCTGATCATCTAAAGGTTTATGTATATTCACAATCCATGAATGTAATTAGCTGATTTACTTTGTTCAAGCTGTTCAGGTGCTTAAAGTGAAACACTGGTGTGTGAGTCTGCACCACCACCACAGGGGTTTTATTAGTTCTCAGTACTTGAAACTGATGAACTGGCTGGTGTGTCATTTTCTTCTGTAATTGTGCTATACAGCCTTGTTTATGATTGCATACCATTGCAAGCAGAAATATTTACAGAAGCTGCAGGACCAAGTGCTGGAGAGGCTCAACACAAGCCTTACATGCAGCACTTGTGGAACTTAGGCGTGGGCCAGGTGGTCCTGGCAGCTGCTTCCCTGCACCCACCAACAACCCTGTGGGCAGGAAATGGCATTTCTGGAACTTCAGCAAGTGAATAAATGTGCGTGGTATTTCACAGAACAAAGATGAGACTTTCCTCACAGCCTCGTGGGCTTTCCAGGCCACATCCTGGAGACTTTGCTGCATACAGCGGGGCATCACTGTTTCTTCAAGGAGAACTCCAGTATCAATACAGGCTGGGGAATGAAGGGATTAAGGAACCCTGCCAAGGACTTGGAGGTGCTGATGAATGAGAGCAATGTGCACTTGCAGCCCAGCCCAGAAAGCCAACCATGTTGTGGGCTGCATCAAAAGAAACATGGCCATCAAGTGAGTGAGGTGAGTGTCCCCCTCTGCTCTAGACTCGTGAGACCCCACCTAGAGTGCAGTGTCCTGCTCTGGAGTCCTCAGCACTGGAAAGACATGGACCTGTGGGATAGGGTCCAGAAGAGGGCCATGAAGATAATCAGAGGAGAGGAGCATCTCTGCTGAGGAGACAAGCTGAGAAAGCTGGGTTTGTCCAGCCTGGAGAAGAGGTCTCTTGGTGTTACAACTCCACCCCTGAAGGCAGGGTAACTGAGGTTCTTGTTAATAGATCCCTTGGGGCAGATGAGAGTGAAATGACACTGAATGGTGTTTAAACAAAAGTATGAAAAGAGAAGAGAAGAAAGAAGAGAGAAGAGAGATGGAGAGTAAAGATATCACCACCCATAGATCCTGCAACAAAACTTGATAGCTGCAATTTTGGCATTCATTGGTCGACGTGGTGGTCACAGTCTTTATCCATCAGAGGTGGGGGAACCCCCCAAAACAAAAAATTCAATGGCTTAATATACATTCAGGTTCAGGTGGGAATGCCCAGGTACCTCCCCTGGGGGAGGGAGTTTTACACTGCCTGATGCAACACTGTGGATCATGGCCAGTCCTCTGATGGAAGGCCTCAATAATGAGTCTTGAGGCATTTTGGTTTTTTTTTTTTAGCAAGATCTGTTGTGATAGGACAAGGGATAATGGTTTTAAACTAAAAGAGAGTCAATTCACACTAGATATAAGGAAGGAATTTTTTTTAATATGAAGGTGGTTTCCCAGAGAGGTGATGGATGTCCCATCCATGGAAGTATTTAAGGTCAGGTTAGATAGGACTTTGAGCAACCTATTCTAGCTGAAGATGTCCCTGCCCACTGTAAGAGCACTGGACTAGATGATCTTTCTTTTAAATCCTCCCATCTCTTTATACTCAAATAATTTAAAAAAAATAAAAGTCCTGCAGTCCTGCAGCAGTCCTGACATCGCCTGTATGTAGGATTGCTACCAGCTCCATCGGAAAAATCAATACGCTGCATTTTGAGTAACATTTTTGTGGATGTTATCTGCTCTTTGGCAAGTGCAGAGCACATCTGTCTTATCAGGGCTGTTGTCATCCTTCTCTTGCAGGGGCAGCTGGGTTGCAGGCCCTTCTTTGGCAGAAATAAAGTGGCAGATGAGCCTCCTTGTCACCTGCAGTGTCCAACTACAGATACTGCATCCATAACACTCATCAGACTCCTCCTTGCCCTTGCCACAGGTCTTACCTTTCAGAGTGGTTACTGAGCTGGGCCCTGCATGGTGGCTCATTCATTTGGTTGTCATTAACCTTCCAGGAGCAGAGAATGTTCCTACTGAAAAGTGGGCAAGCTCCTTACTGTCAATGTTGCCCTCCACATTGCAGTCTTTGTTCAGAAAAGTAAATTTAGACTTGAGAGAAAAGCTCAAGGCTCAGCAGGCCACCCCTAGTCAAACTCTCTGCCCTTAAAATGCTGCTGAAAATACTTCTATCAAAGATGTTTCCCACTTACGAGGCATAATTATAAGTTGTGTTCCTTTATAGCCAAAATCTTTGATTGTGACAGAATTCAGTCTTTAGTTTGAGTTTTAATTTTCTGACTTATTTTTATCTCCACAGTCCTTTGAGTCCTACTTCCACTGGGAGATAATGTGCTGACTAAATACATTTAGTTCTACCTTACAGATTCCCTTAAGGCTGAAAACCCTTGCAGTTGAGCTGGGATCTCAGATACACTCTCTGCAAGGTGAGATTTACTGTGGCTTCAGGGGTTGTCCCTGGTTGCATCAGGAACTTGACAGCACAGTAGAGATGCCCTGCCTGATGTGTCTTCCTACAACAAAGTAATGTAGTTCATGGAGGAAGTCATGGTGGGCATTGCCAGAGCTACTCATCAAAGGTTGGACCACAATTTCTTGGGCAGTTACAAATGGATTTTGCTGGCAATGTGTTATGTCCTCCAAGCCCCAACGACTTGCTTTGATGGCTTTGTCCTATCTTGGCTTTTACTGACAGTAAAATGAGGTTCTAACAGATAGCTGTATGGCTAACAGAAGAGACAGGTTATCTTCTGGCTGTGTGCAACTCCTCAAAAATGCTGGCCTTATAATTGGAAATCCTGGAATTGAACAGCTACCTCAGGACATGCAGATTTCTGTTTATTCAAACAGGTTTCTGTGCAGTGCAAGCAGCTTGGCAAAACAACACAGGATATTCTTCTTGGGATCATTTTGTAAAGAAATGCATGAATCACCTGTTTTCAAGTTCTCAAAGGAATAGTATTGATTCAACTGCTTGTAAATGGTAGTAAATAACCATGTAATAGATGACTTTCAATTTTATTTTAAGTTAATGCAAACACAGGTTTCAGCTACTATGTCTGCCCTCTGAAAGAATGGACCTTGAGCCAGTAGTAAGGTGTGTGCAGCACTCTGGTTTTTTACACTGTCTTTGCTACCTGCAAGTGATGGTCGCTGACAGCAAACTTTTGTTGTATGTAAAGTGGGGAGAAGTCTTACTAAAGTTATGGTAGAAAGTCCATGTCTGTTAAATGAATTATGTTTTTGTATTGCAGTTAAAATACTTGTAGGGAAAGGTATTGGACTCAAAAATGTGAAGTCGGCAACTTAGGACATTTACAAGATTGCAGCTAAAGCCAAGAACATAGAAAACAAAATCTGAAATGCTTAGGATTTTTGGAAATTCCTCGCCTACAGCTCTCAAGCTAGTCGAGGTCTTGCCAGAGCTCAGGATATATGTGGAACTTTGCGAGCCTGAGCATTTCCAGACACCTGCTCTGCATTTCAGTAATGTTGAAAGTTTATGTCAAAAGGCAAAAGTCTCAAAAGGTTTTTCATGTGGCACCTTGTTTCATTTTTTTCCCTGTAGCGGCTAATTTTTCATAGGGTACAGGTGATCCCATACCCTCTTCTCTTGGAGTCCAGCAAGAAGTCTTTAACTTGCTTTTGAAGCATTAAGCAAAGAGGAAACCATTCTTAGCAAGGCTTGGCACATGTCCACATGTCCAGATGAGCCAAAAGCATCAGTCTTTTTCCAGGGGCAAGCTTCCAGCTGAAACTCAGCGTGTCTGTGATGTTGCAGTGCAGAAAAAGGGAACAACATGCCAAAAGGCTCTTGTGGCTGAGGGACTTGGGGTCAGACAGGAGCTAGGAAACCTTGGGGCTTCTTGTGTAATAGACAGCACCTTCCTGGATTATTGCTTTGTGATTTTTCCTGCAGGTCACAATCACTTGGGTAAAACACTGTCCCTCCCCAGGATGCCTGTATGTTACATGCTGGCAGGGCAGTGCTGCAGCCAGTGAGAGCCAAAGCAGCCCATGGGCTGCGTTCCCTGTGCCGGAAGGGTTCAGGTGACAGCACATTCCATGTGCTGCCCCACTGCCTTCTGTCCCTGCTGTGCCCTACTGTATGCCATTGCAGGTTGGGATGCAGCGAAATGGAGAGGGGCCTCCAGCTTCACTGTGTTTCTGCATGCTTCTGTCATGTGGAATTGCTTTCAGATCTCATCCCCTGATAGTTTTGTGTGGCTTGGATTTTTTTAAATATTATTTGTCAGGCTTCAGGTTGCAAAGGACTTAGATGGAGCAACCACCTGTTCCTGTTAATGAGCAGCCTTTATATTGTGAGGACTCATGAAGGGCAAAATCTGCTGCTCAGTTAGATACAGGTACAGTTCTTAACTGCAGGGCAGTGTCTGCATCTCGTACAGAGCACGAAGGCCAGCAGTCTGCCACAGTCTCTGATTCTCCCTGGAGAGCTTCAGTATAAAATTCTTCAATTCACTGGGCATTTAAGATGGATTTTAAAATTGGCCATCCATGCTACATTAAACCCTGCTCAGAATATTGACAGGCTTTTACATACAGAAATACTTTAGTTTATACTAGGCATGTGGCTTAGGAATATTCCTCCTATCTCTACATCACTTAGAGTCTTGCTGGTAATTATTTATGTGTAGAGCAGAAAGGTACTGAAAAGAGACTTCAGGTGTAAGAGGCTAGAGCAAAGTCCCAGAGAAATCAGAAGGTAGCAAGAGGGTGACAAAGTAGGAATGAGCTGTGGTTACCTGGAGGACTTGTAAAAGCTGAGGTGCAAGACCAGTGAACAGAGAGTCTGGTACAGCAAGATGGCAACTGGGCAAAGCCAGGCTTGTTCCTGGCTCAGTATGTATCACTTTGACTGTTTCAGAAGAGCACCAGCTCTTAAGCAGCCTGAGAACAAATAAACCTAGTCGTGGCACTTCCTTCATCCATGCTAGAGAGCTTTACTGTGCTGTAGTGACTAGCCAGTATAGTGCAAAAACCTCTTTTGTAGGGCAGCTTTATTTAACTTTTGAAAAAATAAGGTCAGAAATTTAGGGCAATTAGTGTGAGCAAAGCTCAGCAGGTTCACATCTCCCTTATGCAACCAGATCTCTAATTACTATCTGCATATTTTAAACACTTTATACAGTCCTTTGAAATACGGTTTTTCTCTGACTACACTCCTGTATGCTGTTTCTTGGGTTTTTTTAGCAGTTGAGAGCTGCATATGTTTTCTGTCTTAATATGCAATTCCCTTCTTACTTCATCTTCTAACATATTTGAGTAAATTTTGCTGTTTATTTACAATTGCATTTAGAATTATGGGTTGTAACTTGAGTAAGCTGCATGGTTAGGAAACCAAAATGAGCTTTTGAATTAAACAGATTAAGCACCAAACTTTAGATACATGTTTCATGGGTAAACAGTTTATTACATTTGTAGACCTGTGCTGTCAAAGGCGTGTTTTATACCTTGACAGTTGAGGCTGATTCTAATGATATCAAATTTGTTCTGTATGTTTCTAATGTGTCCATTTGTCTTGTTTACACAGAGACTTTGCTTACGTGGCAAGAGACAAAGACACAAGAATTCTGAAATGTCATGTGTTTCGATGTGACACACCTGCAAAAGCCATTGCTACAAGTTTACACGAAATCTGCTCAAAGGCAAGTGGATTTGAAATCAGCTGCATTTGTCTGTTCATTATACATGTAATCAGTGGCTGTATGCAATGTTAGTTTAGTTTATATAACTGGCAACGAGAAACAGCATAGAGAATTTGTGAGGGAAAGGACACAAATGGATGGGAATTATGGGAGAGTGGACATTTAGATTTGAGGAGGATGATATGTGGTTTTGATTCAACAAGTGTGTATGGAGACCAAAGGCTTTCCTGAATAAAAAAGAAGCTGCAGGTTCAAAATAGAAAGAGAACACAGAGGTTCAATTAATAAAAATGATGTTAAACTCCATAAATTAATCAGACCTTATTTGAATGGTGTTATTCAATGGTATTATCCTGTAGGACACAGAGGAAAATAGTTGCTAACTGTATTTAAAAAATCATGGGGACAAGGGGTTTAAGGTACTCTAGTTATGTATACTAAAGGATATGTTCCTGCTCTGATAGTGTTGTCCATAACACTGGGGAGGACTGTTCTTTTCAGTCATTCTACCTTACAGATTTGACACCATTCCCTGGCTATTAATTTTGGTTTTCTTGGATGATCAGTTTTGAGTGTCCTCTGTACAGTCATTTCATGCATCAGTAACAATGCAGCACATCCTTTACAGCAGGCAATCTGATTGAAATGCTTTATAAAGAGGAAGTTAAACTAAGCTACTTGAAGCTCTTCTTTTTTTAAAGGAGATGTGGTGGATTTGAGACTGCCCCTTTTTAAAAATATCATGTTGCTCATTTTGGTTTTCCTTAAAGCATGTTAGTTTGCATCACAGAAAAAGTGGGCTGTGGAGATGAATAACCTTATCAGTTATCCCTGTGTAACTTGTCTCTCCTTATGAGTCACAGCTCTTCTAGAAATGCTAGTTAGAAAACCTTCAGGTTTTAAAAATCTGCTATGTGACTGTCATTTGCTTTTTACATTTTGTCTTCAGGTTAGTGAATGGAATCAGTGATGCCAAACCCTCCTCTGTAGTTGGTTGCATAGTTTAAAAATTTTTCATTTTTGCAACACTGAAGACATGGTACTGAACTTGTTTGTGGTGTTTCATGCAAGCAACGTGAGCCTTTACACAGGGTGCATTACTGTAACCCTCTGGGCAGCACAGTTATGGCTGAGGCAGAAGGTAGCCCAACAACTGTGCAAAGCCTGGCAGGTTTGTCCAGGTTTGGGTGCCAGAGGGAGTGCCAATGGCAGCACTCGGGGAGCTGCTCAGGTTGGCCAAGGAGCTGCAGGCTGTGCTTGGTGAATTTTAACACCAGCACTGCAGCAGTGGCTGACTGGAGACCTGTTATGTTCTTCCCAGTTCTCCTCCAACTCTCCAACTCACACAGATGTTTCCAGCAAGTCTAGCAATGAAAAACGTGCTACACAGGCCCTACCACTGCTGCTTTTATCCTGTAAGGTCAACATCAAGTTGCCACGGTAGCTTTACACAGGAATATTAGGAAGGGAGTAGAGCTGTCACATAAGTAACTGTGACATGAAACTTTTGACACTAATTTTAGATTAGAGAACAATTAGGCATTTAAAACCATAGCTAACAGTAACACTGTTAATTCAGCAATAGATGTAATCCTGATTCAGGGAAGCACTCAGCTTGTGTTCACATGCTGTACCTCTTTACTGAGTCATGGTTTCTTCCTAAGCTACTGTATATAATTTTTCATCAGAGGGCAGGAATATTCACATGTCCCTGCAACAGAAAATACCTTCAGAATATAAAACCTAAAAAAAAAAACAGAGGGGGGCAGAGGAGAGAAATTTGCTAGAAGCATTTTCAGACCAAGTGTCATCTGCTGTAACACCAGTTATCTTTATAGCTTAATTACAATGAACAGTCATAACATAAAATGCAGATACCTGTGGTTCATATATGAGCTTTGGAAAACCTCTGTTAGCTTCCCTGGATCCTTTCTCAGTCATATATTTGTAGCCATCCAAAATGTTTATTTACAAGTGGGGCTTTTTTCCTCTTTTGCTAGTACTACACGTTTTGAGGGACAGATATGTTGTTTTTTGCATAGGATTTTTAATTCTAGAATACACATAAAGATGGAGAAAAAAGTTTACACAGCAAAAGACAGTTCAGAGAGGAACATGCATAATGAACTCCTCTGTGTGATAAATATTTATGTTTCTTGCTCTATTACTCCTCACTATAATTTTGCAGTTGATAAAAATTACTAGTTTTTTTCCTCCTCAACCTCTCATTCATCTAGGCTTGGACACCACTTAGGTTCTTTATGTAGTTAAGGAATAGCGAATGAAGTGGAGTAAAATTAAAGTTGTTATTTAAAAAGAATAACCTTCTTAGTCACGTACCTTCTGACTTATTTCAGATTTCAGAAACTAGGATTATAGTAGGGGTACATTTATAGTTGCTGCTGTACTATGTATTTTCTTTAAATGCTGTATTATCACTGTCTTCTTCAGATTATGGCCGAACGGAAGAATGCCAAAGCTATGGCTTGCAGCTCATTGCAAGATAGGACAAATGTCACCCTTGATGTTCCTCTGCAAGGTAGTGTGTTACAGCTAGTATCCTCAGGATGGTCCCATTTCAGATAGGTTTTGTTTCTGATGCAGCTTTTGACCAAAATGGAGCATACTGGGGGGAGATGTCAGGAGTGTAATCCTGCTTTTTAATTAATGTATCTGACTGATTGTAATCTGTTCCTGTTTCACTTTAAGTATTTTTCTTGGTTATGTTGACAGTTATGGACTCCTGCTCAGTTATGTCAACTTGTCCATTTCCTCTTTTATTTTGAAATGCAAGTGTTGCAAACATAGTCTTACTTATTTGTGGCTACTCAGAATGTTGTCTTTTTCCAATCAAAATACCTCCTGACTTGAGACTGCACCAGTTGGCCAAATCTTCCGTAAAACCAGAATATACTCCAGTTAATCACTCGGATTCAGAAGAGCCATAGGAGTATTCCTCCTAGGTTTCAGCATCTGTTTCTGCAACATCTGAGGCAAGGGTGCAAGCAGGTTGTCATCCAGCTGAAGAGGCTTTTGCACACTCTACTGCATGGTAGAAGGAAGTTGCCTTTGCGTGCCATTATTAGTCATATCTTAGTAGTTGCTGTTTTGAAAGTATTCCAGGAGAACAAATATACCTTGTGTTAGCTTTAGAGCAAATTATACACTTCTAGATCCACCAGGTTGTACTGAATGTCTTACTCCTAATCCATACATCAGCTTGTGCAGTGGTCTGTGTAATGTGTACTGTTCAGGCAGTAGTATTGATTACTTGGAGACTGTGTTTAACATATTAGCAAGGATGGCATTAAAAGCAGATTCCAGATTTTACATAGTTATGGCAGTGAAACTTAGGTCTATATATCTCAGAGACCCATTCATCTATATTTTCTGCATTTTAATATGCCAGCAATATCATGTGACTTTATTCTTAGCGTAGATCAAAAATTCCTTTAGAAATTATTGAGGCTTGTTCTTGTTAGAAGGAGTAAAAATTTCTTTTAATCAATGCAATAGCATCAGAGTACAATTAATGGGTAAACAGGTTTATGTTACTGATTAAATAAAAGCGGTTTTTCCTGCTGTGAATGCTGATTAACAGAAATTGACTTTTGTTCCATGCAGTAGATTTCCCAACACCGAAGACAGAACTGGTACAGAAGTTCCATGTCCAGTACCTGGGCATGCTACCTGTAGCTAAACCTGTAGGTACGTAACATTTAAGTGAATTCCAAAGTACTTTGCTTAAATTCTAATGGCTTGTCAACTACCAGTGCATGATTTTTGAAGGGTAGCAACTCCTCTGTTTCAGTCATATGAATCAGGCATGAAGACATCTAATATTCAGGGCATCATATGAACATGTGTTTTGCAAACAGTATTCCGGGAGCTGCCAAGAAGGCAAAGTTTCTTTCAGCTTTCTCTGGATATGATCTCTGGTACTAATGAGAAGGGCCCTAAAGAACTGAAACAGTACAAAAACTAAACAAGATGGTTTTTTATATGCCAGAGGCATCTGTTTTGGTTTTCCAGATGGAGAAATACAACTTCACAATACTTTCTTCCATTTTCAAATTAATTATAATAAGACATCCAAAACAATGTTTTCTATACTGCTGTGTGAAGATAAAAAGATCTGTTATTATATTATATA